>CATQJL010000326.1:24056356-25256356 GCA_958299035.1 Cylicocyclus nassatus
TGTCGGTTTGCTGAGCTTTCAGTATGGTATCACGGGCACAAACCATTATATGTCAAAAGCGCAGTCTGACATATCCCCCAAATAAACACATTATGGCATGAAGCCAACTGCTTACCACGAAACCGTATTTGCTCCTTACCAAGTCTTTCGCACTATTACATGTTTTCGGTGCTTATTATTCCGCGTAAGCTGGTTCGCATGTTATTGCTTAACTTCTTCTTACAGGGTATTCTTTGACAAGCATCTATAAACTTTCGCTCACAGAGGTTGTGTGTTGCATACAAGAAGAAATTACAGAAAACTGTGCAAGGTTTTCGTCTAGAAGTATATTGTGGCATGACCTTATCAAGAACTGTCGCATACTCGAAACTGCTGGTAGTATATAGGTACTGGTGCTGCTGTTGTACGCGGAAAAGTGCCAACATTCCGTAAAACTCATGGAAACCGTGATCTTTATGGCGGGTCATGGCTTACTTCTTGTTACAATGATCACATTCTAAGGATGCGAATTGATTTTGCTTTTTTGTGTCGTCCTCGTGAAATCACGACTTTGCAAAAAAAACGAACAATTATTAGATCGATGCAAAGATAATAGTTTTTTCCATTAAAACTTCTTCTTTGGAACAGATATAGCATACCACTGAGAAGCTGTTTTTTTGCTCTATCTAATGCTGGTTGAGGCGGGCTTTTATCCTCATCTGTTATAAAGCCACTGAGCTTTGAATAACCGAATTCAGCTTCGGAATTATATTGCATTCACTTTTCTGGCCAGAATCCGAGGGGCGCATGAATGACGCTTTCTCAAAAATTTAGCTATGGTATGTCATAAAAATGTCTACATCATGCATACTTAATTGTAGAATTTGAAGTTATCCAGACTGAGATATCGGCTCCTCAACATGGGAAACCGTTGCGGTTATTTTATGACTCACAAATTTCTACTGAAGAAATTATTCGCCAAAGCTTTGCTCAATTCGTAAGCGTAATGCTAGTGCAACCTGTTAGCAGCTTTTGCAGAAACATCCAGCTGTTTAGTACGCAGAAAATCAGATAATTCTATTTTTGGGAGTTTGAGGCATACTGAAAAAATGTCGTAAAAACTGACAATTTTTAATTTTCATTATTTTCCTTTTCACAAATTTTCTTTCTCCAAACCCCTTTCATAGTGTTTTGTACCACTGGCTTGCGGCAACAAGGTAGGCCACTTATAATTTAAGCTGACCAATTTTGAGAGAAGTTATGAATTGTCAAATACAAAGTCTTGGAAAAAAACTTTTTTTGTTTTTCAATCCGTATTTTTCTGCCCATTTGTGATATGACTGCATGCAAATGTGCGCTGTACTGCAAAAGTTTGCTCTTCTGATGGTCTTTACCGCATCGGGAAATGTGTATTCTTTAAAAAAAGTTACAAGAGGTCTAAGTGAGAATTCGCAAATCGGCCACTATTTTTGCATCAACCTAATAACACAGACTTTGTTCATTTGAGATGGAGTCATAAAAGTTATGATTTTGGGAGAGTGTACTTTGTAATTGTCCACTTGTATCCCTCGTGTTCTCAAGCATTGTACTTCGAAAGTGAGAAGTCATTCTTGGGTACTGTTGCTGTTTTATGTAATGGAAACTTTCCAATTTTGTTTGCGTATGTTTTTAAGCTTATCGATAAGGCGTCTGTCCATAACGAAATCCTAAAGGTTTTCATGGCGTTTTTCCGTTATCCGGGTCCATTTTTCCAGGATACCAGACATAAATCCTACAAGGGCTGTCTCGAAAGTTCTAGGGTGAAACACCTCAACAGTTTGGAATTAGTTCTACATGTTTTTACAACACTTCCGGAGAAATACGAGAGCATTTGAAATGACTCAAAAGCACGGCGATTTTTCATAAAAAAAAACAAACTGTGCAATACGCTTGTTGAAATATTTTGGCCGATTTTAGCAACGATTCAAATGTTTTTCTCCAGATTGTTGCTGCATACAAATTCGGCCAAGGAAGAATATAAATGATGGCTTGAAGTACATGAATACCGCCCGCTTTGTCGTTTAGATGATGGAACAATGGCCCTTTTTCGGACAAATCTAATGTGCCCATTGAACACACGGTGTTACCTTTATGATGCTGATTCTTTGAAAACACCGAGTAAAAGAGCGGTCATAATCGATTGAAAACGAAATGAGCTTCCATTAGTAGGTATAGTTGATTCGTTGACCGGACGGACTGGACATCAGTGCGAAGCACGCGCCGCGAGGTAAAACCGCTTGCCCCAGTAATTCGCCATTGTACAAGTGGTGCTATCGCGACAATTCAGACGCGCTGCGCGTGGTCCGGAGGGTTTGAGCAGTCCGCGCGATCAACGAATCGATGGTATGATAAACATCTTGCTAAAAGCTGTTGAACGTGACATAGATGACATGTCAATTTTTTGGCATGTGACAGGAGGATGGAAGTCTATTCTTCAAGTTTTGAACAAATTTGGTACAAGGGAAGAAGCTATATCTTTGTCGAAAAGATCCGGATAGCGGAAAAGTACTGTTTTCGAACCTGAGATCTAAGCAAGTACGGGTCATGCAACGGTTAGGACTTTGCGCAGTACTTTCATCAACGCCCTTGGCTTGCGTTACAGTCAACGAGTGTTCTTTATTGTAACGAGGATATTTTACAAGGCAAGCAAGGCATTCATGATAACGTTTGAAAAGGGTGATATTTTGGACTAAGCGCTCAAACTGTACGGGTTGTCCCAAAAAGGTACCTACTATCTGATTACTAATAACTCCCATGTCATGAAATCCTTCGAAAAGCTTTAGGTAAGTACCATTCTGTAGAGCTAACTTCACCTTAGATTAATGTGTGGAGCGAATCACCGATCACTCTTTATCACTGTGGGATTACGGTGGGAACTTCCAGCTTACAGAGTCACTGTGGACTGAAGTGTTCCGAAAAAAGAATTAGGAAAATCCGCAAGGTTGTGTTCTTGGCTATTCATGCGCGCTGATCTCATTACTCAACTTTTTACGATTTTTAAAGCTTTTGAAATGGTGTAATCACAATTTTAGAAAGCAAAACAGCTACAGCGGTTCACTTGGCATAATTTATGAACAAAGCATTACGAAAAAGCACAAAGTTTATATTCGGTGTCAGCGGCACTGATTAGCCTAGTGCTTGAATTTTCAGGTCTTTTGTTTTATTGCTGGACCGAAATAAGGCCTCACTGACCGAAAACCCTCGCTGAGAATCGTACCGTAATCCTACAGCAACGAAGAGCGATCGGTGATTCGCTCCATACTGTAGATCTAAACTGAAGCAGCTCTATAAAATGGCACCTGAAGCATCTCCAAAGACCTAATGACAAAGGGAAATTTACTATCAAACACTCGGCACATTCCTTGGGACATCCTGTATAATATTGAGCATGCTTTAGAATGCAAATTTCGAAGCTGAAATCGAACCAAAACCTCATCTTTACAAATATTTACATCACTGCCCGATTGCTGATAAGTTTTAACGTACGATGATAATATTCTCCAAGTTGTTCAAGGTCTGTTCAAGATTGCTCTAATCTTCTTGAATTCGATTCCTTTCGATCATTGCTCGTTATCACCCACAGAAACGAAAAAAATGTTTACCAGCGCACTGAAATCGTATCGATGCGGTAAAGACCATCAGAAGAGCAAACTTTTGCAGTACAGCGCACATTTGCATGCAGTCATATCACAAATGGGCAGAAAAATACGGATTGAAAAACAAAAAAAGTTTTTTTCCAAGACTTTGTATTTGACAATTCATAACTTCTCTCAAAATTGGTCAGCTTAAATTATAAGTGGCCTACCTTGTTGCCGCAAGCCAGTGGTACAAAACACTATGAAAGGGGTTTGGAGAAAGAAAATTTGTGAAAAGGAAAATAATGAAAATTAAAAATTGTCAGTTTTTACGACATTTTTTCAGTATGCCTCAAACTCCCAAAAATAGAATTATCTGATTTTCTGCGTACTAAACAGCTGGATGTTTCTGCAAAAGCTGCTAACAGGTTGCACTAGCATTACGCTTACGAATTGAGCAAAGCTTTGGCGAATAATTTCTTCAGTAGAAATTTGTGAGTCATAAAATAACCGCAACGGTTTCCCATGTTGAGGAGCCGATATCTCAGTCTGGATAACTTCAAATTCTACAATTAAGTATGCATGATGTAGACATTTTTATGACATACCATAGCTAAATTTTTGAGAAAGCGTCATTCATGCGCCCCTCGGATTCTGGCCAGAAAAGTGAATGCAATATAATTCCGAAGCTGAATTCGGTTATTCAAAGCTCAGTGGCTTTATAACAGATGAGGATAAAAGCCCGCCTCAACCAGCATTAGATAGAGCAAAAAAACAGCTTCTCAGTGGTATGCTATATCTGTTCCAAAGAAGAAGTTTTAATGGAAAAAACTATTATCTTTGCATCGATCTAATAATTGTTCGTTTTTTTTGCAAAGTCGTGATTTCACGAGGACGACACAAAAAAGCAAAATCAATTCGCATCCTTAGAATGTGATCATTGTAACAAGAAGTAAGCCATGACCCGCCATAAAGATCACGGTTTCCATGAGTTTTACGGAATGTTGGCACTTTTCCGCGTACAACAGCAGCACCAGTACCTATATACTACCAGCAGTTTCGAGTATGCGACAGTTCTTGATAAGGTCATGCCACAATATACTTCTAGACGAAAACCTTGCACAGTTTTCTGTAATTTCTTCTTGTATGCAACACACAACCTCTGTGAGCGAAAGTTTATAGATGCTTGTCAAAGAATACCCTGTAAGAAGAAGTTAAGCAATAACATGCGAACCAGCTTACGCGGAATAATAAGCACCGAAAACATGTAATAGTGCGAAAGACTTGGTAAGGAGCAAATACGGTTTCGTGGTAAGCAGTTGGCTTCATGCCATAATGTGTTTATTTGGGGGATATGTCAGACTGCGCTTTTGACATATAATGGTTTGTGCCCGTGATACCATACTGAAAGCTCAGCAAACCGACAATCTTACTTTTTGCGCGATTTACTATCGCAATCACTGAATAATCATGTATTTCTCATTTATGACATAGCATAAATCGGATAGTCCAGCAAGGAAATTTATGTCCAAGCCCCGCACTCGGACTCGGAAGTCATGTTGCTGCCTTTGTAACCCAATTTCATAATACCATGCACACATTTTTTTGATTCCTTGAAAATGTGAGCAAGTTGGCCGCATCGCTGCTTCTCGCAGAACGTTCTCTCCATGTTCACCAGTCTCTTAGGTATGGCGCAGCGTAATAGAGAGCCGTGAGTCGCAAAATACTTTAGCTTTATTAGGCTGTTCTATTTAGAAAGAAAATCCGTGCGCTTTATACTTGCAAGAAGAGCCTAATTTCTGTTTCCATAATGATCGATGGTTTCAAATAAGTTCTTGTAGAAAGAAAAGTAGCTTATAAAGGTATAACGTATGCTTACGACAAGCTTTCTAACAAGGGAAGATCACTTGGTGTTATGCATTTGCAGGTTCAAGCAGATCTCCTGATAGGCATCGTACTAATGATCATGATAATGATCGTCTGACTTTTGAGTGTATACTTACCGTAGTGATGACCACAGGCACTCGTCTTCGCTGTTTTCTACAGAAACTAGCATTGAGCTCTATCTTTCCTTGCAATTAACATCGCATTCCTCTCAAGTGCTATCATAAAACGAATAGCGGCTGATGTTGGAGAGCATTGAAGACAGATGGAGCACGATAATCTTACATCAGTTGTTCTCCGTCGTCTGCAGATGCAGGGAATTGGCAATGCAACTGGGAATTTTTCGAAATGAATTTGAGGTGATTACTATTCCGTCCTTCTTGAATTCTCTATCTTTCTGATTTGATTTATGAAACAGAGAATTTTCTGTTTTACGCTAGATTGCGACTCAATCTTGCTTGCATGTTTCTATAGTGTGCTCGTCGTTGCACCTCCGCTACGTGCCATATTATTTATTTTAAATAAGAAATTGTTCGTATCAAGGCTATGGAGGGCAGTCCAGAAATTGATACGATCTTGTGCAAAGCATTCTGATTATCAATTAAAGTAAATTGCTTGGAATTCAAACTGTTTATTACGAGTTATGGACATTTCTTCGGTCAAATTCCATGGAGACTATCCCGCATGCATGTAAGCGGTCTAAAAAATTTGTTCCCTTTTTATGAAGGATGCGAATTGATTTTGCTTTTTTGTGTCGTCCTCGTGAAATCACGACTTTGCAAAAAAAACGAACAATTATTAGATCGATGCAAAGATAATAGTTTTTTCCATTAAAACTTCTTCTTTGGAACAGATATAGCATACCACTGAGAAGCTGTTTTTTTGCTCTATCTAATGCTGGTTGAGGCGGGCTTTTATCCTCATCTGTTATAAAGCCACTGAGCTTTGAATAACCGAATTCAGCTTCGGAATTATATTGCATTCACTTTTCTGGCCAGAATCCGAGGGGCGCATGAATGACGCTTTCTCAAAAATTTAGCTATGGTATGTCATAAAAATGTCTACATCATGCATACTTAATTGTAGAATTTGAAGTTATCCAGACTGAGATATCGGCTCCTCAACATGGGAAACCGTTGCGGTTATTTTATGACTCACAAATTTCTACTGAAGAAATTATTCGCCAAAGCTTTGCTCAATTCGTAAGCGTAATGCTAGTGCAACCTGTTAGCAGCTTTTGCAGAAACATCCAGCTGTTTAGTACGCAGAAAATCAGATAATTCTATTTTTGGGAGTTTGAGGCATACTGAAAAAATGTCGTAAAAACTGACAATTTTTAATTTTCATTATTTTCCTTTTCACAAATTTTCTTTCTCCAAACCCCTTTCATAGTGTTTTGTACCACTGGCTTGCGGCAACAAGGTAGGCCACTTATAATTTAAGCTGACCAATTTTGAGAGAAGTTATGAATTGTCAAATACAAAGTCTTGGAAAAAAACTTTTTTTGTTTTTCAATCCGTATTTTTCTGCCCATTTGTGATATGACTGCATGCAAATGTGCGCTGTACTGCAAAAGTTTGCTCTTCTGATGGTCTTTACCGCATCGGGAAATGTGTATTCTTTAAAAAAAGTTACAAGAGGTCTAAGTGAGAATTCGCAAATCGGCCACTATTTTTGCATCAACCTAATAACACAGACTTTGTTCATTTGAGATGGAGTCATAAAAGTTATGATTTTGGGAGAGTGTACTTTGTAATTGTCCACTTGTATCCCTCGTGTTCTCAAGCATTGTACTTCGAAAGTGAGAAGTCATTCTTGGGTACTGTTGCTGTTTTATGTAATGGAAACTTTCCAATTTTGTTTGCGTATGTTTTTAAGCTTATCGATAAGGCGTCTGTCCATAACGAAATCCTAAAGGTTTTCATGGCGTTTTTCCGTTATCCGGGTCCATTTTTCCAGGATACCAGACATAAATCCTACAAGGGCTGTCTCGAAAGTTCTAGGGTGAAACACCTCAACAGTTTGGAATTAGTTCTACATGTTTTTACAACACTTCCGGAGAAATACGAGAGCATTTGAAATGACTCAAAAGCACGGCGATTTTTCATAAAAAAAAACAAACTGTGCAATACGCTTGTTGAAATATTTTGGCCGATTTTAGCAACGATTCAAATGTTTTTCTCCAGATTGTTGCTGCATACAAATTCGGCCAAGGAAGAATATAAATGATGGCTTGAAGTACATGAATACCGCCCGCTTTGTCGTTTAGATGATGGAACAATGGCCCTTTTTCGGACAAATCTAATGTGCCCATTGAACACACGGTGTTACCTTTATGATGCTGATTCTTTGAAAACACCGAGTAAAAGAGCGGTCATAATCGATTGAAAACGAAATGAGCTTCCATTAGTAGGTATAGTTGATTCGTTGACCGGACGGACTGGACATCAGTGCGAAGCACGCGCCGCGAGGTAAAACCGCTTGCCCCAGTAATTCGCCATTGTACAAGTGGTGCTATCGCGACAATTCAGACGCGCTGCGCGTGGTCCGGAGGGTTTGAGCAGTCCGCGCGATCAACGAATCGATGGTATGATAAACATCTTGCTAAAAGCTGTTGAACGTGACATAGATGACATGTCAATTTTTTGGCATGTGACAGGAGGATGGAAGTCTATTCTTCAAGTTTTGAACAAATTTGGTACAAGGGAAGAAGCTATATCTTTGTCGAAAAGATCCGGATAGCGGAAAAGTACTGTTTTCGAACCTGAGATCTAAGCAAGTACGGGTCATGCAACGGTTAGGACTTTGCGCAGTACTTTCATCAACGCCCTTGGCTTGCGTTACAGTCAACGAGTGTTCTTTATTGTAACGAGGATATTTTACAAGGCAAGCAAGGCATTCATGATAACGTTTGAAAAGGGTGATATTTTGGACTAAGCGCTCAAACTGTACGGGTTGTCCCAAAAAGGTACCTACTATCTGATTACTAATAACTCCCATGTCATGAAATCCTTCGAAAAGCTTTAGGTAAGTACCATTCTGTAGAGCTAACTTCACCTTAGATTAATGTGTGGAGCGAATCACCGATCACTCTTTATCACTGTGGGATTACGGTGGGAACTTCCAGCTTACAGAGTCACTGTGGACTGAAGTGTTCCGAAAAAAGAATTAGGAAAATCCGCAAGGTTGTGTTCTTGGCTATTCATGCGCGCTGATCTCATTACTCAACTTTTTACGATTTTTAAAGCTTTTGAAATGGTGTAATCACAATTTTAGAAAGCAAAACAGCTACAGCGGTTCACTTGGCATAATTTATGAACAAAGCATTACGAAAAAGCACAAAGTTTATATTCGGTGTCAGCGGCACTGATTAGCCTAGTGCTTGAATTTTCAGGTCTTTTGTTTTATTGCTGGACCGAAATAAGGCCTCACTGACCGAAAACCCTCGCTGAGAATCGTACCGTAATCCTACAGCAACGAAGAGCGATCGGTGATTCGCTCCATACTGTAGATCTAAACTGAAGCAGCTCTATAAAATGGCACCTGAAGCATCTCCAAAGACCTAATGACAAAGGGAAATTTACTATCAAACACTCGGCACATTCCTTGGGACATCCTGTATAATATTGAGCATGCTTTAGAATGCAAATTTCGAAGCTGAAATCGAACCAAAACCTCATCTTTACAAATATTTACATCACTGCCCGATTGCTGATAAGTTTTAACGTACGATGATAATATTCTCCAAGTTGTTCAAGGTCTGTTCAAGATTGCTCTAATCTTCTTGAATTCGATTCCTTTCGATCATTGCTCGTTATCACCCACAGAAACGAAAAAAATGTTTACCAGCGCACTGAAATCGTATCGATGCGAAAACCCCATCATAGCATGCTACACATATCTGAATATATTTGCTACACATATTTGCATATCTGAATCAGAATGAATCAATTGCAAAGGTTGGATAACTATTTGACGAAGTGAAGTATAGTTTATATTATGATCACATACAAGGACCTCGTTGCAGCGAGCCGCGAGCGCTGGCTCTCGCAGTGCTGTTCTCGCTAATGTATTAGCGATCACCAGGGTCAAGCGTGGGTGTGGCATGCCACACCTGGAGGGTCGTATTGAGGAATCAGGGAGGGGGAGGGGTGGTCGTCAAGGCGTCCACTGTTCGCATAACATGATATTTGTTAACAATGTCAGGCCCGTCATGCAAAATACTAGCACATCAATCTTTAACCCATTATCGTATACGTACAGTAAGCATACTTAAAGATCTATAAAGTATAAGAGCATCGTTTTGTAATTGGCAAGTAAAATAACCCCTGTGGTCCAAGTTCCAGCAAATTCTGAGGTTTCCAAATACAGGATGGTCGTTTTCAAGCATGTTACTTTGTTTCAAAGGTAAGTTAACTACTTCTTTTTGCGCTTTATACAAATAACTACTATTTCTTTGCTCACATTAGGATTCCTACTTTAAATGACCTCGAAATTAAGGAATTAAGAGCAAAGCAAAATCTTGTTTGTTCCATTTTTCGTTTTCAATATCTAGAGAAGACCAATCAGGCTCAAATCACTTCAACGTAGATACGAGGCTTAGGCTATCGAATATATACATTCTTGTCGCCTCCCTTGCGATTCACGCGGTAGCGCAGACTTAGCATGTTACCGTATCCCAATATTTTTGCAGTATTATGCCAGTACTTTACATTTGCATAGGTAAGGAAAAACTTATATCTTGCTCTTGAAGAAACGTTTTCATATGAAATTTCTGCTATGTAAGGAAGTAGTAACAACGATATAAAGAACGCAGCTATTTGATCTGTATGAAGTTTTAATGGGGTGTGGCACCACCCTTTAAAAGCTGTGGCACAGCTTTTCGGTGTAGTGCCACACCCCATTAACTATGTCAAAAAACATCTTTAGCGAACGTTATTTAAATGAGTCGATAGCCTAGACCTCGTAGATTTCGTAGAAGTGATTTAAGCCTGATTCGCCTTCTTAGCTCTGAGTAATATTTGGTGAAAGCACAGTCATTGAAAGCGAAAAAGAAAACAAGATTTTGGGTGGCTTCTAAATCCAAAGTTAGAGGGTCTTTTGGAGCAGATCTCTGACCTTGGCGGCGCTTCGATCATGTTTGTTGGAAGATACTGTCTGAGCCGTCGACAGCGCGGGGTATTTTGGTTCAGAAACTGCACTTGCGTACTATCAGGGACCATGCACAACCCATCTTTTAGACCTGACACAGTCTTATTCTCCTTTCCTTTCCCTATGTTTATTTGATTGCAAAACACAAAGGCTTCATGTGTTGTTTGACTGTTTGATTATGATTTGTACGACTTATGAGTTTGCACGATAGGCTATGAAGAGCAGCCTACATTGCTTTTATCCCTCTTACAAAGCAAAATCGCACAATGTATCGGATCACTTGTCTGTATATAACATTTCAACAAATAATTTAAAACTTGTTTCTTGCTCTTCAATCATATTTCTATACATACATCAAGGAATCATATACCAGGCATATCACTGCATCATAAGTGATTTAAGATTTTGCTGCAAAATTGTATCTCTAACATCAACAAATACTCGTCTTATATTTTCTGTGTCAATGGCAGTTGTAAAATGATAGAAAAATGGACGAGCCCGATCTTTCCGTGAAGTTTCGAACTTGTCGACCAAAAAGAATTGCACGTCTCGCACCGACGTATGATCGCCGGTGAAGTCGGAAAAGTATTGCCGAATGTCCGACTTAGGCACTTTCTCTGAAATACAAATCTCTGAAATTATATACAAAGCTGATTGTGTGTCTGTCTGTCTGGCTGTCTGTTTGTGTGTACGTATGTGCTGAATAGAAATTTTTATTTCTGAACCGATTTGGACCAAACTTGGCACACGTATACTTCGGGGCGGGGAGCGTGTCATAGGCTACTTTCGTCATCGATCGATATCGATTTTATCGATTTTTATCGATTTTTTGCAGAGTTCACCTGCGGGGCTGGGAGTTGGCACAGGGGGGTAAATGGGCATGGCGATTCCGAATACAATATTAATTTTTGGCATTACCTATTACTTTTATCGATTTTATCGATTTTTTGCAAAGTTTGAGCTACAGGGCTGGGAGTTGGCACAGGGGGGTAAGTGGGCATGCTGATTTCGAAAACAACACAGAGAACGGAAAAATGAAGTGTAGAAATGGGCACAGGGAAAGGCTGTACAGAGATAGCGATGGGACTTCCATTACACTGTTTTGACAAAGCCGAGCGGAGCCGGGTAAGCAAGCTAGTACGATATTCAAAGTAATTCTTCAGTGTGACCCTCGAATACCGTAGGGTGAAAATAAACAAACGTTTCAAGCAATTTTCGATGCAGAATTAATTCCTCTTTCCAGCAGTTATTTCACATTGCGACTTGTGCGTTGGATAGGGGATAATTGCCGTTGACGTTAAGTTGACGGACCTCCATTATTAACATTTGCCTATTGCCTATTTGCCTATTTGCCTATTCGCTAATTTTAAGAATTCTATTTGGGACTTTTGAAGATTAATTGATAGCCACCTGAATGCAAACCTTTTGCATAATGCAATCTTCTCTATTTCTCTAAGTTGCTTACGATTTCACTAGATGATTCTCTAAAAGTTGCGAGTTCTTTAGAAAATCGCATAATATATAAGTGCACCAAACATCCAAATTTTCAGAATATCGAGGTTGCAAAACTCGATTGTTAATATATTGAAGTTTGGAAGCTGAATTACCGATTATCTTACGCTCATCTTAAAATTTAAGGTACATACAGTAGTGCGCAGCCGTAAAATTAAGAAACACGGCGTTCTTATCTGCGAAAGTCGCATGTATCGCAAGAAAAAGGTGACAGTTAAAAAGAAGACAAAAAATGCAAATAGAATTCTACCTAAACTGTCCACTTTGCGTTCAAAATAGGCCGATAATGAAACTTGGTCATTCTAGAATACATTAGGTTGATCCAAAAGTTTTTGCGCATCCTTTTCAAAAAATCATAACTTCTTTATCTTGATGAATTCCGTTGATCGTGATTCTATTCGAAAGCACAGATCAAGCTCTTCCCAATAGTAGGCTTTCGGTTAATAAATGTGAGGAAGTTCGCGAGTTAGAAGCGACTGAAGAAAATTAGTCAAGATTGGCATTTTGAGCAGGGCCACGAAAAATTCTGAAGGCAATTTTATTTGAAAGACAAAATTTTGTGCGTTATTTAGCACCTTTCCCGCGAGCTGAAATAATAAAAATGAAGAAGTAAATGGAAAGAATAATTCAAACTTTGCGAATTTTGAGCATGCTCAAAAAAATCTGAAAACGTCACAGCGGAGACCGAAACAATCATAAACATGGGCTTTATTACCTCCATTACCTAGCTGAGCGGAAACTCTGATAATCGGAAGCGGATGTGGTTTCCGTAGAAAACGCAGACACAAAACCGAAAACCCCATGAAAATCAAATCTGCTTCCGATTAGCAGAGTTTGCGATCAGCTAGAAAGAGAAGGTCATACCATCCATGTTTATGACTGTTTTGGTTTCCGCTGTGACGTTTTTAGATTTCTTTTAGCATGCTCAAAGTTCGCGAAACTAGAGTAATTCTCTTCATTTGCTTCTAACTCTATTTTTTTCATATTAATTAAAGGGACAAGTGCTAAGTGGTGCGAAAATTTTTTTCGTCCAAATGAATTCACTCAGGATTTGGTGAGACCCTGTTTGAAAAATGCCAGTTTTGACACTTTTTTTGACTCCTTCTAACTCACAAACTTCCTCTACTAGTTTACCGGAAGCCTACTGCTGTGAGAAATTTGATCTGTGCTTTCAGATAAAATTATTAGGCTGTCTCATAAGTTTTTCAATTTTGACCTTTTGCCGCAATAAGTCACATAATTCTTAATTCTGACTAGAATGCAGAGTACCTATCGATAGAGCAAAGCAAGCTGTACAAGATGCCGTGTAAGTGTTAGCACCAGCTTCACCACATCACGAATTAGAAGCCGAAGTTTGAGAAATTTCGAATGCCCCAAAAATCGGAAAATTTTTATATCTTTGTTCAAAGAAGATTTACCAAATCTAAGCTTGCTCAGCATATACACTCCACATAAGACATTCACAGATGACGTTGCTGTGTTTGTTTTTGTGGTGAAAACCAATACAACTAAAATTTCCAAGCTTCCAAAAAAGCGATGCTGCGCTGCCTGCGCTGTCCTCACATAGGTAAATGTATACTACAGGCCTTCAAAAATGGTTTGGTAAATTTTCACTTCTGGAAGCGCCAGTTCCCGAGAAATATTGAATTTAACACAAAATACGCTAGCAAAAAGCTAAATTCGGTATTTCCCAGAACAGCCCTTCCAGGAAGCTGAAAATTCACCGGAATATTTCTGAAGGGCTGTAGTATATATTTCTTTGTGTGGGAACATCGCAGCATCGCTTTTTTGGAAGCTTGGAAATTTTAGTTTTCTCGGTATTCAGCACAAAAACAAACATAGCAATGACATATATGAATGATATGGGTGTATATGCTGAGCAAGTTTAGAATCTGGTAAGTCTTCTTAGAAAAAAGATATAAAAAATTTTCGATTTTTGGGGCATCCGAGAGTTCTTAGGTTTCGGCCTTTTAATTCGTGATGTAATGAAGCTAGTGCAACCACTTACAAGGCACCTTGTACAGCTTGCTTTGCTCTATTGAACGTTACCCTGCATTCTAATCAGAAATAAGAAGCATGACTTATTGCGGTAGAAGTCAAAATTGAAAAAAACTTATGAGACAACCTGATAATTTCAAAGGAACCAATCAAGATATGAAGAAATTAGGATTTTCTAAAAATGATGCGCACGAACCTTTGGACCAGCATATTTCATTAGTTCCAAAATGAGCAGGCTAGAGAGATGCAAAAAGTATTGCTCTATTATTACCTCGCTATCAAAGTTGTAAAGTTGCAGGTAAAAATTTTGATTAGCTTAAGCCAGACTTGGTAGAGGTAAAATGTCTAATTTCGGCGATTATCTCTGAGCTCGTTGACAGAGTTGCAATGAAAACGTATCGAAAGGAAGGAAGAGGGAAGAGGAGGAAATTTTGCATAGAACAGTGCTGTAATGTTTGTCTATCTTTACTCTGCGGGATTTACAAACTGATGCAAAAACGGAAAGAACTTTTCCACCAACCTAATATTCAGGTTGGTGCAAAAGTTCGTTAACACCATTTTTGGAAATTATAGCTTCTCATTCTTCAGCGGATTTGCATAATTTTGATTTTGTTAGATAGAGAGATCCATACCTTTGTGAGTACATTTGCTACTTTCTAATAAGGGGTAGCTTTTAAATAGAAGCAGGGAAATAAAATGACTTCAGCTTCGGTCATTTTAAGTTAAGCTGCTGAAAATCTGAAACTTGTGATAGAAATTGGAGGAGAAGCAATGTGTCTTTTGATGTACCCTTTCCAACAGTGCAAAAATCGTATCGAATAAGATTTTCTGCAAAACGTCATGTTTTTGGGTAAGCAATGTATTTAGCAAATTTAACTTTTTGGCATAGTTTTCATAAATCACAACTCTTTGCAGAGATGCTCATTTGATACAAGCTCCGCATTGTTGGAAAGAGTGGATAAAGCACATATTGCAGATTGCTTCCATCTATCGCAAGTTTCAGGTTTTTAGCAGTTTATTACTCAATGCTACCACCTCATCAGAGAGTAGCAAAGGTGATACCCTAATTTCCGGGTTTTAAGGCGCACCTTGTATAAGGCGCACCCGCCGCAGCGAACAATAGCGCGAAACTCTTTCTAAATGATTATTCTTCAAATATAAAATGGTGAGAAGAAAAAACAGTGTGCTATGTTATTCTTCACTGCTCACAAATCATGCCTCCAGGTATTTTTTCCTCTACTTAGAGTAATACTTTGATATCGTTTCTACAGGTGGGAGGAAGGTGATCTCAATGGTGTTTATGGTGTTTGGATGATTCTTTCTTTTGTTTCCAGTGATATTACCGGTACCGCACTTGTGCTTTCTTCGTTTCCGGTAATGCTACTGGTACAAAACTGTGCTATCCTTTACAATGATACTGCTGATATTTTGAGGGTCCTTAATATTCTTGAAGAATCAAAGAGAAGGCAGAGATTTGTTCTGAAACAAATCACTTTTGAGAGGAAAACAGCAAAGAACGGGAGCAAAAAACTACTGCTGGGTGAAAGAGGTTGCTGTTGGCTGCTTGTGCGGCGCCGCGCATCGTAAACGTCATCATACACCAGTCCGCGCGCGGTGAAAGCTACTGCGCCTTACACCCCGGAAATTAAGGTTTTACAAGAAGCTTGGTTCATTTTTCTAGCATGATTGGCTTTGTGCAAGCTGTCGAGAGACCAAGAGATTGTGATTTTCAGAAAATTGGTGCAAAAGAAGTTTTGCACCAACCTGATAGAAAGAAATACAGATTTAAAAAAAGTATATGGAGGCGCATCTTTAAATTCAACACTAAAATGCTTGTGGCCATTGATAACACTCGTTATCAATGGCCACAAGCATTTTCCCCTTTCAGGTCATTTCAAATTTGACAGATATTTGTAAAAAAAATTAGCACAAGGTCGCAGCAGTAATGGTGAAATAACAAGCGAAAAATTTCGAAAACTAGTTTGTAATCTTGTTCTCTGTTTAAAGATTTGGAGCACAGCAAACCAATGGGGTTGACAAAGGCGTCTGAAAAAGGCTCACTTTTAGATCTTTTTGGCTTGGATTAGTTAAAATGATCAAAAAGCCGTCAAGCTTTTAAAGGCAGCGTCCCACCAGATTGGAGGGTACCTGGCTCTGGTATTAATGCAATATTAGACCCCCTAACTAAGCGACGACAGAAGTTTGCAGCGCGAAAAAGGTCTACGAAGTCTACAAATCGCCCCTCAAGTATCCCGGATCTTACAGTAGGCTCGGGCGAGTACGAGATGCATGCAAGGTAGAGACGCAGAGTCGTTGTGGGACCCTGGACTCATGACTGTGTGCGCCATGCGTGCTCTGGCCTTGCAGTTCGAAATTGATCTGTGAGCGGCGTTCGGGCCTAAGATTCGGGCCACTTGGGGGGGAGGGCGATTTGTAGACTTCGTAGACCCCCTGTCGCGCTGCAAACTTCTGTCGTCGCTTAGTTAGATGGTCTACAATTACATTAATACCAGAGCCAGGTACCCCTCAATCTGGTGGGACGCTGTCTTTGAATGGCCATATCAACCACTGCCCCCCCCCCCTCTTCTTTAGGCCATAAACAGGGCGCAGAGCGAGGGGCAAGTGTCAGACTGGAAATCGTTCTATGTGAAAAAGCAAAGGGGTTATCTCCATGTTCGTATGCATTACATTCCTCTCGAACAGTAGCGTGAGGGATTCTTACACAACTTACGTGTTCAAGCATGATCGTTTTCAAGACGCCAACTCGAAAACTAAATTTCTTTGCACAAAATAGTGAACAAATTAATTGACTACGATGCGCACATGAGATTATGCAGTCATAGGTGGTATGTAGACAAACATGGGCTAAAAGGAACAAAGTGAAGTTGTAAAAATCATGTGATTAAAAAACGCTATAAGCTTTTCCTTGAAGATTCCCCGCTACTAAAAAATGGAAAAATGACTCGTTTGCAAAGCACAGGTGACAATATGACACCATAGGTGTGTATACGCGCAGTAGGATTAGGGAGCAAAGCACCTAATGCCCAACTGAGGTGGGCAAAACTTCCGTTTCATATAAGTTATTTGAACCTACTCATATCTGTTCTACACCTAAGTTTACTAAACACTAACATTTTGCTTCCAAAACTCCCCCTCTCCTCTTTGCTAGAGTGGAATAGCAAACGAGTCGCGGCTTCAGAGGAAGAAAATGCGCGTAAACTGCGCAGTTGGTGCGATCAAGGTGAAAATCGGGAAAATAGAGTTGCAAAGGCGTATTCGTTTCACAGGAGTCCATTTGCCACCCTTGTGCCGACCATGAACAGTAAAATAATGAGCTTCGATAAAAATCGCGTTCCATTCAAGGCTGAACCAGTATTCTTCTTAGGAGTAAGATAAGCCCTTTCTAGTTATCTCACTTTTCCATGTCCATTTGGTGTTGCAAGTAGAGGGGCAAACAGTTTACTGTCATTGCTACAAATTTATCTTGGAAGCTAAAGTGATGCTTCCTCGAAATTTTTCTTGCAAACATTTTGTATACACCGACGATTTTGCCAATGTACGCAGTTGAACAAGGGGGTGTTTTCTTGAATACGTTGTATACCATTCCATCTCATATACTTTACGATTAGACTCTGGGAAATTGGTGCAAGGTCATGGGGATTTCTCTCAAAGCGGAAGCCTGCCGGGACCTGTTCGCTCTGCTCAAACATTTAGCCAGAAATGTTAGATCAAAATCTGTACGAAAATATGTTTTCTCACATTGACTTTTTCTCCTTATTTCTCGCCACACATTACTCAACCAGTGCACCTTCACACTCTCTTTTTTGGACTGCGATGCGATTTATGTTTGATACAAGTAGGTAGTTCTGACGTGGTTCGTTTTTCATACTTTCCGACAAACCACTAGTTTTTTTTTAACACAATGAATCTAGAGACTCACCTTTTAGCAAGTCACTTTTGTTCATGAAGAGGATGATAGAAACATTTGTGAACGCTCGATTGTTGGCTATAGTCTCGAAAACAGATCGTGATTCAACAACCCGATTTGTTCTGCGGTCTTCCAGTATCACCTAAACTGATGGAGCGAGATATTTGAGTTCAACGTAATTCCGCTCCTACATCACCAGTTTCTTGCACATATTTCATTTGTTTTCGTATTCGAACCTGATCGTATTCATTTGAAGCTACCATGAATAATATGCTAGTGATATCAGTGAAACATTGAAACCATTTTTGCCGCTGAGATCTTTGGCCACCAACGTCAATAAATCTAAATGACCATTACTTCACAAGAGTATAGCTTGCTGAGGCTTACAGTAATCTAGTTTTGCGTTGTCGACAACATTTGCGCGTAAATGGCACACGCTTGACGGACATTTTTACGTGCGAATCACCAGCAAGGTGTCTGAATTTACAAGCAGTGCATCTCTCTCCGCGAAAATGTTGTCAACACCGCAGCTGCACTATGATAGCCGTAAAATATACTGATTGAACATGTAGAAGTTATAAAGTCGGATAGTCGTACCTAAAGGGAATTTTATTGATTACAAATGTATGTTCACATATTCCTCGCGTAGCTTTTCGACAATATAAAATATCTTTGTTTGTAGGGTGAAAATTAGGCATGGAGATTCTGCTGAGATGATCAAAGAAATATTGACACGAATCGCTCTGAAATACAGATGGAATGGGATCCATGTGAATTGAGGAGAGGCTATGCTTACAATTTGGAACAAATTTCGTTTCTCGTAGGCTTGCTTAACTGCAGCATCATCCCAGAAATCTTGGATCACAGGTGCAACATCAGCGAATGTAGTGTAGTCAATACCTTTTAAGAGATCAGCTACGGTGAATCTAAAAAGAAACAGTAAACACTTTGATCTAACAAAAAGCCGAAGTTTACTTACTTCATAATTTTATCTACATTTTGCTGTCTTTCAGGCTTCTCCCAAGGTATATTCAGTTTATTTCGAGCATCCAAAAGTACTCTCATTGCTGATATCGCATTCTGAAGAAGTATACAATTAGCGCGTTTCTGATAGTTCCCTTGAATTAACTAATGTGAGCCTTGAATAAGGTTACAAGTTTTATGACTGTGAGCAATCAAATTAATTTTCCAAATTCTGTGCGAAAATCAAATCAGCTGTGCTTTTTGGGCAGTGTTGTGCATCCGCAAGAATCTCGCTAGGCGTCCAAAAAAACATTTCGAAAAGCCGCTTCTTCACTCTTAAAAATTCTCATGCTTGCATTCCTCCCTCTCCTTCCGTCTCAGTTTTCCCTAAAAATTTTGTGAGACCACTACTTATTTAACAAGATTTGAAAGTGAAATAAAGAGAATAGCATCCAAATTTTGAAAAAAAATTTACTATGATACAGTTCCGATTTTGGCCAGCATATCCTCATACTGAAATTCTGCAAAAGTATGGAACTTTCACAGTAATCGACAATTATATAACGAATTATATTCTTGCGAAAAAATTCAAGCCTACGAAAAATTTTCTGGTCTCTAAAAGAATGTTCTTGAAGGCTCGTATGTTCCAAAACGCACGTCTCTTAGTGTGTATATGGGCTATACATTATTTTTGAGAAGAAGCCGTTGGCTACATCAATCAACAAATTGTTTGTTATTGTGGCTTAATTGTTTTCTAAGTGTTACAAATGTTGAATAATATTATTATTGTTGTTGCAAATAGACGATTTGAAGTTTTACACTACCTGATAGATTTGTTGTCTGTAGGCGCGTACTTCATCTGCAGTAAACTCGCCTGCACCATGAATGATGTTCATTTGTTTGATAAATGTCGATTTGCCTGATTCTCCAGATCCAAGCAAAAGAATTTTCACCTGTGAACCAAGTGTAAAGATTGTTAGTAGATTTATGGGTATTTTCTACCTATGGTATTAAGAGGAGAGCGAAAATACTGTTGAAGAAACCGGTTTTTGTGAAAGGACAAAAATTTGATTTCGAGTAATTCAAGGCATTTCGTTAGTGGAAATCGCTAACTTTGCTTTCCTATTTGAAGTCGCTAAAGCACTAACTTGTCTCCTAAGAACTTTTCTTTCATTGTGCAAATCTCGTTCAATGGTCTTCGTGTGCTCATCATTCCCTCCCGAACAGCACAAGATCATGCCAAGAAACCTAAAAGTAACATTACCAAGAGGGAGCAGATTCTATACTTGAGACCACACACTAACTATATGTGTATAGAGTGGTGAGAAAAAGGTAATTTTATTGAAGCCAATATTGTTTGAAAAAAAGTTTGCAAGGTTTTTAGACACGATTCAGGATGAACATTGAATAATCAAAATAGAATTTGGGGAATGTAATAAGGAATCAAACGGTAAATATAGTTTTTTGATTTTTGCAGAAACAAAGTAAAAAATAGGAGCGCCAGAACAGAAATAAAGCAATGTAATATATATTTCTACAGTTTTGGAGTTGATCTAATCACTATGAATGAAGCGATACTTATCTGGAAGTGAGTAGTATGATCCATAAACAATGAAAATAAAGTTTGAGTATGTTTTCAAGAAATCCTACACTTCACTTTTCCCAAAAGAAGTCGGTAGTTTACATGAATCTCTTGCATTTGATATTTCCAGCAATCGATTTCCAATTACTTTGCCATGTTTAACGACATGGAACAGGTAATCATTTCAAGTAGAAAATTGCAGTCCTTTGTAGCTGAATGGCAGAAGAAATCTATGTCATCGATGGGAAAGTGGATGCTTACAAAAACGAGACAACAGTAGCAAACATATCATATAGAAGACGGCATCTTGCAGATAAAAGCGAAATTTCTCACAGTCCTTGCTCTCTTTTTGCAATTTTAACTTCAAAGAAAGCAAAAACATGCTCTATTTTTCATAACGGGCGCTGCAAATCCAGCTTTACATGTTGTTATTTTACTGTTCTTGAAGTCTGTGCGTACTTTCGTTTGGCGTCCCCGTGTAAATCAAAACCTGCCAAAACCTGTCCATACAATAGGTGACGCGAGAATAGAAGAAGTAAGAAATAATGACGAAATTTTGCTTTGAGGTTAGGGAAGCAGGAAAAAGCTCCTTTTTGTAAAACATCTGCACCAAGACGCTATAACAAGACAATTTGGTTATTTTGAACAAGTTTTAGCAAAATTTCGAGTTGAGATCAATTCTTGCTGTTTTGAGAGCTTGAATGTGTGCAGAAGTCTATGACGACAGAACCATCACAACTAATTCTAAGAGTTTCCAAAAGCAAACCTTTGAGTAAGATTGATTAGGTTACTGTGGTAGCATTTACTTGATACAAGTATATATAGATGCAAGGTAACAACATTTTTGCAGACGTTCCTTTCATTGACACGCTGAAAGGTTAGAACTGTGCGATATTGTTCCAAAAATATAGATATGTAGTTTGCTTTCATAATCGCGATAAATGTTAAGTGGGCGGTCTTGGAGCAGAGAACAGCCAATCACCGCCATAAAGGGCGGAGACGCTTGAGCAATGAGCCAATCATAAAATGAAAGAATCAACTGCTGCAGAGCCGCCAATGCCTTTAATAACAAGTGACTTCGGACAAAAAGTATCGTTGATTACATTCTTTTCGACCATTGCATCTATGACTAATCTTGAGCTGAAGACTTTGTCGACTTCGAGGGCATATAGCTCATTTCGGCCAAGTGTATTATCATTGACTCACATGTGCGTGGCTCTGCTTTGATAATTAGTTCGTTAAAAAAGTTGCTGCACAATACATACAAGAAAATAGCGAATAAAATCAAGAGTGAGCTTCATTAGGCATATGAGATACTGACACAATGCTAACATAGATGAACATTTCAATTTCTGATGAGACTTGACGAAGTCATGCGAATATAAGTAGAAAGTTATCAAATTTCGCAGATAACATACTTTTCGAAGGAATTTACGATCGATGCACTGTTCCTACGGCAGACAACACTTACGCGTAAAAAATGGCAACCGAGCGCAATTTACCAAGTTTTGCGCTGCGTGGTCATTTTTTACGCGCAAATGCTGTCGGCAACGCAAACCCACTAGACTGTCAATTTGCTAGACTATAATTATGACTCATACTCTCTGAACATATATGGAAAGCATTTCGCCACCGAAATACAGCGATGATGCAAAAAAAGAGTACAAGATATTTTAGTGGAACTTTGATTGATAACGATGACGGCAGCAGCGCGACCAAAGTCGTTCAAAAGTTCAGAACTATAGTCAATCTGCGGGCAATAAACTGTGTGGCATTTACTGGAACTCGGTACTTGAGAAGCTGTTCTGTGAAGGTACAAACCAGAAATGTTTGCAAAATGTTCTGCAAAATGCTATAGTCAAAGGGCACTTAATGCGATCTGCAAACGAAATCGCCATCTGTGGAAACGGCTACGCTAACAACATCAACTCGGCTTTTTGTTTGCTAAAATTCCATCGTAGCAAAGCATTGCTACATGATCAATGAGACATATCGGGCAGAATGCCTTTTCTGCTTGCGTAAATGTAATTTCTAAATTTGACAAAAAAAATTCATGAACAGTCAATAAAGACTTTTCAAAGCATGTAAAATTTCGAAATAAATGGAGTATCTTCATTCGAGACGAAGCAAGTTCCAAGTTGATGAGTAGAACAGATCTTTTCCAAATAAGGAATCCCAAAAACATCTTGTAGCTTCATTGCACTTTCATGCATCAATAGCTAAAGAGAGAGTAAAAGAGTTTGTCAGCTAGCTCAACCAAATAATTTGCTGGTAATTACGCTACACCTACAATAAAAACTGGCTGGTTTATTGATCTACTTATCATTTTCTCCTATAAATGAACGATAGCTGTGCAAAAAAATAAACAGTGATACAAATGATTTCCTCGGAACGAAGATAATACAAAGCAGTAATATTCTGCAGTAGCAAAAAAATTGAGCTTCAAGAACTGATTCAATGTCCTCACCAATTTTTTGAGGACTGAAAGGGTGGGTGTGACGGGAACCTTTTTGAATGAAGGGGCGTGTCGTGAACCACACCCGAAAATTCCTTTGTATGCCTCTCAAAGTTCTGCAAACCAACAGAGCACTACATTGTTTTCTAATAAATTTTGCCTAGAAGGATTGAGCGTTAATCATTAGTATGACCCGCGGTAGCATGGAAAAAAAACTTTGAAAAGAAGAATTCTCATAGATGCAGAACAACTCAAAACTAGCTATCACAGATGTAACTATAAAATAACAAAGGAAACAGGGAACCATCATAAACATTCCCTACCAAAAGTGATTGACGTTTAACACATAAGAGCGGACTTTTGTAAAAAGTCAAAGTTGCAAAAAACAAAGATGAAAGGACAACAAAAACATTCCAATAATAGATTTTTGATATAAAAAACTTAGGCAGGAACCAATATCTCAAAAATGAAGTAATAGTTTCTATCATCAAATCAATAGATTTTCTACATATGATGGGTCAGCTGGTTGAAATGGGGAAGGTGAAGAGTATTGAACGAGTTTTTGGAGAGAAATCGGTGGAAAACATTTTATTGACACTTCATCTTCTATCAATCGTTGCGATGCAAGGAATTATTTGTATTTTACAACTGCTACAGGGTCATAGTTCTTGCTGAATCATAAAAAACTGCCTTTAAAGCATCTTAAGGTTTTTAGAAGAATTTTGAGCAAAGAAAAGGATTAGCATGATGCAGACGTGAGTCATAATTAAGAAAGATGCGTGACCAAAGACCATATATAGTGTAAATTCGTAGAATTCGCCTGATTTTTAAGTCTTGTAGAGATATATAAAACCTCTTGTACAAATTTGTGAAGGGCTGCCCAAAAGCATAGTTCACTCGTTGAAAGAATTCTGAGAGGATTTATTAGCCCGGTACAGGCATGAGTCATGAGATGGGCATGGCCCAGGCGTGAGTCATGACAGGCATGCAAGATTAAAAGCAAGATAAGATCGGGAAATCAAGTTGCGAATGTCCAGATTTGTGGGAAAAATGCAAGAATAGCAACAAATTTAAAAGTGTTAAGAATCGTCAAAAAACATCCTTAAAAGAGCAAAAAAGGGTAAGCCCGCCCCCAGGAATTACAGAAAATGGTCCTACAACGAAGTTCAAGGTGAGCTCAATATTTTGCGCATAACAGTGGAAAAATGCGTGAATTGTGTGCTGATCGCGTACGTACAGTCGAACGTCAAGGACACTGTCGCGTTGCGGCGAAAATATCTTGTCTCGTCTCGTCGTCGTGCCATAGTGCCGAGAACTAGAATATCACCACAGACTCGACACTTCGTATTGACATTGATCGATCAATACTCATCCACTCAACACGCGCTTTATATACTTGTGTATACAGAGCATCCAAACATAACGACTGTTGCAGAGACGAGCATTTATGTGGGTGGACACTGTCTGGACCATGGATGAGTCAGAGCTGGCTTATCGCATTTGCACAGTAGTCAGGTATTCTGGGATGCTAATGACACCACGAGGACAGAAAAACCTTTCCTTTAGAAATTTGAAATGATTCTCTTTACAAAGTCAGAAAAAAGAAATAAAATGTTCCGGTTCGAAGTGCTTCTCACTTTTCGACACACATCCTCACCCTGGAATTTTTTCAGATTTTTTTTGTGAGGCTAATCAAGCTTTGAAAAAATTAATTCAGCTATCAACAGCAAAAAATAAGTCACCTAAGCAATGCTAGTACAACTCATGCCATCCCATTTCAGAAATATTAGGTTGTAACAGAAATAGTGCAGATTTTTCACATCTCTTTTTCAAAGTGTTGGTTCAAAACAAAATTGCATCGTTTTAGGAAACTATGCATATGTTCTGAATGTACTCTTCTTCTAGTTTCTTAGCCACGCTTTCGTTTCAGGAGAACTGTGTTTATTCCGAAATTACGCGCTTTTAAAATCAAGGAAGTAAACCTTGAATTTTTTCTCTTTACACTCTTTGCTTTGAATCTACCGCGAAAAATCGGAATTTTTTGCAAACTGGTCTAATGTTTTTATGTGATCTGTGCTACAAAATGCACAATGAGGCAAATTTCTCGAAAGTTTCCAGACTGAGAAATTTTATTTCAAACCCAAACAACCGCTGCTATCATTCTGCGGCATATAAAAATCCTAAATGCGGAGCAATTGCGGAGCTTTTGCGGTGAGCAGAAAGAAAAGACATAGGACACATGATAGCAGAAAACCGAGAGCTGTTTTTCTCTTTGGCGGCGAGAATATTCATAAAACAGCAAAAAAGCACTTTGTTGTCTTTTGAGAGCATTTGTGAAAAATGAGTGATTACAAATTTTTCGCAATATTTTCTAGCAAATTTTTTTTGCAAAAATCAACTTTAACACTGCTGCACAACCGACTATTATCTGCAAAGTATAGTGAGTTATGGTCTCTCAAACTGAAGGTTTTTAAGAAAACCTTTGGCAGTCTTCGGGCTGTGAAAATTTCCTCAGTAAAGCTACAACGATGAGATAGTGCTTGTCGCATTGCCAAAGCTTTGCTGATTGCAGTAGTTTTTGTTGGAAACGGATTGACCATTTCTGTAAAAAGTTATAGTAATCCAAACTCAAAATTCGGAAAACCTGCATTAATTCTGTTGCAACCTAATAAGAAAATTTCGAGCATTTCCAGGGAAGGGGGTGTCGCCATATCCTCCTGTACTTCTAAAGACGATCTTGGTTTACTTTATGACTTAAGCGCTTGGCACAAGTAAAGCTTACAAGCAAATAAACGCTAAGTGATAATTATTCCGAAAAATCTTTTTAACAAATAAGTCTATTCGCTTTTTCTGACTGTTTTTGTAAGGTATATATGACTCGAAAATGCCTTGATATCAAATGGAGTAGAGCTTCTAATTTTTATGACCTGACTCAGATTGATTCTAAGAATTTCCGCTGAAATGTATTTTTATTTTTTCTATAAAGATCTGTGTGATGGGCAGATCAAAATGAACTTATTTGAAGATTTGTAGTTGTAATTAACACAGTTCTACAAATTTTTAGCTCATGCAAAAATGTGCAGAATATTCGCAGTCAGTTTAGGTGACTGTGATGACAGCATTTCAATGAAAGACATTCTAAAATTTACGTCGTTCTTTCTCTGGTCCCAGAAATACACTTAAATGTAGGAGCAATAAATTGCATTTCTCGCAATCCTTCCATCTTTCTAAGTAGTGACAGCGATCAAAAAAGCTATTTTCAAAATTTGATGTTATTAATTTTTACCTCCATTGAAAATTGTATAATAGCCCTGTTCCAGTTCTGAAACGTTCTCTGAATCCCCGAAAAGGTCTCTGTGACATCTGGTTGTTTAATCAAACGAACTTTGTTTGAATGTCAAACAAACCTTTTACTCTGTAGCACTTCTTGAGCATATATTAAGGAAAAAACTATCTGCAAAGGGTTTGACAAAGCTGTTATTATCTCGTGTTTCCCTTAACATTATCTCTTAACACTGAGCAACGAATTTATTTATTTAATTATTTTATTGCGCGAAAAGTGCACCATCGACTAATCAAAAAGTCTAGGCAATAGTCATCAGGAATTTGAAAAAAAGAGCTCGAATAAAACCTTTATTCGAAGAAATGTTCTCAATTTGGATACTACTTAACTAACATGAAACGAAATGGATTTATAGCATCCAAATTTGACAATTTTATTGCCTGTTCAAAACATTCAATCGTATTAGGTTGTATTTTGTGGATTACCTTTTCATTAATCTGTTTTGATTGACATGATCTTATATACAAAACAAGCTAAAGGTAAAGGTGCAGCTACTGATAAGCAATGAAATGTATGTTTACAGCATCACATGTCTATCTGCCATCATTTATTTATTCCTTTGATAAATTGCAATGATTAGTTGCTTAGAGATATTTACGACAAGATTGACAGTCTCTAAAATGAACGCTAGAAAATGCCATTTTATGACGAGTTGAAATGATAAAAGCATAAGGCCATACACCCTTTTAGAATACGGGCCCATAGTCATTTGAAGGCGTAACTTTTTGAGCAATTTGTCAGATCAAAGAAACCGCTTGCTTTATCAAAAAAGCGGCATCACTTAAGACTTGCTTCAAATCATAAGGTCATCTCATCTAACAAAGACTGTGTCACATGCGATTATCATCAGTTCAAAGCTAGCAATGTTACTGACAAAGAGATATTGATGATCTACGAGACTTATTTGAGCGGGAGTTCAAAAGTCTCTTACACATATACTCCAGAGCAGGGCTCGGCACAGCTGATCAAATCTGAAAATCGTTCCTGAGACCAAAAGCAAAGGGGACATCGTTTTTGCAGCCGAAAAGACACAAAAAATGCGACTTTTTAACCGACGTTTCGTCTTTCTGAGGGTTTTAGCTTAGGGTTTAGGGTCAAAGGGGACTTCGTTCTGATAAGCACTGATAAGCAATGAAGTGTATGTTTACAGCGTCCCATGTCTATCTGTCATCATTTATTTATTCCTCTGATAAATTGCAATGATTAGTTGCTTAGAGATATTTACGACAAGATTGACAGTCTCTAAAATGAACGGTAGAAATCTCCAATATCAAAAGGTACTTCGTTTCAATTCCTGGTGCCAGCTTGTGCCGAGCCCTGCTCCAGAGGTCCTAAACATGAGGAGCATGACTCATGTGGATCCTATCTTATTTTCAACAGAAAAAACATATAGTTTAGAGTCTTTCACATGTGCCATCTGCTTCTTCCCATATGCTATGAAAGAACACTCACGAAAATGATCTTTAGCGTATACGCATGGTGAAACAATCCTTAATAAACTCATGGTTGAAATAATCACTCAAAGTGTACGGAAAATTCCTTCAGAACATCTCAGCCATCATAAGCAGGACTTAGACTTCCAATATTGTGCATAAAATTGTTAAAATGCAGCAAAATATCTTCATTATTTCCTTCTCAAATGAGAAATTTTCTGAGATGAGAAATTTTCCAAAGTGGTTTTCTTATGTAGTAAAAGTATGTGACTAAACTACTTCGGTCACGAAATATAACGAAGATTTTTCGAATTTGATTTAGATTTGGCTTCAAAAAATATTTGGCGTAGGGACGAATCAACGGAACTTCTGAGAGAAAGGAATTTATTCGTGTAGCTTTACCGGAGCTGTCATTATTAACGTTTTTTGATTCCTCAAACAAATCTGGCATTTGACCCATATAATTGTTGAAGAACGAAATATGAGATAAAGAATAGGAGGATATGCAAGGAAAAAACGATGGAGTAAGTCAGCCTGTTCAAGGAACTTTTTTGAAACTTCAAGGATGGGTTTGTTTAGTCTCGATGAGCAAGCTACAGCCAATATTTTTTTGATCTCTCAGACGGATCGGCTACTTGAACTGCATGATTCGTCAGAAAAAATGACGACTTAATAAAAAGAGAAAAGTTAGAGAGGAGCAACGTATGCAGTGGAAATAGTACAGACATTTCTGAGCACTTGCATGTCAGCTGAGAGTGGGTGGCATTTCGTAAGAGACTTTGAAATACTCATGCTTTTGCATTTTCTGTTAATGAATCGGATTAAGCAAATGATAGACAAACTTTGAGCCAAATTAAGAATAGTGCATATAGATATTGCACTGATTTTAGAAAAAGAGAAAAAAAGGTTAGAGAGGAAGATAGAAGCAAAAAATAGACTTAGAGATGCGAGGAAAATTCATACTTTGGAGGAATTTTGGACGAGATGGCTTTTGCTCTTGCAGACATGCTTTTTCATGACTCGACTAACGGCCCTGAGCTACGGTATGATGTCTGTGAGGCTTTTTGAGCTGCCAGTATCATAATGGCACAGAGTTCATTTGATAAGACCCAAAAAAAACTTGCCACTGACCTGTTCCATATCCAAAAAAGTAAGCGTTTAATGCGAGAAAGGAGCATTAACATGAGCACACCGCGCTTGTTGTCTCTCAGGCAAACACTCATCGAAGCTCTCGCCCATCGCCCCATCACAATATCTTAGAGGATCTTTCGTCACTGTGTATACAAATGCTTCCAATGTTCTGTAACTTACCGATCGACTTTGGCAGAACTGTTTGGCGCTACAAGCTTTTTGCCTGACGAAACAGCTATTTCGGGACCATCCGTGGAGCAAAATTTGTAAGAAAGTGCGTTGTGACACACTCAGACAATTGGTCGGACTTCCGCAGCGCCTTGCTCAAAGTGCCGAGGAAGTCCCGGTTTTCGATGGCCCGACGTCATATCTTGCAAACTCCGCATTTTGGAGCGTGCTGTTTCTCAATGGCTGAAGTGCGGCGGAACCGCTGCAAACTCTGCTTGTCTTGCGGAAGTTCTGGTAGATTGTTTGAGCAATAATCCCGCGGAAAAGATGATGTATTTCTACGTAATCGGCGGATGAACTCATTCATTCACCTCTGACTTGGCCCCAAATTGTGGAGAGGCTATAAACACTTGCTCACTTGCTCAGTCACTTATGATTTTAGCAAGCATGAGCTAGAGCTTGACAACTTTGGTTCCGAGACGAAAACTTCTGAAGTTCTAAACATCATTCGCTATTACTTCCATTATGTACAACAATATAGTGTAGTTTTCTGCTGTTTCATTCATGAATTGTAAAAGACCTAAATATTCTGCTACTCTCTATCGGAAAACTGCTTGTGATAACTATTTCAAAAGAAATTTCTCTACTGCCAATTGAAATCCAAGAGAAGAAATTTATTTGATGAAGTGTGCCACAAAATAAACGTACCTTTCAATGTTTCACTCACATTATTCCTCTGTCAAGTTTCTGGTTTTTGCGACGTTATCTGCAACACCCTTCTAATCTCTTTGAGAAACAAAAAATTTTAGGGGAACCTATCAAAGGCAGCACACGTGAAAAAATGCAATTGCGTTTTTAGCCAAATAATTCTGAAAATAAAGGTTCTCAAGTTTAGGAGCCAAAAAGGGATTCGATGTGAGCTAAGGAGAAAGGTATGTTGAGGTTTTGAACCACGAGTTCGAAAGATATCTTACTGAGGTGAAAAACTATGCTTTGCGAGTGTTATAAAAAGCTTTACGAGCTTCTCGCACTTCATTCCCTTACCCAGGGGCTTCGCTTCTAATAAAACCACTTCTCTCAGTAGTTGAGGTTGTGCTTTCTTTGAGCATTCTCGTGCCATGTATCTCAGGTATGCTACTAACGAAAGAATTTGTATAATCTAAGATTTTTGGAAAGTGTCTCCATCTGTAATAGTCAGTGTGCTGCAGAAAAATGTATCCACTCTTCAACACCTTTATAACTGCCTTGCGACTTTTGAGATAATATTACATTTTGATTTCAAGACTCAGCAAAATGAACCACTGATATTTTGGTACCGCTAAGAACATGGCTGGGCACGAGTAACCTTCCGAAAATGCAAAAAAAAAATTCCCTTAACTTTCCCATAATTCCACGAAGTCCCCTTTGACCCTAAACCAAAAAACGTAACAAACACTCAAAAAAATGAAACCTCCACTAAGAAAGCTTAATTTGAGTTGTGGACAAGAAAACCACAAAAACGATATTCTCTTTACTTTTTGTCCCAAAACAATCTCCAGCTTGCTTATCATCCACCTGTGTCGAGTCGTGGCCAAGAATGCGATTGAAACTTTAAAACTCAATTACTGTAAATACTCTACTCTCGCTTGGAGTACTTCATCCTTCTGCATGATAAGATTAATTAGTCAATCGAAGTGATCAGTTTTTAACTGATCAATCTTTATTGGTCGCATCCGTGATATCTGTAAATAACCGCAGCCTTTGTAGTGCACCAAAAAAACAACTATACGGACTTTGGATTAAAACCACGCCCATATCTTTTTCTTCGCAAATGTCATGAACTGGAATTTATAGTTCAACATCTTGTCTGGCTGGTTCAGTCTTAGCAAAAAAATTACACAATATTCTGATTAACTCAATGTGATATACAGGATGTTTTTTCTGTTCTGAAGCAAATATTTTCATTTAGTTATTCCTCATCATTCTTATTCTGGTGCACAATTTTACTTCTCTCCTTCTTTACTTTTTTTATTTTACTTTCCAGAGCAATAGTTCCAAAAAAATCTCCAACTCAGTTCACTTTTTTTATTTATCTTTATTTTACTAAACTCTTCCAGAACAATAATAATGAATAAACTCCCTTGATTTTGTTTCCAAAAAAAACCTGAATATCTCATGTCTATAGGGCTCATCAAATATTTTCAGCAGAGAAGAGTGCTTCCAAATTTCGTAACTGTGAGTTAAATTCAATCATTCTAATCTAATCTACAAATGAAAAGCGCAAGGCTGTGCAGCTCAACACATAATTATGGCAATACTTGCAATATATTCAAATCAGCTAAAAAAGCAAAGCGGATAGCTGCAAGCGGTGCAAAACTGCGTGAAGCTAGGAGAATTTAGGACGCACTCGGGCTTGCATTACTAGTTTTTCAACCAAATTTTCGCACGCGATCATAAAATTTGTAATTTACACCTTTCAAAAAAAGTAATGGGTTAAAGTGACCAGCGTGGAATGTTTAGTGGACACATCCGAACACAGAGATCCGCCCTTGGACACAACATGTGGTTGTCATGCCAACAATGTAGACTTCACTCACTCTACTACAACAAAGCTCATTCACTACTCCCAACGACTCGTACTACCCCTTATTGACGAGGGTTTAGGGCTCGAAAATAATCGAGCCGGATAATTCATTTCTGGTGTAAGAACCCGCACCTCAACAAAAAGACCCCACTCGTCAACAAGCAGTTTTATGGTTCGGACCTATGCTTATAACCCGTCGTCACAGGGTAACTTCTTCGGAAGTACATCCAGCCCGTCTTTAAATCAACAAGCTCGTCAACCGGCTAAGGAAGTGAGAGTGAGCGATGTGGAGCTTATTCCTGTACGAAATTCACTTCCTCCGGCTCAAAATGAGCAATCTTATTCCCAACAAGCTGTCCCGGCTTGTCCTTGTCAGCTGCCTCAGCCTTTCTACACTCCTTTTCATTCACCTTATGTCGATCCGATTGGCTCAATAGTTGGACTAAGAGTACTGTATCTTGAAGGAAAATTATGCTACGTTCCGATTGAACCACAGCTCAACTATATTATTAATCAACAATTTGGAGTAAGTGCTCTTCTAATTTTATTTTCATAATTTCTTTCTAAGTAAATATATTTTAGAATGGCCTTTGTATGCATATGGGTAACCGATATCTTTCACAAAAAGAAGACTTTCGCTACGTAAACAACTACGATTCCCAAAATGATAATCAGAATAATCAAATCCAAAGACAGAGCCGCTACCAAGCACCTCCGCCCCAAAACACCACTAAACCGCAGCAGGTATGCTAAACAAAGATTCACGAATCTCATTTTCTGGATGAAATATACATTTTGCTCTTCTTTGAAAACTGGCTGTATAAAAAGCGCTGCCAAGGAGATTTTATTGTGTATCGGATGAGTTGTTCAGGAGCAATACGCTGCCGGACGTGACATGGCCAGCACCTTCGCCACGATTTCGACGAAAACACGACAGCAGGAAGATGTGGTTCGTTTTTTATTTCTAAAGTACAGTAAACCTACAGTAACTCTGCGTTTCATATCAGCCGATTCTTGTACTGTTGAAGTATAATAACTTGAGGAAGTGAGTTAGCCTGTTTCAAAGCAACCGCATTCAAAAAATTTAGCTCTTCAACAAATAAACTCCATCTTTTTCTAACAAAATAACAAAATAACATGATAGAATCTACTTTCTAATAGCAATTCAAAATCGAAAGGAACCGATCCAACTGTTAGTAAAAGGAAGCTGATTAACCGAATTATGTAAACACTAAATCGTAAACGACACACCTTGAGTGTATTCATAAATAAAAAATAAATAAATAAATCATCTTTTTTTCTTATCATATTATCAGATATTCTTCATCTTTTCTTCTTATCATATTATCAAATATTCTTTTATCGAAAATGTCTTGGTATTAAGAGAGTTACAACTCGCCCTCAAAGTGCTAAGTACTTTTCAATAAATTTGAATTATTTTATGCATCCTCTAAACAGTGAATGCATAAAATATTGGGTTGGAAACTAAGTTCTGCAACTGGTCTCAGAACTTCCCTCACACTCAACATGGCGCACTTAAATTTTGGCTCTGCATTGGTTATTACGTAAGCTACGAGCGTAGCTGCTGTCCTACAAATTGTGACGTCGCAGTGAGGGTTACGGTAGGTGCATGGTATGAAGGGAAAAAATTCAAAGTTTGACGGATTTGGCTGAAACTTGGCATGGGGGTGTTATCCGACATGCTGATCACGAAAATAATAGTGAAATTGCGTGATAAGGGCTTTTTTATAGGATTACTGTAGGTGTACGATATGGGGTCTCACCCTAAACAAGGGAAAAGGCGTTGATTCAGCAAATGAATGTGATATTCGCGTTTGGCAGGTCAAATAACCTTACTATGTAAAGTCTCGGCGGAATTCGAGCTTCGGATTCTTTAGTCATTGACGGTCGTCCCCAGCAGCTCTTGCGTACATCGACTCGTTCGAATTCGTGAGGACGCCAAATACCGACATGCTACTAAATTTTGTTTCTTTCTTACTAGGCTAAAAGAGTCAACCTCCAACAATAATTTATAGACGAATCAGATTAATGCGTATGGTCTAGGCTGCCATAGGCTTCATTTTAGCTTGAAACCCCAAAAATTCTCAAATTTCACTAGTTTTCGAAAAATGCCTGAAACTTCTCCATTTTGCGTTCAAAATTTAGACAATTTGTGCTCACTTGTAGCTCGCATTGCCTTCTACATAATGCCAAAGTTTGAGTGCGCCATATCCAAAGAGAGTGAAGTTATGAAACCAGTTGCAAAACTTAGTTTCCAGCCTGATAATATAGTAGATCAACTTTCTGATTCGTTTTTTATCGCCGATTTACTAATACATAATAGTTAGCCAATTCTTAATTATTTCCATGCTTGCAGTAGCTAGTCCTGAATAGAAAGTCCCATAAACGTCAAAATAGACGTCATTTGAACTTTCTTGCAAAATGTTTTGCCCTTAGACGCAAAGCAATTTGTGAGACTAGAGACTACACAACTTCGAAAAAAAAACTGGTACATTTTATAAATGGCTTTTCAATTTTGCTTATATGCTGCTATCTTTATAATAACAGCCACAATATTTGCATTCACATTTTTCATCCCAGTCGCCACGTTCAGCATTTTCGTTGAACAATTACATCTACTTTAGCTAATAAAGATCTAACATGATCTGAGACTGCTTTTTCCATATTTTCGAGGTGTAACAGAACTTTCTTCAAATTTACTAAATTTATTAAGAACTTTCAATGTTGAAGCAGTCTTAACTAAAATTTGAATCTATTTCTCCTGACGACATGATGATAATAACTTAGACAATTCTGATGGTAATATAAAGGACTGGAAAAGGCCTTGAAAACCTCTTTGGTGTACAATTGCTCACCCACTAAAGTAAAAATGATGTGGCAGTTCTATTCTTCCCAGGATCTGCGTTCTTGATATTAGTTACAGCCTAGCATTTAGTGTTCCTACGGCAACCCAGTCTTGATGGGGCAATGCAAAACAACTCAAGAGCGTTGTAAGATGAATTAAAATATGTTGCAGTTCTTTATTTTGAATGGACTAGATATTTTCGAGTGTTGAGTAAGCATTAGCTTTCAGTGTAATATGATAATCAGCAAAATCTAACTTGAATAAACTGTGTCTTCACGGTGAATATGTTGTGAACATGCGTTTCAAAGAACTTTTGATATGAACTAAATTTATAACGATGGTTTAAAATTCTGCGACTGAAAAACTCATCGGAACATGGGCCCAAGTTGATGGAAATGAATAAAAAATTATTAATCAGGAGCATATTTTGGTATTTTGGGAAAATGCAAAAAAATGCCTCACTGTTTTCATCATATACGCCTTGAACGAGATTTTATTTCGTACTACTTCAATTTTAGCATCAATAGATCGCTCACTCTTCAAACGATACCTTTACCAGAAATTGCTATCATTTTAGTTGCAAATTAGGTTGAGTCAAAATCTGTGACTCTCACTGATGCCAGAGTGATCGTCTGAAATACAATCTATCTCGAGATAATTTAGAAAAATTTTTTAATCAAAAATAATTTTCATGACCAGATTTTATGAACTTACTTTTGATGACCAAGGGACCGACTTATAACAGGTAAGTTCTCCAGCACATCTTTTTACCCTTTCGCCAAGATATCCGGCCCCGTAAGGTCAAATTCTTAAAAGTGTTTTTTCATGATGTTTAAGAGAAAGTATTATTGCCATTTTTAGAAAAAATCCGTGCGATGAAGGCACGATGGAATTTTTTTTTGAAATTTTTTTTTCGCACAGATTTGCAAGATAGAAATACAAAGTAAAAATTTACAATGATTGAGATGTAACTGTGGGGTTCAAAGGGTCCCGTGTTGAAACATCAGTATGATTTGTTGACCAACTAAGTACAAATGCATAGCACGTATGAGGTTTATTTTGAAAAGTTTTGGAAAAGTTTCCCGTTGCACTGAAAACTTATATACCAAGAAATTTCCCTGAGTCGATAGCATACTTGGGAAAGCTCGAAATTTTTTTCGAATATTCGAATATAGAATAATATTCGAAAATTGAAAATTTCGAATATTCGACTATCGAATATATTCGAAAATCGAAATTTTCGATTATTCGACTATCAAATAATATTCGAAAATCGAAAATTCCGAATATTCGACTATCGAATAATATTCGAAAATCGGAAATTTGAAATTTCAAACATTCGAATATCGAATTTCATTCGACCTTCGAATATTATTCGATTTTCGAATATCATTCGAAAAATTAATGTGCATCTGATATGATAACATGACCAAGCGCATAGTTTACAAGTACTGTAGGTCTTTGTAGTTCCCTTTTATGCGACTACTACTGTGCAAAACATGACGTATATCTCAGCACGTTGCGCGGATTCTCTACATCTAGTCCGTGCCGTCAACAACTCCACGATACACATATATATAGTATACACATTGTTGAACTGTATAAGCTTTACCCACAACTTTCGACTCGACACTCGTGGCAGTAAGCAATCTTCCTCTCGTTGGCAATGCGATAAGCTAAAGCGCTGCTGGAAATACTAAACAATGATTGGTTCTACCATATCCCTTTCTCGCACTACAACAAACGACGAACTTCTTGACACAACACTATCCTTCCGGTCACTAGTGCATTATCTTGAATACGCCCTCAATTTACGATGTCGAGTGGAAGTAACGCTGCGACGATATCAGGAACATCTTCACGTTCCCGTTCACATGTATCACCTTTTCCGAATGCGAATAAAGAACAGCGTGCACTAGACCTCAGGCAGGGTCTATAGTAATCTGGTCGGAATTCACAGTTACTCTGACTTAACTCTGAGTTATATCTGAGCTGACTCGCACCTTTCTTACCCCTTCAACAGTTGAATGGACCAAATCTAGAAAGCGATATATGGCAGCAGACTCCTCTAAGTTTAAGTTTTAAAGTCTACTCAATGACGCTCATGAAGAACTGATAGACGCTGTTGAAGAACATCAAAATCTGGCGTCCCTGAATAGCGAAATTCGATAGCAGCTACATCTATCAGAGAAATGGCGCATCACGATTACTGTATAGACTAGACTACTGCGCCAGGACCACAAAGCATATACATTCCCCATTGAGAGTTGTAGCTTGATAGAAACTCCTACAGTGACGTGCTAGGCTTAAGGAGTTCCATTCAGGGCCCAGCATGAGATCGTTTCTAAACTTCTTGAGAACGAAGTCCCCTTTGGCTGTCAGTCCTAAAAGTAAAAAACCCTCAAAAGACGAAACGTCGACTAAAAAACGTCGCAATTTTTGGCCACAAAAATGATATCCTTTTGCTTTTTTGCCCCAAAAGCCAAATCCAGCTCGCTTTTATACAGTCTTCGCCGGGCTCTGGTTTCATCATTCAAATTATCGAATATTCGAATATTCGATGTTCATCGAATGATTTAAGTATTCGATGACCATCGAATGATCGAATTGATGACCATCGAATATTCGACTTTCAAATAATATTCGAAAATTGAGATTTTCGAATGTTCGACTTTCGAATAATATTCGAAAGTTGAAATTTTCGAATATTCGAATATCGAATATATTCGAAAACTGAAAATTTCGAATATTCGACTTTCGAATTTATTCGAAATCTCAGATTTTCGAATATTCGACTTTTCGAATGATTCGCATTCGAATGATTTATTCGAATAATCGAATAATCATTCGATTCGGTCCCAAGTATAGTCGATAGTAGTCCATATTGAATAGCTATTTGTAGCTTAGCGAGCTGTGAGCAATATGGTGTGATTGCATGACAAGTCGTTATAAAGAGAGCGTAAAGTTCTGGTTACTACCTTATGGAGACATTTCCTTTCTATTGACTGGTTAACCAGTATTCGGTCTCGGTCGTGTGTCGGCGCTGTGCCAGTGTCGTTCCAAAGTAGTGCGAGTGTAATGCTAGCTCCGTGTGGGAATAAACCTTCGTACAATTCGATTCACGTTCCTGCACGGTGCTGACACGAATAATTCCAAAGGCAGGCTAATCAGTAGCTGTATTCCGATAAATGTTTCACCCCTCACGAGGAAACAGAAGAACATGAAGCAGTTATTGATTTAGGGGTAGGTCAGCTTTTCAAGTAAAAAAGCTAGTAATAGCGCTTACATGTACTAACTATAAACTCTCCACGACTCTCTTCATGACAGATTCGCTCTGAAAATTGCAAAGCATTTCCAGGAGGAGGAGCCACCATGGTTAGTATCACATCCTCAACCAAAATCAGGAGTTCGACGTTCTCATCAATGGCGCGGAGATGAGCCTGATGCACCACGAGTAAGTAGGATTTTTCCTAAAAACTATTTTAAATCCAAGGGAAAGCAAATAGTGAAAATTTTGAGCATATAAGGTTTACATTATTAATTTAGGCACCTAACTATGGGCCACAACCACCAGCACCTCGGCCAGAATCTCGCGCAAGAGCTAATTCTCTCAAAACTTCGTATGCTGCTCCTGTTGTCGAACAAAACTCTCAGAAAAAGCAGTGATTGCACAAAATCTTCATATTAGCAGCTGTTTATTACTATTATTTAGGTTTATGTCAGCTGAGGACCAATACAAAGCTGAACTTGAAAGGCAAATTGAGGAAAATAGGAGAAGGCGCGAGCTAGAAAAACAGAAAGAAAAAGAAGAGGAAGAGCGCGAGATGCGGAGGTAAACTCGACAATCTGTAGATAGCTCCTGTAGAAAAATGACTATATGTTTTAAGGCTAGAAAAATACAATGAAAAAATCCGGCAAGAAGAAGAGGCGGAGAAAAGAAAGCAAATGGAAAGAGCAAAAGCCATGGAAAAACATAGCGCAGAAGTGCGTGAAGCTAATTTGAGAAGAGCAAAAGCTTCACCAAGACGAGGTAAAAATTCTTCTATTATATTTACCAACACATCAAAGCGTTTTGGGGTTTGTACATTGTTCTTAGTATACATAACAAATGTTCTTTAGAAGTTGAAGTTGCCAAAGTCAAGGAACCGGTCGAAACAGGTGGTTTTATTTGATTTGAAAACAGCTTGCTCCTGTCCTTTGGAATTCCATTTCAACTATTTTTACTATTTTTTACCATTCTATTATTTCTAAGCGTACACGAATAAAACAATTTTAATATGCAGTGTTTCTATTAGGAAGGGATTCGCCATCAGATGAGCCTCGAAGACTTGAATGGTGGGAGAAAAAACCAACATGGCAGCAAAAAGTACGTTCTTATTTTTCTGTAATTTTCAGGATTTTATTTTTTATAATTTGGTAGGCGTCGGCGTTTCTAAATTAGAGATGGGCTTTAGACATTAATTATTGTAAGTAGATTATAAATTTTTGTCAAAAATAATCCAGATTACTGCTTCTGTAACACAAATTTTCCAATTTCTATGCAAATTTGGAGATTTATGAGGTATGTAGTCAATGTTTCCACATCTAAAAAGCCATTTCATCCAAGCGGAAGTTCCCGCAGCGACATATTGTCGTCCACTCCCCAATTTGGAGTCACTTCATTCAGATTCACTTCTGAAGAACCCAAAGAAGCATAGGTTGTTATCGCGCATTCATTTCATCCTGAACCTCTATGCTCACTACATTATTTGTAATTTTTTTCTATGACAATTGAATTTACTATACAGAATTGAATTGATTTACAAATTTTCTGACGTAAGTAACTCTTATGTTTTCGATGGAAGAAGAGGACCGACACAGTGCTGTTATCCCCAGTTTACGTGGTAAACCACCTCCACGAACTCCAAGTGCAAGTCGACAAGCAAGCCGAGCTCAATCAAGGTTAATGTCTTTAGTTACTTGAACTTACCCTATATTCAACCTAAACTTACCCATTCCAGGCACTCAGCGCATAGTTACGACCCAGTTGCTTCCGTTGAACGTCACCAGTCTGTGGATCGAATGGCTTCTCGAGCATCGCAAAGAAGCGAAAAGGAGAATGAACGTCGGAATTCTTCGAGTTCGAGGCAGCGTTCGTCTTCCAGATCATCGAGAAGAGCGAGTACACAATCAACACAGGTGAAAGATGTTTATTTTTTGCTAACTGAAATATGAAATATGAAAATGTTGATTTTTTGTAAACAGAAATATGTGATCTATAACTGGATTTAAGAAAGCTCCACGTATTCGTAGACATTGCACTGGCAAACCATACTTGACATCTCTATTTTTCTATATGAAAACTGATTTTGAGCCCTGAGCTAAGCCATTGCGCGACGTAAGGCTCCTATGACAACTTTGTGATTGAAAAATTCAGCTTCGAACTCTCGCCCAGATCGCGCTCTACCGTAATCGGGGAGCGTATCGGTTCCCTCAGAGCACGGTCTGGGCGAGTGTTTGAACTTGTCTCGAACTTCAACGCATGACATCAGCATTCGCTTGGCTTGTGTCCTTAATGAAGGCGTATTAATCATTCAAATTAAGAAATTGGTTTTAAGTTACCCTGCACCTGCCTTCAGGTTAATACCAGCCAATTAGTATTTATTACATTCATGTCATGTTGTATGTAATTGTAGTAAAAATCTCGCAATCCCTCGCAATCATGAAACCGATTTAAGATGCATGGATGGGTCAACATTTGAAATTTTGCACAAGATTTGTAACACGATAACGAAATAAGACAAATTGAATTGTAGTTCAGGAGAAATCGACAAGTTTGGGGCAATTGGATATTGGATGCTCGCATTAGTCAACATTGAGCGAAATTTCTTCTATAACTGTTCAACTAATGAATTTTCCATAAAAAAGGAATGGGTTTCTTTGACTTTTCCCATTAGGTATAAAGCATGCTACTGTCATAAGTACCTTACGCTAACTATACGATATTCTGCCCTTGAAATTTCAGTGCACTTTGAAACTGGCTCAAACACGCAATCTGGTAATTTTGGTCAAATTATGGACATAGTGTGAGCCCTGTCCTTGTCCTATAGCTCAATCTTCTTTTTTATCGCTCCCTTCTGGAAATTAATATTGAAAACGAGCCAATAATCAGATCTTAGGGCCGCTACATAATTCATCCACTTTTTCTGCTCAGCAAAAAAGCACTACAAGCTCATTCCATTCACGCGTTCTTTCTCAAACATCAAAAAAAAAGAAATGACGAGAAAACATGCGTCATATCGATGTGAAGCTCAATAAAAGTGTAGATGTCGTAACTGCAGAAATGCCCATAACTTTGTAAGCGGTCTAGCTCGCAACGAGCGTGAAATCAAATGAAGATAATTTGAAATTCGTCAAGTTTTAGGGCTATAGTGAAAACTTTTAGTGCCGTTAGAGGGACAATATGTTCTAAGGTTGACATATGAGTGTGAGAGGGAAACGGTAGCGATTAGGTATAACTGATTTCAGAGCTGTTATGTTGCTAAGGAGCAGATCGGTGAGAGTAATGTAAACGCAAAAAGGCGATGCTTATTTCTCATGTCATATTTCGGAGTAATGTAGATGCTAAACACAGTCACTTTTATTCCAAACTAACAACTGTGATGGATATATAGACGTAGGTAAAAGATGCAAATCTACTGATTTTCCCACGTTTGTCAGGACCTCTTCTCTCAGAACTCATCCTTCTTAGTGCAGTTATGAAAACAAAGGTGTTTGACTCAATATTTAGTTCCACTTATCAGTTTAACGTTTCAACGCTGTTCTTACTAATAGCAGGAGCTTCTGATTTAGAAAAATAGTGGCAGTTCTTGGTTAATTGTGATTTGTTCAGTAAACTATTTTTGCGCAAGAATATAGAGGATTGGCAAAAAATGGCACAAATGCAAAGTGAGTGTCAAATTTCTTACATTCTATGTCTTGCCACTAAGAACTTCTCTTGATTGGCATAAGTTGAAAATAGATAGTATTGAACCTATTTAAGCTACAGATTCACAAAAATACAAAATTTAGAATGAAGCAATATATTGTTGTGTTATAGAAATCATAGATTCCTTTGAACCTTTGCTAGCTGATCTGCGTATATAATTTCGAAAGAAAAAGAATTCCAGAAGACAAAAGATATTTGTATTCGATTACTCTTAACGCCTTCTTCTAAACTTAGGTCTTTTTCTAGGCAAAGCCTGCTGTGGATCGTCAGCATCTTCAAGAATCCTATGAAGTTCCGGATGCAGGTGGTGGTGGCGTAGCGACGTAAGAAAATTATTTATCCGTATATGTTACGTAAATAAACAAGTACTTTCAGAGATGCCTACGGAAGACCAACAAGCTTTACAATCATGTGAAGAGCTGCTAAGATCTTCTGATCTTCTTTGGCCTTCTATTTTATATTATATGCTGTTGTTCTTGTCGTCAAATCACTTTAGAAATGAAATAGAGTTTGCCGTTCCATTTGCTCATCACATCCCAATCATAACGCATTTCCAACACTAACTTTATTACACAACATGAAGATTCTCAAGTTTTCGGTCAAGTCGTCGATATTCCCTGATGAGCAATGAGTGCTTGCGAGAACGTCATAAACACTAACATTCCAGAAAAAATGGGCATGTCAAAAACAAAAACTTTGCGGCATCGGGGCGTCTCATGTCACCAATCTACAGTAATCTGTAACTGAAATATTAGGTTGTTACATAAGTTTTGTTACACTTTCTGCTTTTTGCTCTGAAAAACTCTAGAAAATTGGAGATCTTATATTTGGCATATATGGGGAAGGGATGAAGGGCTAACCGCTGGCACCATTTATGCCTTTACCACATGATTTACAGTAAATATAAAGGCAACTCTATAAAGGTACTCCAACTTCTTTTCCAATTTTTAGATTATTCATGAACTTCTAGGAGTATTGGTAGTAACCACTGGGCAGTTTGGAAGTTCAAACTCTTCAATATTCAAAATTGAAAGTTTGCCAAAAATAATTCGAAAAAATTTCAAAAAATTCGAAAATTTGGTTTTCTATGTATGAATTGTATATATCAAAAATCTGCAACAATACACATTGGGTGATAAGAAAAAATCGTTTGCCAAAGTTATGAGAATTTTTTCAGTTGAGTTTAACAAATCTTACGTAACACCCGAATAAATCAAGCTAGAACTAAATACATGGACTTTGAATGCGAAACACTTCTTAGTTATTATGAATGAACTACCCTTTTTTTGGAAAAGCAACTCTCCTTCTAGGGTGATCCAGAAGAGAGTTGCTTATTAGGGCTAGGGTTTATTTAAGTTTATCAGAAAAGAAAAAAAAATTTCAAGACTAATCTATGTGATAAAGTAGTTATTCAAGTTTCTGATACAGCACTGAATGTTCAACACCAACAACATCCAAAGTGATAAAATATGAATTGCATCTGTATCTATTTTGCTCTCGCATCATCAATCTAAAATGTATACCTTTTCAAACCGTGATTAAACATGGTAAAATCTATTTACATTTTTATAAAAGCACAATTTTCATTTTTATGGGTAAAAATTTCCATCTCTCACTATCAGCTTGACACAAGGTAAAAGTGTCTAGCAGCTCTGGTTTTGTTCATTTTCAACATAGTCCAAATTACAACTGAGATAAATTGAGCTAAAAGCTTATCTCATAGAATCCGAAGAAACATGTTTCACTCTGCTGAAATTTTGTTTTTCTCCAAAAGAACTGCCCTTTTTGGTGGACATTAGCCATGAAGCTCAGTCAATTTCGAAAAAGAATGTGTCAGTAATTTTCTCGATCATGGAAAACATGTTTGTCGTAGTCTAATTACATGCAACCTATTTTTTCAGCTTTTGCTTTTTGAACAGCGCAGCAAACTTTTACAGGGGGAGTAAAAGACTCATCCACCCCCACATTAAACTCAAATCGCACCGAACTTGGCCTTCATTCATATGCTTCCTATTAATAGAAGGTGGATAGAAGGGCTCCGACAAGAAAGAACGGACTTTAACAGCAACGCTTGGAGTTCCTTTCATTTCTGTCATTCTGTTGTAATCATTCAACCCTTGAAAACCTTTCTGAAGAATTGTGAAAGAAACTTGTACCATTGCCTGATATTGTTCTAATCGTTAAATGGTAGCAATAATGACTCCATTGCACCGACTCGTTATATTGCCAGTTACGTAAAGGTGTGGGTGGTAAGGAAAAGCAAATGTAGCAAGACCCACAAATCTTTTTTTCTCTTCTATTCTTCAACTGTTTTTGAAGTTTGAAGACGTAAGACGAAGAATTTCCCGGCTATCATCAAGAAAGATCTTCCATACCCATTTTGGAATCGAATTGGGTATGTGTTAGCTAGAGCTATCATTGCCAAACTTTACGTAGCTACCAAAGTCACACTTTGTTCTATTTTATTTGTTCAAGTGCATTCGAGGTGCATCAAAAAGGAAAAATGATCAAGAAGAAAGTGCAAACAATGCAGACCAGCCAGTCCTTAGCCTCAGGGCGAAAGGAAAAATTGAGGATGAATAGCAAGACATGAAGTTTTTGACCCATCTAGCGAAGTAAAAAGAAAAGAACGTTAGCTTTTATACGAAAAAAAAAACTCAAGAATCTTACATTCTTAAAACTCATGCTGAACCGTTTCTAGACGTCAGTGAGCCTCACAGTAAAAGCTGACTGACTTAACACCGATAGCAATATGTTTTGAAGGATAGCAAAATTCTCACTCTAGGATTAAACTATCGACTATGTTTAGCCAAGATATTTTCCAAATATTTCAACCGCTATCTCCATGATTTGAATTAATTTGATTTGTGCATCTATGAACACCTTGGCGGGTCTCTGCTTCAACTATTCACAAATTCAAAAAGTATTTGAAGCCACAACACGTTGCTTTTGAAGCTTTTTAAAAAGGCAATCTGCCAAAAATTTCGTCGACCAGAGATTTGCAAAATGTTGAGACCAAATTAGCGTGACCAATAGTACTCGCGGGCGAGTGCAATTTTTAGGAAGTGCTCGGCCAGTATCATCAGTCGCGAGGATTGAGACTGCTCAGTCGGCGATTCCGAAATCTCACGTCATGAATTCGTGCTCCATTGTTGTCGTTGCTGCTCAATTTGTGAGCGATTGTCCCAGATAGCGGTCTTGAGACGATTCCGATGAAATGGATGCTGGATGGAGCTGTGCTTGGGGCTAATTGGGGGTGATTGTTTGTTTCTGTACATCGCTCTCTATTCTGGAGGCGGTTCTCCAGTGCTTCTTCGTCGTTGACTTTCGCCACATTTCTCGGAGACTTGATTGCGTGCCGCCCCATTCTACGTCTTCTGACACTCCACCACTCATTCACACCCACCCACCCCCTTCGTGGAGAGAACTATCGAAATTTGAGTGAACTGTGTCTGTTCTGACAATGTGGACTTCAACCATCTTGCTTTTCTTCGCCAGTATGCTGCTTGTTAGTGCGCAAAAACCACGTAAGTTTTTCGGAACTTTGGCAGATATTGTTTGGATCCCTGCAGTTTTTTTAGAAGGCAATGAACTGTTCTCTAGAGACAGCTTGCCTCGGCCAAGTCGCTTTCATAGTGAATAAATCACGCGAACTATCAATCGGTGTTTGTTTAGCTTAAAAGGCTCCATTTCATGGCTCTAAAGAAAGCATTTTGGAGAAAAACCACATCACCAAACATATAATTTTGTAGTTTTTCTGGAAACGTTCCCCTATTGCTAAATTGAATGCCATTTCAAGTCAACCATTACTTTTAAAGACGAGATATTGTAAAAACTTTTGGACACTCAGAATTTCCGAAGACATTGAAGGTACATATGTACATAGATTGTGAAACGTTATAAAGGTGCGTGCCAATCTGCTTAATTATTTCTCAACAAGGAAAAAACTGAAGATGCACGATTTTCGAGCTCATCGCAGATTTTACTACCTGTATAAACAATTTTATGATTTTTTTTACAAATTGTATACAATCAAAGCACGCGAACATTAGCAATGATCGTTAGGATATGATTGCTTTGCACTTCTTCTAGTTTCATTTTGGAGTCTTAATAAATCTTTTCTTCAAAGTTTTGCTACAGAGACTTCAAGAATAATGTGCAAAGAAATTTAGATTCAAAAGGAGCACCAGAATTGATGCAACCATTGGTGTACGACAATGACAATAGCGAAATGCTAGCTAAGGTAAGGAATTGGTAGAGATTTTATAGGATTTGGAGAAAGAATAGTTCTGAATGAGGTGACTTCAGGTTTCTGCACAATTAATGAATGCTCTTGCAACTATTGAGAACATGCAAGAAGGTGAGAAAAATGACTTTTTTACTAGACCACTTGAAGAAGCAGAGATTGAAACTTTTTGAACACGAAAATTTCCAGGTACTCCAATCAAGATGGCCGAGAAGCGGCGCAACAAGTTCGAATTCATCCGATTTGGTCGAAAGTAATACGGAAGTTCTTCTTCTCTCTCAACATCGCCTATGTGTCCGTTTGTATGTGGTTAGAACTTGCATTTCGACAACAGAACTCTGTTCCGCTCACTCTCCTGACACCGTACTTGCCCGTATAAATACATGTTACGCTGTTTCTCAACTGTAACACATCTGAATGCAAATTCAAAACTCTCAAGCGAAGGCCATCAACTCGAAATGGTCTTTTACAATAAAATTTATACCTTAATTACCATCTCAAGATGCTGTTCCAGATCTCTTTTCTATATCTGCTAAACGGTTCGTTGTTGGAAACTAGTGAACCAGTAATCTAAAGGTGCTATATTTGCAGGCGGTTTCGCTGCGGGAGCCGCGCGGTTTCCCACAGTTTCACCTTTTTTGATTGGGCAGGCGATTCTTTCTATATAGATTATGGGTATCTATTTGAGCCCATGTTGCAGTAAATCGACTAGGGTAGCGGGGTAGCTTGGAAAACCCACGAAGTTTTTCTCATTTAGGCATAAAACTCGGAAGCAAAACCAAACTGCGAATCTAGATTATTTAGACAGTATCTGACCACGCAATTGTTAGAAATAATTAACTCTTTTGACATGTCCGGAAAGTTGCTCTATACTCATTGTTAAGGGACCTCTTGAATGATATGTATTTTGTTGGAAATGACCACTTCGAGATAAATGCTTTCCATCTTCGGGTTGTGCTCTTCATTAATGGTAAAATTGTGTTTGACAGCCCCAGATCGCTGCAAAGCTAAAAAATTTCCCAGCAACATAAAACTTCAAGCAACTAATGTGTGAAACAAACAGTTTCCTAGCATCATTCACAACTTTACAATTTCGGTGTTATTCGTTTACAGAAAAAAGCGAATCTTTCATTTTTTATATCTTAGAACACACTAGTTTTTAACAGAATATTCATTCGGAGGTTTTCAAAACATACATGATTTCTGTTATTTTTACGTTTATTTACTCTAGCACTCTTTTAATAGCTAGTACAATCATTTAATTGTTTCACAGATCCAAAAATCCAATTGTATGCATTACGACAAAGAACACCATGGTCAGTTTTTTTCTCGTTACTTACTCAAGCGTAATCAAAACTTTCCTCACTAAGACTTCCAAAAATTTTCTCTAGCCTTTTTCGTTTAGGGGAGAGGGTATGAAACGAAATACGCGTTCTCAACTTATACTCTATATGAAAAGCTCTCTCGCTAGAACATTCTGGCAAAAAATCTTATAATTACGAACTGCTGTTCATTTTTAGAAACTTATGGTTTTAGTGGAAAATCATTGATACATTTATCCATACACATAAACGCTGCTTGAATGCTTGAGAATTCCAAATGATGGACACCTCATTTTATCGCTCTTCTCTCGCTTAATCTTTATTCCAGCCAAAAATTTCAATTTATTTGAATAATGAAGCTCCACTGCCTGTAGAATCATTTCGAACACATAGTATCTAGAATTTTTAGCGTTCTGGGATAAAATAGCATAGCGTATGTCCGCTAAGGGTGAAAGTGCTTATTTAGAAGTCTAAGCAAAGGAACTATTAGAAGCAATATCTTATCTTTCGGCAGTAGCTACGGTGCTTTTATGGCATAATAAAGCGAAAGGTAGTTTGAGTCAAAAATCAAGTTGAGTAATATTTTTTTGCTGTTAGTGCCTATCAGCAAATCATCCTACCCCATTAAGACAGCTGCTAAAGTTGGCAAAGTGAAACCGAAAATTTCAAAACAACTTCATAAGATGCATCTACTGTCTGTCTCATTATTTCTTCATTTGCAGCTACACACGTCATTTGAAGTTCATAAACTATTTTGCAACCTTTAGAAAAATATTTGATAAAAAATTTTATGTTGAGAAGGGAAAGGAGTACCTTGTCGTCATGGCGAGCGCGGGCGTGGGGTTACGGTCCCCCAAATTTGCACCATGCAAGCAACTTTTTTCTAATTTGTGGATTAATCAAATTAGTTTTATAAAAAAACGCTGAAAATTGAATTAGCCATTCAACAAAGCGTTTCAGAAATAACATGGTCCAGAATTGCGAAAATTTGCAGAAGTTTGAAATTTTATTAGAGTACATGTCACGCTCCTCCTTTACAAGTTGTTCGAGCGTTTCCATATATTTGTGATAATCTATGAGTGTTTATTTGCATCTACACCTTTACATATACGCACACTACGAAAAACTGCAGGGTCCAAAATTTTGAATCGAGAAAATTCAAAGGGGTGTTTTCCACTTCGCTGGTTTTGAATTCACACATTTCTTGTCTCTAAAGAGCTGTTTCCGTCAAATTCTGTGTGAAGAATTTGCACTTGTATATGCTCCACTTTGCAAAGTTTTTTTAAATCTCGTCTAGTTTGAGCCTTGGTTGCTGTCATAAATAGCATTTGTTAGGAGGATTCGACCAACGTCATCTGAAGTCTGGTATCTTTGGCTTTCATCCAGATTCTCTAATATTCTCTTATTAGTAGAAAATCTCTACGTCATCGAGACTTAAGTGCAGTGAGAACTACTTTTTACTCTGAATTATTGACAGGTCACCCATTGTTTGTGCGAAGGTAATAAGTACACAAGGCTGCTCAACAGAAAAAAAAGAATCTAGAGTCGAGACCTAGCTTACACTGGAAACTCATTCTGATTGTGTATTTGCGTACAGGGAGTAAAATTGAGCAGAGTCTTTCGCTTTTTGCTTCTTGAATAATTTATTAGAATGTACAAATCATGCAAGCATACTTTATGTGGAAGTGCCACAATGTCAATGACACATATAAATATTTCGACATTTGGCATTTAAACGCTGCCATTTTTTCAAAACCCTAGGTTCCATTTTTGAAAAAGAGCCTCACTTTTGAGTTTGATTTTCATTACCCGTTTGCTGAATTGCATTCTTCACAGCATGATTCCAGTGCAGAAAAATCATTATGACATTAATAAACATAGTTCCGTGCTTTTGAATTATTATCAATGTTGCTCAAGCGCAAGAATTGCTAGTCTCCTTGGCAGTCTTAATCACAAAAAGTGTTGTATGAATTCCGGTTTTATGAAGTTTACTACCAACATATTGACTACAGCGTAACTCGCATCTAACGATTATAGATATAGTTCAAAACTTATGAACTTCAGACATTCAGAAAATTTATATCATACCATATTAGACTATGGAACACGAAAGGACCGACAGAATAGATGTATTTACCGTAATGATCACTTGGCCTTGACCTGTGGCCTTTATATCTGGCATAGAATGCTTTGAAAATATTATTTTGTAACAAAAATCACGTAAGTGAGCTACTTCATATTCAACTCCTGGATTATTTTAGTGATTGGATAAAAGTAATTTTATACTCGAACTCATGCGCCAGTAAAACTCAGCGACTCTAAAGTGTGCTCGTTCCATAGATGGAAAATAAATCTGAATTCTAAATTGGTATGTAACGCTCCATAGATGTAGGCGTAGCTTGAAGCAACTGCATAAAAACTATCTCATTTCTGCAAATTTTGACCGCATAAAAATTTGAAGTGCATCATTTTAGAAAATATATGTGCGAAATTTTATACTTCGATGAGCAATTACCTTGACATTCTTCCTCCGCCTCGCTTCATTTCTGTGAAAAATGCAGAATTTTGGAATCTCAAGATATCGTAGGAGACTGAAGCAAAAGTGTTCCACCAAAAAATGCAAAAGATTGGCTTTCAGATTTTGAAAAGTTCCAAATTACCTTTATTTATGATTTGCTGTGGTTTACTAACTAAGGCAGAGATATCAACAAGGTAGAAAAGGATAGCTGGAAAGACAACAATCTCCTAATAAATTGGAGCTGAAATCAACTTAGTCTAAAATTACTTTGACTCAAGATATCTCGCAGTTTCAGTGTTTTTTCTTTACCAATGTGTTAACGCAGTAACAAAAATTTTCGATTAAAAACGGGCCAATTTCTCTCTCCAAAACTCAAAAAGTAAGTTAAAAAAGGGAGGAGCAGGCCTTCAAAAATTTGGTATAAAGCTTGTTGATCCAACAGATGATACGATTACTTCATCTTTTTAATTTCAGGCTCAAGCAAAGTTGCAAAACCTGAATTTCCCAGTTTGTCTCTAAGAATCCAATTTTTTGGTTGTCTATCTCTATTGACGATAAACTTGTGGGGAGAAGAGATGGCATGCAAAGCACCCATTATTGACACCAATCCAAGATTTAACATCCGATAGAGTAATTGTGTGATTTTATGAGGGAACTGAACTAAGCCAAGAGCAACATGAACGCACGCATAAATTGAATTAGCGAACTTCAGCGAACCAAATAGATGAAAAAGGATTGCTAGCTAAATGGATAATCACAGAGTTGCCTCTCAGACGCTGGATTTTCATAGACCTTTTCGTCATGTATCAAAGTTTGAGACGATAAAGCAAGCTGCTCATTCTTGTCTTGGCGAAATGCCAAACTTGCCGTAGCTATTTGTTTAAGTACACTATATCAAATCTATCAGCCTCAATTTTTTTGAATCGTTTCCGCTGACAAAGGCTCATTATTTTTGCCATACAGGCGGGGTCAGAAATAGCGCATATGTTTTGGTTTCATCTTATGAATTCTTGTGCAGGGACCAACGAGCCACCAATTACCACCTAAAACTGCCGATGGGGTAGATCAAATTTAGAAGTAGTTGAGCGAAGTGATGTAAGGAGATGTATAGCAGGAGAGATTTGATACCGTAACTGACTGATGTGACAACCACTTGGAATAAACCATGCTGACTGAGCGCCTGGCTTTGCGAATGTGGTATTTACCGTTCACAGTATACAATTTTCCAAAAGTTTAAAATGTTGTTTAAAACCTTTCTGACCTTAAACTTCCTCCGGTCAAGCCTGGATAACTTGGAAACAGCCTCAAACAATGCTACATTCTGAGGCTGATTCCAAATTATGAGACAAGTCTTGTGTGTTATGAAACACTTCCGCAAGATGTGCTCAACCAAAAAGGTACATGGAGAATTCTTATCGGTATCGATTGCATTCAAGACCATTGAAGATGTTTGGTCTCACTTCTATTCTTCCTAACTTCCTAAACTTAGCATGTCATTCCTGAATGGTATACAAGAATTGACTAAAAGTAAGGCTGAAACAGGTAGGAACAAGAAAATTGACTACTTCGATTTGGCGGCCACGAATTTTCAAAAATCTAGTAATCATCGGTTCTTATTAAAAATGTTTCATCTGGAGATCACTTTTGCGAGACTTTTATTTCATCATCATATATATAAAGCTGAATGTCTGTTTGTATGTATGTCTGTATGTCTGTATATCTGTATGTATGTCTGTATGTACGTATCTTCCGAATAGAAAATTCCATTTCTGAACCAATCCGGACCAACTTGGCACACATACACTTCGGGCCCCGGCGGGTGTCACAGTCCACTTTTCGTTATCGATCGATATCGATTTTGTCGATTTTTTGCAAAATTTGAGCTAGGGGGCTGGAATTTGGCAGAGGGGTGTAATCGAGCATGCTGACCCCCACGGGGGTGATCAGCATGCTCGATTACCCCCTGTGCCAACTCCCAGCCCCGTAGGTCAAATTTTGCAAAAAATCGATAAAATCGACATCGATCGATAACAAAAAGAGGACTGTGACACCCGCCGGGGCCCGAAGTGTATGTGTGCCAAGTTGGTCCGGATTGGTTAAGAAATGGAATTTTCTATTCGGAACATACGGCAGAGCCGGGTAAGCCAGCTAGTTACTTATAATAACGGGCTAAGTGTGTGTGTGTGTGTGTGTGTGTGTGTGTGTGTGTGTGTGTGTGTGTGTGTGTGTGTGTGTGTGTGTGTGTGTGTGTGTGTGTGTGTGTGTGTGTGTGTGTGTGTGTGTGTGTGTGTGTGTGTGTGTGTGTGTGTGTGTGTGTGTGTGTGTGTGTGTGTGTGTGTGTGTGTGTGTGTGTGTGTGTGTGTGTGTGTGTGTGTGTGTGTGTGTGTGTGTGTGTGTGTGTGTGTGTGTGTGTGTGTGTGTGTGTGTGTGTGTGTGTGTGTGTGTGTGTGTGTGTGTGTGTGTGTGTGTGTGTGTGTGTGTGTGTGTGTGTGTGTGTGTGTGTGTGTGTGTGTGTGTGTGTGTGTGTGTGTCTTCACATGGCAAAGCTTTCGCAAAGAGTAGTTGTTTACAAAGCATGTCGGCATTGCGCGGTAAGTTTCAATACCTTTATTGCAGTAATGGGTAAGGCATACAGAAAGTAGGACTAGCGGGAGCCTCTGCGAAGCAGAGGTGACACACTGGTATATAAATAACGCCGTAGAAGCGAGACAGGAAGCTGAGGATCACTGGGAAATCACACAACCTCAATGAATTACAGCTTATTTGACAACACACTTCTGTGTGTCATCAAATGAGACGTTATATAGAGAATACAAGACTCACTTGAACATGTAGTCAATAAAATATCCACATCATAGGACCAACGACGCAAAGCCTTCTGTTGGGATATTGCTTCAACGATGTCTAACCAGCTTCAAGTATCTCTACTATCTTTCAGTGCAAACAATCTAGGCAAAAGGTATATAGTCAAGCCTCGCTCACGAACTTGTTACATAACCTCCGATAATCGTCAGTGGCCCTTTATGCTCGGTTCAATATGTTTAGATAGTGAAAATTTTGACGATGCATAAACAACGCGAGTTTTGGATCTCTGAACTGCAAAGATCTGAGGTTGTGTGACCGCGCTCCTTCTCTATTGGGGTGACTTTGCATCCCGCTAAGAAAATGAGCAGCAAGATGTAAGAGATAGAAAGAGCCACTGCTGCGATTCAACCCGAGGACGGATTCAATTTTCCCACCGCTTTCACGGTGGTGTCGAAGAAATGACTCTGCCCTCCTTGCACCTCTGCCCTGTTAAGACTACTTGTTATTCAAAAACGGGAGCTTTTCTGCAAAGTTTTGTCATTGGCCTCGTTTGCAAACGTCTAAGTTCTCATGACCTTCTCCACAAAAAAGTGTTCAAGGACAAGGTGATGGTAGCCGATTCGCGCTGACAACGCTATCGATTGCTCATCTAGAAAGAAGTGGATACCTATTAATACAGCGCATGACTTCGTAGAACTTGCAGTTAAATCTCTTCGCTTTTCTAATTACTGTTATTTACTGCTATCACGAATTTACTGTTGTGACTATACTGCTTTATTCATTATTTATTAATACTGAAATAAGTTGACTATTCATTTGTTTATTTCATTCTTTCATAGGTGCTGATAGAAAGGGACTATATAAGATATAATCATTGTCAAGAAGAAATGGATGATCGTGTCTTGCAGAGGGCATCCATTCAATCTCCTTTCTTGTGTGAAGAAAAATTAAAGAAATGAGAAATTAGAAATCAGAAACGATCGTACTCGAAAGCCGCGATTTTGTGCGTAATTGGAGCCGAGGAACAAGCCTACTACTTGAAAGCTGCGGCGATATTCGAACTGGAATCAAGAAAGAATGCAGTATTGCAAGATCTTTAGTGTAAATGAAGACTTGCACTCAAACACCCTAAGTCATTCATTGATTTTGGAATGTTGTGGGTTCTCCTTTCACTTAAAGTATATAGACAACAGCTGCAAAAATAAGTTGCAAAATTACACGAAAGTAAGGTTTCTAAATGAAATAGTAATGGCGAAGGTCGCGGTCAGAATGATGCGAAGGAAGAAGTTAACCTGAAGAGTTTCCAGCTGAACAAAACATGCTGTCCTCTTATGAAAACCTGGATTCCGCCGAAAAACACACTTGAAGAACCAAAGGAATTCTGAGAGCAGAGCAGTGTATAAGGATCAAAACAGAATGGAAAGGACCAACTGCTGTGATGTCTTCGATTTTCCTTTTTTTTTGCTACTAAAACTAACTTCGCCATTTGTCCTGCACCCGGCTAGTTCCTCGGTCATGCCACGAATTCGGAACCTGCAGAATTATGAATGGGTTAAGGCTGGGCGCCACACACTGTGCTAAACGATAGGACTTAAAGGGCCTGCCATGCTACAGATAAGCGGCAGCCTTACATGAAGGCTCCGGCTTCTGTTGAGAAAACTTGCGAAATGAGTTGCAAACTGCACGAATTGCAACAAAAAAGAAGCCAAAAGATGAGTGAAGGTCGCGAAAAATCAAGGCGGAGGAAGAAGTGACCTAAGGGTCTTCCGGTAGGAAGTAATATACTGTAACCTCGTTATGACATAAACTTCGCCGAACGACGAAGTTGAAGTACTGACGGTACTCTGGAGAGCTGTATATAAGGAAGGGAACAAATTGAGAAGACGGAGTCCCACTACATCTTCACACCCCTTCCTTTACATGATTCTGGGCACGATCCTCCTCTCTCGTCTATTCTTGAGGATCGTGCCTTCTTTTTTCTGTCAATGCATTGTGTGATATACTTGCCGGGTGATGTACTGCTTTACTTGCCGTTAATGTTGAACTTAGCATTCCGAAGATAAGTGTCGTTGGGAATTAGTGATCTTCAAGTGGACATGCAATTTATGGCCTTAGACGAGCTCTTCCAATCAATCAATAATTGTGAGGGCTCACAAGGTGATAAGAGATAACACATGATAGGAGGATCTAAAATAATTCGCGCACTTGAGAGATATGCGAACCTTACATGGGGGTTCCGGTCTAGGACTGTGATACGACTTGTGAGTATATAAGAGGTGCGCAAATCTTGAGTTATCACCATGGAAAAATTAGATTTTCTGGTATTCATACTGCGCAACTTTGCGTCCGATGCCCCTGATATCGCGGATGACGACGACGACAGTGATGACTGGACCAAAGCAGTGAAGAAGAACCTGTCGTTTCTTCCGAGAAGCATCCGATTTTCCACCCCTATATAAGGATGTATAACCTGGCAAACCTCATCGAGCGCCCAACCTCCACTTCCTTTCCTCCGGATTCCCTCGAGCATTGGACTCGCTCGCCGTTTCCCATTGCCTTGGGCATTCAATGGATCCTGTGGGAAAACCATAGTCCACTTCCCCACCCACAGAATTTCGTTTCTGACGGCCAAACGTTTCCCGTGCAAAACTTGCCCTGTGAAACCTCGCCACTCGCTTCATCGGCACCTCGAAATGAGGTACAGGGCTATATTAAGATTCCCCGGGGTTCCCTCATCGATTTTTCGGCGTCCGGAGAGGAGATGCCCTGGTTACTCACATTTGAACAAACTTGGATTGCATTTCTGCGACTCCCAAAAGATGTGTTGCACCCACAGAACCCTATTCTCGCACGTATTCCAGTACCTGATGACGCCTCTACGGCCGACGAGGATGACTGGTGACGTGCTAATCGTAGCAATTTTTTTTGGATGGTTGGTGGAGGGCCCAAATACGTCGTATTTCGGACTTTGATGCGACCGGGTATATGAGGAATGCGCAAAACCTTGATCGCATCGCAATGGAAGCATCAGATGTGTTGGTGTTTGTTCTCTATAATTTTGTATCTGACATCCCGAACTTTCCGAAGACGACGATGACAGCGACCACTGGATCAAATCTGCAAGGTAACTTTCGGTTACGCACGAAACGCTTTTGATCGTAGTTGGAGGCCTCAGTTGTGTGCGTGAGTGGAACGGAGGAAGAACTAACTGCTTCTCAGAAGCCGTAGTAACAATGGGGCCGAAGGAAGAAAAAAGTGGCTTTAGAGGTTACAATAGGACACTCAAATCATTGTCAGAGAATTAATGTTAGACGATAATCTGAAATTGGGAGAAGAAGAAGTAAAAGACCTTGTAGCGCCGGGTCTGTAAAGCACTATATAAGAACCATAGAATTTGTTGCACCAGTAGTGGCATCGTGTGGTTTTTGTCCTTAATCGTTACTCCATATTTCCTCATCCTTCTCTTAGGGGCCTCTCCTTGGAGGCCCGCTAGTTGCTTTGGTGATATCTTTGTTCCTCTTGATGATTCTTTAAACCCTCGCCCTGCTGTCATCTGGGTATTTCACTATCTTGATTGGTCTTCTCAGCGCAATCTCCTAGAGCGGGAGAGATATATGTAGTGTGTATGTCTGTGTGTACTCTGCACTAGGAATAAATGGTTGTTGGGAGACGACGTAGGACCCAGATATATTGGCGGCATCTCGACATGGCTAGGTTCCAGCTAGTTGTTTATGGCGCGTGCTAGTCCCGTAGTATAAAAAAGCTAAATTCGCAACATTGCACTAGCACCGGGACTTTCTCCGGTCATGCCTCGGGAATTGTAACGTGAGGATCTGTGATAATGGGTTAAGGCTGAACGATATAGACTGTGGCAGAAATAGAGACCCTGCCACACGATGTATAACAAAGCAAGCTCTACATCGAGGTTGTGGCCTCGAACTTAATCATCTTTTTATGACAGTTGTTGCGCTTGGCCCAGATTTTTTTGATAGCCTTAAATATTATATAAGCACGATCAAACTTTATAGCGCCTATTATGAATGCTACTCAACTACTCTTTTACCTGGCTATCCACTTTAGAGATGAAGCCCCGGAGGATTCGGAGGAACACCGAAACAGGGCAGGCCGTTTATCGGTCGTGCCCGAAAACTCTTCTGAGATTCGCCGCTACGCAGTATTCTACCGTCTCGCTATCGTACTGGAGTTTCTCGCTCGCACTAATTTGAGCGAGCTCTCAACTAATATTATCTCTAATTGGTGTGCCCTCCTTTTCGAGATCGCCCCGGCAGTTTCCAACGGAAGTTGCGGTCTCTACATTTCGGGCCATGGCAATTATCGGGTCATGGTCCGCAACGCGGGGAACTTCTACTTTCCCTGCCGGAAGTGCTCCACGCGCCGGTGCGCACATTCTCTGAGGGAACACCTCAGACAGAGGTTTGGCGCAACCCTGACTTATCCTGGCGCACCTCTACTAGACTTCTCCCCGGAGGGGTTAAGGGGGACGGTACTTGCCATCGAGCAAGTGTGGTTGGCAGTCCCACGACTGCCAGTGACCGTCCCCCGGAACTTTCTAGTATGGGACCACCCAGAGGAGGACGATTGGGAGTGTTGAAGATTGGGAGCAACAAAGTAGGGAGTGGGAGTTGCCGACAAGAGGTCACCCCACCCCACATTTAGCTTCGCTAAAATGAACAATATTGTGTTATGCAAAACTGTGTTCACTATGTTAATCATACAATAAACTTTCTTTTCATATAATGTGTTTACATGTGTTTGTGTTGTGTTTGTTTGTTTTCGCCTTATCACTGCTCTAGAACTCCTTACTCGAGCCAACCTGAGCGAGCTGTCAAGCGATACTATTTCCAACTGCAACAATTTGTTCGAAATAGCTCCGGCCGTGTTTAATGGAAGCTGCGGCCTTTATATTGCGGACCATGGCCGCTACCGGGTCCCCGAAACGCAAAAAATTTCTACTTCCCGTGTAGCAGGTGCCGAACGCGCCGGGGCACCCACTGTCTGAGGGAGCACCTCAGGCAGAGATTCGGTGCGACCTTGGACCACCCCGGCGCGCCCCTGCTGGATTTCTCCCCGGTGGGAGTCCGGGGGACGATCCTTGCCCTTGAGCAAGTATGGCTGGCAGTTCCACGCCTTCCAGCAACCGTTCCCCAGAATTTCCTGGTATGGAACGATGCACCCGAAGATGACTGGGACCGGCGCTGAGGAAAGGGAAGAAAACTGGAGGGGGTGGGAGTGACCGACAAGAGATCATTTAGCTTCGCTGAAACCTACGACGTTGTGTTATTTAAATCGTGCATTGTGTTAGTTATACAATAAACCTGCTCCTCATATAGTGTGCTTATGATTGGGAAAACATGAAGAACTTCTAACGTAGTAAGGGTCTATATTGATACTTGTGTTCATCCTGGTGATGAACGTCGTTGGAAACCTAAAAAGTTTCAGTTGTTTATACTATTACTGTCTAATTCATATGTTCGATTCGGCTAGTACGATCACAGTCGCTCGTTGGTACAGCTCAATAAGCGATTAGGGAGAAGTTCCAAAAAACTCTTCCGTTTGCTTATACCTAGTTGGTATTGATAGAAAAAGGAATTGGAACAACGAAAAATTTTGCTATAAGTATCAGTAAAGCAAGAGTAAACATCTGAATTTTTCCTGCTAATTTGGTGCTAGCTTTTTGTTAAAACAGCGTAAAGTTTAGCCTTCCCCACCGGCCAGGGAACCCCGCTACGAATTTCTTACCAACGTCTCCCTTCGAGATTATAGCGACGATTGATCAAAAAAGCGGTTCTATCCCATAAGCTTTTAGGGGAAAAAAATTTTTTTTATTTCGGCCACATAAATTTTCTTCTCTTTTCAAGCCGGTCCGCTATGTGGTCAGAGGCCGCGTGTATTCGATCATTGCAACACACATCCTTGTACATACTACAAGCCAAGAATGAAACTGAGAAAGCTAAAAAACTTTTTTCGAAAGGGTTAATCGTGCAAGAGAATAAATGTTATCGTGTCATGTGCCATGTGGTAGCAAAAGGTTTGAAGCTCCCTCCCTCCTTCTTCATAAAAGAAGAAACTTAGCCCCATTGAGCCATGAATTTGCACGTCAAAATAGGTTCATTTACTGTCAAAAAAATCTTTTTTTGACTCTTGATATTTCGTTACTCTATAGGACCCCCATGCAAATTAAGCTTTAATATTCTTGCATGATAGCATTGTGGCCTTGTGATCATTGTACTTTTTTACATTTCGTTACAGCAAAATGTCGTCGGAGCGCGTAGAAACTTTGAAGGTTAGCGAAAGACTACTACGGCGGTTGCGCAGAATTCAACTAAGAGAAGAATCACTTGCAAGGAACCAATGAAAAGCAAACATGCCGGGGGATGTGGATGTGAAGAGCTGATTCCGAAACAAGTACACCAAGCCTCCAAGATCCTGGGAAGCCAACTGGATATATTCTCCGGTAACGAGGACAAGACCTCTGAAGAATTTCTGGATGAATGCAAGGACATCGTGAAACGTTTTGCTATTTCCCATGCGGTAGCGAAGAAGCTGCTTCCGCTGTTCTTATCGAGAAGAGCGAAATTTGAATACCAGCAGATCCCCAACCACGATAAGATGAAATGGAAAGAGCTGGTAATGGAACGGGCCACAAGACTGAAACACGATTCGCTTCTCAGTAATGTAAGGTAACTTTCAATTACGCACGAAACGCTTTTGATCGTACTTGGAAGCCTCGATCATGTGCGTGAGTGTAATGGAGGAAAAACTAAATGCTTCTTACAAGGAAGAGTCCCCAAGTCAGCTCGGCCAACTCGGATGAGTCATAATTCGCCGTAACGGGCTTGGAAAGCTGATTCCAAATCTGCTTCCCTTTTCTGCGGAACGACTCTACGAAGGAAGTTATAAGGGTTCAAAAGTTTGAATTTGTCATGTTTGAAGTGGCTTACAAAATTAGCAAAAGCTCTAAAACGTCACCTAGCGGACTTCCACTTGCTGTTTTCCGTCCTTGTAGTCAGTATACTTGGTAAAAAGCTGAAAACCCGCTTTTAAGTGATATTGTACAGCTTTCGCCAATTTTACGCCACTTAAAACTTTACAAATTTAAACTTTCAAACGCTGATAACTTCTTTTGTAGAGTTGTTCCGCAAGAACCAAAAACAGATTTGAAAAATACATTGCAAGCCCGTTACGCGATATATGACTCATTCCGGTTGGCCGAGCTGACTTGGGAACTCTTCCTTGTTAGAAGTCGTAGTAACAATGGGACCGAAGGAAGAAAGAAGTGACTTCCAGAGGTTACAATAGGACACTCATATCATTGTCAGAGAATTAATTTTAGACGTAGTCTGGAAATTCGGAGAAAAGAAGTAAAAGAACTCGTAGCGCCCAATCAAAGCACTATACAAGCACCATAGAATTTGTTGTACCAGTAGTGGCATTGTGCAGATTTTATCCTTAATCGTTACTCCATATTTCCTCATCCTTCTTTTGAAAGCCTCCTCCTTGGAGGCCCGCTAGTTGCTTTGGTGATTTCTTTCTTCCTCTAGATGATTCTTTTCTCAACCTGCATGTCATCCGCGATTTTCATTATCCTGATTAATCTTGTCAATTGCGCAATCTCCTAGAGCGGGGATGATTTATGTAATGTGTATGTATGTGTTCTCTGCGCTGGGAATAAATGGTTGTTGGGAGACGGTGTACACCCAGACATATTGGCGGCATCTCGACCTGGCTAGGTTCCAGCTACTTGTTTATGGCGCGTGCTAGTCCCGTAGTATAAAAAAGCTGAATTCGCAACATTGCACTAGCACCGGGACTTTCTCCGGTCATGTCTCGGGAATTGTAACGTGAGGATCTATGATAATGGGTTAAGGCTGAACGATATAGATTGTGGCAGAAATAGAGACCCTGCCACACGATGTATAACAAAGCAAGCTCTACATCGAGGTTGTGGCCTCGAACTTAATCATCTTTTTATGACAGTTGTTGCGCTTGGCCCAGATTTTTTTGATAGCCTTAAATATTATATAAGCACGATCAAACTTTATAGCGCCTATTATGAATGCTACACAACTCGTCTTCTGTTTGGCTATCAACCTTCGCGATGAATCTCTACAAAAATCGGACGAGACTGAAGACAGGGCAGCCCGGTTGTCGGTAATGCCCGAAAATTTTGCCGAAATTTGCCGCTACTCTGTATCCGACTTGTTACAGCAGTAGAATTGCTTGCTCGAGCTAGTTTAAGTGAATTATCGGCAAGCCTTATTTCTACCTGATGTGATATACTCTTCGAAATTGCCCCAGCCGTCTTCAACGGGACTTGTGGACTCTACATCGCGGACCATACTCACTATCGGGTTATAGCCCGCCACTCTGGAAACTTTTACTTTTCATGGAGGTGCCGAATGCGCCGGGGAACACAGAGGTTCGGGGCGATGCTGGTGAACCTCGGCGCACCTCTGCTGGATTTTTCGTCGGCAGGGGTTCGGGGGACAGTCTTAGGGCCGCATGCACTAACCTGCCCACTGAGGAGGGGATCGCAGCTTAAAAGAAAGCTTTATATTTCGAAACTCCAGATACCTGGATTTCACGTTGTGTACCTATCCGTAAGTATTCTTACTACCCTTCACTATAAACATGTTGAAGATGAGCGAGAAGCTGTACGAACCGCATCTTCCAGCTTTTGTATGATCGATGATCCCCGGCGCTTTTCTTTAGAGTCATTTTTCTTTCTCCAAAGTCAACGAAAACTTTCCAAAGCTGTACTGAACATCTAACACAACAGTGCTAGGCATGTTGCTGATGAGAACAAATGAGTTTTTGAAAAGTCGATTTTTTCGGTAAACCTCAAATTTCGACCTGTGGATCATCGAAAATTTTATGACTTCAAAACATCATTTGTTCTTATCACGAACATGCTTGGCACTGTCGGGTTGGATAATCTGCACAACTTTGGAGGTTTTTCGTTAACTTCGGAGAAAGAAAAATGACTATAAAGGAAAGCGCCGGGGATCATCGGGGATAAGACAAAAGCTGGAAAATGCGGTTCGTACAGCTTCTCGCTCCCCTTCAACATGTTCATAGTGAAGGGTAGTAGGAATACTTACGATAGGTACACAACGTAAAATCCAGGTATCTGGAGTTTCTAAATATGAAACTTTCTCTTAAGCTGCGATCCCCTCCCCGCGGGGATGTTAGTGCATGCGGCGCTTAGCTGTTGAACAGGTGTGGTTGGCGATCCCTCGCCTCCCGTGGCTGTCCCTGAAATTTCCTTGTATGGGAGGACGCGGATGAGGACGAATGGGAGCGGCGTTAAGAGAAGCCGCAACGACAGTAGTGGGCGGGGGGGGGGGGTGGGGTCAGAGGTGCGATAGGTGGAGCCGGGCCCCCCAAAAGTGAAGGTGGTTCCAGCTACCACTGGCCGGACCTCCCAAAAACGTCGACCGGGGAGGGGGGGGGGGAGGGGAGAAAGCACAGCTCGACTTCTCTTTTCGCTAAAAATTTCTTTCCAAAAGTTCCATTAACTTCTTTATAATAAGAAGGAGAAATAAGAAGAACAAATTCAAAGGTTACTCAAAGCTATTTTCTCTTCAAGTTACTTGTACAAACTCGCCGTCGACTAAAACTCAGCTATACTTCACGTATTTTATCAAATAAATTTCGTTATAACGTACTGCGAAGAAAGTAGGTCAATTCAGGTAATAAGCGCTGAGAACCAGAATTTTGAATAATAAAGTAACAAAAATTATGCGGAATTTCCACTGTTATAAATCTGGTGTTTGAAGATATCAACAAATGCGACTTTTTAGGTTTTCAAGAGTAAGTGGTGTTGTATTAGAAAGTGAAAGAATCAAGTCGATTAGAGAGACGTTCGCCGAAAACCAGAATTTTAAAAAATTACGCCATTTTAGTGTGTTCAATGACAGCTGACAACCAAACTCATATAAGTCTTGAACGTGAAAGTGTGTGGTGTTGCGACTTTATAGGCTTAATAGAGTAAGGTTTTCCCTTATCAGAAAATATCTTAGCCGTACCGATCCATTGGGGTACCGCCGAGATCCAGGATCTTGAGAAAGCAGGTAAAAGAGCGCTTTTTGGACTTCAACAGCTCATAACTTCTTCAGAATTGCATGAATCATGTTGCGACTTCATAGGTTGGTCTCCTCTTTAAGAGCTTTCAGGTAATATATAATATGTGGGGGGGGGGGGGGTTCAGTGATTCCTGCGGCTTTAACCCGGGGTGGAGACTTTTCATACCTAAGTCTCCACCTCGCCCTTGTTAATGTATTGGCTGGAGGCCGCCAGTGGAGACTTGGTGATGAAAAGACTCCACCCCGGGCATATGCCATGAGAGGCGTGAAACCCCCATAATATATTGTATATCATTTGAAAGCTCTTGAAGAGGAGAATCCAGCCTATGAAGTCGCAACATTGCCCATCTTCATATTCCAGATTTATAGGAGTCTAAACGTCAGCTGTCACTAAGTAACCTAAAATCGCTTAATTTTTCAAAATTCTCGGCGGCCACTGCTCAAATCAACCTAGTTCTTTCACTCTCTGGTAGAGCAACACCTGCTCTTTAAAACTTATAAAGTCCCATTTGCTGACATCTTCAACCACCACATTTATGACTGTGGAAATTTCGCATGATTTTACGTTATTTTATCATTCAAAATTCTGGTTCTCGGCGGTTACTGCCTAGATCGACCTACTACACAAATATTAGGCTGTCCCAAAAGTTTTGTCGGTTTCTTCAAACCACCATAAAACCACGCACGGTAAAGATCTGAACGAATTTCAAGGTGCATTCGATGCAGCATTTCCTTCACTTTCTTATGGATACATTTTCATACCATAATCTTGTATGCTTTTTTTGATAATTGCCAAAATTCTGCACCTGTCAATTTTCCCTGCTCAAAGTTAGGCTGATTTTTGAAAATTTCATTAACAAAGTTTCGAAGAGGATTGAGTAAGGATTGAATAGAGCAACACTCGGACTACAAGTTGGTATTTTTAGATTCTCCTAGTCTGCTGATTTTAGCTTCAAAAAATTATTTCTCCGGAGGTCTCAATTTTTGGCAAAGTCATGAAACACGCAACTGCATAAAACACACGAAAGCTTTTGAAGTTTTTGCGTATTAAAACATAATTCTTACTAAACATCATCTATGCAACATGACCAACTTTAATTCGCTTCGAAAAAGCAGCTTTTTGAAATTTTTGGTACTTTCACGTGTTAAACTTAATCAAAAAGCCGCGGTTTTTATTGAATAAATAATTACAACGGACTTGGTAAACGCGATTCATGTAATCTAAAATGCATACAATGTAGCCAAAGGTCTGCTCTACATAACAGTCACCAGCGCTCTTTGAAAACATTAGAATAAAAAATTCTAAAATTCAGGAAAGATTTGGTATTGCTGGTGAGCTGCTCAAAATGCCATGGCAATAACATTACAAAGACAGGGTAGATCAGTGAGCAAGTATAACAGTAAGAAAGAGGATAAAAATCTGAATCAAATGGTGCCTAAGCCGTCTATGGATTGGTGTTCTGTGAGTTTTAGTGAGCAATGAAAGAAACCGAGAAAACTTTCGGGACAACCTAATATATGCTCTCAATACTTTCTTTTGCGTTCCTTTTGCTTACTTTCCCTCTTTTAATCAGCAAAAAAAATTTCTTCAAACCCAAAAATGAAGGTGGTCACCTGTAACAGCTTAAAAGTGGAGGTAGGCGGAGACTCGGCTCCGACTATCGCACCTCTGTTCCGGGTACATTGAACCAAAGGTCATTGTTGATTTTTACTGGCATCAAAATGTAGCATATTCCGTCGATCGTGTGATTAACGTATACGGATGTTGGTATGACCTCACGTCATTTTGTGACTAACAGATTATCGGCAATCCGAATGGCAGCGATATCACTTCCTTCTAATAGGATTCTGGCGGCCCATATGGGGTCCACTGAGCTTAAGAAACGTATCCTTTGTGATTCCAAGAATCTTCGTACACAAATGTTGTTGTAGTGACGTCGTGTCGCAAAATTCTTTGTTGGGACATCTTCTGTTGCCGCGAGTTGAGTAGGCACAGGGAATGTCAGAGGGGTTGTGGTAAAGATTATAGTTTAGTTTCCACTGTTGTTGAAACTTCACGGTACTCCCTTGTTGTCGTTTGTATTATTGGTGATAAGACAGCGCTCATCACCGGAACAGTCCAAACTAGAGCACAAGTCTTGTGGTTCTCATCGATATTTCTTGTAATTCGGGTGTTGGTGTTGCGGTTGTATTGTTATAGCATCGGGGACGTAGGGACTGCACTTGATGATGCAGGGTATATTGGTTGTAGGGTAGGCAGAGGCGTACGATAGTACACCTCCGTTTCCGTTATTACTGGTTGGACGTTGTAATCTTTACGGTGCGTGTAGTTAGTAATGTAAGAGAAGTTCCTTGCGTAGAAAGCCTATTGTCGGACTGTCGGTTACTGTTAGGATTCTCATTGTTGTTGTTGTCGTTGTTGTTGGCGTACTCATCGACGTTGTTAAAAGTGCCATTGTTGACTCATAGGTGTTGTTATAACTGAAGTCGTCAATGTCACTGTTGATGTCATCGTTGTTAATGGTGTCATTGATGGTAACGCTGGCGATGTTGTCGTTGGTGCGGGTGTTGTGAAGTTCTTCATTTGCATGCCGACTATAGTAAGTATTACGGTTGTCCTTTGTGGGTCTCTTTTCGTCGTCATTGTCGTCGTCACTAGCTTAGTGGTACTGGTGTATGGAACTGTTAGCTTCCAATCTTGCTTGATTGGGTCGCGCACATTATATTCGGCTTTCCCGAACTCTTCGTTAAAGGCAGTAGATCGGCAAAATCCAAAACAACTCGGGATTTTAACGCGTTAGGTTCCTTATCGCACAAGTACGAAAACAGTGCAATCCCGGTTGCACAGCATGCTTTCCCTGCCGAGAAAATCGCTCTCAATCTTACACGTGCAGGCCAATCTTACACGCATCTGGACGAGTTGGTAATTTCCTTCTCACCATTGGAGGCTGCCCGCCGCAACGCTATGTCCGTTGGGGTCCTGCAACAATTTAGCGTCATCGGCCTTGCTCCACTCGTCCAATTTCAAAGGGAAGGGCATTAAAAAACGCTTATTTTCGCCGTTTTCAAGCTTTCAAAAGTGGATTTTCGGGATCAGCGTATTGGGTAACCCCAGGTAAGCGCAAGATTAGGTTGAGGTTTGCCGAGCCACTGCCTTTAAAGTATTCATCGAAGACTATGGAGATCCCAAGTTTCAAATCCCGTCGAGCTGTTGCGTAATTAGTGTCACAACCTCCGATTGCATAAACAAGCGTAGTTGCTTCATATGGTATTCACCATATCTGATGCCGTAGTACAATGTGGCGCGGGTAGTCAATTTCCTGGAGTCGTGCTGTTCCTGAGAGGTGGTTATCACTGATATTCCATCGTTGCAATTCTGAAAATATCTTATCCCATGTTACTGGGCGTGTATCCTTTTGAGTTTCTTTACGTTAAATAACCGTTTGATAGCAGAACTGTTTCCGCTGCCACAATCTCGACGGGGTGTATTTCCCTGTTTATCCATGTGGTATCGAATAGCACGCTTTGCTCTTCGTCTTCTATAGGCGACGCGTAAAACGTAATCTTAGATTGTAAGGTCCTGGGGAATATAGGGAAAAGTAGTGATGTGGTTCGACGTCGTCAAGCAGTTGTTGGCTAATCGGCAAAATTCGGTGAGCTGGTCGTGTAGAAGAGTATCTTCGGAGAACTGGAAGATAAGCTCCGGGTGGGGTAGGACGATGTGCTTCAGAGTAACAAATGCTTCGAAGATTCCAACATGTCTGTATCTGCATGACGGTTTAATTTCAACTGGTTCCCCGACAAGTGTGTATTCCCGCGAGAGACAGACTCCTTTGAGTATGAGCAATCTGCCGTAACGCCCAAGTGTGGAGATGATTTGCAGAAGAAGTTGCAAACTGCACGAATCACCCCAAGAAAGAAAAGGTCACGGTTTAGCCCGAAGATGAGTAAAGGTCGCGGATAAAAATTGAGGCGGAGGAAAAAGTGACCTAAGAGGCTTCCGGTAGAACGCAATACACCGTAATCACGTTATGAAAACATAAACTCCGCCGAAGGACGTAGCTGAAGAACTGACGGTACTCTGGACGGAGGACTGTATATAAGGCATATAACGAATCGAAAGGAAGGAGTGCCACTAAATTCTCGTTTCCCCTTCCTTTACGTGACTCTAAATACGACCCTCTCCTCTTCTCGGTTTCTGAGGGTCGTACCTTCGTCTTTATTCATGAACATGTGTGAGTGTTAATCTCGTCGGGTGATGTATCTTGTTTCCGTGCGTGCCCTCGATGTTAAACTCAACATTAAGAAGATAAATGTTGTTGGGAACCAGTGACCTTCAGGTGGATGTGTAAAATGTATGGCTTAGACGAGTTTTTACAACAGTTACTAATTGTTAGGGTTCGCAAAATTATAAAAGACAAAACTTGGCAGGAGGATTTAGAGTAATTTGCGCACCTGGGAAGTATGCACAAACTTTACATGGAGGTTCCGGTTCCGGACTGTGACGCGATTCGTGAGTACTATATAAGGAGCGCGCAAAACGAGCCACCTAATGGAGAAGCTAGATCTGTTGGTCTTTATTCTGCATAACTATCCGTCAGACGAGCCCAACATCGCGGATGGAGATGAAGACGGCGATGTGGCTCAAAACTATGAGAAAGAATCTCTCGGTTCTCACAAGAAGTATTCGTTTTGTCCACGCCTATAGAAGCGTGCATAATTTGGCGAACCTCACTGAGCGCCTAACCTCTGCTTCGCTTCCTAGGCTTCCGCCAGATTCCCTAGAGCATTAGACACGCTCGTTTTTCCCCATTGCCTTGACGGCATTCAGTGGGTCTTGTGGGGAGACGTAATCCACTTTCCAACCCACAGACTTTCGCTGCTAAATGCAAAACAGTTCCGTTTTCCGTGCAAAATTTGTCCCGCAAAACCTCGCCACTCACTCCAACGGCACCTCGAAATGAGGTACAAAGCACTCAGATTCTCTAGAGTTTCCCCCATCGATTTTTCGGCGTCTAGAGAAGAGATGCCTTGGTTACTCACATTTAAACAGAATTGGATCGCATTTGCGCGTTTCCCAGAAGATGTACTGCATCCTCAGAATCCTACTCTCGCACGCATTCCACTACCTGATAATGTCTGTACAGGGGATGACGATGTTTGGCAAGGGAAATCGTGATCGCCGTTGAGTGTGTTTTTCTTCTCTTTGTTGATGGTTGGTGGAGGACTTAACTCGCAGTTGATTACTAAATAGTTATTAAAATTGTACAATATCTTGTTTCGATTGATCATATAATAGCTCATAAATTTCTTGATATTCATTTATCAAGGGGAAAACATGTTTGAATTCAAGATTTTACGAAAAGACTATAATAATTTCTTGTGGGAGAAGTCAAAGGTCGGTCTAAAGGTCAGTAGTCTCTTGTGAACGTAAACTTGAATTTAACTCATAAAGTTAAATCATAACCAGTAGTATGTTGTCCGACCTCGATAGAAGTCGTCTTGGTTGCAGAAATAACGCGAGTCGAATAGTAACAGAAACACGGTGCGAGTTGAATGCGGAATGTAGGCGTTAGGGTTACTGATGGTTTCAAAATTGAAACTGATTGATTATTGCCACTTTCACTTATTAGCTAAGGAGTGTACAACTGTGGCGTTCCATGGATTCCTTCTGATCTTACAAACTATAGCTTTCCCGTTCTTTTTATAATTAGGTATAGCCAGAATTAATACATGGCAGAGTAAAGCAAGGTAACGAGATTGTATTAAGCACCCGCGTAAACCACATCCGGGAAATTCATAGGCCACTTGGGACAGTACTCAAAATGGTAGCTCAAACCAATGTATCTATGATTGGAAACACTATACAAACTTTCGAACCGACCAAACGAATACTCGGTACACAAGATATTTTACTTCATCTCTCATTTTCTGGAGGCAAATGCCATCTAAGTTCCGGTTTTTTCATACACGTAATTATATATTCTATGCAGGGAGAAATACGATCTTGCATCGGTATTATCTGCATCGCTGTCATTTCATAAGTTCGTAGAACTTCCATAAATTAACGCAAGGACAAAGGGCTAGAAAAAAATCACCTCTGCTGTGTACAACCATCGGTCATTATCACAGTTGCGATAGTCGGAGCCGAGTCTCCTCCTACTTTCACTTTTGAGCTGGTACAAGGCGACCACCTTCACTTTTGGGTTTTGGAATTTTTTCTGCTCAAGCTAAAAGAGGAAAATAAGCCAAACGAACGCAAGAGAAAGTATTGAGAGCATATTTCTATGTAGTTCACTTTTTGGAATTTGCTGTCGCCTACTGCGAGCACATGAAGGCCATCACCGACGTGGACGCATCTACGCCTCAGCACAAAAACATAAAAATAAAACTTTTAACCCTCCAATATCGGAGAGCAAAGCTTCATAATGACTTCGGATAATTAAAGAGCTCTAACCTAGTGGTCCTCTTTAGGGCCAACAACTGTGACCCAACGGCCCTCTTTAGGGCCACAAATACGATGAGTACAGCGGCATAAATACTTGAAATAAACGTGTTAATCAAATGGCGTATTTGTAAGTAAAACTATCTGAACTTTACGTATTTTATTAAGTAAATTTTGTTACAACGTACTGCGAAAAAGGGGTTTCGCGCATCTCACGGCATATGCCCGGAGGTGGAGACTTTTCATCACAAAGTCTCCACCGGCGGTCTCCAGCCAATACATTGATATGGGCTAGGTGGGGACTTTGTTATGAAAAGACTCCACCCCCGGGCATATGCCGTGGGAGGCGCGAAACCCCCACATACCATTTGATTCAACTGGCTTGGCATCGGCAAAGGCGGGGCTTCGTGACCTAATTAAGGCTAGGTAATGATCAGAGAGCACTCGCGCAAGAGAGGCGCAGGTGCGTCGCGGGCGCGAGTGGCCTCAATTAGATCACAAATCCCCGCCCTAATGGTGCCAAGCCAGTTGAATCAAAGGTTATTATATATCATCTGAAAGCTCTTGAAGAATCCAACCTATGAAGTCGCAACATGATTCATGCAATTCTGAAAAAGTTATGAGCTTTTAAATTCAAAGCGGTTCTTTACCTCTTTTTTTAAGAGCGTGGATCTCGGCGGTATCTCAATGGATCGGTACGGCTAAGACATATTCTGATAGGGCAATCCTTACTCTACAAAATCTATGGAGTAGCAACATTGCACATCTTCGCATTTCAGATTTATAGGAGTCTAAACATCAGCTGTCACTAAGCATCCTAAGTTCGCTTAATTTTTTTGAAATTCTCGTTCGCGGCGGCCACTGCTCAAATCGAACTGACTCCTTCACTATTTTGTAGAACAAGACTTACGCTTTGAAACTTATAAAGACGCAGTTGCTGACTTCTTCAACCACTAGATTTGTAACAGTGGAAGTTTCGCATGATTATTCGCTATTTTGTTATTCGAAATTCTGGTTGTCGGCGGTTACTGCCTGGATCGACCTACTTTTTTCGCAGTACGTTATAACGAAATTTACTTAATAAAATACGTAGAGTTTAGCTGAGTTTTACTTACAAATACGCCATTTGATTAACACGTTTATCTCAAATATTTATGCCGCTGTACTCATTGTATTTGTGGCGCTAAAGAGGGCCGTTGGGTCACAGTTATTGGCCATAAAGAGGACCGTTGGGTGAGAGCTCTTGAAACACATCAAGAAGCTTTGTTCTCCGAATTTGTAAGAAGTGCCGTGGCTTAGATGCGTCCATGCCAGGTTGGCCTTGGGGTGCTCGCAGTAGGCGACGGCGAGTTTCTAAAAGTAAATTGAGTGAGAAGAAAACTTTTAGTAACCTTTGAATTCATTTTTCTTTTTCCTTCTGATTAGTCAGTGGAAAAGCTTGTGAAGCTTGTGAATTCCTTTTGAGAAAGGAATTTTTTTGCGAAAGTGACGTCGAGTTGTGCTGCTCCCGTCGACGGCCTTCAAATCTCCCCCCTTCCCCCCCCCCCCCGGTCGAAGTTCTTGGGAGGTGAGTGTCCAGCACTACCACCTTCATTTTTGCCGCCAGTGGTAGCTGAAATCACGTTCACTCTTGGGGGCCCGGCTCCACCCATCGCACCTCTAAGCCTACCTATTAACAGAAGTCAAGCAGAAGACAAGCCCTCGGGGGGGGGGGGGGGAGAATGTGCTCATTTCTGCAAAGGTTTACACAACTCCGCAGCCATTGCAGCACCACTCACCGCATGACCAAAAAAACGCCCTCTGGTTGAAACCGTAGTGTGGTGGGACTACGAACAATTTGGAAAAAGTGTTGACAACGGCACCCACTCTTGCGACACCACAGTTAAGAAAGCTTTTCCTAACTAAGGCCCGTATGCACGTACATCCCCGCTGGGGAGGGGAGAGGAGCTGGATCTCCAGGGAGCGATCCCCTTTATTGAACCCCGCTATGCCAGAGGGGAGGGGAGCTATCCCCTCCCCTGCACCCACAGCGGGGAGGGTGTCATTGCGGTAGTCGCATCTAGCTCGCGGCTACCTGAACATCTCGCCAAAAAAGCTATTTTCAGCCATTTTTTGTGTGCTAAATGGCTTTTGGGATGAGTTAAACAAAAATAGTGATTTCGAATGCCTTTGTTCCTTTTCTCAGTCTTCTTTTTTTCTTCTCCTTTCACCCTTCCCATTGTAGCTCCCCTCATCGCTGTCTTCTTCTTTTCCCCATTACTGGTTTAAAGGGTTTCTTATACTTGTTACGTGCTGTCGTAGTATAATGTTGATTTCTGAAGTGCTGTGATTCTATTTAGCAGTTTCGCAATTATGTTATGGCTTACTTTTCTCATAGAAGAATTCATAAGTGTGCAGTTTTTTAGTTTCTGTGTTTTTTTTCCAACGCTTGTTAGCCATTTCTTTGCGGTACTCTTTCGCTGCAACAAATTCGGTATTTGATTTCAGGAATATCGATCGGGCGGCGGACCCTGGTGGGGATCACTTCCCCTCCCCTCCCCGTATGCACGAATGTAGCTCAACAGCGCGGGGGAGGGGATCGACATCCCTTGCAACGGAGTAGGGGTTCAATGGTGTAGCTCATGCCAGAGAAGCGAATATTCTGGTTTTAATCAACCATTACCCAGCAATTCGTTCAATTTGATGAAAGATTTCCTTTGAAAGCCGGATTCCCCTCTCAGCAACCTGTACCTTGCAATCTTGTCTCTCTTCTAAATTCCTCTCATGAAAAGAAATCCAAGCAATAATAGCTGTGAAATTTGCGCATTTTTCAAATGACATAATAGTTTTAGCCAGATAAGCTGATCAGATACATTGTAATTATCGTATTACATGATATATTACTCCTACCTTGTTAATTTAACATAAGCTGCCTTGAAAAAATCTAGAAAATAGCAGATTTGCATAATTCTGAGTAGTGATCCCCTGGGGAGTGATCCCTTCCCCAGCATTCCCCTCGTGCATAGCAGGGATGGCCATTCCAGTTGGAGATCATTCCCTTGGAGGAATGGACGGCATGTCGCTAATAGCTACAGCTTCCATGAAAAGCTAGTACGATATGCAATTTCTTTTATGTGTGGAAATTCTAGTTTGAATGTCTGCGGCGCCCTCCCCCCCCTTTTCGGCAGCATAACATATTCTACTCATTCACCGTAGAGACATCATGACTTCTGATTTTGGACACGTTTACGCTGAAATGTGCAGCAAGCGAAAGTGAGCAACATCCTTGGAAACAGCAAAAATATATTGTGCGTAGGAACTTTTTTTTGGCGCCGAGCGCAATCACGGGCGATGGCATTCCGCAACGACTAAAATACTGCCGATGAATGCTGGAGGCGAGTAGCTACCAAAAGATGAGAAAAGAGGAGTTGTTACCACAAAAAGCGGAAGCGAAATGATTTCCCCGCTCGATCCCCCCTTCTGCATAAGTGGGCTCCCTTCCCCTACTTCCAGAGGATCCCCTCCCCGGTATTGCCTTTGTCCACGGGCCTAAAGGCCGCATGCACTAACCTCCCCGCTGGGGAGGGGATCGCAGCTTAAAAGAAAGCTTTATATTTCGAAATTCCAGATACCTGGATTTCACGTTGTGTACCTATCCGTAAGTATTCCTACTACCCTTCATTATGAACATGTTGAACAGGAGCGAGAAGCTCTACGAACCGCATTTTCCAGCTTTCGTATGATCCCTGATGATCCCCGGCGCTTTTCTCTAAAGTCATTTTCTTTCTCCGAAGTTAACGAAAACCTTCCAAAGTTGTACTGAACATCTAAAACATCAGTGCTAAGCATGTTGCTGATAAGAACAAATGAGTTTTTGAAAAGTCGATTCTTTCGGTAAACCTCAAATTTCGACCTGTGGATCATCGAAAATTTCATGACTTCAAAACATCATTTGTTCTTATCAGCAACATGCTTAGCACTGTCGGGTTAGATAATTTGCACAACTTTGGAGGTTTTTCGTTAACTTCGGAGAAAGAAAAATGACTTTAGAGAAAAGCGCCGGGGATCATCAGGGATCACACAAAAGCTGGAAAATGCGGTTCGTACAGCTTCTCGCTCCTCTTCAACATGTTTATAGTGAAGGGTAGTAGGAATACTGACGGATAGGTACACAACGTGAAATCCAGGTATCTGGAGTTTCGAAATATAAAGCTTTCTTTCAAGCTGCGATCCCCTCCCCGCGGGGATGTTAGTGCATGCGGCCCTAAGACAGACAGCTTGGCAAAGGGTATTGCGGGCGTTTAGAGCAAGAACAGGAAGGCAGCTAGTTATTACTTAAGCGAACGCACCTTGAGGAAGCACGAAGCAAAATACCAAATCTCCAGGCAGCATCAATGAAATTCCAAAGCGAATTATAATAATGGCCAGCACGTAGTGAGACCCTTCAGAAGTCGTGATGTTTCACAGATTTCTTATATATAAGCTACATGTGTGTCTGTATGTATGTATGCACGTTCCGAATAGAGAATTCCATTTTTGAAAGGATCCGGACCAATTTTTGCACACACACTACCGAGGCGAGGTGGCTTTTCGTTGTCGGTCAATATCGATCTTATCGATTTTTTGCAATGTTTGAGATACTGGGAGTTGGCAAAGGGGGTATGTGAGCATGCTGATTACGAATACAATATTAGTTTTTAGATTTATTAGCGAACCAGCAATCTAAAGGTGCTATTTGGAGGAGCGTTCGCTTCGGGACCGCCACGCGGTTTCCCGCTATTTGCAGATTTTTGAATTAACGACTCGTTGTATATTAGAATTACCATTCTTCTCAGTTTTATCGATTTTGTTGCAAATTTTGAGCTACGGGGCTTGGAGTTGGGGGGGGGCGGAAGATAGGTGGGCACTCTGATTACGAAAACAAAACAAAAGGGGAAACGGAATTGGCATGCAGACTTGGGCACAGAAAAAGATTGTATAGGGCTTTTAACAGGACCTGGCGTAGCGTATGCCAGCTCGTAAGGAATACAATTCAACTTTTATTAACTGTTATGCCATTGATTAAATGATCTGCGATATTTTTGAATTTCCTCTCATTGCGCGAATGGAATGGCTTTAGGTGACTCTAAAGTTGCTGCCCCACCTCCAAAAATACAATCAAAAAAATACTGAATAAAATTTAATCATAGAAATTTCATCAAAATTACTTTGTTTACAAGCAGGTACTGATTTAAAAAAGTCAATCAAAAAACATGGCAATCCCGTGTCTCAATCAGGCATCGATTCCATACACTAAAGCGGAAACAACGAAGACATATTTACAGGGTCAATATCATAAAGAGGAAGCGATGGAACCGGTAAAAAGCATTACATTGCATCAAGCTACATTCAACAGAGCTAAATGTTTACAAGCTAGTGAGATAAAGGTTTGAGCAGTTCTTGTTCCTCTTGCATATCGTCAAGTGGATGCTCCTAAAAAAGACAAGTATAAATCAGGAGTCTTAACTGGAGATGAAATCTCAAAAATAATAATTATACGAAGAGCAAAAAGTTGTGAACACAGTTCTTGTTACAAACAAAAAACCAAATGCGCAACTGGAATCATTGATAATATTAAGTTGAAAAGAAATGAAGTCGCATTTTATTCACTTTTCAGGGCATCGCAAAAAAGGCAACAGTGAGGTTTATGGGATGCCATTCAACAGAGCAAAGCAGGCACGAAAATTACTGGTTTTGCACCAAGTTATAACGTGAAGTTCCAAGACGGAGTCTAAAAAGTTTCAAATGACCGTAAAATCAAAAGATTGTATCTCCGTCCATGAAATTTCTGCGAACTCCCAGCTTTCCCACGGACAAACATCGCGTAGGTAATTCTATACTACTTACTTGGGAAGTGCAACTGTAGATTTTCAGTCTTCTACAGGAGTTAGTACTCGAAAAAAAATGAATTTAGCGTTTTCCTTCTGTTCTATTAATCAAACTCGATACGCGAGAATTAACGATCGTGAACGGCTGAAAATCTACGGTTGCACTTCCCACGCTAATTAGTGTAGAATTTCCTACGCGGGAACAGCCCAGCATCACTTTGGCATGAGCACAAAAATTTTTAATTTTTGTCTAGCCAAGGAAATTACAGCAATCGCGCATATGAATGTTTGATTAGGGATGCATGTCCGTAAGCAAGTTGAGGATCCGTAGAAATTTTTTGGACGGAGATACAAATTTTTCTGATTTTCGGTTAATTAAGACTTCTTAGATTCCGCCTTCGAAGTTCGATCAAACGTGGTGCAAAGAGGTGATGCCATTTTGTAGAGCTCTTTGCTCTATCGAACGGTACCCATACGCGTATTTGGGGCTTGCCTTGTTGCGATGCCATGACAAGGAAATAAAAACGACATTCTTTTCCTTCCAACCTAATTAGCCAAATTCGGAGCAAAATTATGCGATAAAAAACCGTTTTTTTTTTACTGAAACAATTCAAGTTTAAGAAGACACTAGTGCGCAACTATACAGATCGAAACTGTTTGCAATATACAGCGTCTCTGACAACATTCCAGAGTAGAAAGAAATCAATCAAAATCAACTATGACGACGCTATGAGGGGAGCAATTCAAAATGTAAAGCCTTTTCAACACTTTTTAACTTATGTTCGTGAGGACTACAATTGCAGTCAGCACTAAACCGTTTGAGAAAAAACTCATATGTACCTTGCGATCCTTTTCTTCAGCTTCCTTATTGTTACTGGGTTGTACTGGAGAGCTTGACGATGATCGGGGATTCTGAAATGAGAACTTAACAACAATAAAGTAAGCATCACAAGGAACTTCTACGAAGGCACTTGTATATCGGGGCTTAGGCTCACAAACAAAAAACTGGTACCCACTCTCCTATTTTGAATACTGGGTAGTCCGAAAATAAGATCAATTCTTGTTATTAGGGTGATGCTTAACTATTGCACCAAAGTAACTTCAGGTCACTCTCCTGTATTCCAGATACGCTCGGGTGTAACATTTGATAGAGCAATGTAAGCTCTATAGATAGAATTGAAAATTGCACCAGCTTTGATCGGTTCGGTTAGAAATCGAGAAAACGAAGATTTCATGTTTTTGCCATAGCAATGCAGAGATATTTTCGTACTAATAGCTGCATAGCACAAACCTTCATATAACGACCTTGAACATTCATCCTTCCGCGAAAGCTATCTCCGATGATTATCCAATCTAACCTTCTTTATTGGAGTTTATTTTGGCAAGTTTGATATTTCTCAAAAATTAGTCATCTGAACTGCCAAAAAGGTTGTGGTTCTAGAATCTTGTAGTATAATTTTATAGTGTCAAAACAGCTCAGCAATGCTTTGGCAACATCTTTTGATTTTCTGGATTTTCAGACGAGAAGAAGTACGGGAACCGTATGCAGGAATGTAATATTTCCAAATCCTTTTCCATTTTCGGGCATTTGAATTTTTTCCCTATTTTTGGTTCCAAGCTTCGCGTGGATCAAAGTTTTGCAACTGTCTTAACATCAAATGGTGCGAAGCCTAGAATACAGGAGAGCAGTGGCGGTTCCAGGATTTCTGACAAAAACTTTTTTTTCGAAAGAAGGTGCATGGGGTTAGGCACGTACACCGAAAAATTCTTTCGGAGACTCCTTGAAATTTTTGCAGCCCGCAGCAAGCAAGGCCCCCGAAAAAACTTTACAAGACTACTTTATTATAAGAGATTTCAAGAATTATTTCACTTATTTACAGGCATAAATAATTCGCTTGCACATTTTTATAGTGCAACCCCCGTCCCCTGGTACAGTATGGAGCAAATTTCTAATCTCTCTTTTCTGCTGCAGGATAACAGTGAGGACTTCGACAAGGATTCTAAGTTGTTAGCAATCAAACAGTGTTCACATTTTTTTGAGATCTATATTAGGTCGGTCCGAAAATTCGTGTCGTTCTTCAAACCTTTTCCTGAAATCACTCAGATTAGCGAAACGCTCTAAACAGTGTTCAATGCAGAAACCTTAATCTTTTTTAGCAGTGATGTTTTCGTTCCGACTCCTTTGATGATCCCTCGAACAATATTCGGGGTCTTTAATTCACAGTTTTCACTACCCTTTCGCTATTTTTTATAATTTCCATTCCAGACCTTTGAAAAACCTTTAATAAGATTTTGATATAATAAGTTAAGTGCAATTCAATGCTACGTTCCTGGCATCTATGACTTGCTTTACAAAATTTCCAAAAAAAAATTTTGATGCTATCAGATTTCATACATATTTGGGCATCCCAAATCTCACAGAACATAGTCGGAACACTACTGTGTCAATAGGATAAAGGATAAAGGATTCGGCATCTTCAATACCCTCTGGGGCATGCGCCAAACGCACACAACTTAAGTCGAAGAAGCAACTGTAAGGTGCGTACTACAGTAATCTGGGAGGAAGTGTTTCATTATATGCAGCTTTTTCTCCTCTTTCTAACCGGAGTTCATCTTTCTGATTCTTGAAAGCTTCAAGTATGAATTGATTCAAGCTCTTGTTTTTAAACGCGTCTCATGCTGTACACGAAAAATTCGAAATCCATCTTGAAGCGTCAAACACTCATTTGGCTTGTTAAATTACTGTTTGATCATATTCAATTTTTGAAAGTGTCTAGTTCCAAAGATTTATCAATGTTTGGGACTTTTGCGTATTTTACGATTCAGCGGAAGTAAAAGCATTCAATTTAAGTATTCTGAGAAGCCAGTTGAACATGCCCAAAAAATTAATTGTGTTGCAATCTGTTTAGTCCTCCGAATGTTATCAAAACTCTTCCAAAAGCCTAAAATGGAAACTTTGAAAAATAACCAAAATTAACACGTTGACGACAACGTGAACCACATGGTGGGTCATGCGATGTTTGCCACCTGGGACAATGTGACCCACATGGTGGGTCATGGCTTAGATTTCGTTGAAAAATCTGCTATTCTGCGATCATGTAAAAGTTATCATTTCTCGATTATAAGAGCATAAACAGGGGTAGAGCATAAACAGGGGTAAAGTTTTAAGATTATACTCAGCAAGGCTTGTAGTATACAATGACATATTAGAAAGAGCTGAGGGCGGAGTTTGACATTTTTGGACTATCTCTATTTTCTCGCTTTTTATGAGCAGAAGAAATCCAATAAGCATATCTGAGTACCACTATGTGCCAGTGGCGTACCCAGGATTTCGGCTCGGGGGGGGGGGGGGCGGGGGCGACAAAAAAATTTTTTCGATGAAGGTGCGTGGCGTCAGCCACGCACTCCGAAAAATTTTTGGTATGCTTCCTGAAATTTTCGGGGACTCAGGACCCCGAAATTTCAGAAAAAGGGGGCGTGGCGTCAGCCACGCCCCCTAAAAAAATTTTTTTCATAAGGCTAAACTGAATTTTTAAAGATTTTTAAAAATTATTTTAATTACTTACAAGTATAAATAAGTCTTTTGCACATTTTTATAACTCATGTAAGTAACTTTCAAAAATTTCGCGACCCATTCTCGGGGAGGGGGGCGCGCCCCCCCCCCCCCGCCCCCTCCCCTCGGTACGCCACTGCTATGTGCCTACTGCATAATGATCATGTTGGAGCCGTAGGATTTCTCCTCGTAAAAATTCAATTTTGAGGTGATGAGACTTTTTTCGATAGTGGCTTCAAACTTTACTTGTGCGACTAGGGCGGATCCCTGGTGGTTATTTTGTGGAGCTTAATGTTCTCTATCGAATGCTCTACTCCAGTTCTACTAGGAAAACAAAAATAGCTTAGATTATTCAAAAAGAGTTTACTTTTGAGACAACCTAATCGAAAGAACCTTTAGATCAGCTTGATATGACGCTGAGTTTCTGTGTGTTCATGTACGCTGACAGTGGTAGAGCAGGAGGAAAATCGAAACGATCAGGCGAACTTCGAAAATGATCTTATGGGTGTATTGTACTAAGAAGGCACTTGAATCTTACAAGAGTTTCTGCAACGTTCGGACGTGGCTGAAGTCACTGCCTCGCCTGCAGTTACCAGACGAGTTTTCAAAACTCAAAATTACCCCCAAAAAACTAGATAGCGCTCCGTTGTTTTCGAATTTCAGTGTAATAACCTTGAAAGTTCGAAAAGCATTACAAAATGGTACCACACAGTGTCTTTTCAAATCCCTGTGACGTAAATCACCTTCGACATCATACTAATGGGGTACCAACTGAGCTACTAGAGCTTAGAAATAACATCTCAGCGCGCATAGATAGAAATTTTGTCGAAATTACTCACAGAAGCATTAGATTTCATGCTTTTGGGAGGAGTAGGGGCAGGTGTTAATGCATGATGACTTGGCCTGTAAATTATCTTCATTGATGGACCATCAAAAACAAGTTGCACCTGTCACATACCTGAATTTTTTGGCAGGATTGAAATGTCCACAGATAAAGCATACGAAGGCAAGATAGTCATACTCAGCTGGAAGAGCCATACCGTTATGACCATGGCAATTCGAGCAAATCAGAGCAAGCCTAATATGAAACATGATGGAAGCATCTTGGAAAAAAACCAATCTTGAGCTTACCTTTGGCTGGGTCCATCTCCGAAGAAGTAGTCGACCATTTTATCAACAACGGTGGTACCTTCCCTCTGGAAAGGACGAATGGGTTTGAGCCGTGGTCGCGGAGGGAGAGGCAGGGGCCTTGGACCAATCTGAAACAATGTGAGACTGTTTTCTCATCATAGGATGAACTATCCAAGCAAAGAGCAAAAGAATTCCTTTAATGGAAATAAAAACGCAAATTAAAAAACTACAATGTAGGGCTCTACAAAATGAGCACAAAAAGAGAAAAAAAGAAAAAAAACGGCTGAAGTGGGTGTGTGAGCTAATACCTCAGAAACTGGGATGTTTTCGACGCTTTTTGTGCGCGAATTCCTTTCGGGAGGACGATTTGGCTCTTTCAATGGGCTTGCATTCATCTGCGCCTGAATCTGATCAGCTCTCTGGCCTAAATGAGAACATGAACACTGTAAAAGAACTAATCTTGAATACTACCACCTCGAGTTTCAGCCATTCGTTTTTCAGTCGCAGGGCTCGGTGGCTGTGACAATGATTTCGGACTTTCCTGATCATACTTGTCTAGGATTTCCTTGGCAACCTTGAAAATGAGAAGCGTAGCAAGAGAGTATCGAACTGTGCATAGAGATAGATGTGAATATAAGCTCAAGGCGATATCTATAGACTCTGACATTTAACAGTGGAAGGCGATGTTTCTGATGATAAGCGTAAGATATAGAGTTCACTCCACTTCTGGCAGTCACATACAAATTGCGGGCATTCAAAAGTACAGCATCTGTTTCCGCGCGATGTGACGTCGCCGCAGGGTCGCCGTGTACTGTCAATCTCTTAACTAGGTCGGCGTGTGGCAGAATTTAGAAAAAATGTGTACCTTGAACGTTTCTGTTTCCTTCACCGTTTCGAGAATAGACCTCTTGCGAGCGACCAGTCCATCAAGTCCCTGTAAATAAGTGCTGAACAACTGGGATGAGAAACAGAAAATAAGCGTGCATGATGAGCCAACTAATACAGGCTTTGCTGTAGAGCATACAAGATTTGTAGCTAATATGTATGTTGATCTACTTCTGGCATCTACATATGTAGTTAAGTGGCGGCTTTCATCGGTAATGAATAAACAGGCATAATACATGGTGCGCGTAAGCCCACAAAAACAAGTTTTTTTTTGACAAACTCTCGTAGTTGCACTTTCTACACAAAGATTATTAGATACCAAAATTCTCAAAAAAGCACCACAAACAACAAAAAGAAAAGAAATTTTCATTGCAACGATTGCTCAGCTACCTGCCGTTTTCGATGGATTCTCCAGTTGTAGAACGCATTCGCCGCTTTTCTTCCCAACCACAATACCACAAGGCCAGCAACGAAGGCCAGTATGGAGAAGAGCACCTGGATTACTGATAGGTTAGTACCATCAAAATGATGTGGAAACTAAACAGAGAAGTAACCTCACTTGATGTTCCTTTCGCTTTATTGTAACACATGCATATCCGATAAAAGATGACGAAAGGAAGAATGTCGACAATGTGAGATACCAGAGGATCATGCGCTTGGCCTATAAGTCAAAAATTCAAGGAAAGAACAAGTGCAACAGGTTGAAGGTTTGATACATTCTCAAAGAAAAAACCTTGGAATATCTTCTGCGTGGGTCTTGAAATGCATAGCAGTTTAGCGCTTTAGCTAAACTGTTCAGACACCACAGTTTTTCGTGTAACCTCCTCTGTACTAACACGATTTTTAGATCTTCTCACTGCCTCAGAATTGGGTCGCCCACGTTCGCACTATCTGCACTCAGTGAACGATATCGTGTTCTCGTGTGCGATTGTTGGCTCCCAGAAAAAAACCGCATATAAAAATTAACCACAAAGAGATTATGTTGAGCCCGTATCAAACAGCGCCTCAAAAAGTCATAGTACCAAAAAGGTCAGACTAAGAGATTGATCATATTGCGTAGTTCCTTCTCATAATCAATCTATAACCTTACTGAAGAGTCCCTTCGCCTTAGTTTAACATGCTTCAATCATATAACAGATGATTCGCGGAATCGGCTGTGGATGGACTTGCAGAACGCAACGAAGTGTGTTAAAAGCAAAGTGCATTTCCGGTGGCCCGCTGTTTCGGATGAATTGACTACCAGCTGTTTATTGTGTAATATTTAAAGAAGTATTGACGAAGGGCAGTACTATGTGTATGGCTTGATGAACTAAGACTGACATAGCATGAAAAAAAAATACAAAAAATATAAAGGAATAAAATTTTGAAATGTTCAAATTATCTGGACATCTTTCGTCTACAGTAATGAGACATACCTCTGCAGTTTTTTCTATATCATCTCGAAAAATCTTCATCTGCTGAGACAGCGACTCAAGCTCTTCCGTAACCTCTTTCTTTTTCCTCCTCAGTATGTTACCCATTTCTGAAATAGAAGCAATATGGGATCATGAGCCGTCACATATGAACTTCATAGTCGATTCCATTAGCATAAGTGATCTTTAGAAATCAGTTACACCTCCCTAAAAAAATCGCGCGAATTCTGACTGCTAGCATCAACATCTCCTCTCAATCTGACACATTTTGCAGCAAATACAGCTATAAACCGACCACGCATCGGAAACCGGTTCCCCATTCGGAAAAACAATGGACGTAAATAGCTTTTTTTGTTCTTTCATCGCAAACACAGTACATGACACACTCAGGTTTACCTATCGGTCCACAAAACTGATTTACTTCAATATTTACCTTCATAGAAAAGTAGCATAAACTGAGAAAAATTCGAAATATTGCAGTAAAAGAAGCGTTCAAACCCTAGAAACTTCATGAACTTCATATTGAATATAATTGTGAAAATAGATGCAAACCAACAAACCATGAAACTACGAGAATAGAGGATTATAACGGTAAACATCACTAAGTCAAACCAAATGAAAAAAATGAAATATATGCCGACAGCGGTTGCGCCGCGTCGGTGGCATTAGAGTGCGTTACCTTCCATGAATGATTTCGGATTCGAATTGCATACTACTTCATCGAATGCATCCTTATTATTTACGCAAAGAATTGATAATTGGGCAAGAATTCGAAGTCCGTAGTGCCAAAAGTCTGACAGAACTACTATCAAAACTCTTTTCAGCATAGTGACAGCGCTTGCGCTAAAGAGAGTCAAAGGCCATTGTGTATTGTAACATTGAATACTGCTACCCCGGAACATAGGAAGTTCAATGACCATCGAGGCTATTATGAAAGGGAATATCTCGTCCATGGTCTAGATTTTTTCGCAGGCGAATCGATAGGGCAAAATAAAGACAGATTCGAAATTTGACCCTGCGAAGAAAAAAGATGCATATAGACTGTATCTTAAGCTGTATCATAATGATTATCATTTTCGATCTCTGAGCGCACTAAGTCATATTTTTTGTCATATTTAGGCATCGATATAGCATCCGATAAAGCAAAAAGTAAGCTCTATATTTGCTGCATCAAAAATGATTTCCGTCTAAAAAAAGCTCACGGAGTTCCAACTTCGTCATGCATGTATTCTCCATATCAGACTTTCACACTACATTACTGCATTGTTTCCATGACTAGCAAGTGAGGAAATAAAGCATTGTTTTTGCCCAAGCAATGATCTGCTAATCAAACATAGACGACTCTATAATACAAACATAAGCAAGTACTAACATATATTTTTAGCCTTCTACAAGCGCTAGTCTGCAGGAAATGACAGTTTTAGCTTACCCTTTCAGAATTGTTTATGTAAAATTATACATTTCTCACTCGCGCTCGTAAAAACTAAAATGATGTGCAAATTTTTGCAGGCGTGTAGTACAGAGATACCTATGTTTAGCAGCCCAGCACTATACTTTAGCAAAAACATGAAATTTTTCACTTTCTCAGCTGCTAGACAAAAAAATACAGTGACTGTGCGTATGGCCTCAGGCATACCTTACGCGATTTCACTCGCGACGCGACTTGGCAATACTCCAGTTGCTTATTACTCGTCGCAAAGTCAATTTGAGCACACGGAAAATAGCATATTCTATCGACTTACAAAAGTTAAACACACCAATCATTTGTGGTTTGTGAGTATTGGGTTTGAATAGATCTGGAAAATGGCCAGACCCGGTGGCCTGAAATCGCGAGAGGTATATCCAGGGCCTATGGATGTCTGACGTGGAGAGTATACGCATGCGCAAACTGCGAGTCTATTCCTCAGACGAAGATGCGATTATTTTTTGATTTTACGGGCAGTGGAACTGCTAAGATTCTGGCTTCAAACTTCAGATTTAACGCGTACGCACGAATGCAGTCATATAGAGGTTGCTTTGCTCTATCGAACATTATGTCGATGCTTAGATATGATACAAGAAGAATATGGCTATTGCGATCAAAAATAAAAATGAAAATCATGAGATTGGCCTAATAAATGAAAACTGTTAGTATCCAGGTGTAGAAACACTACTGAAGAATAATGTCTATAGCGCTTATGTCCTATGCAGCGGCTTGCACTAAACAACAAAATTCTGCTGACAATGTTAGCATTCCATACTGCTGAGGCATTGCCGTCGAATAAATTCCGTCAGACGGCTGATCGTAAAAGAGGATCTCGCTCGCTCATCAATAGAAAACATATATTTCAACTGTGAAAAGTGATAAAATCAATATTTTTGTGAAGAAGTAAAAAGTGAATCTCACCAGTGAATGCCTCCAACAACAGCAGTATTATCGGATAGTTTTTGCCTTCTAATGCCGCCAAGATCACTTCGAAGGTGTTCTCCTATCGCAACTGGAATCAAAAGTAATCGACAATCTTGAAACTTCACAGAAATGATGCCTTGCAAATGACGTTTGTAAGATTCTTCAACACAACATTACAACAAATTCCAAGACACCAACGTGTTGAGAACAAAGGGGTTCAGCTGATAATTGAACAAAAAACATTCCTATATAAGAACAAAGGCTAATCGAAAATTAAAGCTATAACTTACATCTACAATTACCAACACGCAGCTGCGCTGTTCGGAAATGATACTGCTTTTCAGGTAGACAAACGTGTTCGCACCGGTCAGTGTTCTACTGTATGTGTAGACAAGTTTCCACCTGCAAGTCTGTCATTTCCACTATGAATTATGTCTCCCACCCAAACAGCTATTGATATCTTCTTCATTTTCTGCAAATAAACTCTCTATTCAGCCTTTTGTCGCAGAAGTAGGCCCTGAACTTTGATATCTCATGGCCCCTTGTATTATACCAGTACGCGTGAGCGGCTGTCACAAGGAATATGAACAAGTACCCTGACCATTAGTTCTCCTATTTCCTTTGAGAGTCCAACAGTTAAAAGTAAAAATGAACACCAATGAAATTGTGCGCAATCACTGCGACGTGCCACAGGCTGGCGCTATGGGACCCAACGCCTCTACCGCTAGCGCGCTTGCCAGAAAGGTAGCCATGAAATTCATTCGTTTTCCGGTCTCTTATTTGCAGTGCGAGTTCTCATATCAAGCTAATACTGTCTATGAAAAATCACTTTCATCCTAACGCTCAGATGGGACACGTGCATTTGGGTCTTCAAGCAATGTAGTGACTACATTGTGCGTGTGCAAACTTCGAATTTCTGTATATTACCATACCATCAGTTTCTGATACGGAATACTTTTGCATAAGTGAAAAGAGTGATAATGCTATAGGGATCTGTCACCAAAGGGCTTCTAAATCGTGTGTAATTGTGATTAGAGAATTTGTTTACTTGCTAATTCCACAAGGATATCATGCTGTGTGATTATTACTTTATGGAAACAACGTCCTCTCGCAATCAAATGCTAAAATTTTGTAAATTGCCTACTAGTAAAACCAAGAAGACTGCTTGGACAAAGCTGAATTCGTTGAATTAACAACTGTTTCACTACTCGGCTAAGGTATAGTGCACGTGCGTGCTGATAACACTCGCGCGTAAAAAAATGGATAAGGAGCACCCATTTGCAGGTGTGTGCGCCCCACGGCTATTTTTTACGCACAGGTGTTGTCGACATCGCAAGTGCACTATATCATTTGTGTCGACTAAATAAAAAGTTGAATTCTCCTTGAAACCAATAATCGCTAGCCATTTGCGGCACTCAGCTTCTATAAAATAATTCTTCATTTTAGAGCAAATATCCTGTCTCTACAATACGTGTTTCACACTAGTAGCTATCTTATATGAAGATTAACGATCAAATTCTAGTCGCGATCCCTTGGCAATCCCGTAATTGAGCCATTCGACTTTTTCTAAGCTTATTTCCTCCACCTTACACTCGGTCCGTTTTATCTCGCAATAATCGCGCACCAAATGACGCTGTGTTTCTCACGGCCCGCGTTAGTCTTTCCAATTTACTATGAATGGACCTCATTTCCATGGCGGGTTTGGCGCGTGTCATCCTCATAACACAATCAGACTTTCGTGTAATTAACGTCCGCACTGGTCTAGTCCTCTAATCAGGCCCAGTAAAGAGAATGAGCTCCGCGCTTTTACTTTTTTCCTTTCCAATTCTATGCATTGATCGTCTTCGCTGCCATGCGACTTTCTTTATCCTCGTTTGATTCCTTTGTGCTTGCTTCACACAAGTTTTTGTTACATGAGCTCCATCTGATGATGATACATGCACATCTCAATCAATTTCAAACTTCTCAGCAGCAATGCTGTATACTACAAATCGTATATATCAGATTGATGCATAATGCTTGCACCAAAAATTTTGAGATTCTGTTAGTTTTTTAGCTTTAGTGGAACTTTCGATTTTAGACATAATAGAGAGATAAAATCTTGCGCTTTCTGTGAGTAATTGAGTCAAAATTACGGGCATATGGCAAAGATTTATGATTGAGATGATTGATTAAGATTTTTACTTATGTTTAAGAAAAATACCCAAGAAGCGATCTTTCAATTTTTATGGCAAAATTCGTTAAAACGCTCATCGAAATCTAAATTTATTTTTTGTCTTGGTTTTATGACTTACTCTTTTTGACTAAGAGGAGGTGTACCGATCGGACGCCTCTACAAATCGTTACGAATTTCGAATTTTTAAATCTAATTGATTTTGTTTCGTAATGGTTTTCTAAGATGTACTTCCAAATTACTACTTCTGATATACATAACAAAGGGCATTGCGCAAATTGATTATTTTATTCAATATTTCTAGAACGAATTTCTTCTAATTTTTGGTGCAAGAAATGTGCATCAACCATTGTGCCATTACTTGAATTTCTGCCTTTTCTTTTTTCTCAGATGTCATGCAGCGCCATTCCTACATAGCCAAAAATTATGCTTTAATTGGTTTTGCTATATTCATAGCCATTCTATTTTTGCATCGGTATACATCTATTCATCACATCTCACCATCACATCAAGCTGTAGGAGCAGCTTCCTTCAAGGTGAGTTTGTACTCATTTTTGAAGTAACAAATATACAGAGATCTATAGTTACTACTTGTAATTAACCTACGAGTAGTTTTCACACAAGAGAATTGTCATGATTTTTTTTTGTTGATCCTACGTATGTACCGACAATGCGGAGACGGACGCGTTTTTTTGACCAGCAAGAAACCGGAAACTTTTCTGTCAAGGCATCTGACCATTGTCGAATTTGATCATCCATTTTTCCACTAAATTTAGATTATAAAAGTAATGATTTTTTTATTTAATAAATCACATGCTCACATAATTTTGAAACATTCTTGTAAGCACTGCAAGTGAGGTCTGGTGTGAATAGGGCAATCCCCAAATTTTTTTCGGAGTGCGTGGCTGACGCCGCGCACCTTCAATTAAAAAATTTTTTTGCCGCCCCCCCCCCCGAGCCGAAATCCTGGGTACGCCACTGCAGCGAAGATATTATGAATACCAGTAATGAATGCCACAAAAAGTGTTTTAGCTGATTTAATTCCACATCGGGTGTACGGCTAAGGCCCATGAAGTTCGATCTCAATAAAACATGCTGAAGTTTTCAAACACTGGGAAGACAAGCTTTTATGTATGTGTAACGGTTTTCGTACTTTTTCATGCAAAGAAAATCCTTCGGTCATATTGGCAAAAGAGGATTATCAGCTTTGCTGATTTGCTCGCACGGAACGGAACCTCGTCATCGAACAGCTTGTAGTTTGTGCCTGTTCAGTTTTTTGAGTAATCGCAGAAATTAAAGGAAACTGCGAGTATCTTTCTGGGTATATGAATATAAACAAAATAATTTATTTTCCCTCAATTTTTTAAATCAAAGCAAGAAATGTAGCATTTTCAGATGCGAGAACGTCCAGTAGTCATCTATCATCCACCTGATTCCAATCCTGGCATACCGTCCGGATTTACGGTTTTCCACAAAAATGGCTGCCCCATTAGAAATTGTGTACTAACGAAATCAGGTAACGAATGTAATAGCTATGATATCTAGGATCTCACCTAGAAAATCACCTGCTCAATAGCAAAATTTCAGAACTTCACAAGCACACTGCTGATGTGATTTTATTTGGGGAAAACTCGGAATGGAAACCTCCGCAAAAACGCTCAAAAAGTCAAGTCTGGATCATCCGTCTTATGGAAAGTCCGGAGAATACGAAATTTTTGCGAAATTATATGGCACAGGTAATACGAGATTTTGAAAATGTAGCGAACGTCGCTTTTTTGCGAATTTGTGCTAATTTTTGTTTTCCCAGTTCCTAACTAGGAATGCTATACTTCGCTTGAGTTATAGCAGTCGTTGTATTTACCATTTATCATATTTGTTTTTATTTTCCTCTGTATTTTATATTGTTTTCTGATTTCGTATCATATATCCATATTTTATTTGGTCATTTTTTCTGTCTTCTTCCAAAAAAACCAGGATAAGAAGTTTGGAGAAGTGCTATAAAAGACAAGTCTTAACAATCAAACAATTTCTAGAGCCTAAACGTGCAAAATTTCTAAATTATTTTACCATTTGATCAAATGAAAATATAACATTTTTTTAGATCAACTACACAGCAAGCTATCACCGCGATAGTGATATCTACCTGCCTTACGGGTTATATAAGCCATTTCAAAAAGTAAAGAAAAAACGTTTTGTAAACTATGCTAAAGGCAGGTTTCATTTTGAGCTACATTTTTCGAATTGTGATAAAGGTAGAACAAAATATATGGATTTTAGGCAAATCTGGCCTAGCGGTATGGCTAGTATCAAACTGTTTGACAAACAACAACAGGATGCTTTTTGCTAAACGTCTTTCGGAATTCATGCAGGTATTTAATCGCCAGTTTATATTATTATGTTATGATCTCTTTTTCACCTCCTGTCTCATTGCGGAAGGCGTTGCTTGTTCATCAAACTGGACATTTTTTACATAAGTTTTTCTGATAAAGGTATTCAGGTAGATATCTACGGCGAATGCGGGAAAGGTAGCGTGCCAAGAAAGGATCTCCATCGCTTGATCAAAAATTACAAATTCTACCTTGCTTTCGAAAACAGCAACTGTCGTCAGTATATCAGCGAAAAGTTCTGGATCAATGCTCTCAGGTAGTCCGAGCTTTTTTTTCAATGATTGATTAATAGTTGGGGAAAGCAAATGAACCGCATTTCTAGCCCACAAGTTTTTTCTTGGAAGTAAGGTCAGTTTTGCGGCAGTGAAAAAGAAACTAGGTTATATTTACTTCGTTCGTAATTCAGTGTACATGTCTGCTGTACATACCGTGCACCTACCGCATTAATTCGGTAGCACGGTGAATGCTTTGAGATCGCAGAAAAAACACTGAAAAACTTGAATCCTTTTGGGTTCGTTTTCTGAACAAAAACATCCTTAGTGTCCATATCTCTTCAAGATTCAAAGTATTACAAGTGAAATCTATGCATAAATCATTTTTTCCAGCAATAATGCTGTTCCGATTGTGATGGGTGCTCCGAAAAGTGATTACATGGCTGTGGCTCCTCCTCATTCTTTTATTCATGTCGACGATTATGAACCTCCACAACTTGCTCAGTATGTTATGTGGTCTTCTCAAAGATTTTAAAAATAGGTCAAATACAAAAATCTTGGGAATGGAAATAATTGGTAAACTGAGAAAGTTGTCGTGATTTGAGTTGTACCAAAAGAAAGTATTGGGTTCTTACGCGTTAAGATATGGTTGGAACAAAAGTTCCCATTTCGTTGAATTTTATAAACTGATGGAAAAAGAGAATATCGTACTTTTGGCTGCTTTATACATATGTGCCTTCTCGTTACAAGGATTCACTATATCTTGAATTTCGTAGAGCTTTTTAAGATCTAAGAATCACAAAGTAAGGCTTGGTCTAGTTTCTGCATTTCTCGAATTTTTTATCAGAATTGCCTGAATTTTGAAAGTTTCTTGGAAGTAAAACGGAAACATTTCTGTTCTTCCTCGATTTAGTAACTACTATTCGAGCATAAGTTTGTTTCTAAGAGAAATAAGAGTGGATATTCAATTTTGGCGAGTTCGCAAATTCACATTCATTCACAAAAAAAAAATGAAAATCCTTGAGTAAATTATGATGTTTCGCGAATCCCATCACTTCTTCTTCAAATAAAAAAGTTCTGCGTCATGCATCGCGAGAAAATTTGTTTTAAGAATGAAAAAAGTAGAAGTACCCTCATGAAATATTAGATTTTGTTATTCCGATTTCTAAAAATCGTATGTAATGTAGCCTCTTGCTGAGAAATTTTTATAAACTTGAATAAACATTGGGAAATCGGTGGAAAGAATACACAATCGATAGATCGCTTCACTTGATTATTATAGATATTTGCTCTACCTCGATAAGAATGATACCGCTTACAATGAATACTTTGCTTGGAAGGTCAGTCCACTTTCCGTTTCACGACATTGTTGTCTTCATTAATGATTTTCTACCCTACCTGAGAATTACTTTTTGATGTTTATGTGCACACTATATCTGCTACATGTTACATTGCTTTTATTTGTTTTTCGTAATTATTTTTTAGAGTTTTGGACGGGTTGTTAGCTCAGACTTCTACTGTCAACTGTGCTCATTCGTGCAATCACCTCCAAGGAAAATTTATAATGATATTGATACGTGGTGGAAGAATACTGGTAAATGTCAAAATGTGCCATGATTGTTATCTATTGTATTGGAATAAAAAATTGCTCGAAGAACGCTAGATCAAATTTCAATGTGTTTGAAGGGGGGGAGGGAGGGGGGGGGGGGAGGGAGGAGTGGTCCCACTATGGCATCGACAACTTCAGCTAGAGCTTGACATCGCTATCTGACAATTTTTGGCCATTTGATGTGTTTGTCAGCAGTTTTCGCTCCCAGAATTATTAACCACTTGATGAATTACATTGGCTACGAGGACTCGGTGATGTGAGTTTCGACCTAGTCAGTCTTCAAATATGCCGCTCATCGAAAGCATGCTCGACTCCTGTGCTCATGCAATTACAGCTATGACATCAAAGGTAAAAAACGATTCAAAATTGGCACTATCATTAGAAATAGTAGTAAACAAAAGTATACAATGTGGTATAATTATATATAAAATCAACTTTGTAAAAGAAATATCCTATGTAGCTCCGTTTCGTTCCTGCCCATAGATGAGGTATAGGAAGTCCGGGCTCTTTTCGGAACTCCTCAGGAAGAAGAGTCCGTTAGAAATTTCTTTTGTTTGAAAATTTTTTGTTCAATATCGTCAGAATTGAAGTTGTAGACTGAGTATAACTTACATATTGAAAATCTTGATCCGTAGCATACAATCTTGATCCCCTGTTATATATAATATATAAAATACAACCATATAGAAAAATTGGGACAAATTGGGACATTTTCATGTTTATGGAAGCAACTGTAGTTATAATATCTGGTCATTTGATGTAATGGTAATCAAGTCGTTTGTTTGTAGTGAATTAGCTGTAGTAAATACTATGGTGAATCATATGTTAGATCATAAACTAAATAAAGTAAAAGCTACAGAGCAAAAAGAAAAACTCGGTAAAGCATTTTTACGTTGATATAAAAGAAATAGCCATGTAGGAGCTATTTTGTTTTTTCGTCCTTCTGATCCAATTTGCATGCATATAATTGGATGCCGCAGCTGTAACTGTGACTTTCTCTGGGAGCAAGCGAAAACAAAACTAATCTTACTTTAGTTTAATCAAAGCTGCTGCACAAAATACTGCCAGCAAAAGGAGCTTGTTGCCAGCTGAGCCAGATTTTTTCCCAATTGCGTGTTAAAAGCGACTTCATAAAGAACTCGTGGCGTTTTTGTCGTGTTGATGCAGAACTGGCCTCTACTAAAGTGTCAAAGACAGGCGTTCAAATCTGTTGGTTTTTAACATCATAAATAAATTGTAATTCCGGCTAGTTCCTAAGCTCCTTGAATTTCTGAGCTGCTTCTATCGTTGTCTACTGCATATTTTTGGTTTGCTTGTACATTAAAAAATCGCAGAATGGTTTGCGTCAGTCTAACACAGCACATTATAATTTGGCTAGGGAAACCGTCTGTGGACTTTTCAATTTCTCGCTTCACAAAGCATTTTCCTCCCTCGAAATCGCCAACCTTACCTGTACTGGCTATCTTTCAGAGAACAATTAATCAAGAAATAGTAAAATTCCTTGAATACGCAGAAAGCTGTCTAGATCATCAAATCCATACTTATACTTCTCCTGTAGAAATTCCTACATCTTGTTCATAGAGCATTAGAAGCACCAACGAATCAAATGCAAGAAAAAGACAAATTACATGCTGTAAAAAATTGCAGATTGTTAACTATGTAATCATACAATTTGCATATAATTCCACAGACACATAATTTACGAAAAAATAGAAATCAAATTAACTTAACTGGTAGTCATAAAATTCCGAAATAGCTTCACGCATCGGTTGAAGACATATGATGAGTGTAAATAATTTTGTTTCCTCTGCTGTTCCGTGAACCCGGAATTCGCTAGGTGACTTGGAATATGAAGTATGTTACAACGTTTCAAAAAGATCTAAAGTATTATCTCACCGCGAAAAGAACAAATGCCCGCTCAGCCGTTTCCGCAATCTTCTAAGCATGCACAAGTGCTTGTAAGAAATATCAACTACATTAGCAGCCAAGCTCTCTACTTTATTTTTCACTAATATTTGTTCCATTTTCTGCCTCGTTGAAAACTACGCTAAAAAAGACATAGTTTAAAGCTTTCAAGAAAGATGCTCTTGGAGATCTTGAGCCCAAAACTCTTTAATATTGGGTCGTTTCAAAAGTAATTTCGCTTTTTTCAAACGGGCACCACATTTTAGGAAACAAAGATTTCTGAGAGATCTTGGAAGCATTCGATGCAGAATTTTATTCTCTTTCTAATGGTTATGGGAGTGTTGCAAAGCAGTCAATGAGCTTTCAGAAAATAACCAAAGTCTGCGACCCATGCTTTTTGAGATAGTCTAGTTCCACAATTTTTTAAAACTTTCACATCAAACCTCAGAAGAAGTTCTAGTAAGTGTTCGATAGAGCAAATCATATAGAATGCAAATCTACTTTTTTTCCATAGCTTGTCATACAATTTTGACAGAATTTAATTGATGCTACCGATTTTCATACTTGAGCAGCTAAATCCTCGTCAAAAGGAGAACAGCTAGGGTACTATTCGATGCAGCATCTTCTCCTCTTTCTAACAGGTGGTTTTTGTTTCCGATTCTTTCAGTTTTCGAGGATAAAATCATCATAATTCATTTTTTCAAGGAGCCTAATGCTGTACCTGAAAATCACGAAATTTGATATTTCGAACCCGTAAACCCTCACTTGCTTTGCAAAGTTAGTGCTACCTCATAGTACAGCCTTGGTAGTCTCAAATTCCGAAAAATTTTGGTGTTTGCTGCGATTGTGGCTGAGGTGGGCCTGCCGAAATCCGATGGCTCTATTAAAAAATCTTTTAAAAAATTACGGCGAGCTGTGAGAAAGAGGAAAGAGTAGCACTGTATTCTATGAGGTTTACTCTATCGAATCGTTACTTGAACTTCTTCTGAGGATTGATATAAAAGTTTTAAAAAATTGTGAAACTTGACCATCTTAAAAAGCATGGATCGCAAGTTTTGGTTATTTTCTGAAAGCTCATTGACTGTTTTGCACATTTCCATGACCTTTAGAAAGAGAATGAAATTCTGCATCGAATGCCTCCAAGATCTCTCAGAAACCTTTGTTCCATCAAATGTGGCGCTCGTTTGAAAAAAGCGAAATTACTTTTGAAACGACCTAATATTAGGTTGATTCATAATTAATGCACGTTTTTCTTACCTCTTCTTCCAAGAGCTGGTATTTGACGTGTAATCAATTCCCTCAAAAACTTTTTACGCATTCTAAAAGAGCGTTTTTTCTAGTTTCTTATGTGGGCCTTCGCTTTCGTACATCTCCGTTCATTCCAATGTTCTGAGCCTTCAAATAAAAAGACTAAATCCCAAAATTTTTGCTTTTCACTCTTTTTGCTCTAAATCCATGAGGAATAGCCGAATTGAATATAGAAAATATGCATAAGGATTAGGGAACTTTGCGCTACAAGATGCTTTTTGAACAAAATTTTCCATGAATTCTGAGCCGAGAAATTCATTTGCGAACTTTAATAATGGTCGCGGCCCTTTCGTGGCATATAAAACTTTCAAGCAATTGGCGATTGCAGGTCTTTTGCACTATTAAGCAAGGGTAGACCTAGTTCATTTGTTTGTAGAAAAGCGCTAGGGTTTTCCCACTTTTTAGCGGAGATAAATGAAATAAATTCAAAAATGATCGATTTTTGAACCCGCCGAGATGCCAGAAAAAAGTGAGTACTTTCGTCTTTTTCGCGATATTTTCTTCTACATTTTTTCCGCAAAATTCAAGCTTGGCATTACTGCTCAAGAGACCCTTGGCTACACGATAAGCGAAGTCTGCTTTATCCTACTTCATTTAAACATAAATTATGCTCTCTCAAATTAAAGGCTTCTGAAAAAAGTTGTTGGCACTCTTCGGGCCAGAAAATCTTTTTTGTGTTAGATACAGTCACGCAAAAGTATCTGTTTTATAGCCACTGATTTGGTGGTTACAGCAGTTTTTGTTGCGCCCAGATATGTTTCTTGAAAAAAGAATTATCTTGGTCGAAATTTGAAGTATAGAAAACGTGCATTAATTATGAATCAACCTAATATAATGGTTAGATACTTACACACTCAATCGTGGAATAACAGTCTTTATGGAGTTTTTGTAAATGAATATCTCAATAAGTGCGCGTTTTTTATATGTTTTGTAGCGCTGGTGTTGGAAGAGAGGAAGCTGTTTTTTCCTAGTTTTTATGCATTTGCTTTCATTTTCATGAAATTCTTTCTATTTTCGGTGTCTTGTGCTTTGGTAATTGCGTGAAGGTACTTTTAAGCAAGGGTACACTTTCGAGGTGTTTCCAATTTTTGCATTCATCTTAAACACAACCAAGAGAGCTTTTGAAAGCATTTGAATGTTTTTCCAAATATTGTTTGAGGTATAAACTAAAAGTCCCTTTGATTAAAGAAAGTGTTCTGCTCTCACATTGCCTAAATTCTTTCTTGCTAAGCTTCAAGAAGAAACACTTTCTCGTACTCTCAACAACTCCGTATGTGCTTTGAATGCTATAATGCTTCCTTTTCTTAGAATCAGCAAAATTTTTTAAAAATATTTTTTAGTCTCTTTGTTTACATAGGTTCCGAAAAATTCCAGATGAGCATGCCCAAAGAAAGGTCTATTTCTCCACACTCTTTTGGTGTTTATCCTCATGAGCGTGAGCTACCATCGTCACTATGTTGCCTTCGAGTAATGTATTTGAGAGTAAGGTTTTCGATTAGTATTTGAAACTTTGACAAATTCTGAAATTATTGATTTAGACCGGAGTGTTATGGTTGGCTTACGGAGAGATGGTTTGGATAACATCACAGCTTTCTTATTGGGCCGCTCAAACCGTGACAAACGGATTCCCACAAATAATAATTATTATTGGATTTATATTTACTTTCCTGCAGATAAGTAAGGCTTTAAGTGCTTCGTAAGTATGATTTTCATTTCGTAGATGTTATAAATTTACAGTATTCGTCATATTTCTAACAAAAGGGCTCAAAGAGTTTCGCCTATTATTCATTGCTATCTACTTGTTTGGTCTTGCTGTGAGAATAATCATCTACTTCATGTTTCTGATAGTAGTAGCTATTATAAATTTGATGGATTGGGAAGGTAAGTCTAGGATTTGTTTTGAAGCTGGCGAGATGACGTACAGCTGTTGACTACATTCCCTGTGACACCACTTTCTTTACAGAAATTGATGAAAAGCTGTTATTTTTCCGAACCATGGTGCCTGTGAAAGTTTCCATTTGTGTCTTCTATACTGTGCTCAAATTATTCGCTTTTGCAATTATACATAGATATTATTTGTATATCAGCGAAACTGTTGACTATTTCCTCCAGCCTTCTGTAGAAAAGAAGGTGGGTTTATTTCATTTTTCTTTGTAAAATGGGCCGTTACTCTTCATTGCTGACAATTCAAGCGATCGTAACGCGATAATTGTTACAATGGGTGAAGTTTATTTGAAAGCACCGTCCACCCTAAGTTAGGGGCCTTGAGCTTTTGGCAGCTTATAATAGTAGGACCCCCTATGAAGCCAATGCCCAAGCCGCGGCGCAAAATGTCGTTTCTGAAGCGAGAAAATCGCTTTGGAATAGCGAAGACGCATGAGGACCCCAAATTGGCACCGCCCCCTTTAGTAATGCCCGCCCATCCGTGCGCGCCCAACCAATCACTGTTCCGGAAAGCCGGCATGTGGGTTCTCGAACGGGGATTTTTGGGGTTTTCGAGGATTCTCGACTTCATATTCGGAAGGGACATGAAAGGCCCCGGACTGATCAAAACATGGAAGTCGAGTGTCGAATGGACGGTGCTTTTAAAGAAACAAAAAAGAAATAGGCCTTTCCTCAAACACCTGCTAAGCTTATTCTTGATAGGTTCGTTCTGTAGTTTGACTATAGCACCAGGTTTTTTTTTGCAAAACTGTCAGGACCAAAGGTCCTTTCTTGGCGAGTAGATGTATAGAGAGGGCTTGGCGAAAGCACGTCACATACGATTTCAGCGTAAACGTTAAGCAGAGTCAGGCGGTGGGCGAGGAGAATCCATTACTGAATAAATAAGTTTGTAAACATCAGCTGGTAGAAGGCGAACAGCGCCAAAGCAGTTGAAAGCAGTTATTCTTATTCATGTTTCAATATCCCTTTCATTCATCGGTTCTTAGCAGCAGGGCGAAAATTAGCTTCTCCTCAACAAATTCCATATACTGTACAACTCACACTCCGTAATCACATAAGAAACTCATACCAAATTGTCGGGAAGCTTAGACAATGGCCACGATACTAACTGAAGACGTGAAGATTGCATAATCAAAGATTGTACCCAAATTTGCTCGTGCTATGTACTGGGTTGGTGCAAAAGTAATGCGCGTTTTGCAAGTTTTCTTTTTGACGTGCCATAACTTTCTGATCTACATTTTTGGATGCAATAAAGACCATCAGATGCAGCAAACCTTTCGCAATACAGCGTACACCAGCTACACTCATATCACACATGGGCAGAAAAATATCCGTTGATAAGCAAAAAAAGTTTTTTTTTGTCCGAAATCTCAATTTTAGCTAATCATAACTCTCTTCAAAATTCGTTTGTACACATGAAAATTAGCTTATCTTGTAGCCGCAATTTAATAGTAACAAAAGGTTTGGACAAAAACAAAGAAGACTTGCGTGAAGAAAAATTCAGGATCCAAAATAGTCAGCTTTTTTCAACATTTTTTCGTAAGCCACAAAGTCCACAAATCTGAAGTTTTTTTTGATTTTTAACAGCTAAACGTTCTTGTAAAAACTTTCAGCAGGAGGCCTACCCTTACGCTTGCAGAAATGAGCAAAGCTTTTGCGATTGCCTACTTCAAAAGAATTTTATGGGCCAGAGAATGACTTTAACGACTACCCATGAGGCGCCGATATCTCAGGCTAGGTAGTTTTTGAGAAAGTATGTAGTGAACTGTACATAATGTGGACAACTTCTATTGCATACAAAATCTGAACTTTCGAAAAAAAACCTTAGTTCGCATTTGAGTCCTGACCAGAAAAGTGAATGCAATAAAATTCTGGTTTTGAATGCAGTTGTATAAAGCTGTGTAAATTTTTTACAATGAGGCTAGAAGATTGTTTCAACAACCTTTGGATAGAGCATGAAAAGAGCTTCCTGATAGTGGTCTGGTCCTTTTCCAAAGAAAGAAGTTTGGTGGAAAAAAGTTGCCCTGAAACCAGGGCTAGAAAATGCGCATTACTTTTGCTCCAACCTAATAGTTACATTGGCCTATTACACCTGTTCCAAACTGTTATTGTAATATTCAGTTTACCACGAGTTTCCAATCTTCACTGCATGGCTGCAGTTAGAGTAAATAAACAGTGCCAGCGTCATACTAACTCTGCGCCAGAACCCGCTACGTTTCGGCGCTAGCACGGCACTGGCACGGCGTTGGCACAGCTCGAGCACACGGGACTTCGGATGCAGCCAGTAAAGCTCAAATCGAATGTAACCTAATATTTGTCAGTTAGTAGATAAATCTAAGTACACATGATGGAATTGAAACTATGTTACAACAATTAAAAAAAGCACTAAAAAGTTTTAGCTGCCTTAGCATAGCTTCCATAAGTCCATTCACATTTTTTTACAGGTAGAGTTGCGAGCGAGTTCTGCCAGCTACTTGGGATTAGAATCACAAACGAAATTGCCAAGCCCTGATGATAGAAGATTGAAGCTTTGATGTATGTAACGGTGTTCAAAAAGTAAAGAAGCGGATTTTTCCTTACTGTCTTGATCACTCAACAGAGGATATGTACAAACATCTAACATAAAGTCTGAACATAATGTCGTTAAGGTCTATCACCTGAACGCCGAATGCTAAGCATCTTCCTTTTCAACAGCTTTTCTAAAGCGCAAAATCACAACTCTAAATTATCTACCCTTTCAATGTTCTGCGTGCTTGCTTGAAATTTTTTTACAACTAGACTCACGTTTATTCTACATATAAGAACAATTACAACCCATGTGTTCAAGAATATACTGTTTATTCATAATTACATACCCGTTCGGAACTCATAAGAAAGCTACAGAAAAATTTACTTTTGCTGAGAAATATCGGCTGCAGTTGCGTACACAAAGAATAACAGGTTGATCAGAATTCAATTCTACTATCTCTTCCTCGGCAAGCTTTGGTGTCGTCATCATGAATCTGGGTGTCAGGTCAGTACCTCCTGCAAAAAAAAGCAAACACTTTTCTCTTTAAATGTGCGAAATATTCTTTCTACTTCAACTGAAGGTAAATATAGTGCGTTTGTGTCGCCTACAACATCTGCTCCAAAGACTGCGATAGCGGCTTCTCTATTTTTTACGCGCAAATGTTGTCGTCACCGCTATCGCACTATGTTAACCGCTGAGTCTATCAAAGCTTACTTGGGCTACGTACCTTGTTGAAACCAGATCTGAGAATCGACATTAACTTTGTATTGATATATCATTCTTCTTCTTCCTCCTGTTGGCAGTTCCTCAAAAAGTTCACCACCGGCTTTCACGCTTCGCTGAATCTCATTTGGCACAAGACCATTAGCTTTCCATAGTGACCCTTCTTTCTGGAAGTGTTATTCCAAAGTTTCAGTTTCGAACTAAATATCTTCCATTTTGACGATGCTTCCTACCTTATAATCAGCCTCAGTAATTTTCACTGCATTATTACATCCATTATCTAAATCGCTAGAAATAGTGCAGGTCCCAGAAAAAGCCGGAGGAATCGCGTTTAAGCTGAACATCGGGATTTTGCTTTTCAGTCAAAGAGAACTATTAATTACCTCAAGTACTGTGGCAGGCTATTTACGTTAGCGAAGTGGAATCGATCATGAACTTTTGCAGGCAGTAAAATGGACAATACCTGATATCAAATATGAATAAATTATAAGTAGTGAAATAAAATAGTGAAATAAGAAATGAGTCGATTTACGTATATATTGTCGAGTCGTCTATAATTTGATATGCGCACTGCACACTATGTGCGCTACTTCACGACTGTAAGACTAAAAAGTGCCCGTTCCCAGTGTTTTCTTTTCTACTGAGGAGTCACTAGTATGGATGTCGTCAGTTGCCGTGCATAGTGTGCAGGCACACAAATCAAGTAATAAATCTCCCGATGAAAAACATAACAATTACCTTGTAGGCAAGGGCTACAAATATTGGAGGATTCACGATGATGACGCTCTTTAGTATCTCCGTGTAGTAGTCAAGCCAGATATTAACTCGAGCCTAAATACATGCGAAATTTATTGTTCACTGTCTAACGACTCAAGAGACTGCAAATAATCCAGTAGATTTGGCTGTTAATGTGTGCCCTTTCGGTTACGACAACACTTGCGCGTAAAAGATGGCTCAGGCGCGCATACTTTCGAGTTCTGCGTCCGTGGCCATTTTTTTTCGCGAAAGTGTTGCCTACAGTGAAAAACATCAAACCTTACCTGCATAAGGCAATTGATAGCACTCGTTGGAAACAAGTATGGGGTGATTGTTATCCCTTTCATATCAAATATGCCGATCCCTAAAATAAAATCATGTACAAGAAATGATCCTTGGGCCAAAATATGCTGTGCTGAAAATTCTAACGAATTTTGAAAGACAGACCATGTGATTGCTTTCCAGTTTTCTTTTCTCGCTCCAGTACCAACTGTTGAAAATGTTCGCAGTATGCAAAAAATGAACGCAAATATTCTCCCACACCGACAGCTTTCAAGAACTAAATACTGTTTGTAAATGCAAGCTAGATGCACAGCAAATAGGCAATTCCATACCTTTTTGGGATCGTCTATATTCATTTCTGCGAATATAATTCCATTGTCCTTTTCGTTCACCCATTCAGACGTTAATTTCGACAGTCTCATGAATCTAGCGCAGTTCTTCTGCAATAAGATATAAAAATCAGGTAACATTAAATTCAGCAGATTGTTTGCGATCTAAAATCCTTGCCTTGTCATAGTAAGCCCTCTTTACATTGTTAAAGTCGTCAAATCCCAGGCACTTCCTAATTTTTGTATACTCTCTGTACTTTGCGGCTGCTCTGTCCACATCCTGAAAGATAAATCATAGCCAATTCACAGTTTATCCCCACTCGAACAAAATATTGCTGCAATTATAAGGGGATTGTTCCACGATAATTTTCGATTGGACGAAATTTTATTTCTAGCTAGTGAAGCAGTACTCTCCAAGGTGCTAGTTGCAGGCGCGCTCGCTTCGAGACCCGCTCGGTTTCCCGCTCTCTGAAGATTTTTGAGTGCACTTTGCGATTCTTTACATATTAGATCCCTATCAGTGACTTCTTGTAACTCCATCGGTGATAAAAGAAAGATTTGGTGGGCGAAATCAAAAGAATATGAAAACTTTAAACGAGAAAAAGCAGGGCTACTTAGTGAAGAATACTGCATGATTAGAAAGAAGCTTTTTTTACGGATTGCAAGGCAGTTTACTAGAAGTTGGCCACTAGATTGATACTAAGCCCAAAAGCATGAAAATACGATAATAAATAATTAATCTGCTTCAGAAATGCGATGTAAAGATTCTCAGAAATGCAGAAAAAATGCACTGACTTAAAAACAGTAATTTCCAACTATAATTATGATGTCATAAAAGTTATTTACCGACCCCATCATAGCCGACAAGCCATCTCTGCAAATGAAAATGCGTATCGTGCTCTGGACAAAGAACATCTGATAGCTCATTTCGAAGCGTCTCTTCGGCAGTCATCAGCGATCAGTGAAGAGTCTAGACAGTATTCTAATAGGAAAAAAACAGTGCAGAATGTACGATTATACACAAGATAAGGTTCAAAAGACGTTCACAAACAATGACTAGCTTGGGGTGCGAAACTGAACTAGTTTTTATATGGGTCAAAGTCGCTTGTTGACAATATTACTACGCAGCAATAACATAGTAGCAGGAGAGAATACTGCTTCAAATACCGATTAAAATCGGAACCTCCTTCCAATGTATTTAAAAGAATATGGTGCTCTAAATGAGTGTGTTGTAAAAAAGAACAGGGATGTTGAGTCTAAATAATGCAAAGTTTTTTTTTCGAGATTCGCGATAAAGGCTAGATTTTTATCTAATCGTCTCTTTTAAAGTTTTACGCCAAGTTTCTGAAGAATATTAATCTAAATTAGAGCGCACTTTAATCAGCTTATAAGATTTTGTCATGCAGGAACAAGTTTTGATACCGTTTTCAAAACAAGGAAACTGAAAAATTTGTTATGCCAGAAAGTCCTAGAGTTTCCACATCTTTATTCAAGAAACCATCTCGAAGACAAAACTTGACCTAGCGTTTAGCCAAATCTTCTCGAGTTGGATTTACTGCTTTAGGTATATTGGCAGCATTTCAAAAGATTCTAATTGGTCTCAAACCCCAAAGTCTATAATGCCGTTTCTTGAGAACTATTCTCTGTCAGAAAGGCTTGAGAAGTTTTAAGTGTTATAAAGGAAAACATTCATTCTGCCGAAAATCAGAAAGAAAAATAGATTAGTTACAAAAAATCTTTGGAGCCAAAGCCTGCAAGAAAACTTTTACGCAAAATTGATATAAAATGCTAGCAAAAATTGCTTGAGCTTGAATTGTTCAGAAACGAGACTAATAAGGTGCGAAGACTATACTCAAAACAGCTGCAAATGTAGGATAGCGCTCGTTATCTTATTACAAATGGCCGTCGAAAACGAAATGAAACTACTAGGATTATTGCCATGTATGGTTACAAGTGATATGGCTTGTAATCAGTGTTCAATGTTCAACAATACTTTGTTGACTAGAAAAGTAAATAACGTGAAGTGAGCAGATATCACTAGCACACACCAAAAATCAGAAATACACCAAAAAGGCAGAAAATAGTATTAATTTTTTGTCTACTAAGTCCTTCAAAGAAAATCTTGCGAATTCAAGGAAAATTTGAAAGATTTGGATGCACAGCATAACGAAACGAATTTTATCAATTCTGCAGTACAATTTTATTTGAGTACAAGCAAAAAACAATCATAATAGTGAAAAGTAAAGCCGTGAAATGTTACGGTCCGAACATGTTTAGATATATTTCCTTCTCATATCTTACAGGAAAACATTGGATTAACTCTTAAACAACAATGGCAAAAAGAGGATTGTTTAGTTTTATCTACGCAAAAATGCAAGCCACAATTTGTAAGAAAGAAAAGAACCAACCCTACTGACTGTAAAAAGAACAGTATGATAGTTGTAAGGCCCGCAGAGAACATCAGAACAACATCAGAATGTCAATCAAACGAATTGACTACTTGAGAAAAATAATGGACAGAAAGGAAGCGTAGCTACCATTTTTCAAGGAAAGCAGGTAAGCTGTCTTTGTTGCTCAAAAAAACAATCCAAGTGAGCAGATCTAATCAATCTGACCTGATGACTGGCCGTTTAGGAGAACTGCAAGAAGTGCACAAATTCTCACATCAAAATCCGTTGGATGCATCTTCAAAAATGCATAAAATATATGTTTCGGTTGAAGAAGTAAAGTAGCTTCCTGGTGCTTCAACATCCTTCAAGAAACATATTTCTAGCAATAGCACTGAATGTGCCTGTGAAGTGGTCTTAGGTCTGAAAATAATACAGATGTGCAAAATCGTGTTTGAGTAAAAGTTGAAATACTTGTTTTGCAATGCATACTATAGCAACATACTATAGCAACAGTCCCTGACTACCTCAAAATGAATGACTATGCCACCGTGAACATACGATTGTGAACATAATTAACACCGCCACTGCGGTGGCAACAATACTTGCGCGGAAGGACCGCTTGTGGAGTGCAAGTAAATCATGTAAACTGAAGATTTCTGCGTTCATAATGTCAGTACCAGAATTTTGCTCTCAGATATAAGAGCCGCAGGTTATGAGATAAAGTTTCAGGAATCTTCTGGTTCATCCCCATATTATTATTATTTGTTTTTATAATACAACAAATAGACATCAGCTCAACCATTCGTCAATCTGTCAAGGTAATATCAGTACCAGTATAGCTAATGATGGTTGCAATTGTTTTACGAATTCTTTTTCTTGAGAATCATTTTGTTATACTTTTGGACTGCAATAGAAAGTTCATCCGTAGTCTTCAGCGCCTCTCAGAGAAGAGACGGAATATCCAAATGTTACATACACCCATGTGCACTGAATCTTGTCCAGTCATGTACTATGTGAGTACGAGCTTGATGTAAATTTCAGGGATGACCAGGATACGGTTGCATTGTGAGAAACGAGGTCAACCCATCACATATCACTTGCATTCATCGATGCTGTCTCCTTTCACTTCGCGAAATTTCTCTTTATAGCATATTAGACATATTTTGACATTTATCCCATCATCGAGTTCACGAAGTTCACGAAAACATTGCGGGGCGTGTTTTCATTTGTCTGGGAATGCTCGGTATCAACGTCAATTGTTAGTTTTGAGCTTATCATCAATCTGTACTCAACCAGTTCCTTCAGCAAGTTATAAGTTTAAATGAGTTGCCAGACTATATGAGGGATAATGCTACTAAAACGTGCTCCTTATTCTTGTTATCTAATTATTTGACATCTTGTATTCTTAAAATATTTTGTCTGTTAATGTAGAGATTACGGTAACAATATTACTCCCACAATCAGTTGTTGAGAAATATGTGGATCATCTGATTGGAACCTCTACATATAATAAAACACCCCTTTTCTTCCATACGTGTTCATCACCGTATCAGAATGAGATAACTGTCAATAAAACGCCTTCCACCTTGTCTAATCACCTCAATAATTTTTAGAATGCGGCTGCTACTTTTTGCTGTATTTCTTTGTGCCTGGGCTAAGAAACATCACCATCATAGTAGTGAAGAGGAAGAGGAGAGCACATCCTCCCCAGGAGAAAAGAGTAAGGATTACGTTGTCAAAATTTTTTTTATCACGTCTTTGAGATTCCCTGTGTTCTGGTTGTTTTGACGTGGTAACTATTTGAAAAAAGAGCAATTCTACTTATCTGGAGGTAGTTATAGAAAAAAGGATAATTTTGTAGTTGTGGATCGCTTGGCAGTGAACTTGGCGGGAGCATTCGTGAAGTCCATGTTCCCTGAAATGGATCGAGTCGAGAAGAAGAGCCCCGACGTTAGTTTTGTTGTGTTGTCCTTACTACAAACACTTTACCGCATAAGGACTCAATTTCAACATTTTAAAGACTCTGCGCTTTGATTTTATGTAGGTTTCGCTTGGAACTTCTAGCTTTTTCGATTTTGTATGGAGCATGCTACCACTGAACTAATTTGAATATGGTTTAGTCTAATCAAATCTCCTACTTTAATATGTATGTCAAGCAGATTGTAACGATGGCATCAGTTTTTGTCATTTGGAAAATACATTACCGATTTCAAACATTTTATTTGTTTCGCAAAAATGCTCCTTATTATCCTGATCTCCACACCAAAATCTTTATCACTACTGCTGCAGAACTGCTTCAGGATTAATAAAATCAACCAGTTTCCATGGTTCGAAGTAGCAAATATAGTAATGTGCATATTCAAATAATCTGATAGTACTGCTGCTGAAATTAGCGAAAAATCATATTTTTTATTCTGCACATGTTTAGATTCGCCGTGCACCAATTTCTCCTCTACAAGCAACTTTAGATAATTACTCACGTAAGTTCCCCTTCCTTTGCTTCAAACTACTCCGAATTTCTAGTGGCGACAGATTCTGAGAAGATCAAAGAGTCATAGTCTCCAACCCAAGAACGATAATGGAATAATTTAAGCTCAACAAGTTGCATCGGATTACAATGCCATACCGCAAATGTCCCAGCAGAGCCCATCGAATCCAGCTGTTTATCAACCACAAGTACCATCATTACCTTCTATATACAGTTCTCAAGGGCAGGTTAGCCACACCTCGTTTCTTAGCTTGCTTCAAAGTATTAACATAGAAAGTTTTCAACATCAATTTGTGCAATTTCCTAAGGCATAAAACCAATTGCTGCTATTTTGCCTTGCTCACCGTTAGCACTCAAAAAGATTATCTTTGCAATAAAAACCCTTTGGACCTTTAAAAGAATAATATTAAACATTACAGTTACTAAATTATCTCTCTACATTGATCTGACCATCAACTTATCCGCATAATATTACTAGCATTTGCTTTATGCGTTCTTCTAGTATAAGATTACTCTATCTAATCCCTTTGTCACGATAACGGCCCCCTTTTTCTTGTTGAGGAACACCTTAACAGTTTACAAGGCACAATTCTATAGAAAAAAATATTTTCAGCAATTTTCCGTGAACTGTTGCTTGTGATAAACATGTGGACAAAATGCATTTTTTTGTTAATTTGGTGATGTAGCTTAAAACTTATTGTCATGCCACTGCAAATTGTTCTGTTGACACTGAAATTACTGAACCGATTCAACTTTTTTTAATTTTCGTTTCTCAGCAAATGTCCATGCCATCGCAGAGCTTTGCCGGATCAATGCCTCAAAGTGGTTTGGGCTTACCTAACTTACCTCTTCTTATGGCTGGTGAAAGTGGCTCACCTGAGTCCATCAATGCCATTCGTAACCAGCAATATTTAGCGGTAAACAATTTGGAGACATTATATACATTTTGACTATTATTTATTTCAAAATTTTGCAGCAACTCTCTCGCCATCAATCTGAAATTACGAACTATAATGCGAAACAAATGGAATACCTCGATCAACAGCGGAGATACCAACAGGCTATGATCGATCATCAGGCTGGAGCTGCAGTATGTCCAGCCTAAGTACAAAGAAAAAGTTGAAACTAGTTCCGAGTTTAGCTTCTCATGCAAAAACAGCAACAAGAGGTCATAAATGAGCAGTTGAAGCAGCTCAAAAACAGTCACGGTTATACGGAAGATCTAGGAACCGACAATGATAACACCGTTGGAGGACGAGTTAGTACTGAGTTTTTTGGAATAAAATAATGCCTCAAGTTCTATAAAGTTATTAAGGTGCTCACAGCAAAAGCCCGAGGAGTGAAGACGCACGGACCACCAGCCCCTAAGCGCAGTATGCTCTCATCAGAATAGTTCGTGCCAGAGTCGTGCCCGCCGTTTCAAAGCAATTCCAGCGTCGTGCCGGATAATCAAGCTATGGAACGGCGCTGGCACAGCGCCGGCACACGGGCAACTCCGGAATGCATTATAACATGATTATCTATGTTTCCGTCTTATTGAGGTTTCTCTGACGACGATGTCATCACCAACAATCAACATTTGAAAGAGTACTTCAAGGAAAAATATGGGATCGATCTGAGCACAGAAGGAGCTGAGTTGACTGAAGAAGAACGTGAAACGTTGAGGTAGTTTTCATTGCAGGCCATATTTGGTTGTCCAGATAAGCTAAGCTGTCGCGTGCGAGCGACTATTAGTATCTCAAAACTGTGCTTAGCGCACCGCGAGGTAACAGAGCCGCCTTCGCAACCGCACCGCTTAGCTTGTGGGACCACGGCGTTCGTCCACAATGGACTATAATCAGTCTCTGTATAGCTCTCACTTACATATCTGAATGAAATTATTTGCACAGAGCGCTGAAAAATGTCCTTGCGAAGGATAAGGAAGCGGTAATTGACAAAGGCGTCTTCAAAACGATGAACGAGATGAAGAGGTAAATTTCTGGTGTGAAGCTAACTACACTGTTAAGAGAGAAGTTTCTAGGAAGATAAAACACAGAGAGCCGAAAGAATCTTCAAGAGGTTTTTCCCGATCGAGGGAAGCTACCAAAGCATGTCCACAGTGTATTCCACACAGGATCAAGATGATGGAAGGTGCATGGACTCAGGTAAGTTCAAATAGTCGAAGTACGATATGTCAAAGATTTTTCTCTTATTTTCAATTAGATGTACGGCAATCCTCATGTAGTCCGCAAAACATTTGGAACGATTGCAAGCCTGGAAAAGGCTATGTCTGCCAATGGAAAAACTACCATGAGCTCTGTGCCCACTGCCTGCGTTGGACTCGAAGGTGAAAGAAAAGTTTTTTTGTGACGGAAACAGTATTGTAAAAGTTAATTTTAGTTGGTCGCTATTCGAAGGGAACTGCTCAGCTCAATATGTTCTATAGAGACGATGCAGATGGAAATGAGCTGCACGAGGTAAAATACGAAGGAGTTTCCTGCTATTTCCTGCTAATCAGAGTTTTAGCAAAAAATTCAAAAAGGCAAAAATCTGAAAACCTTACAAGCTTACATGGCGGATTTTGTAGAAGATGTTTACCAAATGTTCTGATTAATATGTTGAACCTGCATTGCCAACAACACTTACGCGTGGAAAATGGCCATAGAGCAGAAGATGGAAATGCGCGCTCTAGTAACATATTTTACGAGCAAATGCTGTCGGCATTGCAAGCATGGGATTTTTTCCGCTCAAGGACATTGTATTACCTGTCATTTCTAATGCATTGATTAATTCATTGTTAGTAAATGAACCACAACTCTTTTCTTCTCTGACTTTATCCCTCCTTCACTGATGGAAAAGATTTTTTTTCGTGTCGTTTCTATTTGCTTCCCATTTAACTATTACTTTCACAAATTTTTTTTGGTTTTTCTATTGAACTTGATAATGTGACATCAGATTATTCTTGAATCATACTTTCCCTCTATCTGTTGTTGGTAAACAAAGAGAAATTTGTGGTTTTTTCTTTTAGATCTCCTTTTTTCTTTTTTGTGGACGCTATTCAAACCGACTACTCATCCCATCATTTTTACACCAGCTATTTCCATAGACTCTAAATCATCATGTTCCCAATTTCCATTTGATTAGCAGTTAGCAAGAAGATTACTTTGGCCGCAGTATTTTTCTGAGTATCGAGGCCAGCTCTAATGTCTAATTTGCGAAATGTGACCGAGAGAACTGGTATGCGTTACAGTGGAAATGTCAGGTATGCACATAAGTTGAAGATATGAGAAGACCGCATGACTACTTCTATGGAGGCAATCGAAAATGTTGCAATTTGTCTTCAGATTCAAAACAATGTTTTGTAGAAACTTATAATTATGGACTGGAACCGTTAATCGTTCTTGGAAGCCGTAATAGTAATAACAAACAAATAGATCAGGACTATTGGTTCCAGTAACAGAAAACTTACCGAGAAACATCTGAGTTTTTTTGCTATGTTCCTTGTTTTTAAACTTTAAAACGAACTGTTACCTTGAAAACATGAATCGGTTGATGCGTAGTGAAAAAACATTCAAACTTTGACTCCGCTGCATAATACGTCTTTTTTATTGTATTATCGATTTATCATAAAATTATTGTTCACCAAGAAACCACATTCTATAGCCATTTTGGAAGCCAGAATTCAGTATGTAATCCTCCAAGCATTTTTAGGATAATGCACGCAATGGCATGAAAAGATAAGGACACCAAAATTTTGAGCCCGTTTTTATCTGCATATCAAAGCAAATATGAATGGACAAACTCGAGTTTCTCAAATTTTTAGATTTATTCCTATGGAGAACAGATATTAGGTTGAAAAAAATGCCGTATTTTCAGAATTTTTGATTTACGATAGGCTTTCTCGGGAGCTAGACACTTACAATATTATACTTTTACTGCTCAATTTTTTAAAGTTTGTAGTACGTCGGGCGCATATACTGAGATCACAAGCCTAAAAAGAGCGGAGTTTGCCATTTCACATTTCATTTTTTTTGATGATTGAGGATGAAATTTCGAGGGAATGATCCTTTTTTTGGTATGAGTAACCTTCAGATTTGCTTCAGACTTTGAATAAAACATGTGATTGTCAAGGTTGAGAATCATCTCGAAAAATTTCTTTTTTTCCTTCGCTGCCCATCGTGCTCAGCTCCGTTATCTCTTTAGTCTGAGAAAAGACAATAATTTCCTTTCCAATCTAATAACCAGATACTTCCAAGCGAGACCTTTGCGCCATATCTGTTTCTATGGTTGGTGGAAAATAGCGACAAATTTTGATTTTTAGGGGCAATAATTTGGCAATTTGATTTATTTGTTTCAGAGGAATGGTATCGCGCTGGTAATCCATCACCTCTCAGTTAATCACCACTTTCTGGATATTATATTTAGTGACAAATGGCAAGTGTGGCCTGTCGGAAAAAGTTCCATGAGACCGGAATTTAGGATTCGGGAGGAGGAGGAGGGGGTGGGGGATGAATTGAGTTGAATGGTTCATTGAACCATGTCAAGTATGTACTAGATTGAACAAAAAAGCATGCTGGTGTCGAAATGTCTCAAGTGCAAATTGAGGACCACTAACATAAACATAAAATCAATGAAGAAGACTATTGCTTACTTTATGATACTTTGCATTGTCAATTCCTGTCCCTTAATAAATTTCAAAATATTCCTCGGCTACTTAAGTGCTGACCACAAAATACAGAACTGTTTAATGGTCAGATCTCTTAGGCCGAATGGGACATGAAATCGCAGTATCTTTGAGCAAATTACAATATAAGTATAAATACGTTTTTTTAATACGGGTTCATTTTTGAAGATTTTAATATCAGTACCAAGAGTTTTTCCATAGTATATCGAGTTTACTATGGAAAACGCCAAGATTAATTAATTTGTCAATTTTCGCGAAAATCATAACTTCTCACAGAGGCGTCCAAACAGCACAAACTCTTCACAGATGCAAAGGGTAGGCCGAAAAACATATGTACTGACGATTTCAGATTTTTCTGCAGCATTCCAGATTTTTGGTGACCTAACTTAAAATGGTCAAAGCTTATATGGTCTTAGTTTTCCATTTTTATCTCCGCACCTAGTAGGAAACAGAAGCTCCATGGAACAGCATTTGAAAGCGAAAGACTTATTCTTTCTAATAAAATTACAAGCAAGCAAATCCGTTGAAATTTCGCGGAGTTACAAATTTTTGAAAATGAAACGACAGAACTTTTGCAACAACCTAATATTTGTGACTGAAGTTCTGTATTGTTTGCTGAAAAAGGAAACTCGGATTTTTCATGAAATTTTGCCAAATCGTACCTTATCGTAAACCCAAGACAATTGTTCCGGGTCTCATTCCCAAACGGTAACTTTTTTGCATTTACTCAATCACCTAAGCCATTCATCACTTGCGAGACTTTATTTGTTTATTGACTTTTTAGAACTCATTTGAGAAATTCGCTTCTCGTTTATTCTTTCACGAAACATTATTACGATATTTAGATGCATGGAAGTGTGTCCTCCGACGACGAAAGAATCATCATTGATACTGATAAATTTCACACTGACAGTGAGTGCAATACGTCTTTGCGTTTTGCACCGCATCACATGAATTTTCGGATGTTTTGTCTGTTTATCCCACTAAAATTTCCCCTTTTCATAATTTCTCGTTCAAGTGTGTCTGGTGAAAGCTGGACCAGCTGATGTAAGCCGATACGAGTATCTCGTCTTCGCTGAAGTATCCGGTAAAAATGCTTGCAGGTTTGTTTATTTTTGGATTTTTGAAAATGAACATTTGCTCATGAAAGCGGCATATCTGCAACTGTATATCTGATTTCCAGAGTTTGACAATTCAGAAAACTGTTTTGCTTTTGACGTTGTGCATTCATTTGAATCTATTTTGTAATTTAAAAGAAACTTGCAAAGTGTTTCGTCTGTCCTTGAATGTATTGGCTCTTTTTGAAAAACTTGACAGACAGACAAAAAACAAAAGCAACACAGAAATTTCTTGCAGATTTTCAGACGATTGATTTTGGGTTAAATATACAAATCAACTAAAGGGAACTCGGGTGTTTACCTAAAATCAAAGAGTAACAAAAAATTTATGGGCTTATTTTGCCTGTTTGAAATTAACCGCTAAACATTATATGGAAGTCGTTAGTATTTGATTTCACTGTAAAGAATAAGCATCATTTTCACTAGCTTTTTCTTCAATGGAAGACAAGTTTAATACAGCAAAATCATAATATGGTAAGTTTCAAAGTTTTAAATGCTAAATTTCTTTACTCCCACGAGTTGACGAAAATTTTTTACAAGAGACATTACTTTAAAAAGTGTGTAATTGAAGCGCAAGGAATTTATCACATAATGCGAAAAAAATGGTGACCTAGTGAGAAAAGGAACAAGCAGTACGGAATCAAAATCAAAGAGTAACGAATAGTGGTGAATAACGATACTAACACACGCAAAATTACCGTAAAAAACCTGTTTTCTCAGCTGGAAATCGTTTTTCTGGTCGAAAAATGCTCAATACCCAAACCTTTCCCGTGTTTGTACTCTACTCATGATTTATAGGTCCTATCACGTCTTCGCTCGTAACACTGATGAGTTCAATCGGCGCTACTTCGATGATGTGTCCGATTTTATGAAAAGGGTGAGTAATTCGAAAAATTGAAAATTTTGGCTTGGTTAATCAAATCGGCACCAATATCTTTGATAAAACTGCTACTGTGCGGAGCGCATGATGCCTCATTATTATATCTTGAAAAAAGGCCGATCGCTGCACCTATATTAGTCACAACAACGGAGACCCATAATTCCATAATTGTCCAGAGAGCACATTTCTGTGCTGCGCAAAAAGTGATGACTAGCAAGAACTATGGGATGGGAACGAAAAATGATGCTCTATCTGTTTGGTGTTCTGCTGTGAACTATTCATGGCAAATTTTTTCGGGTTCTCTGATCGCTATGCCTATCATAGAACTGTCACAATCATTTGTTCTCGTCTACCTACGCCAGCTGGATTACTAGAATTATTTTTCCTCAATTTTTAGGAGGGTGGATGTTGTAGGACTATTAAAGGTCCTCGATTTCTCACTCACGCTTCTCAGCGATATGTTTACTCGGGTTATATCTGAATTTGCAAGCAAAAGTAACAGAATTTCTTCCTTTGAAGTACTAAGGTCCAAGCAATGGACTTCTTTTACTTTGTTTGCGAAATTTTTCCCTAAAACATCTAATCATTTCAAATAATAGCAATAAATGTTCGTAGAAAAATAAAGAGATCTTCAATAAACATCCTGTTTCTGTTTCTATCCTTCTACTAAATACAAGAAGGATAGAATCCTTTGTTTTTCTAGAAATGAGATTTCAAATTGCTCCATAACTGCTGTTCATCTCAGAGATAATTCAGAAAGCTCCTTCACCTATATTCTTACATAATTTTCCTCATTTTTCTCACTTTTTGAAAGGATTCGCATTTAGAGTATATGGCAGCTGGTAGCTATAAACTGGTTCTTTCACTGTGCATGAAAGTTGATAGAAGTACTATAAACTTTGAAGTATAGCCTATAAAGATGAACTTGAGTGATATTTACGAATATTTTAGCTGACAGGGAGTTCCTGGTATAGCTCACTATTACAATACTGTGCTATGGAATTTCAGTATTAGAATGAAGGATAAAACAACTTTAGGTTAATTTCACTCAAACTGGTTTATTAGGATGTGGAACCTTATAGATGATGCAGAGAAGGCCGATAGCTCCCCCTTGCTTTACATTTTCACATATACCAAACTCAGCATATGGAATTTTTTTTTGACTTCGGAGAGGAAAAAGGCTTTTGGTGCCGCTGTGACAAGAGTGTGTTTCCCGAAAAAAATCATGCAAGATTCTTTTTGAATTTGCAAGCATACAGGCTATGAACCTGGTGAGAAGTCGCACTTTTGAAATAGTGTAGAGATACTGTGTCAAGTTTGCCTATAAAGAATTCGTGGTACAGACTTACTGTGACGCTTTGCGCTTCTCCCACTGTTACCTTACAAGGGTAGGGGAACGAAGGCCACCAGTTTGAACCAGCTTTCGCGGCCAACTGGTCCTTTTGCAATGCTGTTGCATGTCGTTTCGGGACCTCTAGCCCGCGGAGGCGGCCCAAAGTGGCGGCCTCCGTTCCCCTACCCCGCTACGGTGACGGCAAAACAGTGGTTGGTCCGGTTTCTGCTACAAGATCCAAACTCTAGTCAGAACTTTTCATGTAGCGCTTCGAGATTCTTGAAACACGCTGAACAAATAGATGTAAAGCACTAACTCTCAAGATAGCGCATTTTTTGTAGGCACAATTATTCTTAGCTCTTTGAATAGTCTAGTCTCTGCAGATCCGAGTCACTTGTGAAGTGACTTTTTCATACTGTCGCTCAGAAACTTGTAGTTTAGCCTTTGCATCAACGGAAGAACGTTCCCAAATATAAAGCATGAGTGATGTTTTTATTTAGATGTCCTTGCACATGCATTACTAAGATTGTGACTAGATCTCCATTCTTTGACTGGTAAGATGATTGCCAGAATTGCACCTGTTGGATTGCACGAAGGTGTTAGCGCTTATTCTGCTGCATCTTTGGCATGTACAACATGTCAATCTTTTCATATCTTTCGAGTTGCCCAAGTTTATCTCGATTTTTCACTGGAAAATGAGATAAGTACGACTCTAAAGTCTGGAAGGTCCTTTTGATGCTTGCAAATTATTTTGGCAAACTTAGTCACCCGACTACATCCTTTGGCGAAGTCGCTTAGTTATCTTTAAAAAAATGAAAAAAGAGATTCTCTTGACGTCAACGGTAAGCAACAGAACACTCTTCTTAAAAATCGGCTTGTTTCCAATATCTTTTGTCAAGAGTCAAAGCATTTACATCTACTTGCCATCTAAAACAATAACCTACCAAGAACAGTAGCTTGTGTTTAACCAAACAAAAGTCTAAGGTGAAAATGACCGTAATGGAATGTGCTTTTTCTGAGCGTAAATTTGCGGTGCTTTCTTTTTCAAGCATTAAAAACCCTCAAGGACAACTATAACCTTTTGACTACATAGACTCTGCAAATCATTGCCATTCGACGCAGCGAAGTGGAATTTACACTGCTACTGAAATTAGGTGAAGGTTACTTTGGCGAAAATATCAGCTCAAATTTTTAAATATACTATAGCCTAAATTTTTGATTTAGTCTACCACATCAAAAGAAGAGAACGTTGTTGAATGAATTATCAAGAATTCTTGTCAACAACTTCTTTGCAAGTTCTACCATAGATGACTATAACCCACATTCGCAAGAAATTCGTTGGACAAAATTTTGTGCTTCCATGACTAATTAAGTTTATTATTATCACTAGTGTCGCAATGGCTCTACCATCCGTATGTCTTCATCGTGATTTGCATAGTAATGACTTTGAAACTCACCGCGCAATGCTGAATATTATCAGGTTGGTGCAAAAGTTCTGTCGTTTCATTTTAAAAAATTTGTGACTCCGCAAAATTTCAACGGATTTGCTTGTTTGTAATTTTATTAGAAAGAATAGGTCTTTTGCTTTCAAACGCTTTTTGCGAAGTTTCTGTTTCACACTGGGAGTAAAAAATGGAAAACTATAACCATATAAGCTTTGACCATTTCAAGTTAGGTCGCCAAAAATCGGGAACGCTGCATAAAAATCTGAAATCGTCAGTACTTATGTTTTTTGGCTTACCCTTTGCAACTGTGGAAAGCTTGTGCAGTTTGGACGTTTCTGTGAGAAGTTATGAATATCGAGTTTACTATGGAAAACGCCAAAATTAATTAATTTGTCAATTTTCGCGAAAATCATAATTTCTCACAGAGACGTCCAAACAGCACAAACTCTTCACAGCTGCAAAGAGTAGGCCAAAGGACATATATACTGACGATTTGAGATTTTTCTGCAGCGTTCCCGATTTTTGGTGACCTTACTTAAAAAGGTCAAAGCTTATATGGTCTTAGTTTTCCATTTTTATCTCCACACCCAGTGTGAAACGCAAGCTCAGCAAAACAGCATTCGAAAGCGAAAGATTTACTCTTTCTAATGAAAATATAAGGAAATCCGTTGTGACAGCGCAAAGTTATGATTTTTTAAAAATGAAACAACAGAACTTTTGCACCAACCTAATACAAATGTATTGTAAACAACTGCTCACTCACAAAGCTTTTCCATGTAAGATCGGTTGTTGTGAGAGAAAGAAACTTTCTGCATAAGAACAAATACGAATTCGAATAGGTTACTGAATTTCGTTCAAGCTACATCTCTGTGCATTTACGTAAAATCTTGACTAATCGACTATCTAAGATCAGTCCTTTTTTCGCGCTTTCTGCAGAAAAACAGACCTTTCGAGCATTCCTTGAACTAAAATTCAAGGCTTGAAAATTTGTTTGTCAGACAAATACATGACGTTGCAAAAGACGAATTCAGCGATCCAGATTTGCGTGCCAAAAGCCGAGTGGACCCGCTCTGGGTGCCATTTTCGAAGGACCATCGGATCCATAAGCCATTGCGCAGGGTGAGCCCAGACGCTGCTAGCGTGCACTGCGCAACAATTTGGCTTAAGACGTATTCTGCAGCTCGCTCTACGATTATTCGTGGCAGACACACACGCACAAAAAGACACGATTAATGCTTTATTATAAGTCATGATTATTATTAAATTCATGCTCTCGAGGTGCGTGAAAAAAATAGAAACATCTAGCCAACGACAAAGTACCAAATGGCAGAGCTCTTCACCTGCTGACCAGGTTTGGAGCTATAGTAAGAATGAACTTAGGCAAAAATGACAAAGTCAGATACTAGGATATAGAAGTAATGTTTCGATTCTCTTATCCTTAGCCTAATGCGCAAGAATTCATTAAAGATAAATTTTGACAAAACACGATAGGGAAATGCGATATGTGTCAAAGATGGCAATCAACTCGTCGTTGTCTTAGAGTGAGCTTTCTCGGCAAAGTACAAAAACAGCATAGAATTTGGCGCAAAAGTGTCAGACCCAATTGCTGCAAACCAGGATTTTTCGCCCATTTTAATCTATTAATAATTAAGCCAAGTTTGTCAAACAATGCTATGTGCTACATGTGAAGATACACTAGAACCTGAGAACCTGAATAGCAAGTTGGGTGACCGCTCAATTTTCCAGAACCTGTCGTCAAGTATCCTTTTTCGAACATCGTTATGTTATAACAACAATAATCATAAGCACAAGTTTTGTTGGGTCCACGAACCACCACCTAGAGTATGACAAATAAGGCGCAAGTGGGTTGCATAAAAGCGCACGGGCACATCTACATAATTTCATTCTACAGGTTTTATTTTTTGGAAAAAAGCTTACTTTTACTTCATGGCAGATTGCGAAAACAATCACTGTCGAAAAGAAGGATGGTTTTCACTACTTGTATAAAACTTTCACTAATATAGCAAATTATCTTCTCGAACTGAGTTGTGATGCTTCTTCAAATTTGATCGAATTAAGACCTTATGCATGTTTTTTTACCAACACTGTACTATAAACTTATCTTAGAAAAGGCTTTCAAATGTAGAAAAATTTCCTTTTGAATAGCATATACCACATGCACCCAGCCTTCACTTTAAACTCACTCGTGTTTCTTCCTATTCCTCCATCGTTTCATGCTATTTATTGTGTTTCAATGAAGTTCTTGATTGAAAATTCAAAATTTCTTATCTTCTTTTGTTAAACGATGTTTCTTACTATTGTGCTGTGCTCGCTTCTTTAACTCTTGAGCTTGGAGAAACGATGCTGATAGATTTTGTGACATAATTTTTACTAAACCAACACTTCGGTACGTATTACTTGCCAAACAAGAGCTAATGGGCAGAAGTTGCCTATTTTCATCACTTCCTCTAACTTACTCGTTATCAGACCCAAAACATCGCTCAACAACAACAGATTCGCAGATTGTGATTACGAGAATTGTTAAAACACAAAAATAGCATGCAACGAGAAAAGAAACAAGCGTAAACTTGTAAGATCTAGGGTGCGGCTCTACCCCAGCCGGCCTGCTTTAGTTCATATTCGAGTTTGACCATAGTGTTTAGTGGGGGTGAGGGCGACTAACAAATACTAAATCTTTAGTCAATAAGTAGAAACTCCGTTCCTTTTTACCTTGCATAGAATGAAGTTCAGAGGCTTTTGTTAAAACTTCCCGGTAGGGACTCATGATTGCACAGTTACTGAAGGATTTGAAAATCTTCTTCTTTTCCTAAGTGGAGCCTATCCGCCATTATTTTCTTCGCAGCTTTGGATTCAACGTTCTTAAGTAATTTCTACAGAAAATAGTCCATGTAGCAATTCGATGCCATCGTTTTATCTCGCTTTTGAATCAAAATGTTAAATGCAAATCTTCTGGTGCTTTTGATCACCATGTGAAGAAATGCTCTCATCGTAACAAAACCTATAACAGTGTCGCAGATTCGATCTTAGTTCTTCTCACCTCTTCAAAAAGACGGCAAATTTTTATCGGTCGTGTTGCTATTTGAGCAGAGCACGTATAGGTTTTAATTGTGCGAGAAGCAATTGTTGAAGATGTTATATAGGGACTGGGACCGGGAAGCTATGAATGAGTGAAAACAGTGCGCCAAAACTTTCGTTCCAATCTCAGAATTCTTTGTACCCATTTCAAATATGTTACTTGTCCCAGCCTTTTATAGGATAAGTCAACAAAAATGAGATAACGACTTTTTTGCTTTGAGAAGTCATATATTAGGTTGTTTCGAAAGTTTTGTCGGTTTTTTTAAACCACTGTGAAACCACGCCCAATGAAGAACCTGAGTGAGTTTTAACATGCATTCGATGCAGCTTTTCCTTCTCTTTCTTACGGATACATTTTCATACCATAATCTTGTATGCTTTTTTTGATAATTGCCAAAATTCTCCACCTGCCAATTTATCCTGCTCAAAGTTAGGCTATTTTTAAAATTTCATTACAAAGTCTCCAAGAGGATTAAGTATGGATTAAATAGAGCAGTCTCGGACTGCAAGTTGGTATTTTTAGATTCTCCTAGTCTGCTGATTTTAGCTTCAAAAAATTATTTCCGGAGGTCTCGATTTTTGGCAAAGTCATGAAACAGCAGCTGCATAAAACACACGAAAGCTTTTGAAGTTTCTGCGTATTAAAACATAATTCTTACTAATCATCATTTACGCAACATAACCAACTCTGCTTCGCTTCGAAAAAGCAGCTTTTTGGAATTTTTGGTACTTTTACTTGTTAAACCTATTCAAAAAGCCGCGGTTTTTATTGGATAAATAATTATAACGGACCTGGTAAACGTAGTTCATGTAATCTAAAACGGATACAATGTAGCCAAAGGTTTGCTCTACTCAACAGTTACCAGCGCTCTTTAAAACATTAAAATAAAAAATTCTAAAATTCAGGAAAGATTTGGTGTTACTGCTGAGCTGCTCAAAAAGCCATGGCGATAACATTGCAAAGACAGGGTATATTAGTGAGCAAGTATAACTGTAAGAAAGAGGATGAAATTCTGAATCAGATGGTGCCTAAGCCGTCTATGGATTGGTGTTCTGTGAGTTTAGTGAGCAATGAAAGAAACCGACAAAACTTTCGGGACATCCTAATACATTTGCGGTAAGTATATCTTGTATCTGTGAACTTTTCCGAAAATACCTAGAAAACTGCATGTATGGGCAATCCTTAGTGCTCCAGTATAAATATAAATACTAATTTTTTCAAAAAGTACTGTGTTCAAGCAATAGTGAACCACATGTTACTTCCAGTGACTCTCACTTGATGAACAGCTTTGCACATTTGCAGGTCGCGCAAAATATAGAATATGTCAATTCGTATTTCAGGAAGTTCAAGGGAATTCTGTGCTGCCCGTTGGCGCATTTTCGAAAGCCTCATTCTGTCAACTCGATCGGCCATAAAAGCGGCAGACCGAGTAGTTCTTAACCAGAACTCAACCATTGTGTATACGAGCGATTGCTGAAGATCTAATTCTCACAACCTCAGACGATAGCCTCCATTTGCATGTAAATTATGTTTTTTTGTTGTTTCTCGCCAAAGATAAGGCAAATTCAGGTTCGTACTGTAAAGATGACGAGAAAATGAGAATTAGACGTCAAAGTATGTAAATCTCTTCATGAAGACATTGACTCGAGCTAATCATTGTGCACAGATTTACTAATAAATAATCCTTCTCACCGTGCTGTCAGCTCCATTTGTACGCAATTTTATTGCTCATCTCTGAACCGTTCCTTTTATAGCAGTCGCAATGTTCACCCCGGCCACAGTAAAAAGATGTTCTGACTTGTTTTTTACTACATTCAAAATCATTTCACGTAGTAATTGCTGGCTTCCTCTCTAGCAATCTACTTCTCAAACTTGTCCTCTGCAACCCATGCGTTAGCTTTTTAATGTACGCAAATTAGTTTGCTGCTGTTCATTGTATAATTGTGATAGCCGTCGCGAATAATAAATCGAAAAAGTGTAGAGAGAGCCACTACAAGCTGGCGAGGTGTCATGTGGCAAGAAAAAAACATGGGGTATAGCTGGTTGACAGCATCGGTCATCGCTTCCTCTCAAATAATCTTGAATGCGAAATGTGCCAAGATCATGGTTGATATGACTCACATACTTATTTGTTTTGGTATTAACGTTCCAAGCACACACTCGTTCTTTCTTTTCGTGCTACGCACAGAACTATTGTTCCATCCTTTAGGCGTTTATTTGTGATAGCAAAACAACTTTACAAACTCTCCAGATGTTTTCATACATTCTGATGACATGGTTTTCCAGTGATACCTCAGGCACTGTATGAGATCCGTATTGATATTTGTCATATACTTCAACGACGTCCTTTCTACTGTGGGAAACTACGCTGAGCAATATTGCTCACAGTTTACCGGTTGTGAAAGCTGTGCTGGTCGCCATCATGACAGGGAATTTACAGAATGCGTGTAAGTCATTTAAAAGCCTTCTCTTCTCAAATGCTTTTTTAAAAATTCCTCTAACAATTTGAGACTCATTAGATATTTTCCAAATTTCAGTTAGACTACAGTCTCGCCAATACTGATTCGCCAACGAACAAAAACGTTGACATAAAAGGGTGCAAATACGAAAAATCAATCAATACTTCATTCATACATAACTCCGCTGAGATTCTGTAGGCTACCTTTCTTTCCAAATTTTTGAAGCTTACTTGGGAACTGCTGATGAGGGACCCCAAGGAAGCTGCACTACCGGTGAAGTCCTTAGCCCCGAAACCAGATAGTGTAAAAACAGATCAAAATTTGTCGTGAATTTTGTTGGCAATTATATTCTAACTTCTCATTTGTTTCTTTATAAATATTCCACCTTCTCTTGCGCGATTGTTCCTTGCCTCTGGTTGGACCGATGCCCAGACTCTTCAATTTTTTTTTCGTTGAGCTAAAAAGCCGAAAAAAGTTTCAGTCTCTAAAAATTACTAAAATACCACAGCAAAATTATTCCGCTTATTGTTAACTTCAGTACTGTTCATGTTGAACTGCTTCCATTTCACATTATCCCCGCCTACAGAATCTGGCAAAACAACAAACTGTGAACGTGCGAATTTGGAGGTAATCATGTTGACCAACTTTTGATACTGATGAATTTCTTAGTTCGATCACCTTAGATTGGCCAAGCGAAAATTTCACATACTTGAGCTGATGTATGTTCACTTACGTCCTTGAAACCATGTTGAAAAAAACTCGTAAGGGCATAGCGGTCACTCAGTTACACACAGATTTATATCAGATCTTATTGTGTAACATATAATGCCTTTTTCACTGTCATCCGTGCAGTCAAATGGTTGCGAAATCTGAGAGGCCATGAAACTTTGATTAGTGCAAGATAATTAAACTTCTGCTATTTTATAGTGTTGTAACTATAATAGAGCTCATTTTGAAAAGTTACGAGTAAACAAATGATGCATATGTATTTTGATGAATCACAAACTCATGAGTAGATAGTGTTTGCATATAAACTCAGATGTTCACTCTAGCAGAAAGCAACACGTTTTCAAATGCTTTCTTGCATGGACGAGTCCAATTTTTGACGTACTGTAAAGATCATCCCACACTATTTGTTTTGTGTGCAACACTTTTATTTATATTTTGTTCAACGATTAAGCAGCTCTGATTGAGTTTTTGTAGGACAAGGTTAATATTGCTGACACCATTGTTGCAGTCTATCTACTTTTCCTCGTGCATAAGCTCTCTCTGGTTGTGATATCTTTGTCCTGTGCGATTCCGGAGTGTACGTATTATAAGCTCACTAATTACTTGAAAGCAATTCAAAAGCTAAGCTAGCGGTCTAAATATGATTGAGTACTGGGAATGCCACCAGCTTACTTGAGACGAGCGCATAAAAATGGGTATAAGACTCACAAACTCATATTTTGCCGGAACGTTGTCAGTAAGGCAAGTGCACTTTATTGTGCGGGAAGTATATCACGCTATACATGAAAATTGATTCGATAATAGGGTGGCAACTGGTCCCTCATAAATCGATATTTATCTTTCCTATGACGGCGAAATCCCGAATTTCACTATGGCTACGATATTTGCGGTATATAGATGAGAGCTGGGGCCTACTCGCGGAATAGTCAAAAGCAACAAGTGAACCCCAACTCAAAAACAGCGGAAGGGGTCGAAAAAATGGAAGCAAAAAGACACAAAAGGAATGAACTTTGCTTTTCACCTTCGAAGAAAGTGTTTTTGTTTCATTTTGTGGCTGAAATGGTACTCTGGGGCTTCGTTCGGTTTCGGACTTTAGCTGCCACGCGGGACTTCGCTCAAAATTGATTAACTAAACGCTTTATTTTCTAAAACAAAACATACGCAACATAATGCAACGAATATGCAACTGACCCGGGCTAACCTGAGATTTCTCCGTAGAACCGTATAAAGAACCGTAACAAAGCTAGATAACAACATGTAAAACAGCGCGATCGCAAGATTATGTGAGGCAAATGAGAATGAAGTATCAGTTTGGATCAAATGCAGAAACTAATGGCACTGAAACACAACATAATGGGAAATGTAACTTGGTCGAGATGGATAACTGTCGGACATCCTATCGAATGGCACGGCTGGCAAATTAGTCGATTTGGGCGCAAAGGAGATCAAAGAGATGCTGAGGCAGCCTCAGCACAAGGTGGTCTCACAAGCTGCATGTGTTAACATCCTCGCCGAAAGAGGGAGCCCAGCTCAAAAAAAACTTTTTGTCCTCATATTTTAGATGCTGCTCAATCACCTTCAGCTGCTTCTGCTAATTTTTACAATGAATTTTGAACAATGTGGTACTGGCGTATAATTTATCATTTATTGTACATCTCCACATAATCTTAAGCCCTACGCCGCTTGTCTTTTATTTCAATTATCTTTTGAGTATATAAAAGCAGGCTGATCATCTCGTCAACAATACAGACAAAGAAGGAATACCGAGTCATAATGATGATTTGTTAGAAGATTTATATTGTCAGAAATAGCTTTGAATCTCGCTCAAATTTTGTAGCCTTTACCTGCTGTATCACTTTGTGGGAGAAGTTATAAGCTTGCAAAGTCTAAAATGATGTGCTTTGTTGAATTAGGAGAGCCGAAATGTTTTTAATGTACTGCCTACAAGAAGTTACATTCAGAAATATTCAAAAACTTCTTCCGAACCCACTACTAGACGTATAACACTAAATGCTTGCCAAATTCGGTCTGTCAAACGCTCAGGACTTCCCTAAATTTTTCAGCGAACATCATTGGCAGATTAATCAGCTCAGCGCATATTATTCTACGCATACTGCCCATAAGTGCCGCTCAAGCACCTTTATTCGTTAAAAAAGAACTGTCCTACCGATTTAAAAAAAAACTATTCTCAATTTCAATGTCCAATTCAAAAGAATTTCGACAAAAAATAAACACAGTGTTCTCGGAAAGCTCATGTTGCAGCTTGCAGACTGATATAAACGTGAAGGATTTGCCTTCACCAGTCACCACATAAATACAGTGCGTTTCATAACTATACGACACCCCCCCCCCCCAAAATTTTGAATTGCCGGATTTACGAAAGAGATTGAGTACTCCATTCAGTGCCTAATGTGATCCACATATGGTATTAAATAAAATGACATCTCAATCAATATGTCTACCCACTTGCTTTTCTACATGTAGAGACATGTCTGTTCTTCCACTGTTTCATAACTATAAGACACCATTGAGCAAAGCACTTTTTCCAAGGAGAAGAACACGCAAAACGTGGTTTTCATAACTAATCGAGCTACCGGGCTCTTTTACCACTTCGCCAAGTCTATTGGACATGTTTCAAACAAATCCAAGCATGTCTTCGGTTCAGAGTTATCACATGCGTTCATAACAAGCTGCTCCAGCTTTTCCAAGACCTCGTACTGCTAATATCCGCATAGAAACGCTGTGCCCGTAATCTCCAGAGATTTTGTGAAGCACTTGGGACAGGCATCTTTACAGAAATTGCTTGCAATGCTAGCGAAGAACGTCAATAAGTGACCCGCGTGCATGTTTGATGCGTTGTACCTTCAAAACGTAGTGCTGTCACCGGCGCTTGTGGAAGGAGAACAGTCCTCGACTTTCCAGTACTTCTTGGCAACCTGCGCGCAATTTTTCTCATAAAAATCTAGGCTCTTAAACCATGCAAAATGCTCCCAGATTTTAGAGGAGCCTCCGCTAAAGTTTTTCATGCTAAAATGTTGTGGACGTTGCTTACATCCACTCAGACGGTCCTTAAGCCGTCCAAACTGACTTTTTCGATCAGATTACACCATTAAATTATTGGCTCATTCTTTCTGTCGTCTCCTCAACAAAGCGCCTATAATAGCACTACGTTTCGCAGCACCACAACGCATGTGAACATGCCGTGGGTCACTTACTGCCGTTCTCCGCTAGCATCGCGAGCGACTTTTGTAAAGGTGACCATACTGTCTTGTCTCAAATTCTTCAAAATATCTCTGGAAATTATTGGCACAGCGTTTCTAAGCAGATACAAGCAGTATGAGGCATTGGAAATGTTGGGTTTGTTATGGACGCATGTGACAACACTGAACCGAAGACATGCTTGAATTTGTTAGAAGCATATCCAATAGACTTGACGAAGTGGTGAAAGAGCCCGGTAGCCCGATTAGCTATGAAAACCACGTTTTAAGTATTCTTTTCCTTGGAAAAAGTGCTTTGCTCAATGGTGTCGTATAGTTATGAAACAGTGGAAGAATAGACATATCTCTACTTGTAGAAAAGCAAGTGAGTAAACATATTAATTGGGATGTCATTTTATTCGATAACATATTTGGATCACACAGGCACTAACTGGAGTACTCAATCTCTTCTGTAAACCCGGAAATCCCAAATTTCGGAGGGTGTCGTATAGTTATGAAACGCACTGTATTATGATTGCCGCCGTGGATAGCTATGGTATTCAAATGTCGTAACTTGGATAGGAATTGGGAGTGTGATTAGACCACCACGGCATGCGAGCATATATTTAAGGCATCTCTTGAAGACACAAACTGGCGAACCGAAAACGAAAACCAATTAAAGGTTCCGAAATCAATCACAGAGTACCTTGAGGGAATCTTTTCTGGGTTTAGGCCAGAATACGTGGCTACCTTGCGTACGCTCCTATGATGGAACATGCCAAGCGTACGTCGCTACACCGCTTTTTCAGCGTACTCTGGCCCAACCCCTGGACATACTCCTTATTGAGAAATGCTATATAGCGAGATCTTTCACAAACAAGCTTCTTTCACTCGATTATGAAATTTGGCAGCATTATCGTCTTTCGCAATTTGGCATCGTTTCAAAACTCGCCTGACCGATTAATGGCCATTTCGACCTATGCATGATCCTTACACGTAAACAATAGAGAATGACAAATTTTTTGTTTTCTCGCTCACTGAAAAAGGAATGTAGATTGTGGGAAAAGGGAGAAGTGACAACTTCATCATATTAAGTCCCGAAAATCCTTTCCGTTTTTTCAAATTGTCATGAAAACACGAAAAATAGAGTTAGGCAAACGCTTCAAAAGCCATTCGGCGTAGTTTTCTTTCCTCTTTCCAGCTGTAGTGTTTTGGGACTATTCGCTTTGATGGTTAATTAGATAATCGCAGTTTGAGACCGTAGTTTTTCCCATGTCTAATTTTTTTCAGATCTTTTATTCTAAACTTCCGAAAGAGTTCTGATAACGGCTGAATAGAGCAAACAAATTGCAACGTTATTTTTTTGGCATCTCCAGCTAGCTTTTCAAGCTCACAAAAATTATTTTTCCGTTGTTGAAATTCCATACGTGGTCGAGCCAAGCCTCACGGAACTTCAGCCGACAAACAACTCATGTTCGATGCGGCTTTTTTGTGCTTTCTAGTAGCCATTGTATCCATATTGTAGACCTTCGGGGATGATCATCCTAACTGCGAACATTTGGGCACGCCTTTGGCTGTACCCAAACTTTCAGAATACAATATTTCGAAGCGGTCTTTGCTTTGTAAAATTTAGTGTTGAATGATAACCCAATTGTGAAATCTTAAACTCCGAAGATTCGATTGATGCGCTCGCGTTCACAAGTTTTTGCAAAAGCAGGACTTTTGGAAAAATCATCGTCGAGGATGAAAAAGTTTGTCGGAGATTCCCAAAAAATTATTTGTACTACACATTGTTTACTCTCTCCATCTGTTAACATAGCTCTAGAAAATTCAGAAAAACTTTGAAAAGTTTGGGTGTGAAACCATGGATTTGTGATCTCAGCGGTTACTAAGATAATCACGAAAACAAATGCAACGGGAACCTGACTGTCGAAAAGAGCAATCAGCAGTCATGGCACTCTCCGTGCTTTGAGGAGCACCTTGCATTCTAAGACGCAATAGGCATGATTTTCTTTTGGTATAGACAGCTTTTGTTCAATTGGGAATTCTGTCCAGAGAAGTGAAGCAGGTACTTGAGTAGTACAAATACGACACAAATTACTGTCAGACTAGGTCCTAAATTCTGCTTTCACAGCTTTGTTCCCTTGCCAAGAGCTAAACCAGTTTTTTCGTCAAAAAGACACGATACTCCTTTCATCCGTTGTGACATGAGTCCATAGATGGATGAATGATACCACTGACAAGAACAGTCTTCTTTCAAACGGAGATAGAAAAGTTAAACTTTTTCTATCTTACGAAATACTCTGGCAAGTCAATGTGTTCACTGCAGCAGCAATGAAGATTACATTGGACAAAGCGAAATTATACTTGTATAAGTATTTTTCTTCGTTTACATAATTTAAATGAACCTATCAGATGGTGCCCAATATGGAGCTCCTGCGTATCTACAGCGGTGAAGTGCCGATCTGGTTATCGCGAAAGCGTAGATTGCCCTCTCCTTTCATCGGTAAGAGACAAAGAACAGAACTCATGCATCATTTCCGATCGACTCTGAGGTTACTGATGTGAATAAGTGGTCTTTACTTTATGTTTTATGACGTATGAGTTCTGCTCTTGATTCTTTATAGTAGTATCAAGTGTGATATGCGTTTAGACTCCGTACAACGAGACATTCGCTCGTGTGTTCGGCACACCGCTCATTGCTGCAGCTCAGGGCACATACTTGCAAATGGTAGGAGACTCCGTTGAGAAAAATAAACCTAGAAAACAAAACTACAGAAGCGATGTATCTCAAATATTCCTGGAGATGTTCAACTGTTGAAGCGATTCGCCATACAAACTCCAACAGTGAGTTTTCATGCGAAATCATTTCTCACCATTCACAGTGTTTTACAGGGGGAAAGAACTGATGGGTATGTGGCGGTAGACCACACTAGTCAAGCGATTATAGCTTCATTTTCCAGCGTTGCATCAGGAGACAAGCTTGTGAGTTCTGCAATGACAAAAATTGTTAGAATTTAATGTACGTCAATCACAACAAAAAATCAAGAACTTCAACTTAGAAGATTAAAAAAATTCGCTTGGTCTTACAAAAATGTGCATTATGACCATGTCGAGACTGTATAACCCACCTTTCATATGTGTTAATCATCTTACTGGGCACAATCATCGGCATTTCAATTGGAACACTACAACATGAACGACTTCCCGTAGTGGCATGCTGAACATGCTTCAACAGCTTCCGCAACATTGTCAAACTTACTGTCAGGTTGACAACTAAGTAAGTCAAATTATCCAAATTCCTCTTTTATATAGTGTCCTAAAAGTACGTGCACACTGTTTTTCCACAAAATCACATGTCGACCTTAAAGGCATTGTCCAGGTCGACTGGAGGATGGTGTGATTCTGATTCAGTGCGGGAGAACGGCTCGTGTCTGCTGCAATAGTTGAATCGGATCGAAAAAAGTGAGTTGTGAAGTGAGAAAATCGCTTCGGAAAAAGGTGCGGTACCCTAATTTCGCCCCCTTGACAAGTTTTGGCGTGGCGAATGCTGTAGATCTAATGTATTAACCTCTCAAAACTTGTCAAAGAAGCGGAATTAGCGTCCCGCCCCTTTTTTTCCAAAACGACTTTCTCGTTTCAAAATCCACATTTTTCAGTTGGACTTGCATTTTTACATTAGTCAGGAGCCGTACTTCCGCAATTCGTCAAAATCCCACCACTCTCCAGTTGTCCTGGACAGTGCTTTTAAGGGTACTATATACTCTCGATACATAGAGTCATGTACTCTGATGAACTTCTCCGAGCGAAATAAGAGAACACAACAGTCATTCGAAAAGAAATCAGAAATTATCCGGGCAAAACCTACTATACTTGCTTCATTCATGACCATAACTAAATTACAATAGATATGAGCGAATCAAGTATGGAATTTCAAGAACATCCCAGCAAATCTGACAAACTGCGTCTTTACAGCCTTTTTTTGCTAAAAAACATGGTTCATGTGAAAATATCCCTAAAAATAAGGACAACGTTTCTCAGAACCGTTAGCAGACTGAGACTGAGTTTCAAAAGTTTACGAAAGCTGCTCCTAAGAAGGAGAGACTGTGCAAAAAGCCAAACACGAAAATGCTGCTTTATCTTACCAAGGAGTGACTTTTAACTTCCGGCGACGTTTTTACTGCGCCCAGTCGTCTCATGACGAGAATGATATAAAATTGCGGAATTTCGTTAAGATTCGCAAAGACTTCGGCCAAAGCCAAACTGCTTTTTTCCTCTGATATCTGCGCACCCCATGTTGCGCGCTCCCTCGCCAACCTAAACGCGGTGCAAGGGGCACGTGGCTCTGGTACCTTTTGCTGCGTTGTTCTATACTCAATTCTAGCAAATTGTCTGTCATATTGCAGCGCATGATCTCTACTTGCACGCTGATAACGTCGTCAAGCCTCATTTTCTTTTAACGAGAAATCTAGCAAGAAACTGTTCTCAAAATTTTTTCCTTCAACTTCTTTTCTGTCATTGCGTGCGCTAGATTTTTCTTTTGCCTATAATGTCAACAACGTCACCGAACTTACTTTGCTTTGAAAGTACGTTTTTGAGTTCTTTATTAAAATGAATAAGCAACCATTTCTTTCACACTTGGCGGCATCTTGCTCAGAATGATGGGCAGAACAAAGCTGACATTGTCGCAGGAAACATAAACTACGAGGTGGGGGTTAAAATTCAAAGGACGCATTAACCAAATTGGCACGTGCATTTTGGCTTAGTAAAACAAAAGTTTACCCATAACTAAATCTTTTCTTGTCTGATTTTCTCTTAGCAATCACTTCTTCCGGAACATGCTTGTTGTTGAAAAATCACTAAGAAAAAATAGTTTTCGTTTGTTGGCCCCAGTGTTGTGTCGCCAAGTCCGGGAACGAAAAGCTGCGATTGAAATGCCGCCAAATAAGGATTTCATACCTATCGCAACGTTTTCACCCGGTTTCCAAGAGTCTCTTCTGCTTTTGCTACTTGTTTTGCATTTTCACGTTTTTCATCAGTTATCTTCTTCTTCTTCTCTTCTTCTTTATCTTCGCCATTGTCCCGCGGGTGCAGGGTCGGCGGTGGTGCATCTTTGCTTCCATTTGACTCGATCAGCTGCTTCTTGTGGTTTGAGCTTTGCAATGTGCAGGTCGTTTCGAATGGTGTCCAACCAGCGTTGCTTCAGACGGCCACGTGTTCTCTTCCCCTGTGGATCTAGACGAAGTGCTGTTTTTGCTACTGTATTATCTTCACTTCGTAAAACGTGACCATACCATCGTAATCTGGCACCTCGCATCTTATCCGCGATAGGTGCAACTCCGAAAATGTGTCGTACATCATCGTTCGTGACGCAGTTTCTTCTCGTTAGGCCAAGTATCCATCTTATCATTCGCGTCTCCATCGTGCTCAGGATCTGCTCGTGTTTTCTGATTGCTGGCCAACATTCGGCTCCATACAGTGCGACTGGCCTCACCACAGTCCGATACACTTTCGACTTGAGATACAACGGAATTCGTCGGTCGCAGAGTACTCCTGTTATTTGCCGCCATTTTAGCCACGCCGCATTCATTCTAGCACGAGCATCAGTGATCGTGTCGCAATCCGACGTCACTCGGGAGCCCAGGTATTTGAATATCGTGACCTTCTTCAGCGGCTGCCCATCGATGCTAATTGTGCCATCGGTTTGCTCTCCGCATTCCAGGTACTCGGTCTTTGCTACGTTCACTCGTAAGTCATATACCGCTAATCGTGTCTTCCATCTCACAGTCGCCTCTTCAAGCTCTTGTCTCGATCCGCTTGCTAGCTCGACGTCGTCTGCGTAAAGGAGCGTCTACGGATGCGGCAGCTGGATATCCTTGGTCACCGTGTCCATGCACAGTATAAAGAGAAGCGGTGATAGAGCCGATCCTTGGTGTACTCCGACTTGGATTGGGAATGGCGTTGACGTTCCCACTGCACAGCGTATGGCGCCCGTCGTGTTCGTATAGAGGAGTTTGATCCAGCGAACGTACTCTTCTGGGACGTCGTGTTGTCTCAGCGCATACCAGATCAGCCCGTGTGGTATCCGATCAAATGCCTTTTCTAAATCCAGGAATGCGAAATGAATCGGAATCCGTTTCTCCAAATGCCTTTCCATTAGCAATCGTACCGCGTGGATGGCGTTGATGGTGCCAGATCCTTTTACAAAGCCGCATTGATTCGGGGTGACCTCCACTATACTTCGAATTTCATCAGTTATCTTCTATTAACTTTTATTTTTTTATGGGGAGCAGATATTTGAACTTCACTTTTGACGTCCTGTTTAGACTGTAGAAATTGGAGTGCTGTTCTGTAAAGCTGGCTGCAACTCAGAATTCAGTGTGAAGCAAATCCGATCGCCCTCAACTACTGCAGAAGTGTGGTATGAATCTTGAAGAGGGTTTATCAATCACTATGGATCACACTTCTCTTTGAAAAAAACCCAAACTAGGAAAAAACTCTTACAAGGGAATGATACCAAGTTATCTCGGCATATCGGAAAGAGATGTATTTAAACGCGCTTCCAAACGCTGATTCCCAACCTGTTTTCGTTCTTTGCAAAGCAACCCTCCGAAAAAGTTGTGAGTCTTTGGAAGTCCAAATTTGTCAATCCTCAAGTGGCATAAATTTGCAAAAAAATTATACAAAATATCTATGTGATTCCCCTTGCTTGTGGTCAATATGCTTGTTACAAATCGATTACGTAAAATCTGAGGTGTTTTAGCATAACTTCTTGCATTTATGCCATTTAACGTTTGACAACTTAGATTCACAACGCCCATGACTTCTTTTGGAGAGTTGTTTCGCAAAAAAGGAAACAGATCTGGAATCAGCGTCGCGCGCGTAGTGATGTACATCTTCCTCCGATTTGCTAAGATGACTCAGTTCCGCTGTTAGCTTAGGCTGATCAAAGTCGCGATATTAAATATCAAGTATCGCGCTCTACACTAATGTGCAAAATGAACAAGCCCTGCAGCGCTGTCAGAGATGTTGGATAGACATGCTACTACCATCAATACTTTTGAACTCTTCCAATAGGGACAGTGACCCTTATACATGGATGTTTTAAGTGCGACATCTTTAGATGGTCGTTACGAGGGTTAGCAATGGGTCAGGGGTTAGCTCCGGTACTTACATTCTGCTTCATGAGCAAGATCGAGGACGGTATTAGCCCGCATGCCGCTTTTGTACTGCCGTTATATCGATAACTGCTGTGTTGCTATGTCCACACTGTCCGAAATGGACAAGATTTTTGAAATTCTCAATCAGCGTTGCAGTACATAAAGCTCACACGAGTGACACCACACAAAGGATGGCTGTACCTCAATTTTTTTTATCCTCGCATGTGTCCCGCTTAAGCAGGGTCTGCTATGGCTGTACCTCAATGCACAGTGATTTTCCAACGGCATTATTGGGTTCAACGGTGTTGCAAAGAAAGCTGTGAAAACATTTTTTTTAAATATCGAATCTGCCCATCCTACATTTGTGAAGCGCGCTGTTATAATATGTTTACGACGGCAGTGCAGTGTGCTCTGGAGGAGAAGAACGATGCAAGTTACGAAAATTGGCTTCCGATTGCATGCACTGATGGTTATCACTCCACCGCATACGCGACAACTTGCGACTGGTGAATGTTCGTAATAAACTTCCGCTATGCCTTCCATTTGTTTCGGATGATATCAGCGCGACTTTTCGAAAATGCATTCTACGCTCCGAGGAAGACGAAGGCGTCGAAACGTTTGGCTGGCGTTTGATTGGTTCAATAAAGACCATCCATAAAACCTGCATGGCTCAAAAACTTGGAGAATACTACCAAGTTTGCGCCTTACCGTAATGCTTCATGTCTAGGTTATACGTTAAAACACTTTTTTCTATGTTATGCTAGTGGTTGAAACAGTTAGCTGATTTATGATGTTCCTCAGAAATATGACTACTTTACTTGAGGAGTTTCAAAGGCCTGCCAAATTGTGTAGCGAATCAGCATGCGTAAAAACTTTGCTACTTTCTAGATTTCTTTTGTGAATTCTTCAAAATCTGGACGGAGTATTTCACAACGGTACTACATGCTGGAGATTCCTGCCGCAATGCTATAGTGAGGCGGTCGGTGATTCGCTTTATATCACGAAAAACTCAGTTTTACAGAATGGCACCTAAAGGTCAGCAAAATATCTTGTGATGAGAGAGATATTGACAATCATTTAAAGAGTATATCTTTTGAGTCATCTTGCACAAAAAGAGAGAAGTTATGGAAGAAGTTGCAACACTTAGTTGCCAACCTAATAGCAAGTTAGGTCGTTTTTGGCAGATCTTAGCAGTTATACGAGTTTCTTTACCTATTCACAAATTCCGACAGTGTCAGAGTTTAGAAATCCTGCCTGTATCGTGTTTCAACTTCATTTAGTAATGATGCTTTCCTTCTTACGACCTGCACACGTGGTGTCCTGCAAACATGCCCGCTCTTTTCAACAAAAATAAGCTCATATTTCAGTTTTTGAACCGATCCGGATTAAATTTTCTATACATACACTTTAGGTTCTGTTATGACTAATGTCCACTTTAACTCCTGCAAAATTTGAGCTACGAAGCCGGGGGTTAACACAGGGGAATCCGAGCATGCTGATTACTAGTGCAGTTGGATCTATCGCTTACTTTTGCAAAGTTTTGGGTTGCTGAGAGCACTCTGGCGCCTTTAAAGGCAGCGTTCAGGCAAATATGGACATAAGGGGTTCTGATGTGGAAAGTAATTTTGGGGCCTTAACTAGACACTGCCCCAACGGCAGCTCAAATGATGAACCCACAGTTGAGATATTCACCTCCAAATAGGACCCCGGGATCGTATTCGCATGGATTTACGGCGCGACACGCGTGGGTCCTCGCGCGGAATTGGTGGGTCGCGCCATGAATCAATGCGAATACGATCCCGGGGTCCAGTTTCGAGGGGAATATCTCAGCCGTTAGAGCACTACCTGAGCTGCCGGTTGGGCATTGGCTTGGTTAGGGCCCCAAAATCACTTTCCACGTAAAAACCCCATAGGTCCAGATTTGCCTGGACGCTGCCTTTAAATTAAACGAGACTTCGTCAACTGACGTGCGGACATCCATTGACACCGCGAAATTTCACATTCTCTCCAGACTTTGTAAGGGGTGACTCTAAGCTCTGCAGAAGGTCTTATCGTATAAAAGGAGTAGCGGGTAAAAGGACAGTATGTAGACTAATTTCTGAAACAAGTATTAGCCGATCCTGCAATAGCTGGATCTTTCCCTTTATGGCGTATTTCTACTACGACAATGACAGAATGGCAGAACAGTGGTTTTATAAGTAATCCATATGTAAACTGATAATGCCAAGATTTGAGTGCTCCATAATCAAATTTGAAAAAGTTGTAAGAAATATCATTAGGTTGTCCCATAAGTATTTTCATTTTTAAGTTTTCGCATAAGTGGTCCACTTCTTATTCTAAATAGACCTCAGGATACCATTCAATAGAACAAAGCAAGCTTTATAAGATGGCATATATCCTTTGCATCAGCTTCGATCCACCTCAAGTTTGAAACCAAATTCTAAAAAGTTTTGGATGCGCAGAAAATTGAAAATTTTTTTATCTTCGCTCAGAAAAGTCCTACAGATCTCTCACTCGCTCACACACATACGCTCCACATCAGACACTCATAAGTGCTGTTGCTGTCTTTTTTATTAGCTAGAAATCAAGAAACTGAAAATTCCCATATTTTCATCAAAGTGATGCTGTGCTCTTCTTATATTAACAGATGTATACTACGAGCCCTCAGAAATACAATCGTAATTTTTCAGCACTCTATAAGCTTTAGTTCTAGAGAAATATTGAATTCAGCTTCCCTCACTCGGGTTTTTCACGCTTAACTCAACATTTCTTGGGAACCAGAGGTTATAGAGAGCTGAAAATTTACGATTGTACTTCTAAGGGCTCGTGGTATACAACTTTTAGTATAAGAAGGGCACAGCATCACTTCGATAACAACATGGTTTCTAGCTAATATAAAAAGACACAACAGCACACATATGAGTGTTTGATGTGGAGCGTATATAGGTGAGCGAGTGAGAGATCTGTAGGACTTCTGTGAATTAAGATATAAAAATTTTTTCAGTTTTCTGGGCATGCCTTTTTAGATTTTGGTTCCAAACTTGAAGTGGATCGAAGCTGGTGCAAAAGCATAAACGCCGAAAACTCAAAAATAAAAAGACTTATGGGACAACCTAATAGTCAACAGCTGCTTTGCGTGCCATAGCTGAATACAGAGAGGGGGGGTTTTTTGAGGTAAGCAACTGCGGCCTGTAGTTTGTCTTCCAAGTTTGGATTTGAGTTTTTTAACAAGGTAAAAATACCGATAACGTTAGCCGCTGCTAGATCACATATGTTATACTCTTCGTAGTCGCAAAAAATATTCAGGGTTAAAACAGTAAACAAGATTTCTTACTCTTTTCAGTTCTACACACATTTCAACGCAGAGTTCTTCACAAACAGGCAGGCGCAGTTCGAAGGATCAGATGGATTAGTGAACAGGTGATTTGGTTTGTAAGAAAACCAAAGAAGAAAAAAGTAGTGAAAAAAATATAGATGCTATTAGAAAAGGTTGACCATCGAAGTGAAAAGTTAAGATTTTCTCGTAAAGAATGCTTCATGAACTTGTTGTTTGAAGACGTACAGCACTTTTTTCAAACATATTTTAGGTACCTATATGACAGCTGGTATAAACTCTGGTACATATTGGGAATGGAGGAGACTCTAAGAAACCTCGTGAGCATCTATAGAAACTACGAGATATGGGTAAGAATGGTTTGCTATCAAATTTTTTTTCCATCAAGCACTAATTGTCTCTAGATCAAATGCACAAAAGTAATGAGAAGCAGAATACAACATAGAACAGCATTGAAACACGTAAAGGGTTTTCTGTTTGCAGAACTGAAAATCTGTGAGACACTTCAGTGAGTGACTGCATTGTTATATTGACAGTAAGCCGGTTTAGTTCATTGGCCATTCACTCGGAGGTGCAAAAGCAGAGATGTCGGTTCTGTCGATGCTCTTCAAACGGCTCATATCCCAGAAAAAAGTTAGACTTCTCACATTTGGAGCGACACGTGTTGGCGATATGTCATTTGTAAACCTAATTGAAGCATTGGTGAGTTCACTTTAATTCAAGTACAACTTTCACAATGATGCCGTTTGGTTGAGCCGAGAATTTGACATGCCAAATATAGGTTCCATACCGGTTTCGTATTGTGCACGGACGCGACATGGTCCCAAGGTATCCTAGAATTTTCGATGGAGAGTGGACTCCTCCGCACCACCATCGCTATGAGGTGCCAAAATCTAGCGGTTATACTACTAAAATACAGACTATTTTAATTTTATATCAAGGTATGGTATCCGAATGGAATGCGTCCCGGTGCTAAATATTTTGTCTGCCTTGGAGCAGAAGACCCACAATGTAGCACACGCTTGTCCCCGTGGGAAATACGTGCAGCTGACAATGACGTGTATTTTGAACGGAGTATGCAACATTGGTTTGTTATGGTTTTGCAAGTACTTTTCGATAGGCGAATTTCATTACTGTGATCACGCTAACTCTTAACACACACCACAATACCTAAAAAGAGGAAACCTGATCAGAGAAGTACTTGAATTGTAAGCTATACTCAAATTTTTCTCTTCGCGGCATCGTGTGCAGTGACTTGGGTTTGAACAAAAAGTCAAGCTGCTTATCTCCTACTTACCACTGAAAAATATTCCTGCACTTCGTCGGAGTTCGAAGGCACTCTCTCGGCAGGTCCTTGATCTGGAGATTTTTCTTATCTGGGATAATCCGACACGCTGATCCCGAAAATTCGTCTCAGAGAAAGCGAAAATGAAGAAAAGCAGCATTTCTTAAGGCCCTTCATTGTGAACGTGAACGGTGGAACAGTTCCTCCCTGGTCAAAACCCAGAGTCGCTGCAGGACCCTTGTCATAACGTTGTGGCATGACACCTCCGACGGTGAGAGGAATATCGCGAGCTGTCCGAGTGCGTGTAAGGCCCGTTTGCACGTAGATCCTCGCTGGGGAGGGGAGGGGATCTGAGAGGAGATGCGTCATATATCACTGCTCTAATTGTAAGTATCTTTTTTCTTCTTTCTCTATCTCGCTTATAAAGTTTTTCATACACTTATTCCTGCGCACGATAGATGCCAGGTTACTTCCATACAAGATAGATTTTTTGTTATTCTGTGTGATCCCCAGGGGATCCCCAGGGGTCCCCTGAGGATCACCTCTCAACAAAGTAATTTATCTTCCTGAGAAGTTAATGAAAACGCTGTAAAATTGTTCTGTACGTGCTATGGCATCGCTAAGCATGTTTTCGGCAGAAGAAATGGAATCTGAAAGTTGGGATTTTCGGTGATCCCTAGCTCGCGATCTAGGGATTACCGAAGATTCGAAGATTTCGATATCTTGAGATTTTATTTGCTTCTACTATCAACATCTTTAGCAGTCCCGTAGTATATAACAGTGCAATTTTACAGCGTTTCATTGAATTTCCAGAAAAATAAATGGCATTGAAATTGAGAGATGATCCCCTGATGATCCCCTGGGGATCCCCAGGGGATCACACAGATTGCGGAAATCTGATCAATTATTCCAGTTACCTGACATCAATTATGCGCAGGCATTAGGGTATGAGAACCCTCATAAGCAAGATAGAGAAGGAAGAAGAAAGATACCCAGGGCCGCATGCATTAACATCCCCGCTGCGGAAAGGATTTATATCCTGAAGCTCCATATATCTGAATTTCACGTTGTTTACCTATCCGTAAGTATTCCTACTATTCTTCACCATGAACATATTGAACAGGAGCGAGAAGCTGTACAGTCCGCATTTCTCAGCTTTTTGTACGATCCCCTGGTTATCCCGGGGGGACGATCGTTCATCCTTTGAAGTCATTTCTCTTTCTTCAAAATTAATGAAAGCATTTCAAAGCTGCACTGATCTAACACAACAGTGCTAAGCGTATTGCTGATGAGAACAAATGAGTTTCTGGGATATTGAATATCCGCTAGCCCAACTTTCGACCTATGATTCATCGGAAATTTCATGACTCCAAAACATCATTTGTTCTTATCAGCAACATGCTTAGCACTGTTGGATTAGATAAGCAACACAACTTTGGAATGTTTTTATCAACTTTGAAGAAAAAAAGACTTTAAAGAGTAGACGGTCGCCCCTCGGGAATCACCAGGGGATCATACAAAAAGCAGGAAAATGCGGCTTGCACAGCTTCTCGGTCCTGTTCAATATGTTCGCAGTGGAAGATGGTGGGAATACTTATTGATAGGTAGACATCGTGAAATCCAGATATCTGGAGCTTCAGGATATGAAGCTTTCTTTCAAGCTGTGATCCCCTCCCCAGCGGGGATGTTAGTGCATGCGGCCCGTAGAGTAGCGAGATATGACTCATCCCCTCTCAGATCCCCTCCCCTCCCCAGCGGGAATGTACGTGAATACGGGCCTAAAATAGCTTGCGCGCACGAGTTTGGCGCCTGTTTTCTTGGCATGCTGTGCGCTCGAACCTTGCTCTCTTAACATGTTTGGGGTGTAAGCGAACTTACTATATCACAATTCCAAGATGTTCAGTCCTGCCGAGCCACTTTTAAGTCGTAGGTGAAGATCTTTCTGGAAAGATCCTTTATTCGCAGTCCACGCATAAGCAATGTTGATGTTGTTGTGAAGAAGCGTAAAAAACCATTCCTGACCTTATCACTTCAAAATCAATTTGAAAAAAAAGCAGCGTTAGGTAAGTATTTCCCAACTGTTGATTCGCTTAAATCATCTTTTTATGTAATAAGATGAGGATCAGGGCTCTGCACGAAGTGTATTCTCGAAAATGCAAAAAGGGGAACCCCCCCCCCTTTCCTGACTTTCGCAAAATTTACGAATTCCTCTTTGATCCTTATCCGAATCATCCTAATCTACTAAAAAAGCGTAACCTTACTTGTATTTTCCGACCTACAAAAATGATATCCCCTTCCCAGTCCCAAAAACGTTCAAAAGAATCAAAAAAGTGATCTGATTTTTCCTCAAAAATAATGTTTGAACTGCATCAGATTAAGGTATTCAGGGCGGAATCGTACTGCGCTGACAATGTTTACTATCCAAGGACACATGCGTCACTTTTTGCTAACATCCCTGAGCCAGTCTATGATATGTCTTCCATCAGAACTAGACAGCCTACCTTGGGGAAGATTCCTTCTACCAGTACTCGACCAAGTATTACCGAGCCTCCGTTATTTACAAAACCTACTTCTCGGGAAACTACTACATATTATAAAACAACTTCCTCTACTGCATATTTCAAAACAACTACATATCTTAAAACGACTTCATCAATGAGGGACACGACCCTTTTCATTCGCACTACGACGAAGCCGTTATTAACAACAAACGATGTTTCCACCACGTCTCTTGCTGACTCAACTATCACAACTGCAGCGACAACAGAAGAAGAGTTTTCCACTCCGTCCTCAACAACATCAGAATACTGGTCAACTTCAACCGTACTAAGGTTAGTAGCTCTTATAATTCGTTTTGCTTGAATAAAAAGGTCCCCCTTGTTGGGCTCGAGGCTGCGATGCAGCGCAACATTGCGCTTTTGCAAGACTTGTTTTTGTCATTTGGAATCACTGAGACCAAAAAGCGATGTAAGTGGGAAGAAGCAAGTCTTGGCTTTTACTAAATGAAAAAGTGATGTTAATCGATCATCCCAGAGATTTATTAGGCTGTCAACTAAGTTTTGAAACTTTTCAAATCTTTTCCTTTTTTTTCATGTGGTGCACTCAAGCTTTGAGAATGTTTAGGCTATGGCCCGTAGTAAACCTCCGTCATTCCAACTCGACTGAGGCGAAACTAAGTTGACGTTACGGCGCCTTAGCGCACTGTCAGCGGATTGATTGATCTGGAGCAGATCGCTTTCTGGACATTCGCCTCAGATAATCGCCGGGGGTAGGCGGTCCGCAAACTCGCGCTATTCTGCAAGCGGTCAGCAGGATTTTGGGGCGTGGGCAAACATTCAGCGGGCGGTACTTCCGTTACTGTCTAACGTTCTGCCAGCGGGCAGCAACACAGAATTTTCTGCAGGCGCTCGTCAAATAATCTCTTTCAGCAAACGCTGGCAGAACTTTCAGCAGGCGCTCGGATTCTTTTTAAGCAGTTTCGGGCATACGTCGAGCACAGGTAAGACTGTGTGTGGCAGAGGTGTCACCGTTGGTTTAATTACTCAGTTTGAGGTACTTTCTCTCAGCGGAAAGTACCTGGAGACTGCGCGGTCCTCCACAAAGGATCGTGCGGCCCTCGAAAATTTTGCATATTCTAGCGGAAAGTCCGCGAGAGCGGCCACTGTGTCTCAGCTAATTTATAAGGAAACCGCGATTGTTCTCCAAGCATTCGTCTAAAATTTTGCTGAAATTCTCACAAATATCTGCAAGCGGACCGCAAGAAATCAGCGAACTATTTTTCCTGTGCCCGCCCGCCCATAAATCGCAAGGCCGCCTGCCCACCGCGATTATCTGAGACGGTTTTGAGGGTGAAACAATTTTTGCCATTGTGTATTCATTATTATCAGTCAAGTGGATAAGACTAACGCGTTTCAAGCGCAGGGCCGTGGTTTGAGTGCGGCTAGCGGTACGCTTTTGCTACGTAGCTAGGCGTTTGATAGCGGCCGCTGTCGAAAAAATCGATAATAGCCAGAGATTTCAATTAGCAAATAACAAGATAAAACAAATACACACCATTTTGGCATTCATACAAGAAAATACGTTTGGCGAAAAATCTGAAGTGTTTCTTTGAGAAAAACGAGCAACAACTGCAAGGAAATTGCAAAAAAAACCCTTTTTTTCCGATTTCGTCGCGCATTCAGCTGTTCATCGATTCTCACTCGCATAGGCCCCGAAATCGTGCAGTTTTGAGAGTTATGCACTGCAAAAGAACGTCAGCTGCGGTGTCTCGTAAGTTACTCGCAAGCAACTTACGAGACTTTTCTCTGGGTCTCTTGTTTAGCACAGTATTTGCGCTATGTCATCCCGAGGACCCGGTCGGGAGCTGATCTCTCTGCCGGGCTTGATCTGAAGCTCGCCTATCAGATAACGTTGCATACTTATAGCGAGGAAAGTGGGCGGTCCTCATTTCACCAGACAGAGCTCATATGATGACCCCTCAGGGGGGATTTCCCTGAACGAGCTTTACTACTGGTCTATAATTTGATTTGCAAGTACAGCAATTTGTTCCAAATTCTGGCAACGCGTGTAACCGTTGAAAATCACGGATAGTCCCGATTGTTACAGTTCCAGCTGAAACTTGGTCTATGGTGGTCCCTCACTCTAATCACAAAATTCTTGATTTGTCAACAATGCCTTTTTGGTAAGGTCACAAAAAAACTTGGTTTTATTACAATTGAATAGAATAGTCGTGTTCAGCATGTAGAATTACCTTAATGCAAATCTCGGCAAATTCCGAGGTTTCGCTCACTAGTTATAAACGGGTGCTAGCAGCAATGTTGCGTTCAGCTGCGATGTTCAGCTTTCCGAGAGTGCCAATCTCCAACTATTATCGCTTTTTTACAGAGCTTAGTGAGCTATCTTATGACAATAATGCTGCTATAGTTTTGGGTCTGGGTTCAATTGAGGTTGCGAACGGCTTCATCTTAGCCTGTAATCAAGTGAAATTCCCAATTTCAGTAGTTTTGGAAAAACGCTTGAATTTTTTTTATCTCGGCATCATGAATCAAACAATTTATGTTATCTTGTAGCTCACATTGCGATCTACATAATATCATAGTTTGATCGCGCCATAGTCAAAGCGAGAAATGATATGAAGGAAGCTGCAAAACTTAGTTATAGGCAGCGTCCAGGCATGCCTGTACCTATGGGTATTCTAACTGGAAAGTAATCTTGGGGCCCTATCCAAAGCATGGCCCAAGCGCCAGCGCAAATGACTCACTAACGGCTGAGATGTGCCCCCCCCCCCCTACCCCAACTGGACCCCAAGATCGTATTCGCATGGATTAATGGCGCGGCATATCAGTTTCGCGCGAAGACCCACGCGAAACTGATGTGTCGCGCCATTAAATAATGCGAATACGATCCTGGGGTTCAGTTTGGAGGCGATTATCTCAGCAGTTAGAACACCATCTGAGCTGTCAGTCGGGTAGTGCCTTAGTTAGGGTTCCAAAATTAATGTCCATGTGAGATCCCCATATGTCCAGATTTGCCTAGACGCTGTCTGTAACAACCCCAGTTCATCGGCCATGTACAACTTCATCAAAACTTTCTGACTCTGCCTCGATTTTATGTAAATCGATCGTATGATGTTCTATGTGTTTGCTGTTTGAGGCGGAGGATCAAGGCAGTAAGGCGTGGGAAGGAATAATGAGCAGATAGAAAACTTTGAGAAATGACATGTGTCCTCGAATTCGAGAGGGAAATTGTTCTCCACTTTATAGTTGCCTCATTAGGTCAACATTCTAAATCTCGGTTATTGCTCCTTGATTATTAGGTGAGCAAGGAGTTTCGATTTCGGTATGCTAACGTAGGAGAAATTATATTGATGATATTAACAACCCAAGGGAAATAAAAATCAAAGGAAAAGTATGAAACCGTCTTGTGCTGGTATGAAAGCAAATGACAGCGATGAACCGTCTCGGCAGGTAAGCAGTGGATCGATTCTAACCAGTTTGGAAAAAATTTGCTACGGCTTTCATTTGGATAAGTGCAGGGCTCGGGACGAGCTGGCACCAGAAAAATTTCAAAGCGAAGTCCCGTTTTATCTTGGAAATTTCGTACGGAGTCCCCTTTGACCTGCTTTGAACATCCGTTATTATTTTTAGATTATGTAAAAGTATGTAGTAAGGTTTTCATGCATGCTGATTTCATGGAACAACTTTCCAAAGCTTCTGAGCTTTTTAAGTAGCTGAATCACATCTTGAGAAGCAGAAAAGCCGATTTCTGGACTGCAGAGCAGATCGAGTAATTTTCAAATGGCTATAAAACACTGAAAAGAAAACATGAAATTGTTTCTTCTCTGTATGTAAACTTTTACAGTGTAGATACAGTCGATTCATTTCATATGATCATGTGTGTTATTGCATACACAGTCCACCTTTGGCGTTCTCATCCTGGATTTTTTAAGGAAACACCTCTTCAGGGACGTGTTTTCAATGTGTTTATTTATATTTCTTTGCTTTCTAGGTACTAATCACCTCAAATTCGTGTAATGGATAACAATCGCCGAGTCTCTTGCGTTTCTGCAATTGCAAATCCAGAATGAGGGCGCCAAAGGTGGACTGTGTGTGCAGTGGCACAGATGATCATATGAAATGAATCGACTGTACATTTTATGCAAAAAAGTATGAAAACTTATGTGAGCGAAGTGTCGGTGCCAGCTCAGCTGGCACCCAGCTGGCACGGTGCTAGCTAATTCAGAATAAAGTTCATCACAACTTTCATTCACATAAGTTTTCATAAATATTTGAGCCATAGTTCAGGTCCCCCAACACGCATGCACTCACCAAATTTGGTGTCATACTATCGCGATTTGGCTGAAAACAACGCCTTTGTTTGTTTGATGGACAGCATGCCTGCGGCATTCTTGCGGCTCTTCTCCGCTTGGACCCCGGAAAAACGACATCCCCCTTGCTTTCCGCCCTAAAAACTATATCCAGCTTGAGCCGGTGCCAGCTGTGCCGAGTCCTGGATAACTGTTTACAAATTTCTCAGTCATTATTTGAGATCTCTCACAAGCACGTCACACCAACTTGAGGAACTTTCATGGACAACTTATATAACGTTCGATTTTGCTGTATCTTTATGTGGCCCGTAGTAAATCCCTGTTCAAAGCAACTCGGCGGGGGGGAGGGGAGGGGGGGAGAGAGAGGGGGGAGGGGGGGGGGAGGAGCCTGTGTTGAACGTAGGCGCCTTAGTCCGGCATCCAATGAGCTATTGATTTGGATGCATATCGCTTCCTAGACAGAAATCTTGCATGTTTTCAAAGAGGAAACACCTACACCGTTTGTTCAGCTTTGATCAAACGCCTCGGTGATTGCGACTCAGCCCGCACGACCATGGTTCGAGGCCAGCTAGTGGCGGTATCTGCTGCATCGGCAAGCAATCCTCGATGGCGGCCACTATTGAACAGAAGCGATGATGGCCGCTACCAAGAAATTAACTTAGCAAATGAATGGACGGAAGCTACGATTTTTTTCAACGAAAACTTCATCAAAAGTTGGAAGAATTGGAACATAAATCGAATGAATTAAATGGATTCTCGTTTTAAGCTGCTTTGAAAAAAAGAACAAGTTGTGCAAACAGAAAAAGCTACTTTCTTGTTTGTCGTCAGCTTATTGATCCTCTCCTCTTTGGGCCTCGGTATTGTGCAGTTTTACGCGTTGTTGTACCGCAACAGTACGTCAACTAAACTGTCACGTAAGACACTCACGAGTAACTTACTGGAATTTTGTCTCATCCTCCTCGTTTGCACGCACTCTTCCTCGGTTCACCCTAGAACCGCTCTTACCTACGGGGCATCACGTTCTGTCCGTGCACTTAGCCGGACGGTCTTCTGACTCTTCGACTGACCACCCTAAAGCACCGGGAAGGTGTGCGGTCTTAGTTTCACCCTAGTAAGTTCTTTTGACTAAATAATCTTAGGTCAGCTGAGATGAATAAGGATTTACTACGGGCCTGTGGCATATCTTCCTTTTGAAAACGAAAGCTTGACCGGGTACCACTGTGTCGGGCCCTGACCCGGGATACTGCTGTCCCGTTGACTGTGAAATTACAAAATTAAAACAAAGAACAATTTCACATTCCCATTTAAATGCTTTTAACACCGTTTTTAATTTTCGTAGAAAGTCATTGCACCTTTTGAAAGAGATAATGATAATCTTTGACTGTATTCGTGATCTTCAGACTATGATATTATTTTGCAGAGCTGAAAATGCCACAATTGTATTAGATAACCGAGATAACAGCACGGAGCTCCTGATGCAGAAAGTGAAGGAAGATCTCGAAAAAACCCGCGCGTTACTGTGAGTTTTTGTTATTAATCAATTACGCACATATTTACAAAAGACAAACTCTTTTTTATCGTGCTGTAAAAGTACTTTATCATACTTTATGGCAAGACTGTGGCTCCAACAGATTGGAACCAAAGTTGATGCCAAAGTTTCCGTGCCTTTGATAACATGTCGATCAAAAAGCATCAAAAGTGTTAGGCAGGCCAAGCGAAAGGTGCTGCGCACGACAATCAGAAATTATATTAGGTTAAACCGAAAGTTCGTTCGCACCATTTTCAAAAATTCATAACTTCTGATTTTTCTAACGGATTTGACCGCTTTTATTTTTGTATGAAAGAGTAAGTCATGCTCTTTATCCTCTTAGTTGCTTACTAAATGATCATCTGTTGCATAGATAGGAGCCGTAGAAAATTTGTCAAAATTCGAATTTTCTGTGTATGGTCATAAAAAATCGGAGACTTGCAACAAAAATCGAAGCAGTCGGTATTGTAGGTTCTTTCACCAGTTCTCTCTAGCTGTGCAAAGTTTGCGCCGATTGAGCGTCTCTATGAAAAGTTACGATTTTCCTGGAAAATGCCAAAATAATTCAAACTCGCCCTTTTGTATTGCTTGCTTGAAAATCATAACTTTCCATAGAGACACTCAATCGGCGCAAACTTTGCACAGCTAGAGAGAACTGGTGAAAGAACCTACAATACCGACTGCTTCGATTTTTGTTGCAAGTCTCCGATTTTTTTTTGACCCTACACAGAAAATTCGATTTTTGACAAATTTTCTTCTACCGCTCCTATCTATGCAAGAGATGCTAAGCAGCTAAGGTGACATTATAAAGAGCATGATTTACTCTTTCAAAAGAAAATTAAAGCAGTCATATCGGTTGGAAAAATCAGAAGTTATGAATTTTTGAAAATGGTGCGAACGAACTTTCGGTTCAACCTAATATTTCTCTTGGTCCTCACTTCATGCAATCACATCCCTAACAGCACAGTTAGAAGAGAGTCTTTTGAGCAAATCAGTATCAATTCGCTCGTGATTACTGTCCATGTTGGTCTACGCTATGAAAAGGGCTTCTTTGATAAGGTAGAAGAGTGATATATGATGAAAGCGGCGTGCTGGTCGTACCTATGAGTGAACTCTGCTGAAGTTTCTGATCGACCCGCAATTCATCGAAAAAGTATGTTCATTCCGGTTTTTTCTAAGCTCTCTTACACTGTAGGCGGCGACGCTAAAAATAATTTTGTATTCGACAACTGCTGAGATTTTCTAGACGATGATAACTTTTAAGCATTTTGTGCGAAAAACTGATCCGCAAGTGAAACAAAATCAATTGGAAATGTGTAGTTGCGACATAAGGACGAAGACATTCTAAGCAATGGATACTTTTGGGCTAATATACTTACTAGCTGGCTTACCCGGCTCCGCCGTATGTTCCGAATAGAAAATTCCATTTCTTAACCGATCCGGACCAAACTTGGCAAACATACACCTCGGGCCCCGGCGGGTGTCACAGTCCACTTTTCGTTATCGATCGATGTCGATTTTATCGATTTTCTGCAAAATTTGAGCTAGGGGGCTGGAATTTGGCAGAAGGGCGTAATCGAGCATGCTGATCACCCCCCTGTGCCAACTCCCAGCCCCGTAGCTCAAATTTTGCAGAAAATCGATAAAATCGATATCGATCGATAACGAAAAGTGGACTGTGACACCCGCTGGGGCCCGAAGTGTATGTTTGCTAAGTTTGGTCCCGATCGGTTCAGAAATGGAATTTTTTATCCGGAACATACGTACAGACACAGACAGACATGCATACAGACAAACAGACATTCAGCTTTATATATAAGATAAGCGCTATCTGAGAGACAAAGGGCGTAACATTTGATTTTGACTAGATTTTGCATGCTTGTTCTGTAAAAAGGCTAAAGTTGGTGTGCAGAGGCGCACAGCATATGACGAAGGCATGGGCTTACGTTAGTTTTTCCAAGTTGTGAATTTTTTTGGGAGAGGCCCTACTCAGCAAAAACACTTTCCTTGCGAGCCATATTGGGTTACAGGTTTGCGATGTTGCAATTTTACAAATGCACAATTTCAATTGGCTAGACAAATGCCAAGTCTGCAGGTATTCCAAGGCAAATAGGGAGTTGACCGATCTGCGCTTGCCTATTTTGCAGAGAGAGAGAGAGAGCCACAGTCACCAATATCAATACCTATGAATTAAACTAGAACATGTTAATGGCCCCAGGACCTTACTTACTGCACTCCCCCAAAGAGCTAAAGTGATGCAAGACCATGGCATCCGGAAGCAACATTTGTGCATCCCCTAATACAAAGTCCTCTCCAACCTCCACCTTGCAGTGCATGAATGCGTGTTCAGCAAAATTGTGCGTGTAGAATTGTAACAAGCAAATTCGCGGTTTAGGCGCCAGGCTTAGCCGATTCAGCAGGATGCGGTGCAACTCTGTCATTTGATGTCACACTGGAGAGAAATCAAATCGGCGTCCCCATTTTCGTTACAACAGAATTTGTTTCACTGGTAAGACCTTTATACCACCGTTCATTCTGCGAGGCCTTTTCATCATCTCCTTGAAACTACTGGTGTTGCGAACATGGCAGACGCCAATTCGATTTCCGTCTAACGTGACGCCAAATGACATCAGTGTTATTTCGTCGTTCCTGCCGAAGCAGCTAACCGGTTGAGTCTGGCGCCTACCTTTAGAGCAAGTTAACCATTTTTGGCAATGCAATTCGAAGTAGTTGTATACGTATCAAATCGGGGCACGTTAGCATGAGATTGCGGTGCTTGAGGTTTGCGCTTCATGTGCGCGTGCAAAGCATTGCTAGAGGAATTGAAAAGAGCGATTAGAAAAGAGTTAAGGCTCTACCACGACTTTAGCAAGCTGAGTTCACTTAAAATCGTAGCGATGCGATTGCACGTAATGTCAACCTTCAAAACGTTTGGGTAAGACAAACTGTATAGGCTAGTTGCGCACAGAATTCAGTGCTGCTGTGTCCACCAAATACAGCACAAGATTTGAAGAGAGGGCAGATGATAAGTGGCGAGGGTGCACTATAAAAGAGGAGACGTGAGTCGAATCGTAAACAATGGTATGGCCTATACTAGGACTTAAATGTTTTGTACGTGAATGTACCACGACAAACAAATGGTTGTTCACAGCAGTCCAACAGAAACCTTTGATTTACGGCCGCAGTCATCCAAAATCACCGCCTGCAGTTGGCCGTATCACCATAATAGCCAAACCAAAGGCTGTAAGATTACTCCATGTGATGGAACTGTAACGTATCAATTCTTCCCTAATTGCCAGCCTATGCACGTAATAATATCGTTATTGCAGGTGATATGTCTACCACGACGTCCTCAAGGATCCACGTCTTACGAAATTGCTGATCTCAATGAACATATAAAAGATGTTATCGCAATCATGCTACCAAATTGCAATTTTCTGCTCAGCGAAATGAAATAAAGTTTAATTAAGTAAGATAAGAGACGTTGATGTATTTGTTATTCGATATGATTTTCTTACGTGCTCCGGGTGCTTGCATTTTGTAAGCGTTAGTTCAAGAATAATCTGAAACTTTGCAAAGGTAGATAAATACGAGTGAAGTGCTGCAACTATTTTATGCGTTGAATTCATTTTCACCTACACCCGAATTGATCAATATTTAGATAACTAACATAGTCACGGAAAAGGCAAGAAATGCCAAAGTTTCTTTTTCGAAACAAGGCGCGTCGCGAGGGGAAGCAAAGTCTTGTCGTCATTATCCGTACGAATCAAAGTGTTCCAGTAAGATCAGTATGTGAAAATGACTGGTGAGGGGCAGGAGACTTATCTGTCCGTGTATTTGACCAGTTTGCATTTTCTGTTTCTTGCTCGCAAACAAAAACCCATCTTAAAGGCAGTGTCCTGGCAAAATCTCGATTTCCTGTTTTCCACCTTTTTGGGGCCTTCTTGCCATCCTGAATCTATATCTCGGCTTTGCAGCACTTGAAAATGGCGAAAACGGACTATTCTCGAGGATTTAAAGGTCCGCTTTAGCTGGGAAATACTGGGCAGGGTCCGGAACAAGGAGCGAGGTCTGGAAGAGTTTTGGAGTGGATTTTGAGGCTTTCCAGACGTCCTTTTTCGCTCCAGACTTCATTAATAATTTGGTTGGAAGGTATGCCGTTGCGATGCCGTAATCCCAGTAGCCATCATTTTGCCGGGACGCTGCCTTTGAGGCGCACAGGCCCTAATGGTATATGGGTGCACGACTCCACTTATTATTCTTTAAGACCACCAAGACAGCTCCCATATTCTGGAAATCCTGTGCATCAGTGCAACGGGGTCCTGTAAGAGCCTTTCCACTCCTAATTTTTCGTTCGAGCTTTCTTTTTCTTGAGCAACCTTTCAAAAAAAACTTTGCATCATTCTCCTTATCATTCACGTATGAGTTCACAAATTTATTACTTTTGCTTGATATTCACACTGCGTATGCAGAGTGTCCCAAAAAAATGTGAACACTGTTTGATCGTTTATAAATCCCTTGCTTTCATACTTTTCGCCGAGCCTAAGGTACCATTCTGTAGAGTGAGGTTCAACTTAGATTTACAGTGTGGAGCGAATCACCGATCGCTCTTCGTTACTGTAGGGTTACGGTGAGACCTTTCAGCATGTGGAATCGCGGCGAAATATGCCATCTGACAAAATTTTTTTTCAAAAAATCTGAAAAATTGTGTACTAGGGTTTTCGTGCTTGTTGTTTCTAATATGAAACTTTTTACGAGTGTTTTCAGCTTTTTTGACGGTGTAATTACATTTCTGACAAATGTGAGGATTCACTCATTACGGTCTCCTTGGGATAACTTTGGAAAGAAGCGGAAATTTCATAATCGAAATCATCGGCACCCATTACCAAAGAATTTTTGGCTTTTTTGGTTTTGTTCCTAGGCAGAATATGGCCTCCAACGGCCTAAAATCCTTGTCGAAGTTCCTACCGTAATCCTACATTAATGAAGAGTGATTGGTGATTCGCTCCATACTGTAACTAAGGCCCGTATGCACGTACATCCCCGCGGGGAGGGGATGTGCGCTTAACCATTGAAATGATCCCCGCTGGGGATCCCCTCCCCTCCCCGCGCGAACCCCCGTATGCACAACAACCAATATCGTTCAAGGGATCCCCTGTGGGGAGGGGAAGTGAACCCTCTTATGCACAAGAGGGGATCAAGCGGGGAAATCATCTTGCTTTCGAATTTTCTATGAAAAACTCTTTCTTATTTCATATTTTGACTACAACTCATCTTCATCTCCTCACTTTAATTAATTTAGGGTTGCGGAATGCGCGTATGCAGTGACTGCGCTCGGGGCGCTAAAAATGAATTTTTTTACTCCCATTATGTTCCTGCTTTCTTGGATGCTGCCCACTTTCGTTCATGCTGCTCCATTTCAGCGTAAAAATATTGAACTATAGAAGTTGATGTGTCTCTGCAAGGGAATGGGTAGAAGACGTTATGCTGCCGAAAAGGGGGGGGGGGGTGCCGCGCGGACACTCAAAGCAGTATTCTAACACATAACAGAAGCTGCAAATTGTGCCAGCTCTCCATAAACGCTGTAACTATCAGCTGCATATCGTCCTTTATCCCAGGGGAATGATCCCCAGCAGCCATCCCTGCTATGCACAAGGGGAACGCTGGGGAGGGGATCACTCCCCAGGGGATTTCTACTCAGAAATAGGCAAATATGCTACTTTCTAGATTTTTTCAAGGCAGCTTATGTTAAAATAACAAGATAATGGCAATATGTCATGAAATATGAAAGTTACAGTGTGTTTACTCAGCCTATATAGTTAAAACTATTATGTTATATGAAAAATGCGCAAATTTCCTGAATGATCAAGAACTCCTACAAATAATCGAAATTGGCAGCTATTGTTGCTCGGATTTCTTCTTAAGAGGCGAATATAGAAAAGAAAGACAAATTGCAAGCCACAGGTCGCTGAGAGAAGAACCCGGCTTTCAAAGAAAATCCTCCATCAAAATGAACGAAATGCTTGGTAATGACTGAGCAAAACCGGAATATCCGCGTCTCTGGCATGATCTACACCATCGAACCCCTACTTCGTTGCAGGGGATGTCGATCCCCTCCCCCGCGTTAATGAGTTGAATTCGCGCATACGGGGTTCGAGTGGGGGAAGGGAAGGGATCCCCTCCCCCATTCGAACCCCGTATGCACTGGGGTTCGCTCGATCAATACCTCTGAAACCATTCACACCATCCCCGCCTAGGTGCAGGGGAGGGGATCGCTCCCCTCCCCTCTGTCATGGCGGGGTTCGGCGGAGGGGATCGTTCCCCTGGGGATCCAGTTCCCCTCCCCTCCCCAGCGGGGACGTACGTGCATACGGGCCTAAGTTGAAGCTCGCTCTACAAAATGGAGCTGAAGCTCGGCGAAAGACATGAAAGCAAGGGAGTTATCAATGATCAAACAGTGTTCAGATTTTTTTTGGGACACCCTGTATACAGTCGAGTAGATTTCCTGCTTAATATAGTGTCCCTGCAGACGCGACAACGCTGGGGCGTCAATAATTGCCTTGCGAGTTCCCGAGCTAGTGTTTTCCAGTGTTTTCTTTGCTTATTCTATGTTTTTAGGTGATTCGTTGCTTATAAAGAAGAAAAGGGTAAGTTAGAGAGTATTTCTGTTTCTTGAGAAATTCTATCATCGCATATTCGCAGATATCCGCGTGGAAGCAGTTCGCGTCAGCTTCTTGTCTATTTTTTTGTTACTTCATGTCTCTTTCTTCTTGTGAAGTACTTCTTTTAACGCTAGTGGGTTTTTACGATTGACCTATTGTCTTTATCACATGAAGTACTTGATTAAAATATCATTTCTTATGGGTGAAAGCCGAAGTTGCTGCAAGACAAGCCAACTAGCGTTCAAAGAAGCGCCTCATAAGACGAAGGTTCGAAAGAAGAAGTGACAGAAGAAAAGGAAATGACAAAAAAATAAACAAAAAGCTGACGCGAAATGCTTCCACGTGGATATCTGTGAATATGCGATGATAGAACTTCTCAGAAAACAGAAACTACTCTCTAACTTACCCTTTTCTTCTTCATCACCAACGAATCACCTAAAAACATAGAATAAGCAAAGAAAACACTGGAAAACACTAGCTCGGGAACTCGCAAGGCAATTATTGACGTCCCAGCGTTGTCGCGTCTGCAGGGACACTATATTAAGCAGGAAATCTACTCGACTGTACAATCACAGTACCAAACCATGCCTGTCAATCATTTTACAACAGTGATCATTTTATCAAATAACTTTTGCAGATTTTGCACATTTCGTGACGTGTGCTAGTATAGAATTGGGTCCTACTATTGATCCTACTCTCTCAGCAATGTGTTGTGAACCGCAATCCAATTGAATAACATTATCTTTGTTTCAAAGCATGTTGGCAACGACGCCATCTCTAGAACGGAACAAGATCAAAAATATGCACGTACCTTCTGCATAGTCCTTTTTTTTAACTTGTCCGTGATTACGGTGTCTGGTACAAACCACTTGCGCAGAGCGCTGCTCGGAACCACTGATCTAAGGCTACTGCAGGACGCAGAAGCAGTGCCTTCTTCATGCAGTAGCCTGTATGTATACTTAGAATATAAGCACTATTGATATTTAGAGATGATGGGTTCATGCTGAATGTTAATGTTGACATTAGTGAAATATTAGGCCAAAGCGCAATGAAATAAGGCCAACATGATTAATCGTGAAGACTACGTGATACACTTCCGGGTTGAGACAGGCCTTTGAAGTATCGCCGTAGAATTTACTGAAGCTTACATTCAAGAACCTTACTATATCACTCCTAAATTCACGCTTTTAAGGCTTTTCTGAGCTATCTTATCGAATAACAAGCAAAAAGGTTATGAGCAAACAATGTCTCAACCAACATCACTATGTGAACAAGGAATGTTATGGGATAGGAACAGTGCTGTTTGTACCAAATATTTCTCCCGGTAGACAGGTAAGATGTATGAGGCTTCTCACTGCAAGTATCCCTGAAAGTGTGCCTGAGCACTTCATACCAACTGTAACAAGTTGACTAAGCTTGCTCTAGATTTGGTAGACAAATCAAATTTGAAGACCAACTCATATTATTCTGTTAGGCAAATTACGGTGTTATGCCTTCTTGCCTGGTGGAAAATTAGATATTAGGAGCAGGCTATGATTATGAGTTCTTGATGCTTGTCTGACAACCTTGATGTACGCCTTTCCCTCTATGCGAAAGCTTTAAGAAGTGCCTTTACTGCCTTCAAAAACATTTTCAACACTACATTATTTTCCTTAGCTTTCGTTTCGATTGGTTTTTAATCTTCAATAAACTCGGCAGCGTTTTAAGATTTTGCCTTATATCATTCTTATATATCTAGAACAACTTGAAGTGTTTTCCAACAACACATGAATTGCTCTGTATGGGAAGAAATCCTTACAAATGCAGGATATTTGTCTGTGTTAAGTTCACACATTGCGGTTAGCATTCTTTCCGTCATCATCTCTTGCGTCGTGATTGTAAAATTTGGAAGTCTGCCTATTCATGATAATTGTAAGGTGGGTTCAGATGGAATAATATTGTGTATTTTAAAAAGGTCGGTTTTGATACTGAAAAGTCTGGCATAATCGTTAACACAGATCAAAGCCTTACACTTCGACAGTGACCTTCACTCAGTTTTTCAGATACTGATCTTGGTTACGCTGTTACTATATATATGCCATTCACTAGTCACGATTGGATTGCAGGTGTTGTTGTGTAATGTCGTTAGATTAATAGTCGTAACTGATTGTATATTGCTGGGTATTGTGTAGGCTTGCTTTTGCCTGTGGGATAGAGGGCCGTATGCCTAATAGCAAGATCCAGCGCGGACATCTAGAACGACCGCGCACCTCTTGCGTATCAGGTGCGCATTTGTCGTAGATGTCCGCAAGGGACCACTCCTTTTGGCGCACCATGTATCACAAAAAAGACGTGCCACAAATCGGGAAAACAGTCTTTTCTTGAGCACGTTGGATTCAATGGCACTTTGAAGTATTTTGGAAGAGTTTACACTAGGTTTATGCAGTCGTCAAATGTAATATTCGTCGAAATTTTGAACTGGTCTGGATTCAGTATAGAATACCTCAAAAATCCATACTGTGACTTTACAAAAATAATTTTGGTGCGATTTCAGCTTTGAATAAGTAAGCGTTTAACCTATTTGTACAATTTTGAACAGCTCCAAATTCTCCTCCGAAGCAGGATTCTCAAATCAAAACCAATTTTCACTCTTAGGCTGCGTACATCGTTTTCGGCTAGCTCTCACATAGCACCAGCGGTTTTTGAGTTTCTTCCAAGAAGTCCAGAAACTTTTGAAATAAGGAGCGCTTGTTTAATTGTGAGCCGCACTTTATGTGTAAAAGGTACTGATGTTCGTAGCTCTTGCTTGATGTTCATAGTTCCAAAAAAGAGTTTTTTCACGAAGCTTTGAATATATTTGTCCTTTCGCACTAAACCTGGATACCTAACAAGCAACAGCGAGTTTTTCTAAGATTAGCAGGCCGAAGCTGAGCGTGCAGCCGCGCTTACTGGGCTTTTGCTTGGAGCATTACGTTCTATAATAGGGGGACTCATTGTATTAATCCGTTTCAGGGTTATCAACTATTCTATTACCTTACATTAGAAAGCGTGTGCGAATTCGCAGTTTCGGCAAACATGTGCTTTATATTACGCTTTTCTATGGTTTTTTGCATGAACTGCTTCGCGAGTCTTCAGGTTCGCAACGTTATGTAAAACGATTTCTACATTAAATGATACTTTTGCAGTCAGCAATGGTTGCTGAACGTGGTGTAGCGTTGTGCAAGCGAAGAAATTATGAAACATTTGGGAAGAAATTGGGCGTGTGCCTCACAATCGTCTCGGTTAGGCTTCCCAAGTTACTCGAGGATCAGCTGAAAATGCAATTCCACTTCATAGATCATTGCTGCTTTTGGTGGTACTGCCTTCACATTCCGACGAGAAGAATTCTCGGCAAAACCATATTGTTCTTCAACTACACCGCTTACTTTGATGAGAATATCAACCTTGTGCTTTATTCTTTGTGGCACGAATTTAGCTACAGCTGTTGGTGTTGCAGTTTTGCTCATCAGCAATCGGATCGCCGTGAATAGGTACGTTAGAATTATCGCCTATAGAGATTATCGGAATAACTTCAGGAAGCATTTCGATTTGAGATCCTCATATCAACTGAACGAGAATTATTCTGTTATCAGGCTTCTTTTACCGCTTACAGTATTCCAAAATTTATCTTATGCTTTCTTCACTATTTCATCTGCTGTGCTTTCTCTTTTGTCAGATAGTTTCGCTTATATCACTTTTCGGATTTTGTTCACACTTACCTATGTGAGTTGAGACAATATGTGCAAGTGTTTTGTCAAAATAGAGCTTGTTTCAGATAATACCCTTCCACACACTGTTTTCTGCAGTCATCATTTGGTTAATTATATTGAACTCGCAGCGTTTGAAAAGACGCAAACTCACGCAAGCCATTCAAGAAAATGGGAATAAAGAAGAAGCTTACTTCAGCGCATATCTCAAAATGTGGCGTTAATATCAACTTCCTGTTTAATACTATGTATCGCCTATCGCCTGCACTTTAAGGTGTCGTTTATGGCACTCACGACATGATGATGGACGTAATTATATTAGGTTATCCCGAAAGTTTTGTCCGTTTTTTTCATCGCACACTAAAAATCACGGAACACCAATCCATGGGCGGCTTGGGTACCATTTGGTTTAGATTTTTATACTCTTTCTTGCAGCTATACTTGCTTTCTGATTTACCTTATCTCTGCAATGTTATCGCCATGGCTTTATTAGCTGCTCAGCAGTAACGCCAAATCTTTCCTAAATTTTGAAAATTTTCACCCTGATGTTTTTAAAGAGCACTGATGACCGTTATGTAGAGCAAATCTTTGGCTATATTGCACTCATTTTAGATTGCATGGACGACGTTTGCCAAGTCCGTTATAATTATCTATTTAATAAAAACCGCGGCTTTTTGATTATGTTTACCCACTTAAAATTATCGAAAATTCAAAAAGCAGCTTTTTTCAAGGCAAATCAAGCTTGATTATGTTGCATAAATAATGTTTTATAAGAATCATGTTTTAGTCTGCAGAAATTTCAAAAGCTTTTATGTATTTGCTGCAGTTGCGTGTTGCATGACTTTACTAAAAATCGAAACCTTCAAAGAATTAATTTTTTGAAGCTAAAAACAGCAGATTAGGTGAACCCAAAAATATTGTTTTGTAGTCCGGGAATTGCTTTACTTGATCTATACTTAATTATTTCCGAAACCTTGAATTGAAGTTTTCAAAAATCAGCTAAACTTTGAGCACATGAAATTGACGGGTGGAGAATTTTGGCAGTCATTAAAAAAAGCATTTAAGATTTTGGTTCAAAAATATGTCCACAAGAAAGGGAAGGAAAAGCTGCATCGAATTGTTGGATCTTATTCAGGTCTTCATTGCGCCTGGTTTTATAGTGGTTCGAAAAAACGGACAAAACTTTCGGGACAACCTAATATGCTATTCAAAGGCGAACTATGACATTTGTAGATTGTTATCTTAGTCTTATATATCAGATGCTATGGGAGTGTTGCAAATGCTCAGCTTTTCCATTGAACTCTACTACAGATAAACATCTAGGGTGTATTTTTCGAACTCTAGATTAAGGTTTGAACTAGATTAGAAGTGTGAAAAAGCTTCTGCCATCCAGCAGCCTCAAGGGAGGGCTTTCAAAAGTTGTCGTGTCAGTTATCGGAAATGAAGTGATTTTTGCTCCAAATGTTGAGGTTGAATATGTACAAACTCAGATAATCGCCGGGGCAGGAGCTCAGCAGAATTTTGGGGCGTGGCCAAATCTTCAGCGGGGGGTTCCTTTACTGTCGCATATTCTGCCAGCGGACAGCAATACAGCATTTTCTGTAAGCGCTCAACAAATAATTTCTTTCAGCGAGTGCTGGCCAAACTTTCAGCAAGCGCTCGGACTCTTTTCACGCAGTTTCGGGAGTACGCCGACCAAACTCAGATAACCGCCGGGGGCAGGCGGTCCGCAAACTCGCGCTTTTCTGCAGGCGGCCAGCAGAAATCTGGGGCGTGGCCAAACCTTCAGCGGGGGGTACTTCCTTTACGGTCGCATATTCTGCCAGCGGGCAGCAATACAGCATTTTCTGTGAGCGCTTGGCAAATAATTTCTTTCAGCGAGCGCTGGCCAAACTTTTAGCAAGCGCTGGGACTCTTTTCACGCAATTTCGGGCGTACGCCGAGAAAGGGTGAGGCTCTCTGTGGCAGAGGTGTCATCCTTGGTTTAATTACTCAAGTTTGGGGTACCTCCTGTCAGCGCGGGGTACCTTGAGCTGTGCGGTCATTCACAAAGGACCGTGCGGCGCCCAACAATTTTGCATATTCTCGCGAAAGATCCGCGAGAACGCGGCCACTAGGCTGCAACTTGTCCGTAGAAAGACCGCGATAGTTCTCCGAACATTCGTCCAAAATTTGTCCAATATTCTTCCAAATTTCTGCAAGCGGACGGCAAGAAAACAGCGAACTATTTTTCCGGTGCCCGCTTGCTCAAAATCCGCATGGCCGCCTGCACCGGCAATTATCTGACAAGGTGAGACTCTATGTGGCATAGGTGTCGTCGATGGTTTAATTACCCGAGCTTGGGGTACCTTCTTTCAGTGAAAGGTACCTAGGGGCTGTGCGGTCCTCCACAAAGTACCGCGCGGCCCTCAATAGTTCTGTATATTCTCGTGGAAAGTGCGCGAGATTGTGGCCGCTGCGCCGCAACTAATCTAAATAAAACCGCGGTCGTTCTTCGAGCATTCGACTGAAAATTGGCCAACATTCTTTCAGATTTCTGCAAGCGAAGCGCAAGAAATCGGCTCAATCAAATCAAGAAATCAATCAAAACTATTTTTCCGGTGTTCGCTTGCCCAAAAAACGCATTGCCGCCTGCCCCGGCGATTATCAGAGAAGTCGGAAGGAACTTGGGACGTGAAGACAAACAAGTGCTAACCCGTTTGCAGTACTTGTGTATACTCATTCATTATCCACACTAGTAAGACAAAGCTCTATTACTCTATCGGCAAGTTTATATGATTGTCAGTTTCTACCTATGTGCGGGAACTTTACTGCGACCGAATCAAAAGCAAAATGCTTATTTACGCTCTGTCTCATTTGGAGTATTCTTTCTATGACTTTTCCAGCGGCCGCCTCGCTTAGGTTCCGTGATCGCAAATTTGTCTCTCACCAATCTCCATGCTTAAGCAACATTGAAACTCGTTGTGAGCCCCTTCCAACGCTCAGGCATGAGAAAAGATCAGACGACACATTTGCGAACGCAGCGCAGGGTCCACTCGGGGCGACCGCGCGTGATCCGAGTCGCTCGAGTAGGGCTCAGTTGGACGGAGAACACAACAATCTTTTGCTCATATGCATGCTTGAAAATATTGAACTTGGATCAATTTCCTTATATAGTAAAATAGTTTATCTCTTTCTTCCCATGTGTGACAAATTCATTAATCCGGACACATTTGTTTTATAGTCAAAGGCCATTTTTCCTCCGGGGTAGCGGTGACCAAAAGATTTTTTCAGTGAAAAGGCGTGCGTCAGTTAGTGTAAAAAAGAATGCTTTCTATATTGCAAACCCACGCCTCCAAGCAGACTCCTCGATTATTCACAAATAAAAAACGGGTCGCCATGAAAGCTACAGTTAGAGCGGCTGATGAGCTACATAAAGCTGCCTGTTAAATCTTCTTTACTTTCATAGATTCAACGAAATGCTGTCTAAAGTTTAAAAGTTGACATACATAACGTCCTCTTTTCCGTGAACTCCCAGTCCCATCACTACGCAACATATAATAATTTCTTGTTTACTGCTTCACTTCCCCAGATCCGTGAATCACGAAATATGAGAGACAGCACACGGAATCATGAGGAAATATGTTCTTTGGTCTTGGATTGCTGCCTCTCAGATAATCGCCGGGGGCAGGCGGCCATGCGATTTCTAGGCAAGCGTGCACCGGAAAATAGTCCGCTGATTTCTCGCGGTCCGCTTGCAGATTTTCAAAAGAATGTTGGACGATTTTTCGACGAACGCTCGAAAAACAATCGCGGATTTTCTTAGATTAGTGGCGGCGCAGTGGCCGCATTCTCGCGGACTTTCCGCGAGAATATGCAAAATTTTCGAGGGCAGCACGGTCCTTTGTGAAGGACCGCACAGCCCACAGGTACCTTTCGCTCAGAAAAAGTACCCCAAATTCGGGTAATTAAACCATCGATGACGTCTCTGCCATATAGAGTCCTACCTTTGCTCGGCGTATGCCCGAAGTTGCGTAAAAAGAGTCCGAGCACTCGCTGGATTTACCAGCGCTCGCTGGAAGAAATCATTTGGCAAGCGACCGCAGAAAACTCTGTATTGCTTCTTTGCTTTTCTTCTGTATTGGCAGAACATGCGGCAGTAAAGGAAGTCCGGGAGACGGTCGAATGGCGCGTACTGATCGATTGTCACTAATCAGAAAAACCAGGAAAAAAGTTCAAAATTCGTTTAGTCTTCCGGGATTCAACTAGTAAACCTCTGTTACTATTTCTGATATGATGACAAAACTTTAGAAGTTTGGAAACCTCGCTTTTGTAGAGTACAAAACCCTTCTGGCAACGACGCCTGCCGAAACGCGCGCCTTTCGACATACACCCAGGAAGTCCACCGCCCGCTGAAGGTTTGGCCACGCCCCAGAATTCTGCTGACCGCCTGCAAAAAAGCGCGAGTTTGCGGATCGCCTGCCCCCGGCGATTATTTGAGCTCATAGTGAAATATATTGGTCTTTGCGAGAGTTTTTGGGACGGCTCCAGATTTTGTAGGATCATAAGCCAAATTTCGTAAGATCAATTGCGCATGTTTTCCAGACTGGTCATCACAAGCCAATTGTGAAAATCTCTTACAACGGTGATTTGTGTCATTCAGTCAACCTCATTACCACTGTAACCAATGACTTTGCAGTAAGTACACAAAGATTTTCCTGTCCTTTTGTGCTTTCCACAGTCGAAATACTTCATATTTGTCCACACTACTTCCAAGAGCTCTTCTAAATGCTTCAAATGTCTCTCTCTTCCAGAAAGCTCTTCTAGAAAAATGTTTTGAATCTTTTCATTTCAAAACTTTTCCATGTTGTAACCCAGGGTGCTTTTTACGGATTTTAAGCGGCAATTAAGGCAAATTAAGAAATTCTTTTAGAGTCAAGACATCAAGAGGAAGTTTCTACGCAGGGCACTGGGTAAACAACGGTATGTAGGCTGCACGTAGGCGTTCTGAATACTTGATTGATTGAAATCGTTCTAGGCCTAAGAGTGAATTTCCCTGTAAGGTCTTAAGCAATTTTTTCTTCAATGACGTTCTACGAGCAGCACGTAGGGCAATTCGAGGAAGGATTACTTAGGTTTATTACCGGGATTCTCCAAAGATCGGGGAGGTTTATACCAGAATGTGAGGTATGCAGTTCTCAGCACTCAATTGAGAAAATGGCTTTCTAACAGAAAATTACTTCTACACAAATTTTTTGGGATACAGTGGACTATTATCCTGTCATCTAAATTTCGCCAGAAGGGCTCGACCGAAATCGTTTCATATTGATAGCAGCTTTGGGTGATTTTTCGTGTTTTAGTGCAATCTGTTTTGCATGATTGGCTTAGGGCCGCAAGCATTAACGTCCTCGCCGGGGAGGAGATCGCAGCTCAAAAAACGCTTCATATCCTGAGGCTTCAAATATTACGATGTCGCGCTGTCTATATATCCGTAAGTATTCCTACTATCCTTCCCTACGGACATATGCAGAAGCGAGAAGCTGCACAGCAGCATTTTCCAGCTTTTTGTATAATTCCCTAATGATCCCCAGCGCCCGACCGTCTTTTCTTCAAAGTCGATTTTCCCTCTTCGAAGTTAAGGAAAACATTTCAAAGTTATACTGATTATCTAAACTAACAGTGCTAAGCGTGGCTGATAAGAACCTCTGAGTTATAGAATTATCGAAATTTTCGACAAACCCCAACTTTCGAATTGTGGTTCATGACGATTTTCAAGACTACGATATATCATTTGTTTTTATTAGAAACATGCTTAGCACTGTTCAGTTAGATCTTATATATAAAGCTGAATGTCTGTTTGTCTGTCTGTCTGTCTGTCTGTCTGTCTGTCTGTATGTCTGTATGTCTGCATGTGTGTACGTATGTTCCGAATAGAAAATTCCATTTCTGAACCGATCGGGACCAAACTTGGCACACATACACTTCGGGCCCCGGCGGTTGTCATAGGCTACTTTTCGTCATCGATCGATATCGATTTTATCGATTTTTTGCAAAATTTGAGCTACGGGGCTGGGAGTTGGCACAGGGGGGTAATCGAGCATGCTGATCACCCCCTTGTGTTCAATAGTTCATAGTGAAGTATAGTAGGAATACTTGCGGATAGGTAGACAACGTGAAATCCAGATATCTGGAGCTTCAGGATATGAAGCTTTCTTTTGGGCAGCTATCCCGTCCCCGGTGGGAAGGTTAATGCATGGGCCCTTACTATTGAAATGATCCGTGCTGGAGCTCTTTTATCCTCCCCATTCGAACGCCTATATGCACGCAGACTATATCGGCGAAGGGATCTCCTAAGCGTAGAGGAAGAACTCCCTCATGCACAAGGAGGAATCGAGCGGGGAAAACACATCGCTTCCTCTTTTCTATGGTAATTCTCTATGACAGCTACTCATCTTCATTTCGTCATGCAGTTATCTAGGCGTTGCAGAATGCGCGTCTGCCGTGGCTGCACTCCGCGCAACAAAAATAACATTTTCTACGCCCATTATATCCCAGCTGTTGTCATGGATGATGCTGCTCGCTTTCCCCATGCTGCCCATTTCAGCGTAAAGGTGTTCAAAAATAAGTGAAGATGTTTCCGCAGGGGAATGGGTAGAGGACGTTATGCTGCCAAATAAGGGGGGGGACACACAAACCAACATTTCTACACATAACAGAGGCTGCAAATTGTGCCAGCTCTCCTTGAAAGCTGTAGCTATCAGCGACATATCGTCCATTACCTCAAGGGAAGACTCAGCGGCCATCCATGCTATGCACGAGGGGAACGCTGGAAAGAGGATCGCTCCCCCGAGGATCTTAAAAATAGACATAGGCAAATCTGCTCGTTTTTAGTTTTTTCAGCAGTGATGTTAATATCATATGATATAATAGTTACAACGTCTTTAATCAGTCTATATGGATAAAACTATTATGTTCAATGAAATTGCGCAAATTTTGAAAACGACCGGAAACCCCTGCAGATATTCCAAATTGACAGATATGTGCTCGAGTTTCTTCGCGAGATGCGAATGTAGGAGAGACAAACTTGTAAGCTACATGTCGCCGTAAGAGGAACCCCGCTTTCCAAAGAAAATCTTTCATCAAATTGAACGAAATGCGTAGTAACTGGTTGAAAAAAAATATTCGCTTCTCTGGCATGACCTACACCATCGAACTCCTACTCGTTGTACGGTATGACGATCTCCTGAGTTACGTTCTTGCATACAGAGTTCGAGTGGGAAGGTGGGAGGCCCCCCCTCTGGGGTTTGTTCGATCATATGAGGCCGAGAGCAAATACTGAATTTGAGGCAGCGGAAGAGTAACAGGAATGACTGACAAACGTTGGAAAAACCATGGGAAATACAAAATGCTGCACACTCACGGGATCTTTTGTGAGAGAAGTACACCGGCGAGCAAATCATGACATGAACTGCTAATTAGTACACTCACACAAATTTGAACAACATTATTACTACTGAAGCGAACGAGTATAAAATCCCAAAACCAGTAACAGGAGAAAAAGGAGAGAGAGAAGAGAGAGTTACAATGGGCGGGATGGAAGGAGAAAGGGACGGCACACGAAGTCAGTATTCTTGTACATTTTGTTCCAAAGACCACTTTGTTACACAAAATTGACCGAAAATAGCTATTTGGAGAGGTCTTGTAGTAGTTGTGAGATGCGACTACCGCAATCACATCACCCCGCTGTAGGTGTACGGCAAGTAATCGTTCTCCTCCACTTTGTCAAAGCGGAGTTCATTAAAGGGGATAGTTCCCCTGAGGATCTAGCTACCCTCCCCTCAAAGATGTACGTACATACGGGTCCCAGTATACTATGTGTTGTATATGTTGTATATATACTATATCGGCGCTTGTAATAATGGGTTCATGCTGTATGTTAATGTTTACATTTGTGAACAGTAGGCGAAAGCGCAACGAAATAAGATCAACATGAAAAATACGAAGACTGCATGACCATTTCTGGGTTGTAGACTGGTCTTAGATGTATCGCATGAAATTTATTGGAGCGTACATTCAAGAATATTCACGCTACATTATTCCTAATTCACGCATTTCCTTTTTTGCTATCTTACTGATTTACAAGCAAAGAGATCATGAACAAACAATGTCTCATCAATATCACAATGTGAGCAAGGAATGTTGTGGACATAGAGCCATGTACTCTGGTAGCTTCGTTTTGAGCGCCATGATAGAACACAACCTTCACTAGAAAAAACAGAAATCTATCTAGGGCGAAGCCCCGGATGTTATAATTCTGAATATATCGGGATGAATGTGGATGAAGCAAATATAGGGAATGAAATCTTTAGATTACCCAAGCGAAACCGAGAGTTTGCGATTTACAGCTTTTTTAGGCTTGATGGAATGTTTCCGTGAATGTTTCTTCAGATTTCAGAATAACATTTCTCACTTAACATCTTGTTTGACTAAAATTGAGTTTCAAAAGTTTAGGGAAGCTGTTAGAGTTGAATAAAAACGCGAAACTGCGCTTAGATTTTGCACAAAGTGACGACGCACGAAATTGCTGGTTTATCTCGTCAATGAGTAATTTTCAACCCTTGGGACGTTGTCAGTTTTCCTCGCAGTGTCATGACGATCAGAATGATATACAGGGTGTCCCAAAAAATGTGCACACTGTTTGATTGTAACTAACTCTGTTGTAGAGGAGTGTTTCGAGAAGCCTTAGGTATCATTTTGTAGAGCGAGGTTCAACTTAGATTTACAGTGTAGAGCGAGTCGCCGACCGCTCATTCTTACTGTAGGAGTACCGTAGAAACTTCAAACATATGGTGTCACTGTTAAAAAAGCGGCCGTTTCAAAAGTTTTCAAAAAAATGTGGAAATTTGTGTAATAGGGTTTTTATGGACCCTGAATTCAATACCCAACTCTCTACAAGGTTGAGAAGCTTTCTAAACGGTGTAACCGCACTTTTTAGGAAGACTTTAGAAAACGTCTGCCACTGCTTACCTCGCATAATTTGTTAATGAAGCATTACGAAGAGTTGCGAACTTCACATTTAGAATCAGCAGCTCTAGTTAGCCCAGCGTTTTCAGGCTGTTTTGGTTTCTTTTTGGAACAAAACATGGCCTTCCATGGCTCAAAACCCTCTTCAAAGTTTCTACCGTAATCCTACAGTAAGCATGAGAGATCGGCGACCCGCTCTAGACTGTTAATCTAAGTTGAACCTCGCTCTACAAAATGGTACCTAAAGCTTCTCGAAACACTTCACTACAAAGGAGTTATTTACAATCAAACACTGTGCACATCTTTTTGAGACACCCTGTATAATGCTGCAGGGTTTCGTTGAGACTTCGCGGAGATCTATGACCAGAGCCAAATGCCCCGTTGGCTCTGGTCTGTCTCCGCTGCTTGTCTGCATCTTCGCGCGCGCGCACTACCTCGCTACTCCAAACGCGGGCAAGGAACAATTGGCTCTGGACCGTTCTCTTTGTTGCTCTGAACTCAATTCCAGCAAACTGTATATCATATTTGCTCTTAATCTCTACTTTCACGCCAACAACGTCCCAAAACCACATTTTTTTATTTGAACGAGAAATTCGGCAAAAACTTTGTTTTCGAAAATCTCTTGTTTCTCCCCTAGTTTAACTCTGTAATGTAGGCAACAACCCAACGCTCACTTCTTCGATTGTGGCGGAATTTTTTGTGAGAGGTCGTCAAAAGTGTTTTTTTCTTTACGTTGTTCTGTTTCAGTGCTTTTGCAGCGATTTTCTTCCAGCTTGGGCGATTATTGCTCAGGAAAATAAGCACAACAATTCTGGCAAAGCCCAAGAAAAGGGGGACCACAGTGCGAAGTTGAAATTTAAAAGACCACCAAAAACTAGGTTGGCTTTGACTCGCATTTCAACTTGGTAGGAACAAAGTCTGATTAAGACTAACTCTTTTCTTGTTTATCCTCTCTTGTTAGTGGTTTGTTCCAAAACATGGTTGGATTTGGAATAAACACAAAGAAAACTAGCTTTTCCTCGTTTTCCCCCGTGCTGTGGATTACGCGCTCCTGGAGCGATGCGATGCTGCCAAATGAAAGATTTCAAACTTATTGCAACGTTTTTATCCGTTTTTATTTTCAAACTTTTCTTGCTTTTTCCAACTGTTTTGCACCTTTTTTCTCTGGTTTTATATGAACAACCTTCACTTTTTATGAGGGGCCGATTATCAAACAACCTTCACTTTTGAGCCCCTGTCTCTAGACTATCGAAGATATGGTTGTGGAAGAATTGTGCCGTTTGTACGAAATATTTTTTCCGGTAGAGTAATAAGATGGTTGGAAACTTCACACCAGTTGTGATAAGCTAAGTGTGCTTGCGCTAGATTTTCAGATGTGATTTGAAAGCAAATCAAATATGGAGCAATCTATGTTATTCTACATCAGACAAATGACTCGTGTTGTGCTTTGTCTGGTCGAAAATTAAATATTCGGAGGGGCAGGCTATGTTTATCGGTTTTTGGATGATGCTTGTCTGACAACCTTGATATACGCCTTTTCCTCTTTACGAAATTTCAAAAGGCACCTCTGGTGCCCATAAAAGCATCTTCAACTACCTTGTATTTAGCTTTCATTTCCGCTCGCGTTTAACTTCAACGAACTCGGCAAGGTTTTGAGATTTTGTCTTATATCAGTACATTGCAAATAACCTTGTTTAGAGCGAATTGGAGCGTGTAACAATAACACATGGATTGTTTTGTATGGGGAGAGATCCTTACAAGTGCAGGATTTTTGTCTGTGTTAAGTTCACACATTGCGGCTAGCATTCTTTCCACCATCATCTCTTGCGTCGTGATTGTGAAGTTTAGAATTCTGGCTATTCACATTAATTGTAGGGTAAGTTCAAAATGGAACATTATTGTGTATTTAATATCCTTGTAGAAGATTTAATATAACATCAATGTTTAATCCTTGAGAGAAGGTTGGTATTGAAATCAAAAAGCCTCGGCATAGTCATTCAATATAGATCAAATCATCACAATTCGACTGTGACATTTACTCAGTTTTTAGATATTAATCATGGGTATGCTGCTGCTATATATATGCCATTCACTACTCACGATTGGATTGCAGGTGTGTAACGTCGTTAATCGTAACTGATTGTGTTCTACTGGGTATCGTGTAGGCTCTACGTAGCAAGTGCGCCTTTATTTCAGATGTCCGAAAATTACCACCTCCTTTCGGTGACATACAGCCCTCTACGCTTGCCTACATGGCTCAAACCGCGGACTGAAACCCATATAGCGATTTTTGTCTGTTAGAACTGCCGTTCATATGTACCACGAACATACATGTACGAACCGCTTTCCGCGCAATATTGACTAACTTTGATATCAATCCAACATTATGAGGGCAAGCATGCGAGTTAGCTGCGTGATTGTTTAATAATACAAGTGGCAAACCGCCTTCTCTAGACTTGTTGACTCTTCAAAAAGGATGCAGCGAAGCGCTGACGACTATCAACATACTGTATAATGACATTTTGTTCCGCTTTCCGCTGTTATCATGACTGAGCAAATACTATTTGCCTTGAGCGCTACAACTATGGCCCACTAAATTCAAGGCAACTTGCGCTGCTTATACAAAAAAGGGCGCTAAGCGGCTCTGGCAATGTTCATTCTGCTATTTTTTCGCACTAAAAACTGATCTTTGACGAATGCGTTCATTTGGGTAGAGGATTACATGTCGCCCATCGTGGAAGAGTCCCCTGCGCACTTCTTGCAAAAAACCACCTCCGCGCATGCACAAGTGTGCGTGTTTGTTGCATATGACGGCTTGGCCTTTCCGTTTCGGCGACATATAGTCCCACACCCCGTTTGGTATTGTGTAGAGCGGTTGCAAACGGTGTGTTCGAGCATTTTTTATTGTCAGAACTTGTACGCGCACACCCCTTGCTTACATGGGTGACCGCCATCGTCTAGAGTTTATACGCCTTCTAGAATTTATCATTTATCGATGGAATACCATACCACCTTGGCTTCAGAAGACTCCGAATAATCGGGTAGAAATTAGCCAGTAAAGTGCAGTCTAAAGTACGAACACCCTTAGTTTTAAAAAATATGGGACTTTTTGGGCGAAGCTTAAAAAAACCGTTGGTGCTACGTGAAAGAGCGTAGCCGAAACATACAGTGACCGCCAAAAAGTTGCGGACAAGCCGCCTTCCTTTTTTCATCGCTCATTTTCGGATGGAAAACGAAGATGAAATAATGATTGGATTGCATATGATGATAGAGCTCACCAAGAGCTACAACCCACACATTGCGCTTTCTGGAAAACATGTATTATGAAAGTTTTAAAAATCTTTTTCCAAAAAAATTCCGAAAATGGCCGCGTCACAATGTCGCGGACAATAATTCTTCGAACGCGAAAATTTTCTGTTAGGTCTTTTCTTGAAGCAAAAACAGAAGTTATCCGGACAGATAAGCATACTATATCGTAGAGCTTATCGAGGGCAATAATCGGGTAATGGTCGCTTCCAAAAAACCCAAGCTTGAATTTTGTTTTGCTTTTTTTCAAAAAATAATTTCTAATTCCCTTCTTCAAGTCAAATTTCTTCACATGGAAATCTATTCAAGGCGTTCCAACAATGCTATTCGGATAAAATGGATGCTCTTTGCCATCCTCTATGCATCGGACGTGTACTGATGAGTCTCTTTGCTGAAAATGGCTCTTGACAGTGCGTGCACATGACCCCACCTGCACCTCACCGTTGACTTGCACCGCTTTGCAGGCTTGTATCTCAGCCGGCAGTCATTCCACGAGCCTGCTAGTAGGCTCATTCGAAAGAGCGTGACTTCCTGGACACGAAGTTATGCAAAAGAGTTGGGTATGAGAAAAAGCAGAGATTTGGCGGATGGGGTGACAAAGCGCAGCCTCAGAGGTGAATAGAGTGAAGGTTCTTATCAACACTAGAACGGTCCTAGAGCTCCGAAATGGATCTATTACAAGAAAATTGACGGTTTTAAACTTTCAGGATGAAACTGGTGGCGAAAGAAGCTTTGCTCAACTTTAACTAAAAAATCCTTAGCCTACCACTGAAGCTGCGCTTTGTCACCCCATCCGCCAAATCTCTGCTGTTTCTCATACTCAACTATTTCGCATACCATCGTGTCCAGAACGTCACGCTCTTTCGAATGAGCCTACTTGCGGGCTCGTGGAGTGACTGCCGGCTGAGATACAAGCATGCAAAGCGGTGCAAGTCAGCGGTGAGGTGCAGGTGGGGTCATGTCCACGCACTGTCAAGAGCCATTTTCAGCAAGGAAGCTCACCAGCACACGTCCGATGCATGAAGACGGGTAAAGAGCATCTACTTTATCCGAATAGCTTTGTTGAGATGTCTTGAATAGGTTTCCATGTGGAGAAATTTGTTTTGAAAGTGAAAAATAGAATTTATTTTTTTGAAAATGCAAAACAAAATTCATACTTGCGTTTTTTTCTGGAAGTAACCATTACCTGATTATTGTCCTCGATGAGCTCTACGATATAGTATGCTTACCTATTCGGAAAACTTCTGTTTTGCTCTAAAAAAGACCTAAAAGGAAATTTTCGCGTTCGAAGAATTATTGTCCGCGAAATTGTGACGCGGCCATTTTTGGACTTTTTCCAGAAAAAGATTTCTATAATTTTTAGAATACATGTTTTCCAGAAAGCGCAAGGTTTGGGTTGTAGCTCTTGAAGAGCTCTATCATCTCATGCAATCCAATTATTTTTTCATCTCGGTTTTCCATCCGAAAATGAACGCTGAAAAATGGGAGGCAACTTGTCCGCAACTTTTTGGCGGTCACTGTACATAAAATTCTGCGGGAGGCGAATTTGGTGCCGTTTATAATCATACGAACATTTCAAACAAAACCTTCGTACTCAAAGCCTCAACCTTTGTATAGTTACTGTAATGAAGAGAGATATCTGCTATACAACGTCCGTTTTGTGGTTTTATGACTCTGACTAGTACTAAGATATCGTGGTATATCAAGTTTCTTCGGATTATTTTGTCTGACGCCTGCAAAAATCTCGTGTGATTGTTGCGTTTTCCTTCCATTTTTCGTTTTCACTCTAGAGTCTTCATAGAAGCCATGAGGTTCAAAGTGAGAAGACTTTCGAGTAAGGCATGAGGCTTGGTTGAAAAAGCGACATTTACAGGAAGTTTTTGCAGTCGTCAAATTCTGCGCCGGGGCGAGTTTGGAGCGGTTCATAATTATACGAACACCTTACGACTTTTGATGAGTATTATTATTAGATCAACACCAATTCGCCTTCTTGGGCCTTGTATCCGTATTTTGGCTATGCTCTTTTTCGTAGCACCAAGTTTTTCGAGTTTCTTCCAGAAAGTCCCGAAACTTTCAAGATAATGGGTTTTCGTATAATTATGAATCGCACTTTATGCGTAAGACGCACTGATGCTCGTAGCTCTCGCGACATTGATGTTCATACGCATCAAAAGAGTTTTTCACAAAGCTCTGAACATAATCGTCCTTTAATCAGTTTGTGCAGAAGGAAATGAACTTGTCACAAACACTGATTGGAATTGAACATAGACTGTTAACAGTATGAAGGCAGATCAAAGAAGCCTAAATACCAAACAAGCAACGTCGAAATGTTCTGACATTAGCAGGCTTAAGAGCGTGCAGCCACGCTTTTCGGTTAACTTGAAGTTACGTTCTATGACGAAAGGCTTCACCGTATTCTATCTAATCCGCTTTAGGGCTATCAACTATTCTATTATGTCACATTAGAGAGTGTGTGCGACTTCGCAGTTTCGGCAGACATGTGCTTTATAATACGTTTTTCTATGATTTTTTGCATGAACTGCTTTGCAAGTCTTCAGGTTCGGAACGTTATGTAGAACGATTTCTACATTGAATGATATTTTGCAGTTTGCAATGGTCGCTGAACGTGGTGTAGCGTTGTGCAAGCGAAGAAATTATGAAACATTTGGGAAGAAATTAGGCATGTGTCTCGCAGTCATTTCGGTGAGAGTTTCGGATGTATTCGAGGGTCAACTCAAATTGCAATTCTACTTCAAAGATCATTGCTGCTTTCGCTGGTACTGCCCTCACATTCCGACGAGAGGAATTCTCGGCAAAACCATATTGTGCTTCAACTACACCGCTTACTTTGATGAGAATATCAACCTTGTGCTTTATTCTTTGTGGCATGAATTTAGCTACAGCTGTTGGTGTTGCAGTTTTGCTCATCAGCAATCGGATCGCCGTGAATAGGTACGTTAGAATTATCGCCTAAGGAGATTATCGGAATAGCTTCAGGAAGCATTTCGATTTGAGATCCTCATATCAACTGAACGAGAACTATTCTGTTATCAGGCTTCTTTTACCGCTTACAGTATTCCAAAATTTATCTTATGCTTTCTTCACTATCTCATCTGCTGTGCTTTCTCTTTTGGCAGATAGTTTCACTTATATCACTTTTCGGATTTTGTTCACACTCACCTATGTGAGTTGAAATGGAAGCATGTGCGAACCATTTTGCTAAAATGTAACCTGTTTCAGATAATACCCTTCCACACACTGTTCTCTCCAGTCATCATTTGGTTAATTATACTAAACTCGCAGCGTTTGAAAACATGCAAAGTCACGCAGGCCATTCAAGAAAATGGCAGCAAAGAAGAAGCTTACTTCAGCGCATATCTCAAATTGTGGCGCTAATTACAGGTCAACTTCCTGTTTACTACGATGTATTTCGTCTTTTGATTCTATTACAACAGCACTTCTAAGTTGTTAATCGTCGGCACGACACTGACGAGCGTGATTATATATCACTTATAGACAATCTATGACATTTGAGATTGTTATCAGCAGTCTAAGTCCCATATTTGAAACGTTATGAGAGGGCTGCAAATGCGCAGCTCTGCCTTACATAGAAGTTGGATAAATATTTAGACTATATAATATCAGACTTGTGAGGAAGCTACTGCTGTCCAGCAATAGCTTAAGAGAAGGCTTTTAAAAATGTGGTGAGCTGCCAGAATAAAACGACTCTGCCCAGATGCAGAGGATGATTATGTACAGTTGAAAAGAAATTGAGACGCGAAGGCACACAAGTAACCCGTCCTATGCTACAAAAATGTGCAGGTGACTTGTTTATACTTGTAAATAATTAAACTAATTTCTTGAAATTTTCAAAAAAAAATTCAATTTAGACTTATAAAAAATTTCCCGCGCGCGGCTGGCGCCACGCCCCCTTTTCTAAAGTTAGAGTTAGGGGTCCGAAAAATTTTTGAGAAGCATACCAAAGATTTTTTTCGGAGTGCTGGCTAACGCCAAGCATCAGAAAAATTTTTTTGTCACCCCCCCCCCCCCGAAGGGAAATCCTGGGCATACCATTGCTATCACCCTATCGGCAAAGTTGACATGATGATTGCAGCTTCTTTGTGTGCATTACTTTTCTATGACAGTTTTATAATCAACTAGCTGGCTCACACGGCTCCGCCCGGCCCTGTCAAAATACTATGATAAAGGTCCCATCCTTATCCCTGTACAACCTTTCTCTGTGCCCAGTTCTGCACGCCAATTCCCTAATTCCACTGTGTTATTAATCGGCATGCTCACTCCCCCCCCCCCCCTCCCCCCCAACCTTTCTCCGTGCCAACATCCAACCCCCATAGCTCGAATTTTGTTTGAATAATAATAGTGTATTCGTAATCAGCATGCTTCTTACCCCACTGTGCCAAATACCAGTCCGTAGGTCGAAATTTGCAAAAAAAATTGATAAAAATTGATAAAATTGTTATCAATCGATAACGACAAGTGGCCCACGACATCCGCCCCGCCCCGAAGTGTACATGTGCCACGTTTGGTCCGGATCGGTTCAGAAATGGAATTTTCTATTCGAAACGTACATACGGACAGACAAGCATACAGACAGGCAAACAAAAACATATTCAGCTTCATATATAAGAGGTAGTTACTCTGTCTTATTTGAAGTCATTTTATGCCTTTTCCAGCGACCCAGGGCCGCCTCGCTGGGGCTTCGTGATCGCACACTTGTTCTCTAACCAATTCTCACGCCTAATTAACGAGATCAAACCCGCTGTGGGCCCTTTCCAACGCTCAGGCATGGGAAAATGATTATACGAAAGGCCCTTTCGAGACGGCCGCACTGGATCCGAGCCGCTGTAAGGCTTATTGTAATTGGGCGGAAGACTGAACAATATATGGCTCGTGTGCATGCCCGAAAATACTGGACTTGGATCAGTTTTATACAGTCGAGAGTTATCTCTTCCGACTCGAGAGATTTATCATTTCGGAAGCATACTTTCAAAGTGACACTCCGACATTTTTTTCTGTGGTTACCATGACCAAGAGATTTTTCGAGGAAAATGGATGTGTCAGTTATCCCTCCTGAAAATGCTTTTCACCTGCAGGCGCACGCCTCCAAGGAACGTCTCTGATTATTCGCACGTGAAAAAAAAAATCATGAAAGCTACAGTTAGGCTGGCTTATGGGCTACATAAAGCTGCCTGAGGAGCTCTTTACTCGTTATAGATTCAACGAATTAAGCACTTAAAGTTTGAAAGCACATACCTTACATTCTCTTTTCTGTAAATGCTTTCACTTTCATCACCAACAAAGCTGAAACATAATTGGTCTTAGGATACTTCTGTCGACATTACATAGACGACGCACATTTCTATGCGAAAAAATTTGAAAGTTCTGTGAGATACAAGAACGAGTCGAATTTAAACTTCCTTACTACGTTAAATCCAATGTTTTAGATATGAAAAAGATTAGAGAGGGTCATTTTTGTAAGCTGTTTTCAACACGGATTTGAGGTATAAAACGATGTCTCTTTGGATTACGTTGGGGATTTTCGAGCATTTTGCCAGCAAAAGTTATTTTTTGTTTTTCTTAATTTTTGTAATCCTCTCAAATACATAACGTAATGACGTTCAATATTAATCTATAGGTTGGCCCATTTTTAAAAACTCGTAACTTCTGAATTTCCCAACCGATTTGAATTCTTTCATTTTTTTCTAAAAAGTAAGTCATGCTCTTTATAATGACATCTTATTTGCTTACCAATGATCATCTGTTGCATAAATAGGAGCGATAGAAGAAAAATGGTCAGAATTCGAATTTTTCGTGTAGGGTCATATTGAGCGTTTCTACGAAAAGTTACGAGTTTCTTAAAAATTGCCAAAATAAACCAAATTCGCCTTTTTCTATTGCTTGCTCGAAAATCATAACTTTTCATAGAGACGCTCAATCAGCGTAAACTTTGCACATTTAGGAAGAGCAGGTAACAGAACCTATAATACTGAGTGCTCCGATTTTTGTCGCATGTTTCCGATTTTTTATGACCCTACACGAAAAATTGAAATTTTGGCCAGTTTTCTTCTATCGCTCCTATCTATGCAACAGATGAAGATAAGTAAGCATTTAAGATGTCATTATAAAGAGCATGACTTACTCTTTAATACAAAATAAAAGCAGTCCAATCGGTTGGAAAAATCAGAAGTTATGAATTTTCTAATTTGGTGCGAAAGAATTCGGGCATACCTTCGATAGTCCAGAGACAGGGCGCCAAAAGCGAAGGTTGTTTGAACATCTGACGTCATAAATAGTGAAGGTTGTTTGAAGAAGATTAGAAAAGAGACGTAAAATAGATATAAAAAGCAAAAGAAACCGCTGTAAACCGGATAAAAACGCCGCAATAAGGTTTGAAATCTTTCATTTGGCGGCTTTTCAGAGTGCAAGTTTTCGCTCCAGGATCAGCAACTCGCAACACGGGGTTTTGATTTTTAATGCGTCCTTTAATTTTTGCCCCCGCGTTGACGTTCTTGTTTCCTGGAACGTTGTCTGGATTGTTGCGCTTATTGTTCTGAGCAATAATCGCCCAAGCTGGGAAAAAATCGCTGCGAAAGCACTGAAACAGAACAAGGTAGAGAAAACACACTTTTCACGATTTTTCACGAAAAATTCCGTTATAATCGAAGAGATAAAAGCTGGGTGGTTGTCTGCATTACGAACAGAAGCAAGATTTATAGATTGCACGAAAAAACCGCGTAAAAGGAGGTAAACTAGAAGAAAAACAAGAGATTTTCGAAAACAAGGTTTTTGCCGGATTTCTCAACCAAATCAAAAAAATGTGGTTCTGGGACGTTGTCAGCGTGAAAATAGAGATCACGAGCTTCAAAGTGATATATAGCTTGTTAAAATTGGGTTCGAAACAGCGAAGAAAAGGGTACCAGAGCCAAATGCCCCGCACCCCGCGTTTGGGGTAGCGAGGTAGCGCGCAGCGCGCGGAGACGCAGACGAGCAGCGGAGCCAGACCAGAGCCGACGGGGCATTTGGCTATGGTCGTAGATCTCCGCGAAGTCTCAAGGAAACCCTGCAGCATTATATATCATTCTGACCGTCATGGCACGAGGAGGAGAGCTGACAACGTCCCAAGCTTTGAAAATCACTCATTAACGAAATAGACCAGCATTTTCGTGCGCGACTCTCTGCGCACATTTGAGCGCAGTTTCTCGTTTTAATTCAACTCCAAGAGCTTTCCCAAACTTCTGAAACTCAATTTTGGTCAAGTTAGAGGCTAACTGAGAAACGTTGTTTTGGACTCTGAGGAAACTTTTACAGAAATTCTCTTTTCAGCGTAAAAAAGGGCTGAAAAAGCAATTTCTCGGTCTCGCTAAGATATTCTTCAGTTATTCTTTCCTGTATTTGCTTCATTAACATTCATTTCGATATAGTTAGGATAATAACATCCGGGACGAAGCCCCGGATGACCTCTGTTTTTTTTCAGGTGAAGGTTGTGTCCCCTCATAGCCCTTAAAGTGAAGGTTACCAAAGTATGTGGCTCTATGTATCGAGGGTATGCTTTCGGGCCAACCTAATATTTATTGGTCTAACTTTTACCCGAAATCCTAGCCTTAAAATTTAGCGACCTTGTTTTTATTGGCGCATCTTAAAATTATAAAATTTCACATTATTGTATATATTGATAGGAAAGAAATAGGACGCGCAACTTTTGACCGTTTCCCGCGTAGTCATGTGTTTTGTGAGCGCCACTCTTGGCAGACAGACCCAGTTTCAAGCCCCAGCGTAATAAAGCTTTTCATCTGCACCATACGCAGTCTTCATAATCAAGCATTTACTTTCCAACAGCAAATTACTAAAGTTGTTAAATAGCATGTCATGTATTGAAGTGGTTGTTAGCTATTCAAAGTAGAGTAAACTAACACACATTTTCTCGTAAAGTCAAACACTGCATTCATGGTCTAGAGGTTAGTAGGTGCGCCTCACAGCTGCCAGATGCGAGTTCGATTCTCCACGCAAAATCATAAAGATATTTACGTTGCTTGTTATAATTTCTCAACCAATAACGAATCATATAGTTTAGTATACTATTTTGTCATTGCTATGCATATTGTACAACGTAAAACATTAGCTTTTCATATCTATACAGTAGAGATAATAAAATCAAGCGATAGCTATGCGAAACTACGAGATTATTGAGCTTGGTTCACAGTTTAATGGTTAGTAAACGTGCCTCATAGCTGCTAGACCTGCTCAGACAATCGCCGGGGGCAGGCGGGCACCGGAAAAATAGATTGCTGATCTCTCGCACCTCGCTCGCGGATTTTTTGGAAAGCAATCAGGACTTTTCGGAAGACCGCTTGCTGAGTCAGCGGATTTTTGAGAGACCGCCTGTTGAATTTTTTTTCGCTCTTATCTTTTGCAGATATATTGCTGATTCTCTGAGGAATCGAGAACTCAGCAAGCGATCTTCCGAAAAGTCCTGATTGCTTTCCAAAAAATCCGCGAGCGGGGTGCGAGAGATCAGCAATCTATTTTTCCGGTGCCCGCCTGCCCCCGGCGATTGTCTGAGTGGGATCACATCCTAGCTTAGGCAATAGATTTTGCTGCTGATATTTGAAACTGATTGGGTTGCTTCAGTTTTCGTGGGAAAGGCAGTCGAATACAATTCGCAATTATTGAATACAATTGCAACTTCTTTAAGTTGGTTTTTAACTAGGCTTTCACTAACAGCAAATAAGTTTTGTTTATATGCACTTATCGTGACAAGTTTATATCAACTTCGCTTACGGAGCTTGTCACCTCAGGGATACCCTTTTCCGGGTCTTTGTCTTCCTCCTCGTTAGATGGTAAAAGTTTAGCGCATGAATCTTAATTACAGTAACTTTACTCACATTTAACTTCCTAAGTACGCTCACTTTATCCCATAATTACCAAAGCCTTGTTATCATATCTTTGATACAATGCATCATATTCACAAGCTTTTAACTTGATGAGGAGGTGGACATAGGAGCGGGATGTTTGTGTACCTGGGAGGCTAGTGTAACGATGACAAATGAGTGCAAAGATCTAAACATTAACAATTTGTCCAATAAAAGTGTAGCCACACCGAATGTTACTTTAGCACTCCATCCTTCTCAATTTAAAGTAGGGGAGCATTGATGTTTGTAGGTGGAGAGCAACTATTAAATTCAAATATTATATTTCAGTGTGGGGCTTCAGATGTGGCCACCCTTCTTGCATTGAGAGCTGAGACATAAGGCCTAATAGGTGGCTATTGACCGTACTCTACTTTAGTGGACTTTACTCCACAAACATTTCTCGATATTATCTTTGCCAGCCACCCTCTAGCATTAAGAGCAAGAGGCGACATAAGGTCTTCAAGTGGTCTTGGCATGAAAGTTATTAAATAGTTGTGGCTACCTGAGCATTACTTAAGGCAAACGAAACTTATTAGCCTCTATATATGAAGAGGTCCACGTTACATTAACTCCAAAAGTATTACCTAATAATCTATTAACTACACAATGTAAGTAAATGATAGTTAAATATGTAAACAAACAAATAAACATAACCATAAATACATTATTATAAAACAATAAATATTAGGTTGTCCGGAAATTAATGCAGGTTTTGAATTCCAATCGCAATAAGTCATACACTTCTCATTTCTAAGTAGGTTGCAAGGTACCGTTTGATAGAGCAAAGCAAGCTCTACCAGATGGCTATCTTGCTTTAGCAATAGCTCTGATCCACAACGAGGTTCACGCCAAAAACTAAAAACATTCAAGTGTCCGAAAAATTGAGAAAAATCGTAACTCGGTTCCCAAAAATCCTATAAAAATTCTAACTTGTTCACGTAAACATAATCCACATAGAGCATCTATATACGCCGTTGTCATACTTCTTTTTCTGTTAGAAATCAAGAAAACGGAAATTTTCGTGCATCTGCCAAAGTGATGCTGTGCCGTCCCCACATAGGTAGTTGTATACCACAAGCCTGTAGAAGTACAGACTTAAATTTCCAGCTCTCTACAAGATTTAGTTCTCGAGAAATATCGAATACAGTTTTCCCTAGTCATGTGGTCCAAGCTAAAATTCAAATTTCTCGGGAACTAAAGCTTGTAGAGAGCTGGAAATTTATGTTTGTACTTCTACAGGCTTGTGGTATACAACTACCTATGTGAGGACGGCCCAGCATCACTTTGGCAAAGGCACGAAAATTTCCGTTTTCGTGATTTCTAACAGAGGAAAAAAACGGCAAAGGCGTATATAGATGTCTTATGTGGATAGTGTTTACGTGAGCAAATTAGAATTTTTGTAGGGTCTTTTTGAACTGAGTTACGATTTTTTTCGATTTTTCGGGCTGCTGAGTCTTTTTAGTTTTTAACTCGAAACTCGAAACAAATGAGAGCTGTTGCAAAAGCAAGACAGTCGTCTTGTAGAGCTTGCTTTGCTCTATCGAACGGTACCTTGCAACCTACTTAGAAATGAGAAGTATATGACTTATTGCGGTTGGAATTCAAAACCTGCATTAATTTCCGGACAACCTAATATAAGAACTAAGTTCCATGATAGATGTTAGAAATTATATTTATTGCGAACACAATTATTCGTGCAACCCAAAAACGGGTAACTAGTACCCATTAACATATCGCTGTGCTTTGTAATATTAAATAAAAGATCAGTACACAAGACAGTTCGAGAGAAACCTGGCGTGGTGTTGGGCGCGGTTTATCCGATGCAGTTTGCATCGCGGGTATCGCTCCGCAGCGATGAAGTGGCTTGCCCTAACCCTGGAGGAGAATACTTCTCCTAAAGGAAACTGCATAAGAGTTCAGGAAGGATCGCCTCGAACTCGACGGATTTAAGGTCCAGCAACAAAAACACAAGTCATTCGAATGAGTGTTCTTGTTGTCCGCGTCTACTATACATGATTATAGAGGACACCAACTCAAAATAGTGAATAATCCAGATTCTAATGGCTACAAAGGCAGGAAATGTCAAAGAAAGAAATGTCACATACGTGAATAAATCAACTTCAACATTTCGTCAAAAGTTCAACGACGAATTACTACTTCAAAACAAACAAGAGAGAGAACACTAACTGCGATTCTAAAAATGTGATTTATATGTTTACCTGTCTCACATGTACATTACAGTACATTGGAGAAACTAAGCAATCATTAAGATCGAGAATTAATCAGCATATGAATAGTTTCCGAAAAGTTAATTTGAACACATTCATGGTTAAACATTTTCGAGATACAGGGCACGATCCTGAAAATGTAAGCATAGACATTTTAGATTACGTTGAAAATGAAGAAAACGTCAAGAAATGTCTAAGAGATAAAAAATTACAGTGGATACAGTACATAGTTACTGCGTATCCATTTAATTTCAATAATCAAACTAAAGGATTTGGTAATATCTCAGATGACACAAATCCACTAAAAAAAAGAACATCCGTTTTTTAGATGCACAGTTAGTAACAAAATATATAGAGGAAAGAAAAGAAGATCTAAAAAGAAAAGTAATTGACTTGACAGAAATGAGGAAGTTTTAGATAGCTAGATAAATAGCTAATATAAATACTTTACAGGGTAACGGACTTTTTGTGTATTTCCGAACTCTTAATAAACAAGATATTTCTAGGCTTATACTCAGATAATCGCCGGGGGCAGGCGGTCCGCAAATTCGCGCTTTTCTGCAAGCGGTCAGCAGAATTTTGGGGCGTGGCCAAACCTTCAGCGGGTGGCACTTCCTTTACGGTCGCATATTCTGCCAGCTGGCAGCAATACAGCATTTTTTCCAAGCGCTTGGCAAATAATTTCTTTCAGCGAGCGCTGGCCAAACTTTCAGCAAGCGCTCGGACCCTTTCTACGCATTTTCGGGCGTACGTCGAGCACAGGTAAGACTCTGTGTGGCAGAGGTGTCACCGTTGGTTTAATTACTCAAGTTTGAGATACATTCTCTCAGCGGAAAGTACCTAGGGGCTGCGCGGTCCTCCACAAAGGACCGCGCGGCCCCCGGATATTTTGCACATTCTCGCGGAAAGTCCGCGAGAATGCGGCCACTGCGCCGCAGCTAATCTATAAGGAAACCGCGATTGTTCTCCAAGCATTCGTCTAAAATTTCGATAAAATTATTCCAAATTTCTGCAAGCGGACCGCAAGAAATCAGCGAATTATTTTTCCGGTGCGCGCTTGCTCAAAATTCGCATGGCCGCCTGCCCCCGGCGATTATCTGAGTAGTTTACACATTCAGTCCCAATTTCACAATGTTATTCTTTGAGCATAAATATAAGATATATGCATTACTTGCCACACCTTTATGGGAAAGAAAAGATGGCGAGAAATAAAAAAGGAAGAAGTGATGGTAACCGTACCCTAACTTGGTGACATTCCAGACAAACTTGAAGTTCATAAATTATGCAACAGTACAAGAATGAAAAGGATAGTTATAGATAAGATAAATATGCAAGATGCAGATGAACTGAACGGTATAAAGGTATCAATACGTTACAATTTGCAAAACCAGTAGGTCTGAATATGTTCAATTATAATAACCTCAAAAGACTCAATGAATCTACCATGAAGCTCATAGAAGAACAAGAATGTGTGTGTGTAAACTACAAAGAATTTGTTGATAGTTACCACAGGCATGTCTGTACAGGAATTTGAATTTCATACAGAATGAAAAACTGAAATCTATTCTCAAAAAAGGAACAAAGTACGAGACATATGATAATCACTAAAGGAGACATTGTGAAAGTGATAAATGATTTGAGTTCACAGCTAGCTTATAAGTGCGTTCGAAAATACAAAGCTAGCTCTTCTGTTAGAACTCAGCTTACAAATGATTTAAGTGAGCACATTAAAAAGGAAGTTAAAAATTGTTCAGTAAGTATGATCCAGAACAGATCGAGTGTGACGAATATGATGCAGAGCTTATAGAAAGTTGCAACCACGTCAAATTACAGTTTTACGTGCAAGAAATTCTACTTACATATGATGAAGAAGGGAATGGAGCAGTCGGCTTCGAATGAGTATACTTATATATCAACTAGACTAAGTGAAAGCGATGTTTTGTTGAAGCACAAAAGGATTCTTAACAGTTTAAACATCAAGTTTGCAGACCAATGTAGTGTAATTCCTAGAATTTACGGCATTCCAAAAATGCACGAAACACCAACTAAGTTCAGATTCATTACTGGTGCTAAAAGAAGTACGTTGAAGCCTCTGGCTAAGACACTACAACTGATGCTTGCTTATATAAGAAGGCATTTTTACAATTACTGCAATGTAATTTGGCAAAGAACAAGGATAAAACATTTTTGGGCTATTGGAAATAGTAGCAGGTGCTGAGGGAATTGACGACAGCTCATGGCAGCTTGAAATGTATTCAGCAGATTTCTCTAGTCTTTTCACTAACTTGCCACATGATGTCGTGAAAACGAACCTTAGAAAGATTATAAACCTTTGTATGAGAGGTTATAAATACGTAAAGGTGCACGGCAACAAAGTCTCATATGCTACTTCAGACATGACACAAGGCAATTATTATCAAGTTGAAGATATAATATATATAGTGGATCCAATTAGATTCTAGCTACTTATTTTTTGGTGGCGATATTTATAGGCAGATAAAGGACCTCAAGTTGCTTCGTGCAGCCCTCAAATGGCAGATCTTACATTAGCTTGTATGAAATACGAATTCATAAAGGGGTTAATAAGAACACAAATCCATGCCAATACATTATATAATTTTATATATAGATACATAGATGTTACATAGATGATACATATTACACGTTTCTAACGATGCGTCACAGTTCAAACGAAGTTTACAAGAGATATATCCTTCAACTTTAGAGATAGATAAAACCAACGTCAGTTTGACTGAAACGAATTTTCTTCACTTGAACATGATAGTTTGCGAAAGCAAGATCAAGTTTAGTATGTACAATGAAACAGATGCGTATAATTTCAAAGTCGATAGATATCCACAGTGGGGATCTAATATATTACGATACACATTGTTCAATACTTGCGCTACAGAACTACAGAATATATAGGAATTATTATCAAGTTATATAGTTATAGTTAGAATATATAGGAACTGCTCGGATTAGTACAAAACAAAGAAAGAATAATAGAACTAGGCATGACGTCTAAGAACAATGGATGGGATTATCACATTTTTATGAGTAGACTTTACCACATTTCATCGATACGCCATTTATAATGCGTAAATACGGATTAGCTACAACTATATATTTGCCTCTTTTACATGAACTGCGCCGAACATGGGATGCCACTAGCGCGCTCTGAGATCACGGCAGGATGACACTCATTCGAATATGAGGTTGCAATCAATCGCCGTGCCATTCGTGGTTATTTTGATTTTACTTTCAATGCGCCGACTTGTCTTGACTTGTTTCTAAACTTTATGCCTTTCACTCCGCTAAGATTCTGTAGACTACCTCTCTTTCCGTTTTTTGAAGCTTCTTTGGGAACTACTGATGAGGGCACCAAGGAAACTGCACTACCGGTATAGTTCCTAGCGCCGAAACCGGATAGTGTTAAAACAGATGCAAAAATTGTCGTGAAATTTTGCATCTTGGCAATTACATTCTAATTCTCAATTCCAACATCACATTTGTTTCATTATAGGAAGTATGTGTAAAGAAAAAGTTTTATTCTCAATGTAAGCAAAAAATATACCCTTGCGTTCAACAGTAGTGTACAAAAATAGCGACATCACGATGTATTAACTCAGCCAACAAATTCGGCGATGGGCTTCGCGGCATGCACGGAATCTCCAATCAGAAAGAAGCCCATTTGTTATCAGGAGGCTTGTTCGGTTTCAATCGTATATCACTGACACAACGTATCGCAACCTGATCGGTGTAGAGGTCTTCTGGCGAAACTGTAACCTGCAAAGAAATATGGTAGAGAAACACTAAATTAGTCAAAGTAGCAGGCCAAGCTCTGATATACAAAAAATAAAGCCCTGTCTCTGTTTCATGGTAGAAAGACAAGACAGTCTTACACACACAATTATTTATTTATTATATGCGCTCAAGGTGCGCCATTACAAAGAAAGAACGCAAAAACACAAACGTAACTAGCTAGTAACACAAATTGAGTAGAACTCGCTAGCTGATCAGACTTCTAAAGTTGATAAGAATGGTGTTCAAAGAAGGCCAATACAGAAGGAATCACATCAAATAGTAGTATACATAGTAGCACCCGTTACATCACTAATGCACAGGAGTGCCCGTGATTTATGAGCAACAATATTGCTCACGCAGTCTGTTAGATACCAAGTAGAAAAAATTTCAGTCCAGTAGCTTTGACCTTGAGCATTTAAGAATGTTGTAGTTTGCCGTAGTGCCCAAAATAACGGAGCATGATGTGTTACCATAGTGGATTACCAACAATACAATATAATAGCAATTATTTTCTCGAAAGGAATATCAAAGCTCGTGGACCTACGACACATTCTGACGTCGCTGTTTTCTTCAGTTTCCATGTGTTCTCGTCATTGTTTCATTACAAAAGCCATAGCAACTGTTACGATTTTGTGGTCATTGGTTATCCATCTCATGAACACCCAACATTACACTGTTGCGGATTTTGAATTTTGGACGTTGCTTTGGACATATTGTTTGCCTCTGCTTGAGTACTATAAGGTGCAGTGTTTCTAAGCCTACTTTTTCAGCTGAAACTGCATGAAACAACATAGACCTGTGAAATGCAACATGTTTTTTGTGAAAATTTCGCAAAACAACAAGGTACACGAAATTTCTAAAAGCTGTTCTTTGGCCCTCAAACAGGCCCTCGGATGCTTGCCGAACGCATGCCCCTGGCAGACGGTTGACGTTGAGATTGTCTCACACCTTCTAAAACACGCGTTTCGAACTGTCCGAAATCTACTGCGGCATAGAGCAAGCCTTGCTTTCCTTGAGTGACCACAAAGAAAAATCAAGGGCTCCTGATCCGGCTATTGAAAGCACATCGATATGAGAAGCATATCTGTGAGATCTAGCAAGTGGCAAAATGTATTACGTTGTAACATAAGTTTTGAGACACTCTATATTCTTATGGCGATAAGTCATGCAACTCACATTTTCAATGGGGATCTAGGGTAGCATTCGATAGAGCAAAGAAAGCTCTACAAGATGGTAAGGAAAAGTTCGCACCAGCTTCGACCCACTGTAAGTTTGCATCTAAATTGTGAGTCGCACTGGAGACTCAGAAACTCGCGAAAAAAATTCATATTTTCGTTCAATAAAATCCTACTGATTTCCAACTTGTTCACAAAAATTGCTCGCTACCTCAGACACTCACATGTACCATTCCTGAATTTTTTCTTCATAAAGAAATGAGAAAACGAAAATTTTCAAGTTTTCATAAAAACGAAGCTAAGCTGTTTCCAATCATGCAGTTTTATAGTACAAGCCCTTAGGAGTATAACCGTGAATTTTCAGCTTTCCACAAGTCCTAGTTCTCGAAAATTACCGAATTCAGCTCTCCTCACTCGGGTGTTTCATAATAAAATCAATATTTCTCGAAAACTAGGGCTTATGGAAAGCTGAAAAATTACGGTTACACTCCTAAGGAATTGTAGTATACAATTACATGATTGAAAACAGCTTAGCTTCGTTTTTGTGAAAACTTGAAAATTTTCGTTTTCTCAATTTCTAAAGGAGGAAAAGATTGAGGAACGGTACATGTGAGTGTTTGAGGTAGTGAGCAATTTTTATGAGCAAGTTGGAGATCCGTAGGATTTTATTGAACGAAGATATGAATTTTTCGCTATTTTTGAGCCTCCAGTGCAACTCACATTTTAGATGCAAACTTACAGTGGGTCGAAGCTGATGCGGACTTTTACATACAAACTTGTAGAGCTTGCTTTGCTCTATCGAATGATTCCCTGGCATCCTATTGAAAATGTGAATTGCATGACTTATTGCCGTAAGAAGTAAGAGTGTCTCAAGACTTATGTTACAACCTAATAGCAATCAAGTTTTTAAGAGCATAAAAAACAGCAATTATGGTGTACCCGAAATAACTTTTAATTCAGCATAGAATGCAGAGCTTACAGCTAGAATTAGTGACTCAGACTGGCTTGATACAGTTTTCAGCTTCCCGGCTTTTTACCCGGAAATTTTTTTTTCTCAGTGGCAGAGCACTATCATGTATCTGAATCTCAATCCTGCGATAATAAACAAAGAATATTGACCGACTTTGCATTATTAGCGTGAAGCCAGCTCTACAAGACTCACATTCAGACTCAAAGACTTGTGGTACACCCTGTACTAACAACTGAAGATTATTTCGCTGAGAAGGCGTTTAGGTACGGTGCATATTCTATAATAAAAGGCTTGAAATGCTATTTCCAAATCTATCTCAAAATGTACAAATGAGTGGTTAGTACAGCTTGAAAAAAGCACTAAATTTGTTGCAATTAATTTGCAAACTACTTGAAAGTGATTGTTTGGAGTCAAGTCTTGCAATCAGAAACTCAAGGGCACTGCATTAAACCCTTGCCGCTCTTCAAATCTTTAGAAAAATTTGTCCGATAGCTTTATATAATGTGAGAAAGCTAAAACTTAATCAATTTCTCTGCTCGAAAGTTAACAAAAGTTATAAAAGCTGTGCTTAAGGGCAGAGTGATACTACTATTTTGCTAAATTTACGCAGTTATGAAAATGTCTAGACTGCGTTCTTAATTTTAGTCTTTTGTCCGCAAATCACATGCCTTCTCAAGGATCGTAGTGTAATGATGGAGCACTAGTCTGCTTATGTGAGACTGAAAGAGAATAAGGTATTTTCCAAGAGAGGTATTCAAGAGTGTCTATTTTAGTTTTACATGCTCACAAAAACTTCTTGATTCCACTATCACGAAATGACACTGGCTAAGAACGCCTAGACATTTGCATAACATTGGCTTACATTTTAACCTACTAGAAGGTAAGGTATCTTTTAACTAAGAAATCGAAAAGATGCGAGAAGCGCAAGAGTCTGCAGATTTGCAAGTTTCTTTGCAAAGAAATGGGTACCTTCGTTGGAGATTATCTGTTCCGTTTGTCAAAAAAGAAAGTATTATCGAAGCAAAGTAAACACTATTTCGGCAGGCTGCAAGCACGGATTGGCTTGTACATTGTGCAGATAAAAACGCCTGTGTAATGTTATTGACAAGAAAAATGCACAAAATTTCAGCTAGAAAAAAATCAAGCATTGTTCTAGCTTACAAGATTTCAAAAATACTTATAGCAATGCTCATCCTTTCCCAACTGCTACAGCAAATCCTATATTCGTAAAATGGAGCGCGATATTTACATCGATTGAAATTTAATCACGACCCAAAAGAGGAGAGGCAATGTTTTGGTTTGCCCCACTTCACTAAATGATAGATCTTAAGCGCTTGAGTGGTTCAATTTAGAGATCATTTTATGCTCCAAACCAACTCACGAGGAAATGGTTAGAACTTAAGCCATTCCAAACAAGCTGTATGTCATCAGACTCGTCTAGAGCTGGTTTCAAATATAAGTTTTTTCTCTGCCAAGCGACTATCTGGGGGAGTTTGTGCGTTCAAATATGAGAAATTATTCGAGTTTCGATGAATATAGCTCCCTGAAAGGCAGTTTGATTGCGCGGATTCACAATGGCTATGGGTATTCTAATTACAAGGAAAGCACATTTGCCAAAAACTTAAATAAGTGTTTTTGAAACCTATTTCGTAGAACATGCGCCACCGAACACTTGACAATCGCCCATTTGAACCTCGTAACTCCTCCTAGATGGTCGCTTGGCAGATAACAAACATATATTTGTGGTCAGCGTTTCATGGCGAGTTCGATGATGTACGGCTTGCTTGGTACGGCTGAGTTAAGTTCTGACGGGTTAACCATTTCCTGCTCAGTTGGGACGGTCTGGACACCATCACATCTTAAATTCGTGTACTACAACTTAGAAGTTTTCGATCGGGGAAACATTGCATATGTGATGGTTCAAACTTGTTCTTATATGATCAGCTGTGCAGTCTAAACAAGTCAATTACTTATTTTTGCATCATTTGGGATTTCTTGTGAGAAAGAACACGTTGGAGCATGCCTGTTTTGTTCCAACCTAATGATTTAGCAGGTGAGCATGTTGGTGTCAAATTGCATGTTTAGCATGTTCTTACAATTTCCCTTTTGCTACTTGTCCCAAAAACAAAGCTTAGTCTTCAGCACATCTGTGCTGGATTCGGCTGACGCTTACATCGGCGCGATAAGATGAGCTGTTCTTGCAAGTTACAAAACCTTATCAAGGTGCTGGAGCAAATGTCGGCAGTGTGTCATGCATGGACATAAACTGCATTTTCTACGTACGCCGCGAAGTCTGGCCTAACCCTTGCTAAAAACTCGATATCTCTCGTAAACCAGCTGCTTTAAAGAGCTGAAAATACACGCTCACGCTTCTAAGGTCCTATAGTATGCAACTGTCAGTGCTAGAACATCTCGTTTTGGAAAAAACATGAAAAACTTCGTTTTCTCAATTTCTAGCTGTGAAAAAAATACAACAACTGCATAGAAAATGTCCTATACGAAATGACAATGCATGAGCAAGTTAGAAATTTTGAAGGATTTTTTTGAACGGAGTTCCAATTTTTTTCTTGGTTTTTTGGGGCGCTTGGATCTTTTTGGTTTTTGGCTTCATTCTTCGCTTGGATCAAAGCTGCTGCAAAACTTTAAGCCCGGATTATTGCGGTCTATACCTATTTTGATGCAGAAATTATGCACCAACCTAATATTTGTCAAATATAGCGACATCCAACTATTACAACTATTGCTTAGGTGACCGGGGTTTCTTTTTCTAACAAGGGAACAATACTCAGTGGCCGTGGTCTTTTCAAATGAAATGTATACCATTACGCTTGTCTTCGAACGCTGATTACGAATCTGACTTCCGTTTCTGCTCGTTTCACCGAAAGAAGTTATGAAGGATTTCCGAGCCAAATTTGGCCGCACGAGATATGTGGGAACACCAATATCGCTTGATAGCTGCGGTTTAACGGCTAGTGCGAGAGCCTCACAAGTTGAAACAGTAGCTCTATATCCTTTCGTATTTCTCAGTTTTGCATTGCCTCAATTAGACGTCGTTTTGAGAGTTAGTTTTCTCGAGGTAAATGCATGTAATTACTCTTTGAATTTTAACCAGGAGTCATTTTTGTGTGTTTCCGAAATTTATTCCAAAAGCTGCCTATAAAGATGAAAATCAACGGAAAATGAATGCATAATAGCATGTTACCATGTCGACGTTTCTTCCGTATTTGCCTCGCGCGGCCAAATTTGGCGCGAAAATGCTTTATAACTTGTTTCAAAGAAATAATCACGATCGAAGACGAGTGTTACGGTATACATTTCTCTCAAACGGCCAAGGACACTAAGTATCGTTCCCTTACAAGCAAAGTTACCGCCTTATCTTAGATTCGAAATGGTGGTTTTTTCAAAAGCGCACTTCTTGGAAAGGAGTATTCAGATATACCTAACCAAATGTGTTAGCTTTTTCGGAAAATAATGTCGCATCATCGGCTATTACGAAATATCCCCCACATGGTCAAAACGAGTGAAAGTTAAAGAGATACTGTTCGTTAGAGCAAAGCGTACTCTACAAGGTGAAGGAGTTATTTGCAACAAATGTGTTTTACATGTATACATGAAATAAAAAATGAATACTCCTTCCCATGTATTCAATCTATAGATTGAAGCTAAATGTAAGTTTTGGGTGCTTGAAAACGATAGATCGTAGCGTCGTTTTATACAATTCTAGGAGCCCCTAGTTTGCTCTCTATATCAAGCACTCGTATGCACATTTACTTGACTTTTCAAGGCTAGAACTCGAGAAAACAAAATCCGGCATGGTTTGGCCAGAGCGAAGTTGAGCTCCTCCCAGATAGGTATTTCCACAGCATGAACCGTTGGAAGTATAGTCATGAAACTTCATCTATGTACAGGGTTTAGTGTCAAAAATCAAACTTATCACAAGAAACCGGAAAACGTGACATATTCGCACTTTTGGGCTCTTTTTCATATTCTAGGCGTGGAAAATCCACAAGCTGTACAAGTGAGTGTCTAACGTAAAGAGTACCCGTGCAAATTGGAGGCTCCCGAAACTTTTATGGATGAAGAAACTTTTTCGAGTTTATATTTTGTCAAGCTATAGGTGGATTGAAAGTTATCGTGGATAATTGTATTCCACCTTGTAAAGCTTGCTTTGCTCTAACAAATGGTCTCTACCCGCCTCTTTTGCGTCTATTCTGGTTGTGATGTAGTGCAGCATATTTTCTGAACAACCTACTACAAGGTTACCAGTACACATAACAAGAACATCGCTGATTGACAGTCATTTTCGATGAAGATATAAATAAAAAGAAACTAGCTCGACTACTGGCAGCATTTTCTGGACAACACAATATATAACCTCTCCGTGCACTTCTCAACCGTATTTAACAGAAAACACAAACAAATCACGCACCTTTAGGGGCTTCCCAGTGTGACTGATTGACTCACTGTAGTTGGAAGAAGAAAGTGATGAATCAGCTGCCATTTGATGAGATTCCTTTCTAGTCTGAAAGAGTTGAAGATAGTGGAAGCAAACTGTGCTGCTACAGTACTTCATCGGTTACATATTCGGAAAAACACTGACTCAAAATCATTGCAATGTCAATAGACATATTAAAACGCCTTCAAATTGTACCAGGTTGATGTGAAAGTAAAAAGGTTCCTATTTAGATTGTTGGTTCCCAAAAATTATGGTGAATATATCGGAAGACTTTTTGAACGCTATTTAGCACTTTCTTTGTCCTTTCTACCACATGTTTAAGTAATCAAAACATGGCATTTGACATGGATTCTTGGGCCTTTGATCTTATATTAGGTTGTGTAATAAGTTCGTCCGCATTTTTTGTTTCAATTTTTTCTCAGTATTTTACGAAACATTTGGCATAGTGTTAGTATGCATTCGAAAGCTCTAAGTCTACTCTACCAAAATACTATCATTATATTCCCACTTTCAAACAAGTTGAATAAAAAAATCGACTACAAACCGAAAAATCTGAAATGGCGAAAATCCCATTTTCGACAACTATGTTATGCCGCACCTTGAATGGGTTTGAGCGCTTAAGAAACAGCTCAAAAATTTTGCGACATGTATAAATAGAATACTATAGCTCCCGCAGATTACCTGTAGTGCTAAAACCTTTCGAAAACAATTCATATTGTAAGCTCAAAAATGATATGTTTTTATGTCTTTTTGGTGTCAACGTTAAGCATCTGAAGGCACTTCCGAAGAAAGGTGGTAGCCGAATAATCCAGGAATTGGCAGACATGTGGGTCTATGATCGCTAAATCATCGAATAAATGGCTTGTATAGTGAAAAATTCAGAATTCGAGGGACACATGGCCCACGAACGCAAGACAGCGAACATCGCTGCAGCAAAGCCTTGCTACGCCGAGTTTTGCAAAAATTGCATTAAACGGTCGGTGAAAGGGAATAGGCAATCGTAAATAGTATCAGTAAATGCATAAACTGTTAGTCAGTTGTTTTTCTTCGTTGTCAAGCTTTTTGAATAAATATTAACAATGAATAACGGGAAAACTAAGGAAGAAAAAAGATGTCGAAAATGGGTTTTTTGCCACTTCAGATTTTTCGGTTTGTAGTCGAATTTCTTATTCAACCTTACGAAAACTGGGAATATAATGATAGTGTTTTGGTAGAGCAAACTTAGAGCTTCCGAACGCATACTAACAATACGTCAAATGCTTTGCAAAATATTGAGAAAAAAATCAAAACAAAAATGCGAACGAACTTATTACACAACCTAATATATAAAGCTGAATGTCTGTTTGTATGTATGTCTGTCTGTCTGTATGTCTGTCTGTCTGTGTGTACGTATGTTCCGAATAGAAAATTCCATTTCTGAACCGATCCGGACCAAACTTGGCACACATACACTACGGGCCCCGGCGGGTGTCATAGGCTACTTTTCGTCATCGATCGATATCGATTTTATCGATTTTTATCGATTTTTTTGCTGAGTTCACCTACGGGGCTGGGAGTTGGCGCAGGGGGGTAATCGAGCATGGGGATTCCGAATACAATATTGGTTTTCAGGATTATCGATTACTTTTATCGATTTTATCGATTTTTTTGCAAAGTTTGAGCTACGGGGCTGGGAGTTGGCACAGGGGGGTAGTCGAGCATGGGGATTCCGAATACAATATTGGTTTTCAGGATTATCGATTACTTTTATCGATTTCATCGATTTTTTTGCAAAGTTTGAGCTACGGGGCTGGGAGTTCGCACAGGGGGGTAATCGAGCATGCTGATCATCCCCAAGGGGGGTGATCAGCATGCTCGAACACCCCTGTGCCAAATTCCAGCCCCCTAGCTCAAATTTTCAAAAAATCGATAAAATCGATAAAAGTAATGGACGATCTTGAAAACTAATATTGTATTCGTAATCTGCATGCTCGATTACCCTCTGTGCAAACTCCCAGCCCCGCAGGTCAAACTTTGCAAAAAATCGATAAAATCGATAAAAGTAATGGACGATCCTGAAAACTAATATTGTATTCGGAATCCCCATGCTCACTTCCCCCCTGTGCCAACTCCTAGCCCTGTAGGTGAACTCTGCCAAAAAATCGATAAAATCAACAAAAGCAATCGATAATTCTGAAAACTAATATTGTATTCGGAATCCCCATGCTCACTTCCCCCCTGTGCCAACTCCTAGCCCTGTAGGTGAACTCTGCGAAAAAATCGATAAAAATCGGTAAGATCGACATCGATCGATAACGAAAAGTGGACTGTGACACGCGCCGGGGCCCGAAGTGTATGTGTGCCAAGTTTGGTCCGGATACGGCGGAGCCGGGTAAGCCAGCTAGTATTTTATAAAAGTATAATCATGCTATTACTATTGCTAATTGTATTTATCTGTCACTATTTGTCCGTGCTTTCCATCTTACTTTCACGGTTTGTTTACAGCAGAGTTGTATCACTCAGGGGTCACATTTTGTTATTTTCTACCTCACGTGTTACTCAAATACATTTCAATAAATAAATAAATAACCTTTATGACAAGCATTTTCAGACCATTTTGTACTCAGCCAAAAATCAGGTCCGTAAATAATTGAGACGTTTCAAAGATGTTATGATCTACTTAGCACATTGACGCTTTCATCTCGATAACAATTCAAGAGCAGAATTTACTTGGAGATGAAGCACTGCCGAAACCCAACGGACCGTAGCAATTTGATGAAAGATAGTAAGAGACTTTCCTGAAGCAATAAGAAGGTCAGATGCCAAATGGAAATTTTCATGGTTTGGCTTCCCGCTTTGGAAAATGTGGCATTGATTTCATGTGAAAAATAGATAATCCAGGCTGTAAATTAACTCATAGAGCTTATCTACTAGGTTGGCACATAAGTTTTGCAACCTCAGTAATTTATTTTACTCAATGTAGCACTCTCATTCTCTGATATCATGTAGAGCGTGACATAAGCTGCAAATCTGCGCAAACCGTTTAATTTATGATAATGTAAAATAAAAATTCAAGCATTTTCCGAAAACTCTTGCAAATTGATGTTCACGCTTTTTTGGCAAACATGCAGCCGTACAAAACCTAAATTAAACATATCAAAAAGGAATTACAGGCGGCATGCAGCTAGAAGTTGACACATTAAAATCAGTAAAAAAGAAGGGAAATTCAAAGGCAAGTTGAGATAAGGCGCCTTTAAGATATAAAAGCTGCGAAACCTCAAAATTCGCCAAAACTCGCATAGTAGGGTAATCCAATACGGTGAACACGAATACCAAATTCACCGCTAAGACGAATTCATATTTTGATCCCATGAAAGAGGCCTTTTCATGCGAAACGGATCTTGAATAACGTTCATAGGCCAAGTTTCAGCGAAATCTGAAGCAATCTAAAATTTTTTCTATTATACCGTAAACCTACCGTAACCCTTACATAAAGTGGAAAAATTGGGCAAGAATGTCTGCATTTGCAGTCAGCATCATGATCCTTATATTAGGTCGTTTCATAAGTTCGTAGACTTTTTATTTTTGTCGCCGTTTTTCGATGAAGCGGTTCGTTTACGGCAAAGTACCTATACCATTAAAAAGAGAAAATCTTGCTCTATAAGAACTGTTGTTCGTTTTTGGAGCAAACTTGAATCCCCTTCTTTTACGACTTATCAAAGCAAAATTTTTTGAGAGGCAAAAATTGGCGATTGCGGCAACTGCAACTTTCGATCCGTATACGGAGCCACAAGTGGGAATTTTTCGTCTGAAGTTGTTATGAGTGATGAGAAACAACTGTTTGTGGTACTACGGTGCATATAAAAGTAGTCTCCATATCCAAAGAGAGGCTATAAAGAAAGATTAAGCGCACGTTTACCATGTGTGTAGATGTTTTGCGTTTGGCACAATTTTAAAAAGTTCCCACGTCAAAAATTTTTTTTGAGAAAGCGTAAAATGTTGGTCAGAGCTTGTACTCATACATCTACACCACTTAGAAGAACGCATCCATTCCTCAAGTTCCGATAGGAGGACCGACACATTGTGTCGCTGAACAACGCGCCAAACTCAAGCGGCAGCAGTCAAAGACAACAAAACCATTGGGACCTTGTTCAAACGGTTCTATGCATATTGGCATGCTGCAAATTTGTCAGTGTTTCAGTCTTGCTTGCTACTATCCATCCCGCCTACCTATGACAGAAACATCTTGCGGAATATGGACCAAATGCGGAAAGTGCAGTTGCCGCAATCGCCAATTTTTGCCTCTCAAAAAATTTTGCTTTGATAAGTCGTAAAAGAAGGGGATTCAAGTTTGCTCCAAAAACGAACAACAGTTCTTGTAGAGCAAAATTTTCTCTTTTCATTGGTGTAGGTATTTTGCCGTAAACCAACCGCTTCATCGAAAAACGACGACAAAAATAAAAAGTTGACGAACTTAGAAACGACCTAATATTTCCAGAAAATGAATGCGCTACGTTTGAAAGGCAAAAAATATATAAAAACTTGCATTAGTTATGTGCCAACCTGATACATCACGGCTATCTTGCTTCTTTGACTAGTATATAGATTATCATAGTTTTGAATTGTCCAACACTTCCGAATCTTCTTCTTCCAAGTTTATTTTCTTATATACAAATGAATGTCTGTTTGTATGTCTGTCTGTCGATGTATGCGTGTACGTATGTTCCGAATAGGAAATTTTATTTCTGAACCGATGCGGACCAAACTTGGCACACGTACACCTCGGGGCGGGGCGGGTGTCGTAGGCTACTTTTTGTTATCGATCAATATCGATTTTACGATTTTCTTTTGCGAGGTTCGACCTACGGGGCTGGGAGTTGGCACAGGGGGGTAATCGAGCATGCTGATTGCGAATGCAAAATTAGTTTTTGGAATTATCTGCTATTTTTATCGATTTTATCGATTTTTTGGCAAAGTTTGAACTAAGAGCTGGGAGTTGGCACAGGGGGTAATCGAGCATGCTGATTACTAAAACAGCGGGAATAGCGAATTGGCATGTAGGCGGGGGCACAGGGAAAGGTTGTACTGGGATAGAGATGACAGCTTTATCATAGTGTTTTGACGGGGCCGGGCGGAGCCAGGTAAGCCAGCTAGTGTATTTATAAAACTTAAAAATTGTCAGTCTGGAGGGTATGTGCGTCATAGAAAAGGGTGCCACTCGCCCAATTGAGCTGAAACTTTGCACACATATGTCTTCAAGCCCTCCGCAGATTATAGGCTACCTTTTTCGGCGATTCGTTTTGCCATTTTACTGGTTTATTGATTTTTCACGTATTTCTAGAAAAATGGAAGCCTATCATTTTTAATCAAGACTTTCGCAGATAAAACAGGCGCGTTTAGCTCATTTCAATCTCAGGATCACGAAGATGCGATAGGTCAAAGTGGGATTCTCCCGAAGACGATAATGGGGTTCTCACAGTGCAGTAATCTTGCTGGCGAAGTAAAACATCCACTTCCCTTGGGCAATGATCCGGGCTGGACTGGGAAAGCCAGCTATATTAATAAAGAATCTATTTACCCGAAAGCAAAGAAGAGTTACTGTGTGGCGACTTTAATTAACCGTCCCGAAAGGCTGTCAAGAAAATCTCGTCCACTTTTGGATCGGTCACTAAAACTCATAGTAGACTGCCCGAAAACGACTTAGGTAACATTCGATCCAGTTTGTTCCCTTTCTGATAGCTACGTTCTTTTCCTCTGATCTATGCTGATTTTGCGATATTATCGCATGGATGTCTGAGCACTCTAACAGTGACGGCAAGGGTTCTTTAGACTTTGAAATAATTCATACTAGCATTTCGAAACAGCGCTGGCATACATGATGCGGAGTAAACTTTGCTTACATTTTGCTCATTTTATATTACCTGGACCAAGTTCTCGAAATCTGTAATATTTGTTTGAGGAAAAATCCCTATTCTTTTGTGCACGTGTAACGCATAGGCGTGCTGATATCACCAAAAAAGGGATTCTTCAAAGCAAACTAAACTTGTTTATTTTGTATAAATGGTGTTTGACAGCATTTGAGCTTAGATTCATAGGAGGTTTGTAAGCGTTTATGAAGCTGTCGTCAAAAATTCATAACTTCTAATTTTTCCAACCGATTTGACTGCTTTGATTTTTTTTCGTGGAAGAGTAAGTCATGCACTTTACAACGACATCTTATCTGCTTACTGGTGATCATCTGTTGCATAGATGTGAGCTATAGAATAAAATAAGTTAAGATTCGAGTTTTCTGTGCAGGGTCATAAAAAATCGGAAACTTGCAACAAAAATCGGAGCAGTCGGTATTTTAGGTTCTGTTACCTGCTCTTTCTAACTGTTCAAAGTTTGTGCTGATTGAACATCTCCATGAAAAGTTGTGATTTTCGAACAACGATACAGAATGGCATTTTTCTCGAAAAGCATAACATTTGATAGAGGCGTCCCAGCAAAATCTTTGCACAGTCAAAAAGAGCAGGTAACAGAACCTATTACACCGACTGCTCTGATTTTTGTTGCAAGTCTCCGATTTTTTATGACCCTACCAGAATTCGAATTTTGACTAATTTTATTCTATAGCTCATATCTATGCAACAGATGATCACTAGTAAGCAGATAAGATGTCTTTGCAAAGTGCATGGCTTACTCTTTCATGAAAAAATAAAAGCATTTCAATTGATTGGAAAAAATTGAAGTTATGAATTTTTGAATATGGTGCGAACAAACTTTTGGGACGACCTAATATTATGCTTTACGCATAAAAATGAAAGGCGCCGGTGTAAAGTTTGATAATCATCGAAAAGCGTACAGCAGCATGTGGCCTAAAAATGTAACACTCAGAAAAAGAAAATGCTGCATCGAAATGCTTCAAAACATTTAGGTTTACATATACACTTTAAAGCCGTTTGAAAAGCAGGCAAAACTTTCGCGACTAATATAAGTCGTTTTATAGAGGGTTTCTTTATTGCATTTTTCAGCTATTCTGGATTTATCATAGGAGGAATGCTGATTGCTGAGCTCCAGAGAGTACAAATTCATAAAAATAAATGCAGTTGAGAGTACATTACTATACTATTGAGATTCTTTAGACATCATATACGGAAATTTAGGGAACTATGTAGCTGGCAAATCTTGCTCCTTCCGGCCTTGTCAATAATATTATCGTAATCAGCATGCTCGTACCCCCCCCCCAACTCCCAGTCTCATAGCTGAAAAATCGCGAAAAATCGATAATGCCGACATTGATCAATAAAGAAAAGGGTAGTCTACCACGCTTCCCGTCTCGAAGTATACGTGTGCCAAGTTTGGTCCGAATCGGTCCAAAAATTAAAATTTCTATTCCGCACATACGTACATACGGACAAACAGATATTCAACTTTATGTATAAGATAAAGGCAGTATTCAAAAGCTTGCAAAAGAAATTTGAAGTGCTCGCCCACAGTTGGGATTTAGTGGAGCTGTTCGTATCTAACCAAGGTGAGTAGAACTTTGAAAAACGTATGCAAAGAAGCAACCGAACATTTCCTTGTCATTCATTCTCACCTCATCCTCATCAGATTTCATTCTCATCTCATCCTCATCGGATAAGTCGATACTGTAGATATACGCGTTACGATCCGACCCGTTTATAGAAACAGTACGTGGTAATGAAACGGCACTCAGAGAGCTGAAATATTAATTATTTCAAGTAGCATGGCAAGAAAAGAACACCGACCCTCTTCGTTGTCTTAAAATACGTGGTGACTGTGCCTCATTCGTGTATCCATTTTCAGAGCTCGTTTCAGAAATATTTCCCAGCTCTTGGACGGATTTTGCAGGGCTGATGATGCTTGAACTAGCTGTTCGATGGTAAGCATTGGGTTTCCTCAAGCATAGTAAATTGCTCACACTTTCGTGGACATTTTCATAGCTATTGCAAGGTTAATAGCCTTAGAACTAATATTAATTATTTTTGAGCTACGAAAACAGTAGATAGGTTGCTAATGACCTTAGTGGTAGTAATAGGAAACTAGAGTTCCGCAAATTTGTCTAGCCTCTTCACTAGTTTTCCAGATAATGTGGTGCGAAACAGTCTTAAACCTCTTCATGATATGTATGAAAGGTATGAAAGGTATAATATGTAAGATTGTATGGAAATGAAGTGCAATACATGAAACTAAGGCATAAGGTAATTATTATTGAATAAAGTATGTTCTATACATGATTGATTCATTAGCTGATGGATGGGATGTAATGGATGGGATGGTAAAAGTCTTTTCAAGACCATATACCAAACTTTATATAATAAGTCTTTCATTCTGCGTAAATGGGATAGCCACCGATGTGCATGTGGACCAGTGTCATTTTAAGAACATAATGGCGGGAAAGGAAATATTCAAATGTTAAATGTCACCATAACAGTACATATCAACTAAGGCATTCGTACGTTTTTCTTTGCCTTACATTTGCGTAATCATTTTAATATGATAATACCTTTATTTTTCTTCAAACCTTTTGGTACCTTCTTTATGTTACGCGAGCAAGATTTGAATACGGGGAAACGAGTTATAAAAAACAGAAGCCCCTACAGTTTATTCATAGACAACTCACATATAGGGTGACTTCTCATTTTTGATCGGATACGTTGTGTCGCGACGTTTCTTCCACTTACATAGAAGTACACTTAGAATAAGTAAAGATATGATAGAGATGGCAATGGATACGAAGAGGATGATGTAGATCCAACTAAAAAATTCTATAGATAGTAGGGACGAAACAATATGAACCCACCATGTTTGAAGATTCTAACGAATATTTTGCGAACTTACATCGGGGTTGATGCCAACTGCGACGAGGTCGTTGTGTCTTCAGGTACTGAAGTGACATTAGAGGCTCCATCGAGTACGCTGTCAACTGTTGATGTTCCCTAGAGATTTGTGGCAAATTTAGTCGTTTTCAAATTGTTCAGAAATAAACTGCTTTGCAACAACAAAATCCCCCCCCCAAAAAAGCCGTTTTGAAAGAAGTAAATGAAGTAAAAATCCTTGAAGATTGGCCATGAGCTCAATAGGTGAGGAAGTGGTTTTTTGTTTCAAAATTTGATAAATAAAACCTTGAATGGATCAGCGAGAACATTGCCAATCTCATCGATGATTGTATTCAAACCCTCCATGTAATTCCTCTCCAAAAACAAATTCTTGTACTGTTCGAGTGATGTTTCCATTCGATCCTTGGGCAGAGCCAAATCGGAGCCAGTCTGTTTGATAAAGAAAACAATCAGAAACAACCAGATATAGAAACAGCTAAAGAACCCTGACCCAAACATAGATCTCTTTTGCAAGTTCAACACCAAGAACAAGAACGTAGTTTCTGCATGGCTCAGCATCAAGACCAAACGCTTCTCGTAAACCATGACCGAAAGCTGTCTGAAATAGATGTTATAGAAAAACAAAATTACAGACAGTTGAGGGCAGTATTCAAGCAAATGCCGGTACTTGAGTTTCTTATGTAAATGACTTGGAGGCTTTAGCCATGTAACTATTCAGGCATAAGCGCATATGTGACCGAAAAATTCGACTGCGAACTTAATTCCAGACCGTACTTGCTACAGTGTTCGAAGGCGCTGATTGGCCCGCGAGGAGGCAGTACGATCTGGGTTGTAGTTGCATTTTATGGCCATGAATAGATCATATGAACTGCTCTTGAACAATGGCGAGCAAAATTAATATCCGCACGAAACAGGGCCATTTGTTTGAGTACTGCCTTCAATTTATTGAAAATCATTACCAGGTCATTGCTGCTGATATTCTGACTCGATGTCGTGTTTATCCTCCTTGCCAAAATCACAAATATTCGCGCTCCATTCGACGAACCGTCATGACATTCTGCCGAAGCATTGTCCGTGTATTTGATATCGATGTTCTGTAACCCTGAAAGTGAGTGAAACTCGATCGCCACATGAAAACATCTGTATCGTTAATCATTTTCGCCAGAGGTGCTGCCATTTTCCTGATTTTCCTCAGCACTACATGATCATTTGTGATTGATAACTCTGTGTTGTTTTCGTTCCAGAAAATTATGGAATAGCCTACTGTTGGTTTGAGCCACAATATTATCGTGAATTGTCTGCCGCCAAGTGTCGGTAAGAATCCGATCGGGATCGCATAAAGTAGAATTATCAAATGTATTGCACTGTGTAGCGTTTGTTCTCGGATCAGGGTATGTTGTAGGCTCCCACTGCTGTAAATGGTAAACATTCTTCAAAACAAGAAGACTGTGGAACAGCATTCACCTCGGTGTCTGCTCGTAACACTGTTCCTGATGCTATAATCAGGGAAAGAAGTGAGAGCATACCAGCATGAAGGAAGCTCTAAAATTAAAACGAAATTACAGGAAGCAAACAGCACTGATATCGAAGTATAATAACGGAATAAGAAATGCAAACCACGATGTCACACAGAATGAAATCACAAAAGCAGGAAAGAAAAAAGTGAATGCCTGACTCTTCATTACATGGGATTTGGCTGCTAGAATTTCTTTTTTCTTATTCTATCAAAGCAAATTTCCAGACAAACAAGCTGCTAAGGGAAACTGACGACGAAAAACGCAAATGACCCAAATCAGAAACTGGCAATCATTTTTAAGTTTAAAACTGTAACAGTGTCCAATTTGAGCTACGTGCCGTTTATTAGCAAGCTCAACGATTTACATGATATTTTATTTTTGTGCGCTTACGCTTTGTGTATGAGCCAAGAAGATCTTTTAGACAAGAAGAGCAACCCTCGAATGAGGATTTTAATGTAGAGTCAATGGTGTAATAGGGTAAGACATCCTGTTTTGCAATTCCCAATTTCAATCCAGAACTTTTCTGCTTTCCTCCCTTTCTACAATCTGCAAGATTGTATTGCTAGCTTTTCTACAGGCTGTAAAATTACATTCTTGCTATTTTCACTGTCGCTGATGTGACTAAGGCCCGTATGCACGTACATCCCCGCGGGGAGGGGATGTGCGCTTAACCATTGAAATGATCCCCGCTGGGGATCCCCTCCCCTCCCCGCGCGAACCCCCGTATGCACAAAGACAATATCGGACAAGGGATCCCCTGTGGGGAGGGGAAGTGAACCCCCTTATGCACAAGAGGGGATCAAGCGGGGAAACCACCTTGCTTTCAAATTTTCTATGAAAAACTCTTTCTTATTTCATATTTTGACTGCAACCCATTTTCATCTCCTCGCTTTCATTAATTTAGGGTTGCGGAATGCGCGTATGCAGTGACTGCGCTCGGGGCACTAAAAATGATTTTTTCTACTCCCATTATGTTCCTGCTTTCTTGGATGCTGCCCACTTTCGCTCATGCTGCTCCATTTCAGCGTAAAAACGTTGAACTATAGAAGTTGATGTGTCTCTGCAAGGGAATGGGTAGAAGACGTTATGCTGCCGAAAAGGGGAGGGGGTGCCGCGCGGACGCTCAAAGCAGTATTCTAACACATAACAGAAGCTGCAAATTGTGCCAGCTCTCCATAAACGCTGTAGCTATCAGCTGCATATCGTCCTTTATCCCAGGGGAATGATCCCCAGCAGCCATCCCTGCTATGCACAAGGGGAACGCTGGGGAGGGGATTACTCCCCAGGGGATTTCTACTCAGAAATAGGCAAATATGCTACTTTCTAGATTTTTTCGAGGCAGCTTATGTTAAAATAACAAGATAATGGCAACATGTCATGGAATATGAAAGTTACAATGTGTTTACTCAGCCTATATAGTTAAAACTATTATGTTATATGAAAAATGCGCAAATTTCCTGAATGATCAAGAACTCCTACAAATAATCGAAATTGGCAGCTGTTGTTGCTCGGATTTCTTCTCAAGAGGCGAATATAGAAAAGAAAGACAAATTGCAAGCCACATGTCGCTGAGAGAAGAACCCGGCTTCCAAAGAAAATCCTCCATCAAAATGAACGAAATGCTTGGTAATGACTGAGCAGAACCAGAATATCCGCGTCTCTGGCATGATCTACACCATCGAACCCCTACTTCGTTGCAGGGGATGTCGATCCCCTCCCCCGCGTTATTGAGTTGAATTCGCGCATACGGGGTTCGAGTGGGGGAAGGGAAGGGATCCCCTTCCCCATTCGAACCCCGTATGCACTGGGGTTCGCTCGATCAATACCTCTGAAACCATTCACACCATCCCCGCTTAGGTGCAGGGGAGGGGATCGCTCCCCTCCCCTCTGTCATGGCGGGGTTCGGCGGAGGGGATCGTTCCCCTGGGGATCCAGCTCCCCTCCCCTCCCCAGCGGGGATGTACGTGCATACGGGCCTAAGGGATAGAACTTAACAAAGGTCATCTCCTTATCACATATTGCTCGATGAGATTTTGAACGATCGGTATAGCCTGCAGAGACATGCTTATGACATGCATATGAAACCGTAATTTTTCAGCACGAATTCGTTAGCATTATGGCGGCTCAATTGTATTAGGTGGGTCCAGTTCATGCCGTTTTTTAGACGCATCCTCAAATCATTCAGAATAAAGGTAGACAAACACTCTGATTTTAGAAAGCGTTCTATGCAGAATTTCTTTCTCTTTCCAGCAGTAATATTTTTGTTCGGATTTCCTTGATGTCCGCTTGGAAAATCGTCGGAATCTTCAACACATAGTTTTCACCTACCCTGAGTTTTGCCATTTTTTAATTTTGTTCTGGACTTTTGGAAATACTTTGATAACAGTTAGATAGAGTAAACAAAATGCAATGTAATAAAACTTTTTGGCATCGCAGGCTGACTTTCCAAGATTTTGAAAAATATTTTAACGATGCTATCGATTTCCATTAGACATCCAAATCCTCGCGGAACATCAGACGGCTAGGTTGTCATTCGATGCAGCTTCTTCTTCTGTTCTTGATAGACGTTTTTCTTTTCTGATTCGTAGTTTCTTCGAGGAAGAAATTGCCGTATTTCTAGTTTTGTGATGCGTCCCAGGCTGCGACCGAAAATTTTAACAATCAGTATTTCGAGGTAGTAGAAACTCATTTGTCTTTTGAAATTAGTGCTCAATCATAATCGATTTTTGGAAGTTCTAATTTGCGAAGATTTCATAGTTTTTGAAGCGTTTGTGTATTTCACGAATTCGCAAATGTGAAGACTTTTGGAAAACTTGTTATTAAAAACACTGAAAAGCCAGCTTCGATGCCAAAAAATTGGATTTTGCAGCATTTTGCTTATTCCATCCAACTGTTATTGAAGCATTTCCAAAACTCCAGAACAAAAATTCAAAAAAAAATGGCAAAACTTAGGGTAGGTAAAAACTATGGGTTGAAGATTCTAACGATTTTCCAAGCGAACATCAAGGAAATCCGAACAAAAATATTACTGCTGGAAAGAGAAAGAAATTCTGCTTAGAACGCTTGTTAAAGTGTTTGTCTACCTTTATTCTGAATGATTTGAGGATGCATATAAGAAACGGCGCGAACTGGAACCACCTAATACAATTGAGCTGCCGTAATGCTAACGAATTCGTGCTGAAAAAATACGGTTTCATATGATTATGATAAGCATGTCTCCACAGGCTATACCGACCGTTCACTTCCTCATCGAGCAATCTGTGCTAAAAAGATAACCTTTGTTGGTGGTTCGTTCTATCCCTCAGTTACATCAGCGACAGTGGGAATAGCAAGAATATAATTTTGCCTTTTGAAAAGCTAGCAATACAATCTTGTAAACCGTAGGAAGAGAGGGAAGCAGAAAAGCTCTGTATTGAAATTCGGAGTTGCAAAACAGGATATCTTGTCGTATTAACCATTGACTCTACATTAAAATCCTCTTTCGAAGCTTCACTCTTCTTGTCTAAAAGATCTTCTTGACTCACATACAAAACATAAGCGCACAAAAATAAAATGTCATTAAAATCGTTGAGCTTGCTAAAGGCACGCAGTTCTTGAACATCAAGCGAATCCGAACAAAAATATTACGGCCGGAAAGAAGAAGTTTTGCATAGAACCTTTTTTAGAGTGTTTGTCTATCTTTATTCAGAACGATTTGAGAGTAGGTCTAATGAACGGCACGAACTTTCGGTCCCACCTAATAGTATAACAAGCCGTGAATATGTGATTTCATTATATATTAGGTTCTCACACAGTACACCAATCCATAGACGACCTGGGTACCAGTTGATCCACACTTTTATACTCTTTCTTACAGCTATATTTGCTTTGTGATCTACCCTGTATTTGCAACGTTATCGCCATGGCTTTTGAGCAGCTCAGCACTGACGCCAAATATCTCCTGAATTTTGAAAAAATTTATTCTGATGCTTTCAAAGAGCGCTGATGATTATAACGCAAAGCAAATCCTTGGCCACATTGCAGTCATTTTAGATTACATGGGCCACGTTTACTAAGTGCGTTATAATTACTTATTCAATAAAAACCGCGGCTTTTTGAATACGTTAACCACCTAAAAGTACCGAAAATTCCAAAAAGCTGCTTTTTCGAAGCAAATCAGACTTGGTTATATTGCATAAATAATGTTTAATAAGAATCATGTTTGAATTCGCAAAAACTTCAAATGCTTTCGTGCATTTGCTGCAGTTGCGTGTTTCATGACATTGCCAAAAATCAAAACCTCCGAAGAAATAATTTTTTGAAACTAAAAACAGCGGATCAGGAAATTCTAAAAATACTACCTTGTAGTCCAAAAATTGCTCTACTTGATCCGCACTTAACTCTTTTCGAAACTTTAGAATGAAGTTTTTGAAAATTAGCCTAACTTAGAGGAGATGAAATTGACGGGAGGAGAATTTTGGCAGTTATCAAAAAGAGCATACGAGTTTTTGGTTCGAAAATGTATTCGTAAGGAAGAGAAGGAAAATATGCATCGAATGCATGTTGAAACTAATTTGGGTCTTTATTGTGCGTGGTTTTATAGTGATTTGAAAAAACCGACAAAACTTTCGGGACAACCTAATATTTACAGTGTGAAAACTCCGAAGTTTTAGGTCAGAAAAAAAAGAGGGTGGCCACAGTCATGAAGTTTGTTTCTATTCAGAAGGTAGTTAAATAAAAAAATTCACTTCAGCTTATGCCGATAGAAGACAACAGAACAATGGGGAAAAAAGAATTCTCCAAAACAAACTGCAGTAAGAAACGAAGAGAGGAAGTGAAAACAAATAGGGGGTCTGTAAATTAGCAGATTGGTACCGCACATAGCCGAAAGATAGGGTCCTGCCACTCTCAGTAAAAGGAGTAAATTGGTAGTTAGTGTGACCAGATAGCCGAGTGGACTTGAGATAGCGTCCGAGCACAAAATAGACGGCTTGCGAACATCCACTCGAAATGTTAGCGAGTGAGCACGGCGACGGTCTCACCTTGAACGAGAACAAACATGGAGCCCCAAACGTGATAGAGAAGCTGGCTGAGAGTTAAGTCAGCTTACTGGGAATTTTCTCAGAAAATTTCTCAACCGCCATGTCGCAGCCGCACTGGCAGTAGCGCGATAGCTGTAAAGCAAAAGAACGATGTGGAAAATTTCTCGAACCGAGTTGTGAGAAAGTTTCCAGTTGTCGCGCAGACGATGAGTGACGAAAACACTTCTGCTAAAAGAGTGGGGGGTGGGCGGTGACAAAGTTGTGTCCGTCACCAGCAGGGCCTTCTGTCTTGAGCACTTCGTCGATCATCCTCGAGGAACTGTCACACAGACTTCTGTTTTTCCGTGTTACCGGTCTCGACGCTCTCATGGTAATCGAGTATTTTTTTTATTTTCCATAACTAGACAGTACAGCTGCTATATCTATCATATGAGCTTATATTTGTGAACGCCTTTGCACCGGCTATAAAAATGCTCACTGCTTGCTGCAGCTTTACATTAAATACTTTATTCAATATTGATTTTCCCTTATTTTTGGATTAACAGCTGATCTAACTTTATTTTCTTCAAGTAACAACTCATACTCTTCCGGGCAAATCCTTCACTGATGTTGTTGTGTGATGATGTTTTGTAAATTACTGAGTTCTCAGCATCTTTGATTCAAAACGTCACATGATAGTTGAACAATAATAAACTTGTTTTACAAGAAATTGCAGAAATTACAATTAAGATAACTTTTTGAACTTCTTAGTTTTATGCGTCCTATAGAAATCTCTAAAAAAAATTCCAGTGAATGAATTACTCAAATTACAATGTCTCTTGTTTTTGAAGACACCTATTACAGCTCACTATTAATTTGTGAATCTCTCTATATCCTAAAAGTTAGAATCTCCTCTTGTTGACAATAATTTACAATTTTGGTGAGAGTGCGTTATCTTATACAGATCGAAGCAGTACCACTAGCCTCTTAGTTGCCTTCTAGAAATTCTAAGTACTGAATTATTTACTCGTATATTTACGTATTCATTCAGTTACTTCTACACGCTCGAGGGCACCCCACTATGCGAATTTTTGAAAACGTAGTCAGGAATAGTTTTTATAGCACTCAGCGTCAACACTTTTAGGAGGGAAGTACAAAAGAACAAGAAGTCTGAAACACATCTATTTTGCCTAAATCAAGTAAGAATATTTTTAAGGTTTACCTCACTTCCGCCATCTACTACTACTTACTACGATTTCTCCGTGAATTTCACTTATGGAGTGTTGACTCTAACTTATCGTTAAAGGTGCAGGAAATGACCAAACTCTCAAAAAAAAACTCGCTGCCATTATTTCTCAATTACTTTGACGTCATGGATACTTTTGAATCGTTATACGATTTTGTTTCTTGATTTGTTGAATAAAAAAGTAATGCAGCTTCCACTAAACTTTATGTAATTTATATCCCTCATCAAGGTACATGAAGTTTTTCTACACAATATAAGCTTTTTATTCACTCCTTTGAAAAATTTGATTTTCCTACGTAAATCTTATCTCTGTAAAATCAGAATTTTACTCCAAGCCGCTCGTATGCAGACTACACTTGCTTCTTTCACACCAAAGCACTTCTGATAAAGCCGCACTTGTTGAGCTGGAGAGTCCGGATCCGGTGTAGGGGGAGGGGGGGGGGGGAGAGGGAACTGCATCATTGGGATCTAGACAAATGTATGAGTAATTCCAATTAACATTACCACTTCTCACTTCTAGCAGCTTGCAAAATTTCCTACGGACCCCTCATAATCCTATACTGCATACATCCTTTCAAAAATTGTGGTTTTTTACAAATTTAAACCATGGATTTAGCGCCAAAAGCGCTAAATCCACAATATGTTCTTGGCGCCAAACTCAAACTACATTGTTTGAACCCTACATACGAACTATAATTTTCCGTTGCTAATAAAATCAACGGGATTTAGGCTGACGTAGAAGCTAAAATAAAAAAATAGCATTTATCTACAAGACGAAAAACATACTTATTGAAACAGAGGTAAATATTGCACAAAGGGGTAGATGCTGATAGAGATCAATTTTGATCAGAAGCACGAGAACTGGGTGCTGAACATGGAGTTGCTTGTAGACCACCATGAATAAAACGTAGCTTCTCCGACTATTCCTGAAAATCTTCATAAACGTTTGATTTCCAAAGCTTATCTGCTTTCAGATTGTCTTGTACTTCGAATAAAGTTTGAAATACCTAAAAAAAATTACATCTCAAAGCAAAACAACAACAACGGTGCGTTTTCTAATAAATACTAACCTAACCTTATTCTGTTAGTATGGCATTTCGGTTCGAAAATAAAATGATAAACTGATGTCATTCTTACAGCAATGACTATAGGAATTCGTACGCCCTAAAACCTAGAATTTCTGGGGACTTGTGAATTTATCATCTTGTCATCTGTCAAATTTCAAACATTGATATCAGGCTCAGCAAACACTACAACATTAATTGAATGTAAAAACCAACTGAAAAAAATAATGATGAAAATAGATGAGTTAAGTGAATCAACTCGTTAGGATGATAGCTTTTGACTGCTATAAAGCATAGAGAGTTATGTGCGAAGCGTATTTCTTGAGTTCTATGTTACGTACTGAGTTGTGCGTGCTAGCGCCGTGCCGAAATGTCAGTCAATCTATTAGTGTCATTCCCACTTGGGTCTTGACGCAGTGTTGGCACGGCGCTGGCACGGTACCGGCACAGTGCAACATAAGTAATTCTGACGCCTTAGTGAAAATGATTCTTGATTTAATGACTACAAAAGTGTTTGCAAAACTCTATGGCGTTTCTGCAAAGGTATTTAACGCAAATTATGTTAGAATTATGGTCAATAAGGAATTTTGTGCCGCTTTGGCGCGATCTTAATTTAGACTGACATTGAAGTGAAGAAGTGAAACTTTACTTACAGTACGCTTACAGTAACATGAAAGTACTGGTTTTTTATATCAAAGCCTTTTCCCAAATGTTTACAATGTAAGGGGTCACAATCTACGCCTTATAAAGTAATAAGACATTAACATCATGAATTAGTATGAAGCTTGAATGTTTACCTGAGTGAGTTGTGATGTCAAACTGTTCATCGTTCCGCAGATGTTCTCATTGTACACACTTGGCCGGTCTAGATTGGTCGTTTTGTAAAGGGCAGGATCTCGTCGGGATTTTTCATGACTCAAAAAGTCTCGATATCTCTTCACTTCCTAAATATAGAGTTGATTATATATCAAAAAAACCTTTTAAGGGAATTCCTTCTCTTCATGTTGAACACAATCAAATCGAATTTTCAACAAAACTTTGAAAATTTGCTTCTTTGCAGCAAGCAAAAAGGTCTCACCCATGTTATGATAGTTACAGCAATCGGTACAATTCTGTAATGGGTACTGCTACCCCTGCTACCTATATTTTACCTTCTATCTTCTGAAATCTCACAATTTTCCTTTTAATTTCATATGGGTTTTTGGAATTGCTACAACGAAGGCAGTAAGGGCTAAACTTTTTACTAATATGAGTTGGAAATTTGCCGAAGTGACTCGAGGAAACTTGAAAAAGTTAAAAGTGATTTTACATGTGTGATATAAATATCTCAATTAGCTAGAATTCAACATGTGGATTGTATATGGAAAAGAAATTTCAAAAGAAGCTATGGAGGTTTTTTCCTGCAGTTGTAACAACTTATGCTCCGACCTGATTTTTTTGTGGAGATTATAGCAAGATTTTGCCATGGTATTTAAAATTATATTCCAACTTCTGTTCTTCCAGCGCTCCTCTAACAATGCGGTCTCATAGGATCTGCCGAACAAAGCAAAACGTCATTCTATTTTTATGTTGCTGTTTTGTTAAGTAACAGCAAGCTACATATATTAGCAGTAACTCATCTTTCTATGCAAATCAGAGAATGTAAACAGGTCTTTTGGTTTTACTAGTAGGATCGAAAGATTGTGATCCACCTAAACATAAATAATGCAGAAAATAGCTTTGCTACAAGGTAAGGATTGTGTCGGTAACGAAGAAAATACAATCCTGTAGCAAAGCATTACATTCTAACACAAAACATCATCTATAGTGAGCTTTTCTTGACGGGGCACGCAAAGCTCGCAGAATCACTTTTTTCACGTTTCTCTAGACTTTATTTTACAGAGAACCGGTTCACATGCCGGTTAAATTTTATTGGAGAGCGTTTTAGCTATCAAATAAATCATGGCAAAAGTGTTTTCCCCCAAAGGGATAAACCTTATAGAGTATCAAATGGAATCCCAATAAGATCCAATTCTTTGCGACGAATTCTGAGTTCTATACTAAATACATTTTTTTTTGAATCACCCTTCGCTCCACCCCAGCCTTTCGCTTTTCCTTCCCAACTCTACCTATGTACTCTTGCCTTGTTTCATCTAACAATAAGTGGTCTCATTATAAGCAACATATGGATGTAGGCTGCACTAAGGAGCAGTAAGAGTTCCTCTGCGAAGTCACATTAAGTTTAAGATTGTTGTCAGTACATTTGGCCAGGAAAATATTGAGCTAAATAGGGAATAGTTTGATAAAATTACTAAAAATAATGGCTTCAAAGCAGCTAAACTTTATGCGTTTGAAAGCAAGCTGTATGAAAAGAAAAGCGTGAGATTATTAGTTGAGATAACTCTTCTTCTTAGGATCGAACTATGACACTTGCAGTATCTTGAAAGAAAGTAAGGGGTATGAAAAAGCGTTTGTTCTTTCGTTGTTTGCGTGACAGCTTGTTCCAAAGCTTACAACCTACTAGATAAATGACTGTTTTCGTTTATGTAGGTAAAACTGATTTTAGGCTGCAATTTGGAAAAAAGTGAAAGCGATACGATACTTTGCATTGCTAAAGAATAACTTTTAGCAAAATATTAGGTCGTTTCATAAGTTCGTAAAGTTTTCATTCTCGTTTTCATTTCTTTTAGGAGCGGTTGATTTGTGGCAAAATGCGTAGATCATTGAAAAGAGCTGATCATGCTCTTTAAAACAAACTAATCAGCTTCGATAAAAACCTAATCTGCTTTGGTTTTTCAGCTTTCAAAAAAGGATTTCTCAAAAGGCAAAAAGAAGCATTTTCGGGATTTGCTCAGTTTTTCTTATAAAAAAAAATTTCTGCGCGATTTTTTTGCCGGTTATAACTTGGCGTTTTCTGGTTAATATGAGATAAATAAGGATTGGATTGCTCCAAAAAACAAAGAGTTTGCAGAATGTCCCGTGAGCACTTCGCTGAAAATTACTTGACAAGAACAAGACGGTCGCCCATAGCGTACGCAACCAGGCTGCACCTTTTAGATGAATCCCTACTGCAGAAAAGGCTTAACAGGTCCAATGAGCTTTTTTGCGCGACGAAATTTGGCTCCTTACGCCAAACGTCGTCCCATCTGTCCTGCAAGATTTAACCGGAAGGTACATTAGCATTCGATGTACTCCTGAGATTTCGCTCTACCATATTGTCACCTGTTCCAGTCTATCACAGATCATACAAACGGCATCTATTTTGATTCTGGAGAGTATTTCAGGCGCCAGTTAAAGGAATTTTTTGGGTCCAGAACCGCTAAGTTCTGGAAAAGCAGGAATGAAAATCTGGTGGCATGGTGGCAGAAGGTTGTGCGCAGCAACGGAATATACATTGACTGAGTTTTGCCAAAATTTTGTCATTTCGTTGATTTATAAAAACTCTACGAACTTACGAAACGACCTAATAGAAAGCACAAGAAGAAGCCATGAAACTATGAACAAGAAAATCCAGAAAAAGTTCCGAAAACAAGTTCTCACATCATTCAGATCGTCCAGGCGGCGTGCCAGCACTTCCATACATTTCCGTGAATGCTCGCAGTCCTAAAAAGAATCAATATCTAAGCCATCATATGAGCAGAGAATAAACGAACAGAAGATCTTCTATGAAAAGTCAAGTGTTAAGGCAATGATCGGATAAGAGAAACGTTTCTACCAAGCCGTGTCAGTGAGCAGTATTCTCTCAACTGAGATTTTATTCAAAAAAAATCATGCTTGGTTTTTTTGCCCTTATTCTCTACAAGCTGTATATGGAAGCGTTATATCCTAATTATATTCGATTAAAAGGTTAACATAAGACCACGAAAAGATACAAAAAGTGGAAGTCAAAGAAGAGAAATACACAACAGTTGCTCCTCATAGAGCTACTGACCACATAGAATAATTTTCGCCCTAAACAAGTACATTGTATCTGCGAATATTTAGAAACATACGGCTTTGATTATGAACACGTGACATCACGTTATTTTATTGAAACTCTGCTAGTTAGATACATTCGAGTTTGTTGATTTTTGCAGCTGAAAAGATGAAAAAATTTCTTGAAAATGGTGAATATAATTCAAACTGGAAAAATGCTATTAGAGCCAAGCTAACCTATGGCCTATTCATCAACGAACCGGTAAAATTAACCCCTGAGAGCAAACCTTGGGGGTAAAATTTACCCTTAACGTCACTCTTGAGGCTAAGCGTTTTTTTCTAATTCGCGAATACGGGCTAATTGCTTTTTGGGGTAAAATTGCCCTGAGAGTAAATTTACCATTAAGGGTAAACATTTTCGCGTAAGGTTTGTTGATGACTACGGCCACAGCTGTATTTGAGGTAGTTCGGTTAAAACCAACGTAGCCTTATGAAACAGAGGATATTGTGAGTTTGAAGCAGAAAAATTGATAACGAATTAGTCAGTCATTCGCTTCCTGGAGTAAAATTATTAGGTTGGCAAATGTCGCACTATTTTCAAAAATTCATAACTTTTGATTTTTTTAACCGATTTGCCTGCTTTCAATTAGCGGCTAAGCAAACACTGCATAAATGGAAACGGTAGAAGAAAATTACTCAAATTTTGAATTTCTTGGGTAAGGTCGTAAAAAATCTGCAACTTGCAGTAAAAATCGGAGCTGTCATATTATAGGTTCTATTACCTGTTCTTTGTAACGTGCAAAGTTTGCATTGACTGAGCGTCTTTATGAAAAGTTAAGATTTCCAAGAAAAATGCCAAAGTGAATCAAACTGCCCTTTTGTATTGCTTGCTCGAGAATCATAACTTTTTAAAGAGACGCTCAATCAGCACATATCTTGCACATTTAAAAGGAGTAGCTATTAGGACCTGTCATACTGACAGCTCCTATTTTTACTGCATGTTACAGATTTTTTATGCACAGAAAACTCAAAATTTGGGTGACTTTGTTCTACCGTTTCTATCTAAGCATTGTAGGCTTAATAGAAAGCCGGTTAGACATCGCTATGACCGATCTGCTATCTCTAATAAAAAAAAGAGCAAATTGGTTGGTCAACCCAGAAGTTATAAATTTTTGAAAATGGTGCGACCTCTCGGGCCAGCCTATTACCTTGAGAGTAAATTTACCATTTAGGGATAAAGGTTTTTTGGGTAAGGTTTGTTGACGAATACGGCCACAATTGTATTGGAGGTAATTCGCTTGAAACCAACGCAGCTCTATGAAACAGATGATATTGTGAGTTTGAAGCAGGAAAATTTATGAAGTAGCTGTCAATCGCTTTATGGGGAAAAATTGCTTTGAGAGTAAATTTACTCTCAAGGTTTGTTGATAAATAGGGCCACTGTTCTGTCTGTGAAGGTAAGTCTTTTGCAACGAAAGCAGCTTCATGAAACAGAAGATCTGTTACTTTGAAGCAAGAATTTGTACGAACAACTCACATCTTTTAGCGTAAATTCTCAAATAATCAGGTCCAAATATTCACAACCTAAGATCAATTTCTAGCAAATTCTTTCACCCAAGTAGATTGTTCTATGCACATAAAAAATGTTTTCGCAGAGCTGAGAGATTGCGCATGCAGAAGCCAAAATTAGCGCGCACAAATTCTTTTAGTAAGTTGTTAGCTGAAGCATAGCCATGAATACTCGAGAACGTTGTTTTCATTGTGGAGCGAAGAGTTTGTCACTTTTTTGTCTTTGAGGATAATTTGTGTGGTTGACTTGGATGAGGAGTCGAAGATCAAGGGAATTCCATAGCAAAGGCATTGTTGTCCGTGTGCTGTGTGTGAAATAAAATCATCGAATCGAGAAAACAAGCGCATGCATAGCGTTTTGCAGCTTGGAAATGTAAAAAAAATTTTCCACGAAAATAGCGTGGAAAAAAAGATAAAGAATGAAAAAACAGAAGTGACTTGACTAGGTGACCGAAGAGTATCAGGTAATTCTGGTCGGTTTGCTGACGAAAGTTTGTGAATTCATTCAGTTGAAAGCATTACTTTACGCTCAGCAACAAAGAGAACAAATGTGGTATACAGCGCATGAAAACTTTCAGTTATATAGTTCTAAATTACAGAATGGAAGTTTTATTAGATGTGAAAATAGCAATTCTAGATAGCAGGTAGATTGTCCTACAAGGAACCTAAAAAAGCCTTCTTTGGACTATGGAATGAAAGTGATATTAGTGTGCTAATGTTATTATATTATTATTTTGTTTTTGTTCATATAAAGTTTTTGCTCTGATAAACCAAGCCACAAGGTTGGAGATCATAGCGAGCGTTGAAACGCTTGCAGTAGTAAGAGTGTTTTGAAAATCATTGAATATGCTGAACATTTCTAGAATTACTTCTTTTGCGTACCATTTATATATCTTTGAGGGTTATCAGCGCAAAAATCGAAAGCTGTTCATTACACAGTGCTGGCCATAATTATAAAGCCACTCTAGAAATCGTCGTAAATTTCGTTCTTGGCAATAAATCTGTCTAAAACTTTGCTGTATTGTGCGCATGTCAACCTACCATGGACTCTCGAAACGGCTTCCAGTCTAGTTGAGTTTGAACGAGAAAAAAATTCGAAAAAGCCCTCAATGAAAGCTGGACAAAATCATCAAGCCGCCTAGTTTCTCTAATCACTATCGCATTCCCTGACTCTCAAATTTTTTTTGTACACTTACATCCTAAAATAGGAAACGTTTGCCACACCTACGGCCTGTCATCCTACTCAAATTAAAGCGATCACTGCATTTTTTGCTTTCAAAAGCAACAAAAGTCAATCTGTTTCAACGAACAGCTGATTTAAGGAGTTTTCAAGCTCTTGTTCATTTGTGCGTCAACCCTGTGGTGAGACTGGAGTTTGTCCGTCAATATCAGACATTACGCAGAGTTTATGAGAGCGCTCCTCACCTCAACTGTCGAAAATGCTCAGTGGATTTTATGACTACCATTTGACTTCCCTGTACCATAATCTTTCTATATAAAAACTGAACCAATGCACATATATTCTCCATGAGTGTTAAGCAATTACCAGAGAACTGGTCCCGACCATCTCCTATATTGTGACTTTGAAACAGGAATTTTACATGGGAATGCAATGGCTGCGAATCATATGCTCAACTCTTGAATTGCAATAGAACTTATTCACAGTAGTAGGTACAGATTCATCTTACAAGCTCTTCTTAAATCGTGCTTAAATAAGATCGAAATATATAATATCGCGAAGGTAAGCAAGCTTTTTAGTTCTACTTCCGGAAAAAATTGTAATTTTTCAAATGTTTGTTGCCATAAGATAGCGTATTGCACCTTGCTTATTGAAGAAAACTCAAACTTGCTGCGGATTTGCTAATGAAGCACTAAAATGAAGTATGGTAATAATTATCAACGTATCAAAGTAGACCTTTGTTAAGTATGAGAATAATCTTCGAAATATGATTTCATTTTTGAAATACACACTACTTGTTAGAGGATTACGCCATGCGTAAAAATATGAAATTGTTTATTAAATACTTTATTCCATCAGGATTCAAAAATGATTTCCTTTGCAGATTATTCAATGATGCAGTCCCGATAAATGCTCTATTTAATCATGTTGACAAAGATATTTTTATTTGTGCAAAGAATGCTGCTTCCAAATCATCAACTTAGAAAAGCGTTCGAAGTGATGTTTGTTCTATATTTGTGATACTTGAAATTATTAATGCTTTAGATAGTTCAAGTTTTAGCAAGCATCGTTAGGAGCTTTCTTGAGCATGATTGAAGATTCAATACATCTCCAAGAAAGAAAAGATACCTTTAATTGTTACATGGTTTGGTTATTTGTTACCGCTTTGAAAATTTGGTCACTGATGCAGATAATACTCTCAAAATTAGAACAAACCATTTTCTTTGAAAACTGCTGTCTCATTTACGTAACGTAAGGAATGGCTAAAAAAGCTCCTCGTTTATTTTAGGAAAAGTACGAGATACAATTCAGACTATAAATTAGGCCAGAACAATTTTCTTAGTTTGCGCTTGCGGCCACAAGTGATGTTAATTGCATAATATTTGCTTTGAAGTTTTTTTTACTTGTTTGCAGTTCACATATATCATAAACAGGACTTGATAGAGGTCCTGATTTTCCTCAGCACTACATGTTCATTTTTGATTGATAACTCTATGTTATTTTCGTTCCAGAAAATTATGGAAGCTACTGTTGGTTTGAGCCACAATATTATCGTGAATTGTTTGCCGCCAAGTGTCGGTGAGAATCCGATCGCGATCGCATAAAGTAGAATTATTAAATGTATTGCACTGTGTAGCGCTTGTTCTCGGATCAGGGTATGTTGTAGGCTCCCACTGCTATAAATAGAAAACCTCCTCCAAAACAAGAAGATTCTAAAACACAGTCACCTAGGTATCTGCTCGTAACACTGTTCCTGATGCTATAATCAGGGAAAGAACTGAGAGCATACCAGCATGAAGGATGCTTTAAATTCAAAAATTGGAATTACAGGAAGCAAACGGCACTGATACCAAAGCACGCAACATAGAAATGCAAATCAGGATATCACACAGAATGAGACCACAGATGCCAGGGCTCGGCACAGCTGGCACTGGGTCAAGCTGGATATCGTTTTTAGGGCGTTTTTTCTTGGGTATGTTGTAGGCTCCCACTGCTGTAAATAAGCAACCTCCTTCAAAACAAGAATTTTCGGAAACAGCATTCACCTCTGTATCTGCTCGTAACACTGTTCCTGATGCAATAATCAGGGAAGGAAGTGAGAGCATACCAGCATGAAGGCAGCTCTGAAATTAGAAATTGGAATTACAGGAAGCAAACGGCACTGATAACGAAGTATAATAACGGAATAAGAAAGGCAAACCAGGTTGTCACACAGAATGAGATCACAAAAGCAGGAAAGAAAAACCGAATGTTTGACTCTTCTTTTACTCGGATTTGACTGCTAGAATTTCTTTCTTCCTAATCTATCAAAGCAAATTTTGAGACAAACAAGCTGCTGAATAACACTGACGATGAAAAAGGCAAATGACCCAATGCAGAAATATGGCACTCATTCTCAACAGAAATTTTCTTTGAATTTTGTAGCAGTGTCCAATTTGAGCTGCGCGCCTTTTAGTAGCAAGCTCGATGATACATGATATTTTATTTTTGTGCGCTTGTGTTTTGTATATAAGCCAAAAAGTTCTAGACAAGAGCATTAAGCTTCGAAAGAGGATTTTGATGTAGAGTCAATGGTGTAGTAGGATAAGATATCCTGTTTTGTAATTCCGAATTTCAATCCAGAACTTTTCTGCTTCCCTCCCTTTCTACAGTTTACAAGATTGTATTGCTAGCTTTTCTACGAGCTGTAAAATTTAAATTCTTGCTATTCCCACTGTCGCTGATGTAACTAAGGAACCATCAACAAAGGTCATCTTTTTATCACAGACGAAATCGTGGATGAGATTGCTGATGATCGCTACATCCAGAGACATGCTTATCATGTGCATATGAAAACGTAATTTTCAGCACGAATTCGTTAGCATTATGGCGGCTCAATTGTATTAAGTGGGTCCAGTTTGTGCGGTTTTTTAGCCGCATCCTCAAATCATTCAGATTAAAGGTAGACAACACTTTAAAAAGCGTTCTAAGCAGAGTTTCTTTCTCTTTCCCGCAGTAATATTTTTGTTCGGATTTCCTTGATGTTCGCTTGGCGTCAGAATCTTCCACCCATGGTTTTTACCTATCCTGAGTTTTGCCATTTTTTTTTTCGATTTTTGTTCTATACTTTCGAAATGCTTCAATAGCAGTTGGACAGAATAAGCAAAATGCTGCAAAACCCGATTTTTTTTGTCATCGATAGCTGGCTTTTTAGTGCTTTTAATAACAAATTTTCCAAAATTCTTCACATTTGCGAAGTCGTGAGATACACAAACGCTTCAAACACTATGAAATCTTCGCAAATTGGAACTTCCAAAAATCGGTTATGATCAAACACTAATTTTAAACGAATGAATTTCCACTGCCTCGAAAGACTGATTTTTGAAATTTTCAGGTGCAGCTCATCACAAAACTAGAAAATGGCAATTTTTTCCAATTCTTTCAGGAATCAGGAGGGAAGAACATCTGTCAAGAAGAGAAGAAGAAGCTGCATCTGTCTTCTGTCTTGAGCACTTCTTCGATCATCCTCGAGAAACTGTTACCACAGACTGTGTTCTTCCGTGTTACCGGTCTCGACGCGCTCATGGTAGTCGAGAATTTTATTATTTTCCATAACTAGAGTACAGCTGCTAAATCTATCATAAGAGCTCATATTTGTGGTGGCCTTTACACGGCCTATGAAAATACTCACTGCTCGTTGCAACATTTTATTAGTCCCACATCAAATACCTAAAATTTATTTTCCCTTATTTTTGGGCTAACAGCTGATCCAACTTTATTTTCTTCAAGTAACAACTCATACGTTTCCGGACAAAGCCTTCATTGATGTCATTGTGTGATGATGTTCTACACATTATTGAAATCTCAACATCTTTGATTCAAAGCGTCACATGATAGTTGAACAATAACGAACTTGTTTTACAAGAAATAGCACTCATTCCAATTCCAATAACTTTTTGAAGTTCCTAATTTCATGCGCTCTCATAGATGTTCCCCAAAAAATTCCAGTAGAGAATTGCTTCCAGATTACAATGTCTCCTGCTTTTGAATATACAGCACCTTAATAATTTGTGAATCTCTCCGTATCCTCTAAAGGGCAAATCTCCTCTCGTTGACAATGATTACATTTTAGTGAGAGTGCATAATCTACGATTACAGGCAGTATCGCTAGTCTCTTGGTTGCCCTCATCCTAGAAATATTAAGTACTTATTTATTTGCTCGTATATTTACGTACTTTCAGTTATTTCTACACGCTTGAGGGCACCCCACTATGCGAATTTCTGAGAACGTCGTCAAGAATTATTTTCTTTAGTACTCAGCATCAACACTTCTATGGGAAGTACACAAGAACAAGAAGAAGTCTAAATCTCATCTGCTTTGCTTAAATAAAAAAAGAAATTCTTCAAGGTTAACCTCACTTCCGCTATACTCAATACGATTTTTGCGTGAATTTCACTTGTGGAGTGTTGACTCTAACTTATCATTGAAGGCAGCGTCCGGGCAAAATTTCGCCTCTCATGTTTCTGCCATTCTGGGGCCTTTCCGTGGCCCTGATTACAGTTATAAAGTCCAAATTGTTCAAAAATCCTCAAAAAACCCGATTCTTGGGGACCCTCTCTTCAAGGAGCGGACGAGTTTCGGATTGCTCGTCCCCGTCGCATGCCAGCTTGAGGAGATGCACTGCACGGATGCAGTGCAACTGCAATGCAACTGCACACCTGCGTGAGCACTCGTCCTCAGGATGGTTTGTGATACGAAGGGGCGGTTTGTGATACGTATCACAAGTCCGTATCTCCTTTTAGAGGCCAACGGATCGTACCAAAGGATCGGACCAACGCGGATCGGATACTCATGGACCCCTTTTTACAACTATGTGCTAATCTGGGTGGATGGATCTTGCTTGGACGCTACCTTTAACGGTGGATGAAATGACTATACTCCTAAAAAAAACTCGCTGCCATTATTTCCCAATCACTATGACGTCATGGGTAATTTCGAATCGTTACACGATTTTGTTTTCTGATCTAGTGAATAAAAGAGTAATGCAGCTTACACTAAATTTCATGTAATTTATATCCCACATCAATGAAGTTGAAGTTGTGGTGGCTTGCTTAGCTGGACACCGGGATTGGTATATCCTTTATTCGACTAACGTTTCGGCGGTATCGCCTTCTTCAGAGTCTGAAATCATCGAACGCATAAGTGAACTATCCTATCAAAAACCGCCTCAAGACCTAGGAAAACGCCCAATGCGTCAGTGAACCAAGAACTCGAAAGTGAATGCAGGATTAAACTAATGCTCACCTAAACAGATGCCGACAAAGTGGTATTGCAGACCACTATACCAGTAACTGAGCTCTTACTTTCTTATATACCTATTCGCCTGGCCTCAAATTGACCTCAGAAGCCGCAAAGGCTCTGATAAGGCGCCAACTCATTAGTGATGTCTATGCACTCATCTTTCCTATTCAAATTTGGATTTTTGGCGGCAATCCAAAACGCTTCTAAAGTCTTGCGCGCTAGGATTTCGGATTCGTACGCCAAGATCGTGACCTCCACGCGTATCTCTGCGTCATTATGGAACTGTCTGCGATGCTTGCCCAGTGGAGTTGCCATGTTCGATTTTTTGAGCCCGTCTAGGTGTTCTTTTACGCGTATACATAGGGGCCGCCCCGTCTCGCCGATGTACGTGCCTCCACATGTCTGACAGGTGATAAGGTACACCACCCCCGCAACCATGCAGTCGCCTTCCCTGCCCTGCGGGCATATGATGCATCCTGGAGTCATGCAAAGCCTATCATATGCCCTATTTCGTACTAGCTGATGTTTGAGGTTTGTAGGGGGTATGTCAACTACCCTTATCCAATCCTGGAGGTCCGCTTGTAGTACCAATCTTCTAACCGTCTTGCTCAACTCCTCTGAGATATACGGCAGGCAGAAAGGGATCTTTCCATCGGTTTCTGTAACCACATTCTCCTGAGCTCGGTGATGTTTTGCGTGAGTGTGCCCAAAGGTCTTGTAACCATTAGATCGAGCTACTCTGTCAGCTATCGCCATGGAATAAGCCTTTTGCTGCCCGTCAGAGGAGACCTTCAGAGCAGTTCTGAACATACTCGGACAATACTGAAGTTGAAGTTTTTTTTACGCCATATAAGCTTTTTATCCACTCCTACGAGAAATTAGATTTTCCTACGTAGATCTTATCTCCGTGAAACCAGAATTTGAAAACTCCAAGCCATTCATACTCAGACGTACATTTGCTTCATTCACACCAAAGCACTTCTGATAAAGCCGCACCTGGGGGGGGGGAACTGCGTCATTGTGATCTAAACAAATGTATGAGTAATATAGACTAACATCAGCACTTCACACTTCTAGTAGTTTGCAAAAATTTATGCGGACCGTTCAAAATTCTAGGCTGCGATCTGCTCAAAAATTGTAGTTTTTTTCAAACTTAAACCATTGATTTTAGCGTTAAAAGCGCGAACAATATGTTCTTGGCGCCAAATTCAAACTATTAGGTTGGCTCGAAAGTTCTGGGACATTTTCGAACTTGATCAGCTATTTCTCGAAACCTAACGCATGTACATCAGATGGAGGTACTATTCGATAGAGCAAAGCAAGCTCTACAAGATATTGTGCAAAAACTCGCACCAGCTTCCGAACCCACCGCAAGTTTGCACTCAAAATCTGAGTCGTACTGAAATTCAAAAAATCGCGAAAAATTCATATCTTTGTTCAAACAAATCCTACGGATCTCCAACTTGCTCACAAAAGTTGTACACCACATTGGACACTCATACACACCGTTTCTGTATTTTTTCCTCATCTGGAAATCGAGAAAACGAAAATTTTCATGCTTATATATTAGGTTGTCCCAAAAGTTCTTGCGCCAGATTTTCAAAAAATCATAACTTCCCTGCCACTCAATGGATTTTCTTGTGTTCAATTTCATTTGAAAGAGGAAACCTTTCTCTTTACAGCAGTACCTTTGGCATGAACTGGTATTAGAAAGTTCCAGAGCTAGAGGCAATTGAACGAAATCAGTCAAGATTGGCATTTTTCAAGCTGGATCACGAAAAATTCTGGAAGTATTTTTATTTGATAGAGAAAATTCTGCACATTACAGAGGTACCTTTTTCATGAATTAAAACCGAGTAGATCGAGAGTTAGAAGCAAACAAAGAGAATTTCTTCACTTTTGCAATTTTTGAGCATGCTCAAAAAAGCTTGAAAACGTCACAAAAAAGGCGAAAAAGTTATAAACATGGGTTTTGCAATTTTCCCTTTTTAGCTGAGTGAGTTTCGAGCTGATCGAGAGCAATTTTGATTTTCGTGATTTTTTCGGATTTTCGGGTCTGCGTTTTTCACGAAAATCAAAATTGCTCTCTATCAGCACGAAACTCACTCAGCTAAAAAGGGAAAATCGCAAAACCCATGTTTATAACTTTTTCGCTTTTTCTGTGACGCTTTCAAACTTTTTTGAGCATGCTCAAAAATTGCAAAAGTGAAGAAATTCTCTTTATTTGCTTCTAACTCTCGATCTGCTCGGTTTTGATTCATGAAAAAGGTACCACTGTAATGTGCAGAATTTTCTCTATCAAATAAAAATACATTCAGAATTTTTCGTGATCCAGCTTGAAAAATGCCAATCCTGACTGATTTCGTTCAACTGCCTCTAGCTCTGGAACTTTCTGATACCAGTTCATGCCAAAGGTACTGCTGTAAAGAGAAAGGTTTCCTCTTTCAAATGAAATTGAATTCAAGAAAATCTATTAAGTGGCAGGGAAGTTATGATTTTTTGAAAATCCGGCGCAAGAACTTTTGGGACAACCTAATAAAAACGAAGCTGTGCTGTTTTCACCCATGTAGTTGAATAGTACAAGCCCTTAGAAGTATAGCCGTAAATTTTCAACTTTCCGTAAGCCCTAGTTGTCGGAAAAAACTGATTTTAGCATGGAGCGCCCGAGTGAGGAGAGCTCAATTCGGTAATTTTCGGGGACTAGGGCCTGTACAAAGCTGAAAATTTAGGGTTATACTTCGAAGGGCTCGTACTACTTCAAATACGTGTTTTAAAACTGCACAGCTTCGTTTTTATATGAGCATGAAGATTTTCGTTTTCTTGATTTCCAGATGAGGAAAAAATACAGAAATGTATATGAGGGCCGCATGCACTAACATCCCCGCGGGGAGGGTATCGCAGCTTAAAAGGAAGCTTTATATCTCGGAACTCCAGATACCTGGATTTCACGGTATACCTATCCGTAAGTATTCCTATTACCCCTCACTATGAACATGTTGAAGAGAGCGAGAAGCTGTACGAAGCGAATTTTCCAGCTTTTGTATGACCCCTGATGATCCCCGGCGCTTTTCTTTAGAGTCATTTTTCTTTCTCCGAAGTTAACGAATAACCTCCAAAGTTGTGCAGATTATCTAACCCAACAGTGCTAAGCATGTTGCTGATAAGAACGAATGATGTTTTGAAGTCATGAAATTTTCGATGATCCACAGGTCGAAATCTGAGGTTTATCGAAAAATTCTACTTTTCAAACACTCATTTGTTCTCATTAGCAACATGCTCAGCACTGTCGGGTTAGATAATCTGCACAACTTTGGAGGTTATTCGTTAAATTCGGAGAAAGAAAAATGACTTTAAAGAATAGCGCCGGGGATCATCAGGGATCATACAAAGGCTGGAAAATGCGGTTCGTACAGCTTCTCGCTCCTCTTCAACATGTTCATAGTGAAGGGTAGTAGGAATACTTACGGATAGGTACACAACGTGAAATCCAGGTATCTGGAGTTTCGAAATATAAAGCTTTCTTTTAAGCTGCGATCCCCTCCACAGCGGGAGGTTAGTGCATGCGGCCCTGAGTATCCGATGTGGTGTACAATTTTTGTGAGCAAGTTGGAGATCCGTAGGATTTGTTTGAACAAAGATATGAATTTTTCGCGGTTTTTTGAATTTCAGTACGACTCAGATTTTGGGTGAAAACTTACGGTGGGTTCGGAAGCGGTGCGAGTTTTTGCACAATATCTTGTAGAGCTTGCTTTGCTCTATCGAATGGTACCTCCACCTGATGTACATGCGTTAGGTTCCGAGAAATAGCTGATCTAGTTCGAAATTGTCCCAGAACTTTCGAGCCAACCTAATACATTGTTTGAACCCCACATACGAACTATACTCATTGGCAATAAAATCAACGGGTATATAAGCTGACGTAGAAGCTGACATGAAAAAAAAATAGCATTTATCTACATGACGAAAAACATACTTATTGAAACAGAGGTAAATATTGCACAAAGAGGTAGATGCTGATAGAGATCAATTTCGATCAGAAGCACGAGAACTGGGTGCTGAACATGGAGTTGCTTGTAGACCACCATGAATAAAACGCAGCTTTTCCGACCATTCCTGAAAATCTTCCTAAACGTTTGATTTCCAAAGCTTATCTGCTTTCAGATTGCATTGTTTTATACTTCAAATAAAAATTTGAAATGCTTAGAAATAACATCTGTGAACAAAACAATATCAACGAAGCTCAACTCCTGATAATGAAAGGAAATAATCTAACCAAATTTTGTTAGTATGGCATTTTGTTTTGTAAATTAAAATGATAAATTGATGCCATCCTTACAGTAATAATTATAGAAATTACAAGTATGCCTTGAAAACTAGAATTTATGGAAGCTGTGAGCTAATCTTCTTGTTATCTGTTCAGTTTCATTCATTGATAGCAAGCGCAGCAATCACTGCAACATTAAGTGAATATAAAAACCAACAGAAAAGAGTAATGATGAAAATATGATAAGTTAAGTGAATCAGATCCTTTAGTAGCTTTTGACTGCTGTAAAGCGTAGAGAGTTATGTGCAAAGTTTATCTTCTGACTTTTATTTACTTTTATTCAATCGTTCAGTAGCTTTTGACTTTTATGTTACGACCTAAGTTGCCTGTGCCAGCGCCTTGCTAGCGCCGTGCCAAAATGTCAGTCGATCAATAAGGGTCGTTTTCAAGGGGGTCTCGACACGGTGTTGGCACGGCACTGGCACGATACTCACACAATGCAACATAAGCAACTCCGATGCCTCAGTGAAAGTGATTCATGGTCCAATGACTACAAAAATGTTTGCAAAGCTCCATGGCGTTTTTGCAAAATTATTTGACACAAATTATATTAGAAGTATGGTCGATAAGGAATTTTGTGCCGCTTTGGCGCGGACTTAATTAAGGCTGATATTGAAGTGAAGAAGTGAAACTTTACTTACTGTACTAAAACTTTACTTACGCCTACGGTAACTTGCAGATATTGGTTCTTATATAAAGCCTCTCAAATTTTTAAAATGTATAGGGCTCAATCTCATTACACCTTATAAAGTAATAAGACATTAACATCACGAATTAGTATGAAGCTTGAATGTTTACCTGAGTGAGTTGTGATGTCAAACTGTTCATCGTTCCGCAGATGTTCTCATTGTACACACTTGGGCGGTCTACATTGGTCGTTTTGTAAAGGGCAGGATCTCGTCGGGATTTTTCCTGACTCAAAAAGTCTCGATATCTCTTCACTTCCTAAATATAGAGTTGACTAGATATCGAAAAAAAAACCTCCTGTGGAAACTTCTTTTCTTTATGTTAAACACAATCAAATCGAAACTTTAACAAAACTTTCGAAATTTGCTTCTTTGCAGCAAGCAAAAAGGTTTCACTCATGACATGAGTTACAGCAGTCGGTACTATTCTGTAATGGGTACTGCTACCCCCATTTTGCCTTTTATCTTCTAAAAACTCTCAATTTTCTATTAATTTTCACATTTTAAGATTCCCATACGTTTTTGGAATCATTATTGCTACAACGAAAGCAGTAAATAGGGCTGAACTCTCCACTAATATGAGCCAAAAATTTGTGAAGGTGATTCGAGAAAACTCTGAAAAAATTAAAAATGGTTTTACATAGGTGATATGAAAATGACTCAAATAGCTAGCATCCAACACGTAGATTGAATATGAGAAAGAAATTTCCAAAGAAGCTGTGGAAGTTTTCCTGCAGTGGAACATAACTTCTGCTCCGACCTGGTTTTTTTACATACAACAAAATTTTGCCAAGGTACTTTTTTGAAATTATATTCTAACTTTGGTCCTTCCAGAGCTCCTCCAGCGACGCAGTCTCATGGGATCTGCCGAACAAAGCAGAACGTAAGTAACAGCAAGCTATGTTAGCAGTAACTCATCTTCCTATGCAAAGCCAAGGATGTAAACAGCGTCTATAGGTTTGACTAGTGCGATCGAAACACTATAATGCACATAATGACATAAAACTGCAGAAATAAGCCTCGCTACAAAGTAAGGATTGTGTTGGTAACGAAGAAAATACAATCCTATAACAAAGCATTACACTCTATTAAAAAACATCGTCATCTATAGTGATTTTTTTGACGCACGCAAAACTCGCAGAATCGCATTTTCTCTCGTTTTCTCTAAACTTGAATCTACAAAGTAGGCTCACATACTGGTTAAATTGCACTTTAGAGCGTTTTAGCTACTGAAAAAAATCATGGCAAACGTGCTTTTTCTCAATGGGGACATGCCTTATAGAGTACCAAATAAAAATCCCAATTGTATCTTAATCTCTTCAGCTATTACTCAGTTCTATAGTAGTTCATATTTTTGCCGAGTCTCTTCCGCCCCCTCCCCGCTCACCCCTTTTTTCCTTCGTAATTCTACAGCATGTCATGTCATTCATCTAAGTGACTCCATTATAAGCAACATGGATGTAGGCAGCACTCAAGAGCAGCAAGAGTTCCTCTACAAGTCATGTCCGAAACTTTGTGAACGTTCGCCAGTTAGATAAACAGGAAGAGACTGGACTGGGAAAGGAATATAGGAAATTTACTAAGAATAAAGGCGTGAGGGCAGCAGAACTTTATCTATTTAAAAGCAAGGTGTTTGAAAATAAAAGCGAGAAGTCGTTAGCTGAAAGCCCCCTTTTTCTTAGAAACCAACTAATGGCACTCGCAGCACTGTGGAAGAAAGTAAGAAGTATGAAAAAAAGTGTGCGGGTTGAGACCTTTTTTTCTTCTAATTTTTCTGATTCTCTTAGAAACGTACATAGAATGCTTGGAACTTAGTATACAACTGTCAAGGCAGAAGAAATCCCTTTTTAGTTACATTGTAGCTTGTCTCAAAGCTTACCATACTAAATAAATATTTGTTTACGCTTTTATAGGTAAAACTGATTTTAAGGTGCATTTTGAAAAAAGATTGGAGAGCGTATTCATACAATACTTTATATTGCTAAAAAATAACGTTTAGCAAAATAGAAAGCACAAGAAGAAGTCATGAAACTTCAAACAAGAAAATCCAGAAAAAGTTCCGAAAGCAAGTTCTCACATCATTCAAATCGTCCAGGCGGCGTGCCAGCACTTCCATACATTTCCGTGAATGCTCGCAGTCCTAAAAAGAATCAATATCTAAGCCATCATACGAGCAGAGAATAAACGAACAGAAGATCTTTCATGAAAGTGAAGTGTTAAGGCAATGATCGGATAAGAGAAACGTTTCTACCAAGCCGTGTTAGTGAGCATGTAATAGTATTCTCTCAACTGAGATTTTATTCAAAAAAAAATCATGCTTGGTTTTTTGCCCTTATTCTCTACAAGCTGTATATGGAAACTTTATATCCTAATTATGTTCGATTAAAAGGTTAACATAAGACCACGAAAAGATACAAAAAGTGGAAATCAAAGAAGAGAAATACACAACAGTTGTTCCTCATAGAGCTACTGACCACATAGAATAATTTTCGCTCTAAACAAGTACATTGTATCTGCGAATTTTCAAAAACATATGGCTTGGATTATCAACCCGTGACATCACGTTATTTTATTTAATCACTGCTAGTCAGTCACATTTGAGTTTGTTAACTTTCCGGCTGAAAAAAAAAATATCTTCATGCAAATGGTGAAAATAGTTTATACTTAAGTGCTGTCAGAGATAAGCAAACCTATGGCCGTACTCATCAAACCGGTAAAATTAACCCTTGAGAGCAAACCTTGGGGTAAAATTTACCCTTAACGTATATTCAATCTGAGGCTAAGCATTTTTTGTACTTTGCAATACGGGCTTATCGCTTTTCGGGGTAAAATTACCTTGAGATAAGTTTACCCTCAGGGTAAAGGTTTTCAGGTAAAATCCGATGATCAATACAGCCACAATTGTATTGCAAGCAATTCCCTTGAAACCAACACAGCTTCATGAAACAGAAGATATTGTGAGTTTGAAGCAGGAAAATTTATGACGGTTTAGCTGTCAATCGCTTCATAGGGTAAAATTGCCTTGAGAATAAATTCACCCTCAAGGTTAAAGGTTTTTCAGGTATAGGTTTGTTGACAAATACGGCCACTGTACTGTATGTGAAGGTAAGTCTTTTGTAACGAAAGCAGCCCCATGAAATAGAAGATCTGTAACTTTGAAGCAGAAATCTGTGCGAACAACTCACAATTTTTAGGGTAAATTTTCCAAATAAATCGATTCCAGATATTCACAACCTAAAATCAATTTCTAGATCCTTTCACCGAAATAGATTGTTCTATGCACATAGAAAATGTTTTCGCAGAGCTGAGAGATTGCGCATGCAGAAGCCAAAATTAGCGCGCACAAATTCGTTTAGTAAGTTGTTAGCTGAAGCATAGCCATGAATGCTCGAGAACGTTGTTTTCATTGTAGAGCAAAGAGTTTGTCACTTTTGTGTCTTTGAAGATAATTTGTGTGGTTGACTTGGATGAGGAGTCGAAGCTCAAGGGAATTCCATAGCAAAGGCATTGTTGTCCGTGTGCTGTGTGTGGGACAAAATCATCGAATCGAGAAAACAAGCGCATGCATTCCGTTTGCAGCTTGGAAATGTAAAAAAGTTTTTTTTTACAAAAATAGCGTGGGAAAAAAGAAGTTCAAGAATGAAAAAACAGAAGTGACTTGACTAGGTGACCGAAGAGTATCAGGTAATTCTAATCGTGTTTGTTGAAAGCTTACTTTACGTTCAGCAACAAAGAGAACAAATGTGGTATACAGCGCATGAAGACTTCTCAATTACATTGTTTTAGACTACAAAATGGAGATGTTACTTGAATGTGAAAAAAGCAATTTTAGGTAACAAATAGAATGCCCTATAAGAAATTGCATGAGATGGAGCGCTTCACAAAAAAGCCTTCTTTGGACTATGAAATGCAAGTTCCGATAATAGTGTGCTAGTTGTTATTATATTATTATTTTGTTATTGTTCATAGAAAGTTTTTGCCCTAGAAAACAAGTCAAAGGTTGGAGATCATAACGAGATTCATAACGAGCTTTGTTGTGAACAAAATTCAAAAACTCAAATGGTTGCAGTAGTAAGATATGGTGTTTTGAAAACCGTTAAAAATGCTGAACATTTCTAGAATTTGTTTCTTTTCGTACCTATTATATAACTTTGAAGATTATCTGCGCAAAAATCGAAAACTGCTCAATTATACGAAAAAAATCAAGAAGCCAACATTCTGTCACCTAGTCACTTGCACACCTCGAATCATGTTCGGCCTGTCGTATGCACATTTTAGAATATTTTTGTCTAGAAAAAATTGAATCATTTATGTCTGGACACATCAGGCAGAGGTAAACAAGACAAGAACTGACAGGTGGCGTCTTCTAGTCAATAATTGAATATTTGCATCAGAAGAAAAGAGCAGCGAAAAGCGCAAATCAATATATCAAAACTAATTTATTTTTGACTTGCATGAATCTTCTTCTGCATCTGATGCTTCTGAAGAATCTTGCTAGTCGAATCATTTCATGGTATACCGAGATTTTTTACTCCCAAAAAGCGGATATAGGTTTGTGCAAAGCAGATAGGTCTTATCTATGCATTTCAAATCCGAAATTGTTTTGACATGGAGCGCGCATGTCAGAGCATTTCCTTTAATTGTTCCATACATCTAAATATAGTTACATATTTCCTCATACCAATAGTGAGAAAAAGTTTTGTTTCCCTCACTTCTCCATAAATTTCTTTGCAAGAAAACACTGCAATTACTGCTTATTCTTTGCATAACATGAATGATGTCAGAGGGCTGTATCCGGTACTTCTCAATTCGGCGCAATTTGGCAGTTTAGAGAAGATTGAGCCGTAAATAAGCATAATATGCGATGGCGAATATGTCCAAAACACGAAATATGACGCTAGCAAAGCTTAGACTTGATACGAATACGATTTTAGTGGTTATAAAGTAAATTATCCAAGGTCTATACTACCAATGAAGTTTTTGGGCGGGAAATCGAGAATGAGCGGGAAAAGAGAGAATTCGATGTAGGATTTCGAAGAAAGCGAATTTTGAAGTGATTCAACGACAAATAACGCCTAAAACCTTACCTTTACGACCCGATCCACTTGCCGAATTTGGTCTTCGATTGTTCCAGGGCCTGCTGCAGGCATCGCTGTGTGTTGTGTATGTATGTGCTGTGTGTGTTGGGGGGAGAAAGAAATGGCAGCCGGGTGAGATGCGAGGGGGGTGTGCCGCTGTGCCTCTTTAGAATCGTTCGCTGACGCTTCACGACTCGCGACTCGCTGAGTCCTGGCATTCGACGTTTTTCGTCATATTTCATCAGGCCAAAGCAGATCGCATATTTATCGCTGTGTTTAGAATAGGTTTAAACGTCATTATTGCAAAAAACCAAATATTTACTGCTGTGGTTTCATTCAAGAATTTGCTATCAAGGTCTCTTGAGAGTCGTGTCATCTAAATGCAAAAATACGTTAAAAATCTTGTTCAATTTGATGGTTTGGCAGCTAGCAATGACATCAAATTACTTCGAAAACTGTGGAGATACTTTTAATCTCAAGATATATACGATGATTGGGCTTAGATACGATAAGGCTTAAAAATTTGAGGGCTGTGAATACATCGAAATGGTGACTAGGCACACTTGAGACACTAAAGTCTTGAAAAGATTAAAAACATATCAGAAACAGTTTTCAAAAATAGTTTAATAAGCAATACCATTCTTGAAAAGGTTAGAATATATCAAGTGAAATAGAATACAAAAATTAAAGTTGATCGGACTTGCAGAAAAAAGTGGAATCTTTGACATCTAACGAATCTTGTAAATGTTCCAAAATTCCTAGTAGTTTTAATGCAAAACTTGACTTCATTTTTTTAGTAAAAATTATTATTAAATAAAATTCCAAAAGAGATTTTAAAGCTATGAATCATTGAAAATCAGAAATCTTTATGGATAGCCCACATTCGAATGGGTCCGCATGAATGTTTATTGTTAATAACGAAGTTAAGATAGGAAAGCCGTTGTACAGTGAAGATTCAATAAAAGCAATTAATAAAATAAATTGATAAAATATAAATGAATCTTAGGCTTTTGTGATAGAAGTTTCAGCAAATACGAAGTGCACACAAACTGATTTAAGGCTGAGAATTCGGTAGTGGAACTTCCATGATACCCTTCATCAGTATACCCAAGGAAGTTTCGAAAACTGTGAAGCTGAGAAGTAAAATAAAGTGCTAAGCATCCCTTTTTTACTATTCCATGAGCATGACGTCAAGGAATGCCGCTTATAGCATGGAACAAAAAAGATATCTCACTACCTTATCTGAACAGCTCTGAAGCATGAAAAATGCGCGTATATGACTCTCTCGAGCATGCTTTTCGTATCCCTTGAGGTTGCAATTCGATGCACGTCTGGACGATGCAATAACGATGGAATTCTGCGTATTCTATCGACTCGGTGAATTGAAAGGCTCGAAGGCAGTCCAACGTCATTGCAATCGGGGTGCGAAGTAATCAAATTATTTTGAACTTCGTTGCAAGTGCCACGCTTTGTTACGAATGCATTCATCTTAATTTTTCTTTCTTGAACGTGGTTTTCTGCAAACTAAAGAAGGGTGGTTCTGAAGAGACGGCTTTTCTCAAAGAAAAACAAAGGTCATTAAGTAATATTAGGTTGGTCCGAAAGTCTTATCGTTTGATTTTCAAGAATTAAGACCATATAAACTTTGATCACTTTGAGTTAGGCCAAAAATCTGGGACGCTGCGGAAAGTCTGAATTCGCCATTACATGAGTTTTTTGACCTACTATTTGAAACCGAGAAGAATTTGTGGTGTTTTGACTTTTTGTGAAAAGCTATAATTTTCGAGAGCGACGAATTGGTTAATTTTGTCTTTTTCTGTAGTAAACATGAAATTCACTTTTCATAAAGGCGTCTAAACAACACAAACTTCTCACACTTGCAAAGAATAGTAATAAAACTTATGTACAGACGATTTGGTAATTTTCTGCAACATATCAGATTTTTGGCACCTGATTTAGAATGATCCAAGCTTGAATAACCTCCTTCATCCAATTTTATCTCTGCAACCAGTGCTGAAAAAAACAGAAGGTTTCTTCTTTCCAATGAATTGCTGAAAAGGTTTGTCCAAATCGCGAAAAGTTATAATTTTTCAAAAATGAAACGACAGAACCGATCTAATACGTAAATTATAAGTTGATTATATAGTCATAAAGACCAATATGCGCAATTATGCTCAGTTTCAAAACCATATCTTACGCGAAGCATTTAGCTCTACGATGTTTTTGTCTTCCAACCACAATTCTCCTCAAATGCGATGCAATGATTTCATTAAATAAATGCATTTATTCCTGTTAGCCTGAGTAAAAAACACAGTCTCGCCAGGCTATTTACACCTTCTCAATGAACCTCAACGAAACAAAAATCAGCAATAGCTGTTGCAGACATTTGATACGTTTGGCACGATCGAAGCTCAAGAGATGAAATTGAGAAATAGTGCTGCTCTAGCAACAAGATAGCATATAAGTGAAAACGAATCTATCGTCTGCTCTTAAGTAGGAGCAACTAAATATTTTTCGATTTACCCGATCAAGGAGGTTGCACTACGTTAAGCTCAGATTATGGGAGATTTTAGCAAGTTTCACATTGCGAACCATGTTTAGTCGAATTGGCCTATTCATATGGGATTATCATACAGAATAGCATAAAATGCTGATTCCAAATCTGTCTTCCCTATCTGCGGGATGATTGTGGATGAGGAGTTATGGACGTGGAAGCAAAAAAGAAAATTGCATCTAATAATAAGATAAAATGACCAAAATCTCCCTAACCCTCAAATAAAGCAACCAATTGTGATATATTGTCAGCTGAGAGTGCTATCAAATAAAGTGCTCTCATGATAGTCGTTGCTAAATTAAAGCGATAGAAAAGATAATCGGCCATTCATCTTATTAGCACTTGTTTTTGCTGTAATAAAGGCTCATGCCTTCTCGTCCATGAACGTTCCGCAGATAAGGAAGAGATTTGGAATCAGTGTTTTATACTCTCCAATACAGTATATACATTTATCTAAAAAGGCCACTTCAACAAAGCGTAGTTTTCTGTTAGTTGGTAACATGAAAGGGTTACTTTGTTTTGTTATTTAGAAACATGGAATCCATCTCGAGTGGTAACTAATTAAGTTCACCCCCTATTTCGCTCGGTGCACATCGTTACGAAACAATAACTTCCACTTAGAAAATAAAGCAGGCGAAACTTGCAACTGCTGTTCAGTTTGCCATGGTATCAAAGTCCGCTGGCACAGTTTGAGAGAGTTATCCCAAAAATGCAAACCGACCTTCAATATAGATATTAGGTCGTCCCTAAAGTATTTTCCACTTTTTTAAACGGTTCCCACAACCCTCAGAATAAGCATTTATGGATGGCCTTGTTATGAATTGTGCGCCTTTTCATTCTCTGTCATATGGTTACGCTCTTATTGTAGTGCAATAAACTCCTAGAAAATCGCCAAAATTTGAAATCCAGGCTTTATGCCAAGATTAGCTTCGCTAAATTTCTAAATTTTTTTCATGGCAATACTCCGACGGCGACCAGGTTAGAAGTCTGAGACTTTCAAAAGTGAATCATACAAACACTGATTTTGCAATGCGGAGAAGCGTTCACGGCTTTGAAGCATCAAATCTCGAATTCTCCGGGTACAGACTGGAAAAGTTTAAAAACAAGATGTTGATTTCACCAAAGACTTTGCGAATCAGGAACAAAAAGCAAGAGAGACGGGAAAAAGCTGAATGATACCGGAGTTGCTCGCCGGTCGATGTTCTGTAAATTTTGAGATGGCTAATTAGTGACCAATTTGATAGGTTCAAAGAAATTTTGAAAATGTTCAAAAGCAAGCTTTAGAAGAGAAAAAAATTGTTATCCTGTAAAGTTCACTCTATCCAATTTTACTTGGGCTTCTTCTGAAAATCTGCGCTAAAAATAAAGAAATAGCGAAACTCAACCATGATCAAGAGCATGGATCCAGATTTGGTGATTTGGAGCTCGTTCGCTGCACCGCAACATAAACATAAACATTAAAAATGGAAATAAAAAAGATGCATCGAATGCTACCAAGACCTTCTACAAATCTTTGTTTGCGAATGGTGGTTGCCGTTCAAAAATCGAAAACACTTTCAGGACGACCTAATATACAGAACTCGATGTGAATTTGATTGTATATGTTCTGATCACAAATTTTTTCTGTGTGGACACATTAGGCTGAAAATTTACACACATATTTTCCAAACCGGAGAGGAACATAGGTTCTGAAGCGATTCCCTGGCGATTCTATTGATTTATTGATCTGGTCACTTTTAGCCAGAGAAGACGAAAGCTTATCGCGTTTTAACCAAGCATTGTCCCGTGATCATGTCAGGGACGATGAACCTCATTTTCATTTGCCGGTCAGCAGAATGCTGCAAGGGGGTAGAAAGAGTCCATTACTGCAGGAAGTACTGTACTTGCTGTACGCTATGCAGGAAGGAAACTCTGGGAAAGTGGTGAAGCCCGAAGGTCAGAGAGATGGTAGCCCCAGTGGCTAAGTGTAGCTCCATAGACGTTTCGTGTCCGAGTCCCAAGCTAAGGTGGAACCCGGTATGCCAGCTAATTCTATATACAGGCGGCACAGAATATGCTTCAAAGTTCGTTGTTTTGGAAATAGTAGCTTTCCCAAGAATTCTGCAAATTCAGGGGGTTTTCGTGGTCTTCCAGTCTTGGCGCATTTGCTTTACTTCATATTAGGTTGTCCAGAAATTAATGCAGATTTCTTAATCAGCAGTGCAAATCTAAAAATGTGGGAGACGTATCATTCGATGGAGCGAGCAATCTCTACAAGAGTACATTAGAAAGATCGCAAAAAGTTTGACGCATGTGAAGTTTGAAAGCAAAATCTAAAATAATTCAAGCACCCAAAGGTCAGATTTCCGTCCAAAAATATACTGTGGACTTCCACCTTGTTAGGCATATACTGTCCACATCAAACATTCATAAGTACAGTTGCAATATTTTTTCCACTGTTAGAAAATGGGAAAATGAAAGTTGGCATGCCCTAGCAAATGCAATTCTGAGCCATTCTGACATAAGTTGTTCTGTGCTATAACCATAAGAAGTGAAACCATAGATTTTAGCCTTCTTTAAGGGTTAGTCCTCGATAGATATTGAATTTAGCATAAAAACCCGAAAAAGGCGAGATTTTCGCATTTTTTGTCCACTCTAAATTTTCAATTTTCAACCATTGTGAAAATGCGGTAAGTGTGCATATAACTGTTTGATGTAGGAAGCATAAGGTGATCAAGTTGGAAGTCCGCAGGATCATTTTATACGAAAATCTGATTTTTGGGCGAATATTTTTGGATTTTTCTTTGGCACCACAAGTAGATCAAATTTTTGGAGATCGTTTTAATGCATCTTGTAGAGGTTGCTTTGGTCTGTCGAATGATATGCTTTCTACATTTTTATATTGACACTGCCGTGATCGCGTAAGGAGCCTGCATTAGTTTCTTAACCCAAAAATATCGATCATGTCGCCGGCTGTGATTCTAACCGTTCCCGGTGTGACAGGGCGAAAGAACTCATTCTGGGGGTTCATTGTAGTTGAGAAAAATTCGGAGCCCGTTTGAGAGTAGTGTTGTTCATTCGACATTGTACAATTTTGACACGATAGGGAAGATTCATTTGTGAATGGAAATTCACACAATGAAGGCATGCAAGACCGGGCAGCGGAGGGAAAGAAAGGAAGATTACTGTTTGATTATTCTATTAGGTTGAACCGAATGTTCGTTCGCACCATTTTCAAAAAATCATAACTTCTGATTTTCCCAACCGTTGTGACCGCTTTTATTTTGTTATGAAAGAGTAAGTCATGCTCTTTATAATGACATCTTAGCTGCTTACTAATGGTCATCCTTTGTACCCTAAATTATGTTTGAAAACTAATTACTCAAGACTACACGAAAAGATACAAAAAATGAAAATTAAGTAAGAGAAATTCATGACAGTTGTTACTCATAGAGCCACTTAAAATAATTTTGGTCCTGAACAAGTACATTGTAACTGCAAATATTTGAAAACATATAGCTTTGATTGTATGTGAGATCACGCTATTTTATTGAAACTCTGCTAGAGCTACATTCGAGTTTGTTAATTTTTGCAGCTGAAAAGGTGAAAAAATATCTTGCAAATGGTGAAAATAATTCAAACTGGAAAAATGCTACTAGATCCAAGCTAACCTATGGTCGTATTCATCAACACACCTGTAAAATTAACCCCTGAGAGCAAACCTTGGGGTAAAATTTAATCTTAACGTCACTCATGAGGCTAAGCATTTTTTCTAACTTGTGAATACGGACTGATCGCTAAAAAAATTACCTTAAAATAAGGGGTAAAATTACCTTGAGAGTAAATTTACCATTAAGGGTAAAGGTTTTCTGGGTAAGGTTTGTTGATAAATACGGCCACAACTGTATTGGAGGTAGTTCGTTTGAAACCAACACAGCGTTATGAAACAGAAGATATTGTGAGTTTAAAGCAGGAAAATTTATAACGAATTAGCCAGTCAATCGCTTGCTGGTGTAAGATTATTAGCTTGGCCCGAAAGTTCTGTCGCACCATTTTCAAAAATTCATAACTTCTGTTTTTTTTAATCGATTGGCATGCTTTCACTCTCATGTGAAAGAACAATTCATTCTCTTTATAAAGGTGCCTTAGCGGCTTTCTGCTATGCATACATTGCATAGATAGATGCGGTAGAAGAAAACTGGTCAAAATTTGAATTTTCTGTGTAGGGTCATAAAAAATAGGAAACTTGCAACAAAAATCGGAGCAGTCGGTATTGTAGGTTTTTTCCAGCTCTTTCTAACAGTGCAAAGTTTGCGCCGATTGAGCCTCTCTATGAGAAGTTACGACCAAATACTTTTGTATTGCTGGCTCGAAAATCATAACTTTTCATATAGACGATCAATCGGCGCAAACTTTGCACTGTTAGAAAGAGCTGGAAAAAACCTACAATACCGACTGCTCCGATTTTTGTTGCCAATTTCCGACTTTTTATGACCCTGCACAGAAAATTCAAATTTTGACCAGTTTTTTCTACCACTCCTATCTATGCAACGGATGACAATTAGTAAGCAGATAAGGCGTCATCATAAAGAGCATGACTTACTCTTTCACATAAAAATTAAAGCAGTCAAATCGGTTGGAAAAATCAGAAGTTATGATTTTTTGAAAATGGTGCGAACAAACCTTCGGTTCAACCTGATATTTTCGAAGTGACTTAGTGCGCATTTCAGCCAGCTTCGGTACCCCCGCGTCGCGCACGCAGCGCGCGCATCGGGCTGCCTTCCGGGTGCCCTCATGTTCTCGTGCGCTTTCAAAGTTTTCGTCGTTCTACTTCGTTCTTCGTTTTTCCTTCTTATACTCACTGTGCGAGGCAAGAAGGTCTACGAGAATGGCCGATAACCGCTGCAACGCTTTATCTTCCCTTTAATTCAACATGTTTGAGGAGTCAAACCAGGTAATGCTCAGGCTGCCGGTCGCTGCAGCAGACTTCTTTTGGGTTTTCGTTCTAGGTTGGCTCAGCTGCTGATCGAGTAATCGCCAATTTACTGCACCCAAGTGAGGTGAGTCTTGTGAACGGAATCCATTCAGTTCCGAGTATCAGATTGATGAAAGAGGAGGTATCCTTGTGTCACTAAGAAAGTCTGGACCGCATTGCACGCATTGCCCTTACTAGCTGAGCTTGTTCTATGATACGATGATGCGTTGCTTTCTGATCCAGCTATGGTCATTGATTAAAGTTTTGACAGATACTTGAGTTCACATCTACATAAATAGTGAGCGTTGATCAGTGAAACAAATGTCGTTGGAGTCGATAATAGTCGTCTGCAATCTTACGACAAGAGGGTTAGCACAAAGTAACAATAAAATTTGTTTTCTTGTTGAAGACGGTAAGAATGCTTACTGAGGCTAATTCTTTGTGATGGAACAGTTGGATGTGTTCGAGGCAGCTGCTTGCTAAGCTACCCCACAGAGGCTAAGGTTTGAGAGAGTTGAAGGTGGTGAATATTTGACACGAGACAGACAGATACTGCCAGTTCATAGGGCCCATCCAAGGGTTTATAATTTTATTTGTAATGACTGTTGTGAAATGCAATGAAAAAAGCGCCAGCCCAAACGAAAGCAACGAAAGCCCAAACATAATTCGTTGTTGAAAGTCATTATTATAACATTTAGTATGACTACGTTTTTCGGGCATGATCACATAGCCTTTTTTTGAATCTGTTATTTCCTTCTCTTACTTTTGACATAAGCGTTCACGGCGCGTATGGTCTCACACTGATGAAGTTAAACAGACTGATTCTCGTTTTTGGACAAATTTTCAAAAAACGGATTTTTGCCTACCTTGACTTTTTGGTCCCAAATACATCCTGAAGAGCGCATATAAACATGCTTTTCCGAAGTTTTCCATTTTGATATAAACGAAAGGACGCAGTTTTCGCCAAATCTGGAGATTCACGATCGTTGAGCATTATGGTCATAACATTGCGGCATACGCACTTTAGCGCTAAAGAAGTCCTGGCTTTGAAGAAAGATAACTTCAAAACCTTTTATTCCTTTATGAGGTTTTGCTTGTTCCAGCGCTTGGTTGATGGGTCACGTATTAGGCTCTCCATTCTCATTATACCTTCAAGCTCTCCAACTTGCCCAGATACCTTCTATGTGGTAACTCCTTGTTCGGACAAAGAATCAAGAATATCTCAAAGAAGTGAACTTTAATCAAGTTAAAAAGGAAATTATGGAACCATCACTGCAACAATTACTCATTACTAGCGTTAAACTCGTAGGTATTTTTGTTTGTGCGTGTACATATTAGTATGTCACAAAATTCATAAAACGAGTTGCAGCCAATGTCTCAAGACGTAATTTTGCATAAAGTACGGTACTAGCATAATGATCCAACAGGTTAAAGGCAGCGTCCGGGCAAAAAAGAAAATGTAGAGTGGAGAGGCGCCCCGCCTGGTAAGGCTCTTGCCCAACTGGCAATGCACCAATTTGCTTCTGAAGCGAGAAAACCGCTTCAGAAGTGGTGACCAGAACGCCCCGGCGACCGGGGACGAGTTAGTTCGATAAGCTAGACTGCGCATACCGCACAAAGTCAAGACGTAGGGTCTCACAAAGACTCGAGACAAAGACTAAGCGAAAAAAATTCCAGCCGAAATCTTGCCCGGACGCTGCCTTTAAGGACGATCCGATCCGATGCGCGGATCCTTCAGAAATTGCCCATCAAACGGGTCCACGCGGCGTTTGGCCCACAAAACGAAGGTGGTTCTCAGACTGCAGTATAACTAATTTGTTTGAAATGCAAAAGTGCAGGCTATGGACTCCAGCCCAAAAAGTGATCAATCTAATCATGCGGAAAACTTGCTAAAGAAGAATAATTGCGTTAGTTTTCATTTTGTCAAGGTTCTACCTAAGTAACGAAGGAGATTTTTCGCATCAAGCTCATTGCCCTTTATGGTGACTTTCAAGCGCTATTAGATTTCTTAGCTGAATTAAGTTTGCAATTATCCTCTGCACAGAGCTTTCTTCCCTCCAAAGCTACCAATTACATATAAACGTTTTTGAACTGCTTACTTGTTTACAGTTAATTTATGATGGTCACCATTGTGTGGTGAGGTCCAAAAATCATTACGCGAGCACGAAGAAGGAAGTATATTTAGTAGACAGTGGTAGTATCGATACGTTAACTAATGAGTACCATACCTCGCTCTTCTTTATAGATCGATTTTTCTGATTCCAGTGAGAACATACAAAGAAAAAGCAATGTCTTTGGATGCCAAACTGCACTACAACGAGATGAGATTACTGCAATCTTGAAGATTTGCAAAGAAAGCAAGCACTCTTTGCACCTGTCTCATTACGTACAAGAGTATTTCTTTAGCATGTGGGTGTATGGCCACAATAGCGTATTAGCAGAAAAAAAATGAAAAGCTCGAAAGCTGTATAAGAAGCAAAAACGGCCACAGTTTAACAGTTTTGAAGACGAATGATTCAATCAACATCTGCGCTTGTTTTCTTGATTTATCACTGCTTTGAAGAGAGAAACATGAGTCACTCAAGCATTTAATCCACTTCTACATTCTCCCAGATTCATGCATCAAATGGCTTCCTTCCAGTTGTTGGATTTGGCTCTACCAAATCTAATATACTATGCACTTAGCGTGTACCAGAGAGATTTTAAACAGATTTGATTTGATCTCAGTCATTATTTTCAATGCACGTGAACAATTCCGCTTTCCTTTTAGCTTTACCGAAACTTTCATTATGAAAAGTGTACCTACTTCTTCTCCTTCTATTCTGCTTCCGTTTTCTTCACTGTAGCTGCTCCACGTTTCTCATCAGCAGTTTTCGTGAAATAAACGCTTGGTGTTAGCGAAGTTTATATCGCCGGTGCAACGTGTATCTTCAGTATTGCATCAGCAGTGAGTTTCCATTGCCTTAGACATGTTAAGACCTAGTGAAACCGAAGTTGCTGATTGGAAAATAAAATACGGAATTTTTCATTTGCATCTCCAACTTACAACCAATACCTTTGTTATTCAATGCAACTGCTACTTCGCAAAAAAAAACCTCCGTATCTTCTCAGCCAACCCATAATGTCAAAGAATGAATACCTTTTTGAAAAAAAGGATTGAGCAACAAATGCTTGTCTCCACGCGCAGCTTGTGCGTTTTATTTCGTGAACGCTGGAAACATCCTATTCTAAGGGAGACCAGCTCACCAGAAAAATGTCAACCATTTTGAGTATCTCAGTTTCTTTCCGCAGTAATCTTGCGTGATCCAGCAATGTACGGCCAAAATAGGGAAGAAACAATCATACACAAGATGCAAGGGTTGTGAAGCGAATCCGTATAGTAGTCCTCCAGCTCACCCATACTGAGGCTACAAGCGTCACATAAATGAAAGAGGTTCAAACGCACAAGCGTGCCTTGTTAAAAACGCCCAAGGGGGCAACGCCTATGTCCCAGGAGGACATCTGCAATAAATGTGCACCTCTCAAACATGCTAAGGGCGTGTACTTGCTGCAGTTGTCCGCGAGACCTCTCTTTCGGCCACATGCAGTCTTCTATCTCTCCGACACGAGTGTGAGCCTTATCGTACTTGTGCCGTCATCGCGCTAGTGCGTTGAGAATGCGTCACTTGAATGGCTGGCAGCATTAGGGTGTGACGCTTGCACCCTATTTCACGAGTACAAGGAGCGATTGTTTCGTTTATCAATGTGAGCAGCTCAGCCGCTTCGCTTTGCCTCCAGAACGATAGCTGTGCCGTACGATTCTCTTAAGCCTAAGGCATACTTCCTCGATTCCGTCAAATCGCCATATCCACGCAACACAGCGGTATGCCAAATGTCTACCGATTACCGTACGAGGGGTCTGGCGAGCAAAGGCGAGTAGCTTCAAGTTGTTGCAAATGCATTAAGTCTGGCCCAAGCAAAACTCACAGAAGAATAAAAAGTCCTTGCAGTGCCAGATCGCGCTGCTGCTAAAAATGCGTGATTAGTTCCTGCACAGGTAGAGGGTCTTTGGATCGCCAAATACATTGGAGTGTTAGGCCGCTTGATTTCTTAGAACAAAGCCTTCGCCTGTACTCGTGAAACTAGGGTAATGTGTTAGCGCTTACGTCTCCGATGTTTTCGTCCTGTACTGCTTGACATGAGAAATATGTCTCTGCACAGCAATTACGTGAGCAGAAGCTCGCAACCGTTATTGTGTTGATAATCATAGTCCGGAAAATTACAGCTGACTGTGCTAAATGTTCAGAAGCTGCACTGCTGCTTGCGATGCGTTCTCTCTCTAAAAAAACAAAGTAAGCGAGTAAGACTTAAGAAAGAAATATGATAATACAATGAATAATATAGATGATATTACAGAGTGTCCCAACAGTAAGTACACACTTTTCAATGGTTATTATCTTTCTTCCCATTGAGTCTTTTTCCGCCATTCAAGCATCATTCTGTAGAGGAGGCTTCAATTTAGATTAACGATACGGGGAGAATCATCGATTGCTCTGGGATTACTGTAGGAGCTTCGACAAGTATTTTAGGCCATTGAAAGCCATATTCTGCTTCGGAAAGAAACCAAACAAGCCAAAAACTCTTATACTCTGGAAACGACAGCCGCTGATTTCGAATATAGAAGTTACACTTTACTGTGATGCTTCTTTCCTAAGTTGTCCCCGGTAAATCGTGATAACTCAATTCCCAGCATTTTTCAGAAATGTGATTACACCGTCCAAAAAGCTGAAAACATTCGTAAAAAGTTATGTAATGCAGTCAGCGTGTGCGAAAATCCTAGTACACGATTTTTCAGATTTTTTGTAAAAATTTTATCGGATGGCATATTTTACAATGGTTCCACATGCTGGAAGTTCTTACCGTATTCCTACAGTAATGAAGAGTAATAGGTGATTCGCTACGTACTGTACATCTAAGTTGAAGCCTCCTCTACAGAATGGTACTTGAATGGCGGAAAATACCCAGTGGGAAGAGAGAATTGACGATTGAAAAGTGTGTACTCACTTTTGGGACACCCTGTATAATGATGGTGTAACTAGATAGAGAGGGGTTTGAGAAAAAAAAAAAGAGAAGGATAAATACTCTGAGCACGTCACTAATTATGAGGCTTTCCATATGTTCTGTAAGGACAAAAAACTTTCAAATTTATAGTTTATAGTCTTAAAGCAATATATCGTTCACTTATATCTCATACATCAAACGTGTCGATTAAGATAGCAACATCAAGGACCCCTCAATACTAAACGTTCTGCACAACAAATCTCTATGAACAAACAAACTGAACATTTTACAGCAAAAAAAGCAGATTATCATCTTGACATGTTTCCAACCCCTTAGGTTGTGTCCAGAGTTGCCCTGTGAAGACATTGAGCCAGCACTACGACAGCACCGTGCTAGCTCACCGCCGGCACACCGCTACCGGAGATCCCGATGAGATTTAGGTGGTTACAGGGTGCGTCTACCTGACCAAAGGCGCCGGAACATCTTTTTTCGTCTAAACTGCTTTATCTTCCTCTTGCGCCATCCTGCATCTATTCTTTTTGAATTCAATTCATTTGGTTCTCCTAACAAACCCTCTCTGGTCCTTATTTCTAGAGAAATGGTATCCGATGGACTTGCGCAGCGCGTTCGGAAATCAATTCGCATCTAGTCCTTTGCTCTCGAAATCCGCAATATTCAATAACTCTTAAGTCAACTCATCAACACCATTCATACGGTCAATTTCAAACAACCTTCCCACTCAAGCGAAACTTTTTTAACCTGATCACTAACAGAAAGCAGACCCTTCGTATCATGATTATTTCTTTATGGGTATTTCACTAGGATTATAGTTCCAAGCTTCTAGCATAAGCTGAGCGCGGTCGTTGTTTCTTCTTGAAGAAAGTATTTCAGCAGGTGTTTGCGATAATGTTTTGGACGCACTTCCCTTCTTCCCGAGTAAATCGTCGACATTGCAGTTCGTTTAAGTTGGAGTCATCGGAGCATCGAGCTCAGCGTTCTGTAAACAAAAGAAGTCCCACTTGCACATCTCCGTACTTCGCAAAGGAGCATCGTACACGACTTTTTTCAACAAAAAGAAAACAATGGCGAGAGAGATTTTTCTCAAAGGAACAAACTGTTATAAACGATCAGAGGAAAGGAGGAGATGCAGGGAAGAAGGAAAACGCATTTTAGGCAAAAAAGAGAGCAAGTTCTGGCGTCTTGGCCAGTCAAGCGCATCTGGTCTCAATGAGATCTCATTGAGACCTCTGCTCAGATAATCGCCGAGGGCAGGCGGCCATGCGAACTTTGAGCAAGCGGGCACCAAAAAAATAGTTCGCTGATTTCAAGCGGTCCGCTCGCAGAAATTTGGAACAATTTTGGCCAATTTTTGGACGAACGCTCGGAGAACTATCGCGGCTTTTCATAGATTAGTTGCGACGCAATGGCCGCATTCTCGCGGAGTTGCCACAAGAATACGCAAAAATGGTGGGGGCGCACGGTCCTTTGTGAAGGACCGCACAGCCCATAGGTACCTTCCGCTGAAAGAAGGTACCTCAAACTTGAGTAATTAAGCCATCGATGACACCTCTGCCACATAGCCTCATCTTTACTCGGCGTATGCCCGAAACTGCGTTAACAATGTCCTAGCGCTTGCTGAAAGTTTAGCCAGCGCTCGCTGAAAGAAATTATTTGCCGAGCGCTTGCAGAAAATGCTGTATTGTTGCCCGCTGGCAGAATATGCGACCGTAAAGGAAGTGCCGCGCGCTGAAGGTTTGGCCACGCCCCAAAAGTCTGCTGACCGCCTGCAGAAAAGCGCGAGTTTGCGGACCGCCTGCCCCAGCGATTACCTGAGTGGTGACGTTGTCCTGGCGGTGAGACAGCGCTGTGCCGACGGCTGTCCTGATGCTAACTAGTGTCGCGGCAAGATGCGCAATTCTGGACGCATTCTCAGCTTCCATAGGACTGATTGCAGGTAAAACCTCTCTGTTCGGTAACTTGCGTGTCGACGACAGTTGCAAATTTTCGAGCATTGCTAACGTAACTACCGACATATTACCACAAAGACACAATGATCAGACTGAATGATATTTTTGTGAAACCTCACAGCTAAAGAATTGTAAAACAAGGACAAGACTTCTCCAGCACCAAAGGTTGTCCGCAGGCCCGCAGATTGCTTGTAACTTCTGAAAGTTTGCTACCCACACTGTCCACTACCGTTAAAAACCACGGTGCGCCTCCTTTTCATTTGCTCAGATAATCGCAGGGGCAGGCGGTCCGCAAACTCGCGCTTTTCTGCAAGCGGTCAGCAAGCAAAGCTGAGCAAATGAAAAGGAGGCGCACCATGGTTTTTAACGGTAGTGGACAGTGTGGGTAGCAAACTTTCAGAAGTTACAGCAATCTGCGGGCCTGCGGACAACCTTTGGTGCTGGAGAAGTCTTGTCCTTGTTTTACAATTCTTTAGCTGTAAGGTTTCACAAAAATATCATTCAGTCTGATCATTGTGTCTTTGTGGTATAGTCGTCCTCACCCCACTAGTCGGTCGGTGGTCGAATTTGAATTCGAACTGGAGCAGGCCGGCCGCGGCAGAGCGCGGCAGACGTCGCCCCCCAGCCAACCGCTTGCACGAGCTTTTTTCTTATTTTCTTCGTGTTTCTTTGCTATCTCTCGTATTGCAGCAATGTTCTCAATCAGATTTTTAGATTTCGTGCCGCTAACTATTGTTTTGTGCATTGTGCTCGTTTGTTTTACATTTTTTTTCGAAGTAAACCGGGAAGAACGATGCGATTGGGGATTTTTGAATGAGATATCTCTTTTCCCGATAACTGACGTATACACAAATGAGATTTGATGGACTTTGTCAAGTTTTTCTCCAGAATGCGTACTCTAAACTATTTTTTTGCGATAGGGCTGAAATCGTCTCAAAAAGTGTTTGTTTCAAAAAGTTAGCGGTACGAAATCTGAAAATCTGTTAAGAACATTGCCGCAATACGGAAATAGCAAAAAAACAGGAGAAAATAAGAAAAAAGCTCGTGCAAGCGGTTGGCTGAGGGGCGGCATCTGCCGCGCTCTGCCGCGGCCGGTCTGCTCCAGTTCGAATTCAAATTCGACCACCGACCGACTAGTGGGGTGAGGACGACTATAATATGTCGGTAGTTGTTAGCAATGCTCGAAAATTTGCAACTGTCGTCGACACGCAAGTTACCGGACAGAGAGGTTTTACCTGCAATCAGTCCTATGGAAGGTGAGAATGCGTCCAGAATTGCGCATCTTGCCGCGACACTAGTTAGCATCAGGACAGCCGTCGGCACAGCGCTGTCTCACCGCCAGGACAACGCCACCACTCAGGTAATCGCTGGGGCAGGCGGTCCGCAAACTCGCGCTTTTCTGCAGGCGGTCAGCAGACATTTGGGGAGTGTCCAAACCTTCAGCGAGCGGTACTTCCTGTTCTGCCAGCGGGCAGCAAAAAAAATTTCTGCAAGCGCTCGTCAAATAAACTTTTTCATCCAGCGCGGGCTAAACTTTCAGCAGGCGCTCGGACTCTTTTTGAGCAGTTTCGTGATTGCGCCGAGCAAGGGTAAGACTCTACATAACAGCTCAGACAATCGCCGGGGGCAGGCGGGCACTGGAAAAATAGATTGCTGATCTCTCGCACCCCGCTCGCGGATTTTTTGGAAAGCAGTCAGGACTTTTCGGAAGACCGCTTGCTGAGTCAGCGGATTTTTGAGAGACCGCCTGTTGAATTTTTTTCGCTTTTATCTTTTGCAGATATATTGCTGAATCTCTGAGGAATCGAGAACTCAGCAAGCGGCCTTCCGAAAAGTCCTGATTGCTTTCCAAAAAATCCGCGAGCGGGGTGCGAGAGATCAGCAATCTATTTTTTCGGTGCCCGCCTGCCCCCGGCAGTTGTCTGAGAGGGTGCCATCGGTGGTTTATTACACGAGTTTGGGGTACTTCCTCTCAGCAGAAGGTACTCTGGGGGCAGTACGGTCCTTCACAAAGGACCGTGCGGCCCCAACAATGTTGCATATTCTCGCGGAAACTCCGCGAGAATGCGGCCACTGCGCCGCAACTAATCTATGAAAAGCCGCGATGGTTCTTCGAGCTTTCTTCTAAAAACTGGCCATCATTCTTCCAGATTTCTACAAGTGAACCGCAAGAAATCAGCAAACTATTTTTCCGGTGCCCGCTTGCCCAAAAATCGCATGGCCGCCTGCCCCGGCGATTATCTAACAATAAGTACTGAACTTCAAGGATGCATCGCAATTTGTGAACTGCACATGAACTGCTTTTTCCTAAAACCTCCTCTAAAAAGTTCATTTATACGAAAAAAAAGTTTGCGATGCTTGTCGATGTGCACTACAACACATGATCGGTAAGCAAAAGTTTAAAATGTATGAAGTTTTTTCTGCGATTCTATGTAAAATTTAGCTTGGCGATGGAGAGGGAGAGGTGTTTGCAGAAAGAGGTGCGTTTGCGATTACAGTTCCGCAAACGATATGAGCCTCGACATACATAGACTTCATAGTGTATGCGGTCTCAATATCTGAAAACATACCAACTCGACTTTTTCAATCAGTTCACATGTACGGGGTGCGTCAAAAGTCTGGGAGCTTAGTACTTTCATACAAAATGAGAAGGCAGATACCTAGAAACGAAAAATTTGAACACACATAATTCGAACCATTAATACAGCTCAGTTCTTGAACTTCAAAATTGCTTCTTTTGACTCCCACGCGGCCCTACAAAATCTTGGCAAGGCCATCTGTCATGGCGCGCAGGTAGTCGTAATGAAATTCATCCCACGCCTTCACAACTGTTTCTTTTACCTTGGCAAATGTGCAGCATAGCAGAGCAAGCTTTTGTCTACAAACACTTCCAAAAGAATTTTCTGCATTGCATAGAAAAAAATATTGGACTTTCAATTGAAGCATGTGTACGTCGCATACCGGAAATTTAGCTGCAATTGCGCGAAGGAAAGCGAAAAATTATCATTTAAAAAGTATAAAAAGTGTTCCCATGGCCGAATTTCAATAGATTCTTATTTAGAAGACGTATGCAAAAAATATAGCCTTGGTCCCAGTGCCTGTTGCGCTTCTCTAGCTTTTGAATTTGTTCTGAACACGGATTTCCACTGGCACGTAGACAACATTCGCAAACTTTTATTTTCCGTTCAAGCAAGAACAGGTCCTGGCAGAAGCAAAACCACGATTCAATCAAAGCCTCTTCTATATTGTGTGCATCGAAGTGTTGTAAAATATTAACAGCATCTCTAGCTATAGCATAAACTGTAAATACTAAAAATTCTGGTTTTTTCTCTCTGCAAAGGTACTAATGCGGTAATTTCCAATCTTACAAAAACATATGGCCGCCATTTCCAGCTAGGTAAAGTGTATCTTGCAAAGGATGACAGCAGCATCATGTGACATGAACTTGAAATCAAAACTATCAGCATTTTTGTAACTGCAGTACTGCAAAGTTAGGCTCCCAGTCTTTTAATTGCTGCAAAGGGAATCCGAGTGTGTCAATTATAAGTCTTTTTGTGAGTTCGTATGATGTGTGAGCTGTCTTTTTGATAATGCCTTCTTGCCTTGCGAGGGTGGATGCACGATGAGCGTGACCTGGCCACGCCCTCGTGTAATATATAACGTATGATCATATACTTTTCAAGAGAAGCTTCGAACTCAAAGTTTACTTTTATTTTGGTCAATTAAGTGCCAAAGGGAGATAGAAAATCAATGAAGGCACTATTTGCTTTCCTATGAACCTGCTGAGCTTAGCATCACCTATACTCAAGCAGAAGAATCTAATAGGCTGTTATGTTGTTGTACAATGTCGTATGTTTTTGAGATATATTTTCACTATTTCTACTACTTTTTTGTGAAATAGCTAAACTGCTGAAACGTTATTCTTCGTCGCATTATTCATCAAGCTTATAATAGCTTTATGATTATCTGCATATACATGCAATAAATTCTCAGAAACTCATCCTTCTTAAAGTTGATTGATAAGAACTTCTTTCTTTCAAACAGAAGCATTGCCGTAATGACTTCCCAATAAAGTGACCATCCCTGGCCCTACACATGTTGAAGAATTCTTTATCCAGTGCGCCAGGAATCTGAACTCATCATTTGTAAGTGCTCCGTCTATAAAATGAATGCCTCTGCTCTTAGGTAGTGTTAGTTTCGAGACTCGATGTTTTAACACTTTTAGCATAAGTAGACAACACCTGAATCCATTTTTGTAGTTGCCATATCCAATACATTCTCAAGACCTATTTTCGATTGTAGGCAATTACCGAAAATGTAACGATGAGCAGAGAACGCTGTGTTTGTATAAATCTAACGCGTGGCGATTCATCCAGAATAGCCTGATCATCGCATAATTGTACATAGCGGAAGCAATAATGTCATTTCCGATAAAGCTTACATACCTTAAGAGGGCCATTGTAAAGGTGGAAAAAACTTCAATAACGTCAGCTGCAAAGTAAAAGTCGAAGACATATTGCTCTTTTTCTCCTAAAAGCGCTTTATTTGCAACAGATAGAATCTATTTCTAGCGATATTGGGAGTTTTTCATGCTTGATGTTTGTATGTTTGGCAGTGTATCATTGCTGTCTACGCGAAATTTGAGCTTCACTCGCAATCAATTTACTCTCTTAGTGACTTGTTGAGTTTCATCTTTGCAGCATGATAGCTCTTCTTCTCATATAGAACATTAGGCTTGTGAATTCTCTCCAAGGTCCAGCTTATGACACATTGCAATCAAGTCATCTCCACTATCATTTTCTCCTTCTTACTATACATTTAGCTTCAAAAATGTCCTCGTCCTGCGTCACCGAATCTTTTGTTTTTTGATTATTCGCACAAGAATCACCAAATAAACCAGCTACACTTTCTTTCACTGCCTTTTCCTTCTTCCCATCCATAGTCAATGGAATAGGTCACAGATAGAAAATACGCGACCTTTCACCGAAAGATTGAAGACAGAAGTGAACATATAGCAGCATAATATAGCATCAATAATAATTGAGCAAGCAAAGCTCCCGGAATTAAACCATTTCAGTTCCATTTGGGACGTTAAGCCTAGATGACTATGTTTCGGAATCCTCACTAAGAGCAGGTTTAGGCTTGATTATCAGGGAAAATCAGTTTGAATCATTACGTGAAGTTAAACCCTCATTGTACGATCGAGTATAACAGGATTACCTTCTATGACGTTTTAATCGGTGAATACACCAATCATCATGTGTTGAGCATAGTATGTCCAAGTGAATGTCAAAGTGCGAAGAAAAAACTGAAAATCTCTTTGTCTGTGTGTGTCTCTATGTGTGTGTGTATGTGTCTGTACGTATGTTCCAAACAGAAGTTTTTCTTTCTGAACCGTTCCGGACCAACGGCACACATACAGGGGGGGGGGGGGGGTTAGGTGTCGTAGGCTACATACTTTTCGTCATTGATCGCTATAGATTTGGATTTTTTGCAAAGTTTCACCTACGAGGCTGGGAGTTGGGACAAAGGGGTAAGTGAGCATGCTGATTACGAAAATATTATTGGCAGGATCCAGAACTGTGTATGCCAGCTGATCTAGAATGACTCCCTGATGTATGTCTGTTTCTTATGTGATTGTCAGGAAATTACAAGAAATGATACACATACTTTGAAGTAACGCAGCTTACGTGGCGTACGTAGCGTACTCTGGCACTGTATGTACTGAGCTTACAATAGCACGACATGATCGTTGTAAATCGATTTCTTTTCGGGACCGTACAACTCATATCATCTGTCGGTTGAGCGCTGGCAGCGCGTTCAGCGTTGCGCACGTTACGTTTTTGCGTTTTCTTTTTCTCGTAGCGTAAGCAGCCGCGCATGGTACGCGGCGGAGTTTAACTCAAGTCTAGCCGCTATTTTGGAGCAATACGGACAAGAATGACGGCAAGAGAAGGTGACAACACACAGCAAAGTCTGGCCACAAATTCCGCTTTTGTCCAAACTAACCAATGGAAGTCATCTCCTATTGTGTCTCAATGAAACCAGTGCTGGAGAAGAATGAACGAACATGTGCTTCTGAATAATAATGATATCTACGATAACGTTCTCTGCATTTATACCTAGACATTTCTTAGTGAGTACATTTATTCTTTGTTCCCTCTCGTCAAGTAAAGCAATCTCACTCCAGTCGTCTTCCTATACATGGCATGACGAACGCAACATCTCCAAAAGAGATGTTGGTGACTGACATCACGCCGCTAATTTTGCCGCTTTGTATAAACTATGTCACATGATTAGGTAACGATTTGTGGTTTTGCTCATATAACTACTGCTACGACGTTGTCATTTTGCAAGAGCTACGAAAACATCGTCGACTTTGATGGTGATGCCCGTAAGTGACTACTAAAGAGATGTTTTTCGTAAGAATCGTTTGCTGTGCCCAGTAAAGCGAAAAAAGTTCCGCTTTGCTTAAATTGCTTCAAGTCTAACCCTTGGCTCAAATTTATGGTGGAGCAGCTAGCTATAACTCAAAGAAAGTAAAGAACAATAATGCGAAGATTGACGTCTAAGGCTATGACATTAGCATTGGTCCGTATTCTCACCCATGTGGTTCATCTTCATAGGAAGTGACAGAGAAAGAGGGGGAGCTCAGAATTGCAAATTCTTCGCAGGATCGGCTTGCGTGCCTGGTATTGGCACTAACAGCTTTTTAAGTGAATTGAAAGTGAAGTCTTGAAGAAAAAACCTCATTATGACGGAATGGAGATTTGATTTCATACCCACCCCCTCACATCCTAGAATAACCAGAGGCGGCTTAGCTTTATTGGCTTTTAAAGCATACAAACTATTACCTGGAGGAATTGCTACTCAAGCTACCTCTCGGCCACGAACAGATGTTCGATACATTCAACATTTGAGTATACCAGTAATATAATTTTGATTGCAATCTTTCTCACGAGGTTACGGTAATAAAATGCTTCAGATTTAGAGAAAATTGACAGAACAGAACAGATGTTAGGCTCGATCTTTTGGATACTTTTTCTTGACTTTTAGTGTAAAAGTCGTTGCAGTGAAAATGAAGCAAATTCGTATCAATGTTTCATTCTATTTTTGGCACAACGAGGAAGCATAACAAATAATCTGTTTTCAATAGAATTAAGACAGATTACTTGTCCTATACATAGCCCAAGAAAAACAGGAGATATTCATAAATATGAAACAAAGTGACATCCGAACAAAACGTCTTTATTTACACTAAAAATCTCCTAGACATCGTAACAAATGTTGCTTTGCTTCCGGCTTACTCGAATTTCATCCAAACTTAAATCGTCAATGATGCTTGGCCTTTGAGGGGTTGTTGTTCGGCTTTCTGCCTGCAGGAAGCAGTAAAAGTATTGCACATCCGTAAGCCTTCTTGATTTTCACACATTTTCGAGCACGTGTCTTGATTTTCACACATTTTCGAGCACGTGTCTGTTCCATTACACGTCTTTTAGAGTAAAACTTTAAAAGTAGCGTCGCAAATTACTTATGTGCGCAATTTTTGGCAAATTATGCGGATAGAATACTTATAGAGCTCTTTTTGTGCGTTTTCTTCGAGATATTCAAAATTGTTCGCTTTTTCATACATTCGGATGTAAACGAAGTTGTTTTTGCCCATTCTTGGTTGCAGCTCGCAACTATGCTCAGCTATAAATGCTTCTTATTACTTTCCGCAGCTTTTAATGCACGTGAGCCTTTCCAAGTTCTTTCGTTGCACCCTCATGTCAAACTTCTTCTTTTCCCCTTCTCTTACCTCTCCCGCCCTCCTGTGGTGCAGAAAGTTTTCCTGAAAACTTCCGCTTTGGATTTTGCTCTATGAGACAAGCACCAAGTGCCAATATCAAAGTAATCTTCCCGTCTCTGCTCATGGATGCCATAAGACAGTGTTTTTGTTGCTCTTTGAAACTTTATTCTCAATTCTTTGCTCATTTTCAGCGGTTTTACAACCATGTAGAAATACCATAAAAATTTTGTTCAAGGCTTAACGTATTCACTCTGAACTTATACGTTCATTTTAAGCAAAGCAATTTACTGCCTTTGAACTCTCATATAAGATCTTCGTAGGTATAGCAGAACGAGGTATAATGTTACTGTATGCATGCTGTATTTACACTGTAATAAAGAGCCATGATGTTTATTCCTTTTTTTGGACTACATGCGCTGAAAAAGCGAGAGAAATTACAGAGTAAAAGCTCAAATTCTTTCTGTTATTGAACATTTTCTCATTTTTTCTAATTTCAGTCGCTTTCATAATTAATTTATCCATTTGCCTTGTTATGAGCAGGAAGTGAGTTGGTCCATTATTTGTGAGGTAGGGGTAACCTATAAAACTCATGTTTTCGATTAATCACCGCGAATTAAAACCATCTGATTTTCGAGGCTCCACCCTCTTTTCCCTCTCTAGCTCAGCCGATTTCAAATTCATTATTACCTTTTCCATCAGCGTTACTTCCGACTAATAACAAACGTTTCTTGCCTAGCGACATGCCTCTCACAATTTTTTTCATCAATCCATTCAGACGCTCTCAAATTACATGCTCTCATCCGCACTTCTTTCCACAATTTACAGCAAAATCACCTATTATCAGTCCGACTAAGAGTGAAACACCTCAAAAAGAAACTTTGCCAATTCTCATCAAACTTCTTCTAACAGTACATTTCAATTCGGAACGATGGCAATTTCTCTCGGAAGCGTTGACCGAGACGATTTTGTGTGAAGCAATTTGACGCTAACATGTGTTTTGCTACGACATCGACGTCAACATTGTGCACGTTCAATGAGGAAAAATTCTTACCACAAATGTTTTCTTTGAAGTAACATGCACTACTAATTAGTAAAGAAATCAAAACACGAGGTTGGTAGGAGTATTGCAGGCGCGTTCTTACTGGCGAATAGGAACAGGAATTTTCAAATTTCCCGCCACGACCGACCACGATACGGGGTTCAAAACCTTATCGTTAAGGATTCAGTGCTGAATTTTACGAGATTTATTAGTGAGGCAATTTTTTAATAATTTCCGAAAATGTTTCATGCTGGTTATTTTTTTTTTGCTCGAAATCTTTCAGCACTCAGACAACAATTTCGAAATCTAGATTTTATACTCCTCTTTGGATTTATACATAGTTACATTTATGGACCTAAACTTGGCTGACCTGATGTGTTAATTTATTGTCAGAGGTTCATCCGAATTCTTTCTTTATGCATTTCTAACAATAATCTCCGTAGCCCGATGGGAAAACCAATCAAAGCAGAAAGGTAGTCAAATTGTCGTGAAAAGAAGACACAACACTACTTTGTATTGCTCTGAGAGCTTGAAATTAGACCATGAAAAAGAAAGCTGGGCATAAACTTTGTTTTTGAACGAGAATCTAAGAATTAACTTGGCAGCCCTAGTAAAAAGACAATAAACGTCAATGGTAATTATTATTATGTTTTCCGTTGTTGTAATCTGAGCATATTTTGAAACATAATTGTTCTAAACGACACAGGTTTGTTACAAAATGATAAACTAAAGAAAAGAAAAGTGAAAAAAAATCAATGCAATGCTTTTCATACCTTTGATAGCTGGGCATAGTGCCCAAAAGTAAGTCTAAAAAATTAACACTAACTTCCGTGGCTTAGGACATTTATTACAAATTTATTGTAACAAAATAATTAGCTCTAGTAATTATCTAACTGTAATAACAATAACACTAATTCGATGTTTACAGCTTTTAAGAAGAAAACCAACTACTTGTTACGTATTCTCAGAGTAGGGCTGAGAATAAGTCAAGAGTTATTTTTGTGTCCATTTTTCTTCATTTAAAGTGCTTTTCGATAAATGACTCAAAGTACAATTCCATTTCTTATTTGAAAAAGGCTCAATCTAGGCAATTGTACGATAGAATCACACCTGGAGCTGCTACTAATCAAGTCTGTGTGATCTCGTCTCTGCATTCGTTGCTCTAATAAACAATAGAGCGTTTAAAATAGCAGCTACGAAGTCCAATTAGGTGAAATTCGAGAGCTGAATTGAAATTGCAGTTCAAGGAGCTATTCTTTGCATAATCTAGTCGTAGTAAGAGATCAGATTCCAAATATGAGGGGAGATCATAGACCATATTGTAAATTTGCAAGTAATTGTACACCTTTGATGGATTTGAGGGAGTGGGCGGGGAATTTTTTTTGGGCAAAAACGCGCGAAATTTGAATTCTATCTTGAACTGCTCCTGCGTCGAGTGATATTACTCGAGCTATACATGCGGCTCTTCAGTTGTTTCTTCTGCTAAGAAAAAACCTATCTAGTAGCATATTGCAGCCCTGAAGCACAGCAATCTCATTTGGAACACTCGACCGAGGGCAGAACAAATAGCATCACACACCCGGACGGACGGACCGCGCGGTCATATGTATTCTCTCCTCGGTGCTCTGCCATGAGTGCCGCGAGTGTGCTGCCAAATGCGCGCCACTGAAATGCAGTCCACATGCGGCGCAGAGCGCGAATCTTTATTGTTTACACTATAAAACATCTCAAAACGTTTTCCACCCACTCTCGACTACACTGTGGTTTACTTCTCTGTTAGTGCTAAAATTGTGCCTTGAGCGAGTTCTTTGATTCCCGAGTGTTGCGTAAAAGTTTAAGAAAGTACTCGAATAAGTGCAAATTCGCAATCAGAAGAAGACGGGCTAGAGGAGTCTCGCCGCGAAAATTCATGGATCACCACTCATCCAGCTGGATCCACTTATACAACCAATATATCATACTGTATCCTACTGTATATTCTGCTTTTTCACAAATCACGGGTATTCGGCTCCCACTCCACCCACTCTTCCGCTGTCCTGCCTCTATCTAAGTCTTAACTAGCAATATGCACGGGCAGCTTTTGCATTATCAATAATTAATTTTCTGTGACTGGAGTTATGAACTTTCTTCGAACTTCTAGTAACTTCTGTTCTTGGCAACCGTATGTATCAATCATAGCTTTTTCTACGTATTCTGAAATCTTTGCTCAATTTCGTGTTTACTACAAAATATTGCTTTTTACAAATTAATAGCAATGTCATTCGATACATCTCCTTCCCACAAAAAGTTTTTCTTTACATTTTCTGAAGTAAAACCTCAAAAGAGCATAAGTCCACAGTTTTCGAAATGCCAGCAAGAGTTAAGAGACGCCAAGGGAAAATTGGTTAAAGGGCAATTTTGTTGAGATCAACGGTCCGAAAATCTAATCTTTGAAGTCAAGCTCAAAAATAGTCTAAGTTAGCGCTGTATCTAGCTTTTTGTCAATACAAGGATAAATTACGCCAGCCTCAAATGATATATAACAATTCCGAACTCTACTTGTCAACATATAACAAACGCTAATAAGGTAAATGCCCCATTTACTTTTGTGGTTTGTTTATATTCGATGAAATGTGCTGTTTCATATTGCTTGAGATTAATATAGACGATATAAAATCGAATTCCAAAGTAGCATTACTGCAAAATTTCTCTTTAGTAAAAAAACAATGATGATAGCTCAAAAATGAAACTATTAATTTGTTAACAACTTACCAGAAATGATAAAATTCCGTTAACACTTCGATTACTGCATTCAAGGTTATTCTGCAAAAATAGAGAAAGATAGCACTTACAGTAATCCTACCGTAATGCTGTGTGAGATTGTAGCCTTAGTTCTTTGCCATGTTTACGGCCCTTCAAAGTGGAGCGATAAAAAAATCGTCAAATTTCTGACCTTTGAAGTTGGAGACGTTGTGTGGCTACTTCAGCATTATATAAAAATATTTCCAAAAATCATTGTAAACATGGCGAGAAACTAAGGCTACTATTTCGCACAAGATTACGGTAGGATTACTGTAAGTGGTATTTTCTTCTATTTTTTTGCAAAATAATTTCGAACGGAGTTATCAAACTGCTAACAGCGTTTCCCTCTGTCATATAGACCTGCGAATTCACTCTAAATGCACTTTGAAACAGTCACACGCCTAGAATCCTGTTATAAGTCTTAGATTACATATATTGATTATGCAATAATATCCCAACGGCAAAAGCTACATTCCACAGCTTTCTTATTTTCGAAAATCTGCTTCTTCTTCTCATCAGCTTTTCAGTTCAAAAACGGAAGGTTTCTGTACAGAGCTGCCATTATTTAGTTATTTACTTCGTTAAAATGACTTTGCTAGCTTCGTATCTTTCTGCTCTTTTTAAACAAAGCAGGTCTTTTGCCCATGTCTATAGAAGCTTCTTCTTCATTTTTGCGCAAATATCTGCAGGTGGGATCCTGTAGACCATTCAGATCTTAGCAGTTCTCACTACTTGTGACTTATGACTTTTGTATTACAAAAAACCATAGACTATTCTGATCTCGGCGGTTTTCTCTACTGACGAGGCTCTTCATGGATTATATAGAGAGAAAATTATAACAACTGTAAATATTTTTGTCATTATTCAACCATTGAGCTCGAAAACAAAGTGCATTTTTATCTCTGCATGAATTCTAGGAAACAAAATTATGCCAATTTTGTTGCTGTTCTGGCGTTCAAATCCATTTTCGCGCCATAATCTGATTTTTTGCACAAGAGCAAACGGCCCATAAAAGTAATGAAACAAATGAGAATGTGAACTTTTTTGCGCTATCCCACCGTTTCGAGCCGAGCATAAATAGCATAGGGTATGATATATTGAAATATACTTTTTGCTTTGAATTATGTAATGGAACGCCTGTTTGATTTAGTTGAAGAAAACATCATGCGAGGAGATTTTTCCCTGAGGCATATAAACCAGCGCCAAAACAATATCTATCCTTGGCTGATGCGATAGAAACGAGAAGGTGTTGATAGAGCTTTTCGGGAGCTTCTCATCTTCAGCTCAATAACATCTCCTTCTCTGTATAAATCTATCACTTTATATCAATATTAGTTAGTAAAATTGCGCGAAATTCAAATATATAATTAGTTTGATACGTTAGTTTTGCATCAAAAATATAAATTGTTTTTCAAAACGCTCAAATAATTTTTTCAAGGCACATCATTTACGTTTTGTTACATATATCAAAAGTTGTATTTTATCATAATTATTAGAGAGTTTCTGGAAAGCGAAAAGTTGTACAAATGTCCTATCATCATGCTTTTCTTCCAAATAGAAAAAGTCTCTCGTAAGACCGAAAGCAAAATCAAATTGAAAATTTAATAACTTGGTAATTTTAGGGAAGAAAATTACCGACTTTCTGATTACTTTTCTTCATCAGTTTGTGTCTTTGCGAAGTGACAGCAATAAAAATCGCTTCAAGTTACTTGTGGTTGAAGTAAAGAATTTTATTAGAATTGGAAAATGATATGAATTTTTCCAAGACTTATGTGTCAACCATATACAATAAAGGGTTCCAAATGCATCAAGTCAAAACATTCGTTTCGATCAGAAATGATTTTACAACAATATTACGGCAAAAGGTTTATTACGGGAAATTATTGATAGTCATACTTTCTGTAAAATTTTATAAACAGGAAAATTTTCTCATGCCTGTCACAACAGTTTTACTCTCAAAAGCAGATTTTCACCAGCATATACTTGATCATTTTGTTGATGTATTAGAATTTCGATTCTCAGCGCTAATTGAGCTGACATCTCTCCAAACATTTTTTCCATAAAAATTTCTTCGTTGAAAACTGATACTGAGATTTCATATCCTGCTTTGATAGCAAAATTTTGATCTTTCATGTTTCGAACATATCAAACACCTTCTAGCTCTTTAAAGTTCGTGTCTCAGCTTCTTCGTAACTATCCATAACCGCCGATACGTTCTCGTTTTTCTTTCTCTTGTATTAAAATTTCAAACTCGTTTTGTTACGCCTGAAATAGCATATTATGGTGAACATTTCCCTGGAGCAAATTAATTTTCTCAGGGTTCTTTCCGATGACGCAGAAGTTGTACATTTTCCGGTCAGGTAGTGAAAAGACTGACAAAAGACTTGTTTGCATAATAAGTCTCTAAGTACATAATGGGTCCAGTGCGCTGGAACTTGTTTTCTTAGTGAATTTTGCATGAATAATATTCGTATATGAGTTTTCATTTACTTTGTTTCGGTGTTTTTTAAATTATAAATTCTAGAATGAATGCCACGAATAGCGCAGCAGTAGTCCATGAACAGTTCACACTTGGAGAATATATATTTTATTTGAGTAATGGTGCTGTTGGATCTCTCTTTAATTTTATCGTGCTTTGGATTGCTATGATCTATATTGACACTGATGACAAGCCAAGACAAGTGAGTTCTTAAAAGTTCATGAAAGTTCAAAGCCATTGGGGAATTAGCACTAGCATAAGGTGAAATATCTGCGAATTTTGGAATTAAAACTTTGAAAACTTTTTCGAAAAAATTTACAATAGTTGATTGCTAGTTTTGGAATTATGAACACCAAAGAGCACGAATGGAATATTTACTAAAAGCGAAACAAAATTAAGTTACGTTGAATCACAAGAGGTTTTTAGTGACACCTACTCAAAAGTTCATAAATAATTCTTATCGCATGTCAGGAGGAGATGACCTGCTACGAATTTCTTATACCATAATCAAAATACATTCCTTTTTGAAGATGATGAAAAAGATTTTAGCAAATTAAAAATCTCACCAAATTTTTGCAGAAACGGAAATAAGAGCAGACTTTTGAATGCCCCAAAATTCAAATTTAGCCATGGTACAAATTTTTTGGTATTTGTTTCACTTTCATTGAAGCTGACATATCTATACTACGGTATATTGGAGATTACATCAGACGCTAATTGTGTGTGACACCATGCTGTTATGTGAAAATACGTTTTCGTCTAGCAGCATTCCTGCTGAACCGTGCTAAAGCAGCCAAATATTTGTGGATATAAAATTGAGCTGTACTCTATCGTTGAGAACATAATCTTGTACCCATATTTTTTGAAAACTAAGTTTCCAGACTCAATGAGCTCGAAAATATTTACACATTCAAAAGGTTGAAGGGGCTTTTCAGTAGTTCCTGGAAAAAATAAATATTATATAGTGGCAGCTCATGTTATATCTTATTAACTGCCTCGAATGATAAAGGGTTTAACAACTTTGCGCTTATTTTTGGTTAGTTTTGATAACTTACTTTTCTTGAACTAACATACATTTGTGAGGATCGGATTTTTCCACGTAGTTGCTATTTTCTATTTTTACTTTGTTGAAAACAGTCATTAGCGCATGCTATAGAGTATTATATTATATACAATGTAAAAATGTTGTACGAATTAGAACGATTACCTGAGTACGTTCGAATAGTTTTTAGAAGTTCTGATACAAAATTTCTGTTCAAGCCAGGGCTCGGCATGAGGTGGCTAGTTGACAAAAAAAGAAGTCCCTCTTGACTTTTGCTAATTTGTACGAAGCATAGTTGCGATAGGGGGAGTGATGGATCTTACCCCCTTCACTTTGAGGCCAAACTCCCGATGACCCCCTTCACCTGGGCTGAGATTGGTATTGTACTCTGAGAATATGATAAAAATCGTTATTAAAAGGTTTTGCAGGCTAGGTACCTCAAACAACAAGCACACTCATAAATTTACTAAAGTAACGGTATTTATATTTATTTATATTATTTATTTATCCTCGTAGCATTCATTTGGAGAGCAGAAAGTGAGGGCACAAAATCAGTTAATTTTTGAAGCACATAAAATCCCTCATATCTCGCGACACAGAAGACCTAGAAAAGAGTCGACGGTCTACGTCGATTCTCCATGATCTCAGCTTTCGAATGGTGTAGAGCATGTTAGGGCTTCTTTGCTTCCCGGCTCTAAAAATCATTTGCTCCGGTGACCCATAAAAGCCAATACATTGGTGGAGCCGGATTGGAGCAAGCTAATAGTAAATATCTCCACCCCATTTTTGAAAACTGGTCTGTTTTTTCGCCCAGCAACCTATATACCGTTCGAAAGCTCAGGAAAAGGGGATTCGATCTAGATTGTCGACTTCTTTCTAGCCCCCCTCTACCGAGAGATACGCCGCATTTTATTTGAAAACATGGTCATTTTCAACAGCAGATTTCTGCCAAATGAAGACATAATCACTGCTGATTATCTATCTGTGTTAAAGAGCAAGTCTTCATTAACAAACGTAGACCGTCGACTTTCTCGTAGCGTTCATTTGGAGAGCAGAAAGTGAGGGCACAAAATCCGTTAATTTTTGAAGCACATAAAATCCCTCATATCTCACGGCACAGAAGACCTAGAAAAAAGTCGATGGTCTACGTCGATTCTCCATGATCTCAGCTTTCGAATGGTATACAGCATGTTAGGGCTTCTTTGCTTCCCGGCTCTAAAAATCATTTGTTCCGGTAACCGATAAAAGCCAATACATTGGTGGAGCTGGGTTGGAGCAAGCTAATAGTAAATATCTCCACCCCATTTTTGAAAACTGGTCTGTTTTTCGCCCAGCAACCTATATACCGTTCGAAAGCTCAGGAAAAGGGGATTCGATCTAGATTGTCGACTTCTTTCTAGCCCCCCTCTACCGAGAGATACGCCGCATTTTATTTGAAAACATGGTCATTTTCAACAGCAGATTTCTGCAAATGAAGACATAATCACTGCTGATTATCTATCTGTGTTAAAGAGCAAGTCTTCATTAACAAACGTAGACCGTCGACTTTCTCGTAGCATTCATTTGGAGAGCAGAAAGTGAGGGCACAAAATCCGTTAATTTTTGAAGCACATAAAATCCCTCATATCTCACGGCACAGAAGACCTAGAAAAAAACTGACGGTCCACGTCGATTCTCCATGATCTCAGCTTTCGAATGGTATACAGCATGTTAGGGCTTCTTTGCTACCCGGCTCTAAAAATCATTTGCTTCGGTGACCCGTAAAAGCCAACACACTGTATAGATCGTCCCGAAAGTTTTTGCGCACGATTTTCAAAAATTCATAACTTTTGATTTTTCCGACCGATTTGACTGCTTTCATTTTTATCTGAAAGGGTAAGTCATGCTCTTTATAACGACATCTCAGTTGCTTAGTAATGCTCATCTGTTACATAGGTAGAAGCTCAAAACCAAAATCTCTCAAAATTTGAATTTTTGTGTAGGGTCATAAAAAATCAGAAACTTGCAACAAAAATCGGAGCAGTCGGTATTGTAGGTTCTTTCACCAGCTCTTTCTAACAGTGCAAAGTTTGCTCCGATTGAGCGTCTCCATGAAAAGTTATGATTTCCGAGCAAGCAATACAAAAAGGCGAATTTGATTTATTTTGGCATTTTTCAGGGAAATCATAACTTTTCATGGAGACGCTCAATCGGCGCAAACTTTGCACTGTTAGAAAGAGCTGGTGAAAGATCCTACAGTACTGAATGCTCCGATTTTTGTTGCAAGTCTCCTTTTTATGACCCTACACAGAAAATTAAAATTTTTACCATTTTTCTTCTATCGCTCCTATCTATGCAACAGATGACCGTTACTAAGCAGCTGAGAAGTCATTATAAAGAGCATGACTTACCCTTTCACATAAAAGTGAAAGCAGTCAAATCGGTTCGAAAAATCAGAAGTTATGAATTTTGAAGCGCAAAAACTTTCTGGACGACCTAATAAGAGCGAGGTGGAGCAAGTTAATAGTAAAAAATGTGCTGTGGATTGACATCGTTATCAGCACTAACGGGAACGTGAGCGAACGCGTCTATTTGAGCGTCCTTATCGTTGTTATATGTTTATGTTTTTTTGGTAAAAAATGCGCTTTTGATTGACAGTTATGCCATCATTATTAGCGCACACTCAAAAAACTATGGGAGATTGGTAAATTTCCACACCTTCACACAAAAACCTGCCCATTTCTGGAATCTATACTCTGTAAACTGGTGCTGAAGAAGGTCACTTTCACGATAACGCTCTAGACTCACCTTACCTAATTTGTAGAGAACGTGGTTGAGTTCAATGAATCAAAAACTTCAAGACATTCAGAAGAATAACATGTTATTAAATTATTCCTCAATGTTTTGGAAAGGTTGGCAGTTTGAAGAGGAAACGGCAGGCAGAATGCTTTACAAAATCGCAGATGAGTTCCAGTTCAATAGCGAGACAGAAGGAGAATCTTACGCCAACGAAAATGTTGTCGACATTGACACAGAGTTGACAATTGAGCGAAACTCTCTGATTTCCTGCATAAGGAATCCAAGCAGATTGTCTAGTTTCAATGAGGAAATGTCCAGGAAGTCCATTGCCGGTCTTCAGGTTGCTGAAGAATTCAAGGCTGCTAAATTCACAAACATGGATATGAACAAAAGGAAGGTGTTAGTACAAAGCATAGTTACTGCACTTAGATCCCCGGCTGGAGTGCGAACCCAACTCTGTGCTTTATGCTTTTGGAAGTTATTCGCCTTGTGACATTATGACCTATGATATTGAAAAAAAACCAACGCGCAGCATAGTAATCTACTTTTTTTCGGCTATTCCGCAGAGATGCTGTTGAAGAAGAAGTTGAGCAGCTTTCTCGTCAGTTAACAGGAAGTATGCCAGAGGAGGTGAAGCCAGAGTTCGAAAAGGCCCAAAAATGTATGCACTATTTCCTTCTCGTGCTGCGAAAGCATATGCGATCTGGCTCTTTTCCCATTACTTACCGCAAAAATCTGATGGACTTACTAGCAAAGCTAGTTTCCATTCCGACTAGCACGGCAGAGGTGAAGAAAGAAATTTTCTATCTACTCTGTTATCAGAACACAACGCAGAAGTCGTACAACGATAGAGCATCTAAGCAAATACTTAAGATTTGTCACCTTCTACTAAACACATTGTTATCTAAAAACTTCATTTAAAGGATTGGTATAAGTGGTCCAGACAGGCTGTTACCGTATGACTTTTTGAAATATCCTAAAAGATGGTATGAAGAAACTGGTCACCTACCTGCTGACTTCCTGATGCTACCAGAGGGCCAGGAAAAAAATCACAAAAGTGCTCAGAAGAAGAAGAAAGTTTCAAATCCATTTTTGACTTAAAACGCTTTGCACGCAATTCTACTTCCACTCCGATGACCTTTTGGAGGAAGAAGAAGATTTTTCAGGCACCGAATTTGTTGTCTCTGACGTTAGCGATAGTGATATTGTTGATGATGATGCGCAGGAAATGAAGTTGTTCCTAAATTCTACATCTTTTGGGATAAACCTTATTGCTTTTTTTGTTGATGCAGTGAAACAGGAGCACAGATCTTCATAATGAATTTTTTTAAATTTTTAAATTTCTTTTGAACATTTTTAATTTTTTTTTCAATTTGTGCCTAAATAAATTAGAGCTTTTCATACCACGCTTTCTTACCTTTTCTCTCTTCCCCCCCCCCCAGACTCACATACCCCCTTCACCCTGGAAGGTCGGGAACAGCCGAGACCCCCTTCACCTGGGGAGATCCCGGCTCCCCCTATCGCACCTATGGTACGAAGTCCCCTTTGACCCCAGACCACAATCCCTAGAAAAATCTCCTAAAAACGAAACGTCGACTAAAAAAAACGTCGCAAATTTCGTCTTTTCGGTCACAAAAACGAAACACCCTTTGCTTTTCGTCCCAAAAACGATATCCAGCTTTCTTGTAAGCCACCTGTGCCGAGCTCTGGTACAAGCTAAGTGAGGATATGAAATTGAAAATGATAGTTTTGAATCTTACTATAATTTTTCAGATAATCGTGATAAACATGACATTTGCCGACCTCCTTATGTGCCTAACCTACATGTTAACCAGACCATACTTGAGCTTCTTTCCAAATATTATATGTCATCCCTATTATGTTACAATATGGACTATTCAACTGGTCAGCTGCGTTAATTTAGTGTGGTAAGTGAACTCAACTAGTACAATTCGTATTTGCATTCTGAGAGTAAAAAATGCCGGATGAATTTTTTGTGCTTCTAAATTGCTGTACAAAATCCATCTAGGAATCATCAGCCTTAAATACTTTTGCAGACATTGTTCTTGAAATCAAATTCAATGCTAGTCAAGCATTGACTAGGCCCTTGAAATGTTCACGAATCATAGTTTTTATGCTCTAGACTTCTGCTAGTCGCTTTGCGTCATTCAGTATAGACTTTTGCAAAATCTCATTTTTTTCCACAAAACAATAGCTTTGCTTCAGAATTCAATCATTCCTTATTTGCTCATGAATACCAAATTTCAAGTAATTATTCCTATTCACAAACGAAAATCAATCTTTTTTCAAAGAAACCTTGTTGCACAAAGTCAGTAGAAGTAATTTTCAATCTGAAATTCGTTATAAGTGAATACATACGAATTCAATAAGGACTTTTAATTAGTTTGGTGAATTGCAAGAAAATGTTTTTGCAATCAACCTTATTTTTTGCATCACTAGAAAATACTTGCAAAACACAAAAATCATTATTATAAAATCTTAAGAATCGATAGTAGGCTGTGCTTAGAAATTCTATCATTTTATGAAGTTTTTTCGTACAAATTAGTTGATTCTGTAAGTTCAAATAATTATTTATTCTCTCATTCAACGGATGGTGAATCAAAATTATAAAAAAACAAAAAATAACATTATGACCTATTATTGAACTGGCTGGGACTGCAATAATATGATTCCAGGCTGAATATTGACAAGCTCATATTCATCCAATTTCCCCTTCACTACTATTCGATTATAAATAGGAAAAAAATTCTAATACTATGCACAGCGACATGGATTGTTCTCGGATATATTTCTTTCACAGTCGAATCGTATATGCAAGTTATGGTAAGAAATCGAGTTCTTGATTTTCCTTATGAAACATTTTGAGCTTTTTTTATAGGGTGGATGCGAACGAGTATCGATAAATCCATACATATACATGCCTATTTGTATACTGTATGTTGTCGTTATCGTTGCATCGTTCACAATTTCTGCTATAATTTACTGCATAGCTCATACGTCTACTAAAGCCGAAACAAGGCAAAGAACGGTAAGTTGCACAATTTTTTTTTTTACTATTGAGTCCTTCAAATTTTAGAGCACAACTGACCAGGTGCAAATCTAGATACAGTCAAAAACCTTCCCAAACGAATTTTCTGCATTTAAGATGTTTTTTCAAATTTTGGTGAAAATTAGCATTTCTTTTTAACCGAATACTAAGCTACGGTAGCTGTGTAGGAACGTATCTAGAATCTTGGAGAAGCACAAGAATAACATAGCGATGCATAGCAAATGCAAGTTATATAGAAAAGAAGTATCTTTTCAAAAATTATGCCCGACAAAAATGTTTTTTACCTTTTAATTTATAACTGTGGGGGTCCAAAAGAGGCTTTTGTTTTCTAGCAGAGATTGAGAGCAAGTTGAACTCATAATTTCTGCAAATTGCTCTTTTCTATTTCCAAAAAATCATTCAGTTGTAATAATAATATGTTCTATTATTGAAGACTGTTCTTATTTTTAGGGTTTGAAAAAGATGTTTTTACGTGATTTGTAAAACAGCTAATTTACAGCATCGAAATGATGTCATATAATTCTACATTTTCCTGTAGTTACTTATGACAAGGAATAAATATTTCAAAATTTTAGAAACTTTTCCACCGACTGTTCTTCTTGTTCTCAAGCACCTTGTGGACATTCTTCACGTGCCTTCCATATCGAATATTATATCTTATGAATATGCTATGTAAGTCAGTTTTTTTGTACTTGGTTATTATGAGTTTCCTTTCCACTCGCGCCTACGTATCCGTGTCGCAAAGGCCTTGCGTGCAGGCGTATAATAAAATCATTTGTATTTAATATGTGAAACTGCAGACAGCATGCGACACTCACGACTACTTTCGCAAATTACATTAAAAAGTGTTTAGCATAACAATGTCGAAGAAAGAGTATTCACTCCCCTTTTTAAGTAAGCTAGTTGAGGAAAAAAGACCTGAAAATAGGTAATTTTCAATCACATAGTTCGTAAGATACCGCGCAGCCTGTGAATTCTGCACATAAGTCACAAGTAAGTCGACTATGCGTAAGACTTGAGAGATTTTCTAATCTGCAATTGATGACATAGAAGCTTGATATTTTGGTTTTTCCTAACTTACATGTATAATGTAGTGTCTAAAAAATAGAATCGAGTTTATGAAAAGGATGTAATCTGTCAAAAGTCAGCAAAACGCGCAATCAGACGACTGCAAACGCGGCGCAGGGGCTTTGCGACACGGGCGCGCCGGCCCACGCAAAGGGTATGCGCCATTGACACAGAGTGTACTCCAGCGTATTTTTGAATGAAATTTTGTCTTTAGGTTCTCCATGTCGCACTATGCTGGTGCGTCAAATAACGGATATGTTTTTCCGAATATTGGTTGTCGGGATGGTCATCAACCCGCTGATCACTATCTGGACCCAGCGAATTTATCGCATGCGACTGTTGAAGCTACTCAATGCCTGTCATATTTCCTTAGCAAACGAAGAAACCGATTTGAGCACACGAAGACAATCGACCAAGTGGAGTACTGTAGAATCGGTGCCCTTGGCTACAAATCTGTGATCTTTGCCCATTATTTTAATTGCTGTAGCTGATTACCATTCCTTATTATCACTTCAACATAATTTTTCGCTGGTTTGTGTTCCAAGAACTTTTCTCAAATCTGATTCTTCCCTGCTGTATCAAATTTCAAAATGATTGAAGTTACCCTCAGCCATATCATTGTACCAAATAATTAGAACAGCTGTGATTTTCCGCTTACATCTTCATTAATAGGCTAAATTATTCTCTTCTGGACTCTCACATGAAAGCACTGATTTTTCCGCACTCCAAGCCTACCTTAACAAAACAAAGCAATCTCAGACATAAGCACAGAAATCGAAAAGAAATTGAAAGTCAAGTCCACAAAATATAGCAAATACCGCTTTTTGTTCTTGCCTTGTGATCCGAAATTTGTTGCTAAAAAATTTGCAACACGGATACACCATAACTATGAAAATTTTTTTGAAATGGTAAAATTTGCAGCAGAATTGTTTTTTAACTTGTGGTGTTTGCATAAAGAGGGTTAGACATGTGATAATTGGATGAGTCTTTCCCACTTGATCAGTCTCTTTGTGCAGTTGCACCATTTTCGAGATCTGCAATGTGCAAGCCAGTAGCGATGAGGTTCCATCGTGGTAGAAAGCGGAAAAGGTAGGTACTTCAAGTTCATGGTTAGATGATATTGTCCCATCATTATTCCAAATTTAGTGCAATTGCAGAAAGCGACTGCTTAAATGACGACGACACTACGTAAGAGTGGTTCATGTGCTTGCCATTACTGCCAAATCGAACGCTGCAAATCCAGTGATTTCATTCGGTGTTGTTTTTGAGAACAAGCAGCAAAGGCTACCGTTCATAATGTTTTAACATCTTAAATGAGTTCAATGTTGTGTGGGAGTTCGAAAAAACCCTGGCACTGCAACTGACAGCGCTTTCGTCATTATCTGGTCAATTTGTAGCAACATGAATTATAGCAAAAGCCGTCAACTTCAGCAGCTGGTAAATTCCAAAGACAGTCAGCTGTCCACTTCGTTTTAGTTTGTGAAGCAATGAAGCAAAGCTTAGCAGGGAATGGTCGGAAATTAACTCAGCCATACTAAACATGCTGTATATCCTCGGAATCGCCTTGGAACGCTGATCACGAATATATGTTTATTATCTGCCAAGCGACCGTCTGGAAGGAGCTATGAGCGTTTAAATGTGCGATTTGCTAAGTGTTCTGTGGCGCATGTTCCACATACGTTTCAGAAATACTTATTTAGGTTCTTGAAGAATGTGCTTCTTCTCTGTAATCAAATTAACAATAGCCAGTGTAAATTCGCGCCATCAGCTGCCTTTCAAAGAAATATATTCGTCGAAAGTCGATAAATTTCTCATATTTGAACGTTCATAACTCCTCTCGGATAGTCGCTTAGCAGATAATAAACACATTATCAAAATCAGCGTTTTGAAACGAATCCGATGATATACTCCTTTTTGGAATGGCTGGGTTAAGTTTTGACCATTGCTTAGGTCGCCTGCGCGTCTAGAGTCGCCTATTGCGGCGCAGTGAAACGTTTGATCGACACCTCTACAAGTGTTCCGGCACGGCACTGGCACAGCGTCGGCACTTGGCAACTTTGGACACCCCTTTGAGTTGTCGACGTTTGCGTATAATCCTTCCTTTTCACAAATTTCTGATACACAAATGTTACAATGTTTTGTAGTTATAAAGCAACATTCAAGTACTGTTTTGATGAAATAACATAATTTTCACGACTTGTAGCTGTTCAGCCACATGAAGGTTCTTATAAGCAAAATTAAGAAAATGCAATTTTTCTCGAGCTGCAACTAGCCTTGTGCTCAGTTGCTCGTGTACAATGTATGAGGTCAAAACATAAGCTTTGTCCCACGAATCCATGAAAAACTCATTTTGAGGTGTTTTAAGGAAGCTTTAATGCGAAATATATTGTCCAGGGGCAAGAGGCGAAACAGAACCACTTTCCTAACAGAACTCTCATAATATTCCGATATTTTAGGTTCTTCCATAAAAAATTTTGTTCTCAAACGAATTGCTTATAACCTTGGCTGCATTCGATGCAGCTTTTCATTTTTTTCGAAATTGTTTTGCAGTTCAAAAATTGTCCCCACGATTTGTAAGCCCCCCCCCAAACCCAATAGGACAGAGATCTCCCAGGTTTTTTTTTCAGCTATCAAAGTTTTGCAAAGTGATTTTCAAGGTACTGACATTTCGTAATGAATGAGTAGTGGGCAAGTGCACACCGCTGTTCACACTTTCTAATTTGATGGATGTGGCACTCACTCAAAAATGCTAAATCGCTTTCAAAACGATCTGGTACACAAAATTCTGCGCTTTCTTAGTCACACTTCATATATGATATTTTAGTTTGTCGAAGAATCGGCAGATCAAACTTTTCAAGGAAGCAAGGAGTGTGACGGAAAATGAACCAGAAATGAAGCTGAATTCTACAGGACCTTTTAGGACTTTTTGCAGCCGATCCAAATTTTCAGGATTTTGGTGAATTGGCTTGTAATGCTGCGATATGAAAATGATATTCTGGCTTTGAGCAAATTCATACACTAGAAAAAGTATGATTTGTAACATGATACCCTATAGTACAATAGTGATCGGAGCTGAATGAACTTCCTTTTCAAACATGATAAACAAGGAAACATTTTCGTTAGCAGGGCGCAAAAGTAAGAGTTTGTGGATTTAGATAGATTCTGGGGCTTCATTGCCATTACTAACTTCCTCCCAACTAATTTATTTACATATTTATTTATCAATACACTTGAATTGTGCCGAAAAAAAAGGAACTTAAACAAATGGGGTACCAGTAAGTCTTAAAACTCAGACAGATAAAAAAGACATGGAAGAAAACAGTTACAAATCAAAACTCTGTAGATCATTAAAATATGAATCAGTATTAGCTTGTCAAATGACATTCGAAGTCACAGAATAAGTCCTAAAACCTTGCTTCCTCTAAAAATTTCTTATGAGCAGTTGCACTCCATCCCCCCCCCCCCAAGATCCACTTCGAACTTCAAACATCTCTTCCAGACTTTCAAGTAATAACTTTGATTATACCGAAACCGTTGAAGATAACCAATGTGATCGAAATAATCATTATGCTTGTGGGAGGGAGAGAAAGATCCTTTTTTTTGGGGGGACTTTTCCTCAGAAATAGATTATAATGACAGAGATGAGCTTAATTTCAAATTAGTTTTGCTTAAAACACCATCGTAAACCTGCGAATGTTTTATTAACAAAATTATATGACAGCGAATAATGACAAGATGTGCAGTAAGTAATGCACAATTACGGTATGACGATCCATACTGAGTTCGAATAAGACGTATTATACAGTGAAAATCGAGCATCACTTCGATGAAAATCGTTGGAATCAATCCAGAAACAAAAGAAAAATCCTAGACCAATGTGTCCTACTGCTAGCGACCCGGTGGATGCGTGAACAACAACAACATAAGTCATGAATATGGCGGAAATGAGAAGGATCAGCCTGAGGCAAAATTGTTATCATTGGACCACCAAAGTTCGCTATCTAAGTTTAACACAACATAGAAAGTGAGAACGAGGAGACACATTATTCGAAAGCGTTGCTCGCTGATAGCATCAGAGCAATTTTGGTAAGGCGCTCAGAGTAAAGTTAGTACCTTTGGTTAGTGAAAGTGATAGAGTGACGAGAATTCGCTTTATGAAAAGAGGTTGAAAGCGAGAGGTTGCGAATGAAAATCATTCAAATCGTCGGTTTTCCAGGGTAGTCGGGCGCCATTAGACCTGCACCTAGTTTTTCGGAGTTGTAGAGATTCTCGTGTGGACCGTCGTCAAGGCCTCCTGGACTCGTTGATTTGGTTGAATGACTGTGTCCTGGGTTATTGTACGACATCTGCAAGAAAAATGTTGATTGTTGTGCTTACTGAGGCCTATATCAGCGACATGGCTCTTTTGCACCGCTCGCCATCGCGGCGCCTCTGATTGGCTGGCTGTGGGTCATGATTGGTCAGGCTATGAGCAGCGTGGAGGAGTGAATAGGCATTGCGTGCAAGCTTGTTTGTACAATTTCTGCATACTTTCTATGCTTAATAAAATGAAAGTTGTTGTCGCACGGATCAGTGGTGGGTCAAGAGGCGGGGGAGGAGGGGGGGTGGTAAATATTGGACTACAAGGTTCAAAAAATTTGCGGTATCTTGTTTTTGTAAAAGGTCGAAATATTCTTGGACGTTATTCTAATCCAATAGTCTCACAATGAAAACTTCAAAGGAACGGTTCCCGCCACGCCCCCAATTCTAATTTATAGAAGTGAGCCCGAGAAAATCTCAGCTTTGCTTTCCCAGAAAATCATAGAGGGCGCGGTTACTCAATGACATCTTGCATCTGGGACATTTTGTGCTGTTTTTTTAGACACTAAAGTGGTTCTTGTGTACAGCAGTCTGCGCGCGCAAGTGGTGCAAAAGGGCCTGTCTCCTGAACGAACCTGTTCGAGGTAGTCAGTGAATAGTTTCGTTGTCAACTCTCGAGCTACAATTGCACCAGCATGTCCCTCAATGAAACGAAGCAAAAGAACACCGTCTGAAAAATTGAACATTGACATTAATTAACCGTAAGACGGTGCGCGCCGCGGGAAATGGCAGATGTTGGCAGCGTGCCAGCACTTACCCGGACGCAACGCAGCATGCGTGAAACGGCGCATGATATGTTGATGACGGTAACTGTCCGTGCTGTCTTCACCGTATCGTGGACAAGACAACCATGTTCTGGTCGATTTTTCACGGAACGATGTCAGCACCAATTGTAAGAAACAATAGGCAAAATTGATAGCTGTTGAGATGGCAACAAACAAGAACCAGAACCTAAAAAAGCAATTTTTTACAACTGGAAGTAGGTTTTAAAATGCTAAACCTACCAGACAAACAAATAGATTTTTTCGTTGAACATATTAATCATAAGCACACATTGTACTGTGTATTTATGTGTATTGGCAAGTCGTCGAATTTTAAAGTCGCACATTGTGACTCGTGGAAATACGCCAGAATCGAGCCATTCACGGCCGTTCCATAAATCACGGAATGTCTGAAAACAAAATTTAAAGTAACAATTTTTATTGAGTTCAATTTCAATATTGTGTCTACCTAAATAATATTGCATTTAAAATGACACACAGATTTATTAGAATGGTTTTTGATGAGTTAGTTGAATACACTAGCAGTATTGCTCGAAAGAGATCATATTTGCGGGTTTTAGACAGCGAATGTCTCCTTTGTATAAGAACTGTAAGAAATAGAGTCGAGTATTTTCCCAAAGGTATTTGAGAGTTGCATATGTTTATATATACAATGTTTATATCATTATCAAAGAAACAAACTCGATTTTGGATTCTGTTGCTGAAAACCAATATATATTTTTGGTGGGTACCAGACCTATCAATAATTTATGTAAAAAATGCGTTTATGGAAAATCGCTTTCTTCTTTTGGAACTAATAATTAGAACAAATATCATCCAATACGATTCTATAGTTTCCTTCTTGCTGGTAACTATCAGCTAAACAAATGCTCTATTCACTATTTCACTCGTTCTCTCTTACAACATGTAGAACGGCTCAAATTATTTGATTTTACCGAAGCAAGACTCTATTGCACCAAATCTGTACAAACTATTGTTCTGTACTCACCTGCAAACCCCAGAAGGTATAGTCGCTCCCCAGAAAACTGTTTAGGATATAGAATTGTGTGAAGATATTGACAAGGTATAGGAATTTAACGAAGAGGTAAAGCATAGAAACATAAGACCCTAGTCCTCGACCAAATCTGAAACAGGTCATCAATTTTGCTGTTAGGCCTAAGCTACCGTAATCTAACCTAAAGCATAGTACTCGATACGGTGTCCGTCGTTCGTTTTGAAATTCTAAGCATTCCTCGAGGTAGATTGCTAGTTTTTCCACTTCTTTTTTGCGATCACCTCCACCAATTTGTCGCAATTTTCGAGCGTCTTCAATCGCAGTGCTCAAGTCGATTCCTGGGGTCATGATCATTAGAAAATCAGATGATGTAGTAGTAACTTAGAGATTCCATTGAGTCAAATTATGGATACGCATTTTGGAAACACGAGGCAACACTGAAATCACACAAGAAATATCGAAACACTTTTTGTCCTCCCTGAAAATTTTTCAAAAATTAAGAAGACTACATACACTTTAGAAAACTGCAAAAAACCGCAAAAAAGTGCTTTTTCCTCTTTTACTAGTCCATGCAATACTAAAGAGTACTGTAGCGAGGGAATTTGACCAATCGCACAGATCAAACAGATCACAACTCCAATCAATAAATTTTGAAGTATTCACCACTCTGCTGATGAAGCGTTTTCCAAATCCAGTTGGGTAGGTAAAACATAATAGCTTGTAGCGCCAGTACGATGGGAACCCATTGGTAATAGCCAATTTCAGCCTGAAAATAATAATTTCGTCGAAAATCTTAGAGTAAACAACGAAATTAGATGGACCTTGGAACGATCTTCGTCATCGGCGGGAATCTCTTCATGAAATGGTACAAAGAACGTATTTTGTATGAAACAATAATCTTCGGCATATTGTTCCCATCCGCCTTTGAATTCCATAGGCATCCAACATTGAATAGGTGAACCAACATATCTACAAGGAGATTTAAGTCCTTAATATTTAAAGAACAAAATTTTTCGATGATTGGTTTTTCAACTTTACACCTTCCTCCCCCTCCTTGCAATTTCTTCTTCCTAAAGATTTTCCCACTTCACACCGGAATGTGACAATAAACCCCACGATCAATTTTAGCTGAGAAATTTTCAATGCGCGTAAATCTCCCTCGAAATTGTTTGATGAGACGGTATGCCAACATCGCAGCTTTGCTGCACGAATTAATTTGTTTGAAGACCCTATCGCTATCCGTCAATCAGTATAGACAATCCAGTTTTCACAGCCAACAGTTCGATTGTGGTTTGATTGCACGACAATGTGCATCAAACGGAGCAGAATCAAGTTTTAGAGCTTAATTATGTGTTTGTTCAAGGAATGGTTGAATTCAAGCACTTAATAAATATACGAATTTCAGCAAAGGACTCAGAGAGAAACAAATAACAGTCCTAGATATTCAATTCCATTGCAAAGTGGAAATATCGGTAAGTAACCAAAAAGTCGGGATCTTGTTATTTTGGCAGAAGTTTATTCACGTTAATATCTATTTTGAAGAATTGCGATCAGCAAGCTGCTGTAAGAGTTCGCCGTTTTTGAGAAAAGGATTTATGTTTTTTACAGAAAATTTTTGAAAGTTGCGTCTAGTAAATATGAGCTTCGTCGAGTCATGATATGTGATGTTGAGTTGCGCTGATATGCGTTGATATGCGCATTGCACAACACGCGCGCTACTTTACGACTTCTAGTTGAAATTTGTGGTTTTTCAGAAATTCTTCTTACTTTTCTCTTTCTTGCTTATTTGAATACATATGATAAAGTAGCACAGAGTTTTATAATTTGTTCCGATAGAAGAGCTTCGTTTGGTGAGTTGTAAGGTGTCGTCGATTGCCGCGCGTAGTGTGCAGGCTCACATTTTAAGTTCCAAATGCAAACATGCATACTGGTAACTGTGAGATTAAAAAATGAAAATTCTGGATGACTGAAAGGTATGAAATCTGAGAAATTTCTGCCAAAGTTACTTGAATCGATTGTCGATTCAACGATGATATCATTATTATTTACTCTGTGACGAAATTTTCTCCACAAGGACTCGGATTAAATGTTTTTGACCCGCACTTGAAGCTAAATCCCTTAGTCATAGCACTCAGGTGCAGATGTTTGCAGCGATTGCGTCATGGCCACGCTCGAAGCAAACCGTTCGCTTCCTTCCATACAGTAAAACCTGCGGTTCTCAGAAAGTTACTACAGTGCCTGAATTGAAAGCTACTTCAAGTTCTTCGAAGCTTTTCATAGGAATCTCTTTTTCTGCAGCTGAACCGGAAGTAGAAAGTAAACGAATGCATTGATGCGAACGATCTATTTCAATGCAAGCAAAAAAATTATTTTAAAAGGGTCTAGTAAAGCCTTTGACAATAATAAATGGATATCCTCCTTTTACGTTATAGATAATTTATATTTTAATGTTTTAATGCATAAAATAGGATCAATGACCTTGTGAGCACACATGACTGCTCAAAGAAAGTAAACTACAAGCTAATTCAATTTTATGTAAAATTAGATAATCATCGCAAGATACCTGAAGTCATAAGATGGATTTAATTTGATGCCATGAATTTTATAATGAGACTTCCTGGTTTCTAATGTTGTTGTTAACTTTTGTAATAAATATGTTCTTTGAGCGCAAAAATGAATGCAATTAGTTGAGAATAAAGTGATTAAATAATGAATAACGTATGCAAAAACACGAAAGATGCCTTGCCCGTCTGCGCAAACAGGAGATCAGAAAAAGGGATTTTCTTTATTTGAATTTAGCAATGAACACTGCTCAAGATTTAAACGGGTTTATGTTTATTAGTAGGGAGAATTCTTTTGTAATAATAACGACAAATCATATTTTTTGAATTTTATCATTTCAGTTTTCCTATTTATCATTCTAGTTTTTCTAGAATTATTTAGGAAAATTAAGAATAATGATGAGACCGAGCGCCACCTAAATTTTTGAAAAGAAAAACCTTCACTTTTTTGCTAGGATGTTATGTAGAAGCATTGTTTTCCTCTAATTAAGAAGTACTTTCGATATGCTGACACGTGGAAGCTTCAGGTTACCATATCCAGCCAAAAAATATGAAAAAAATTGCGACCGTTTAAAAGATTAAGAATAAGAATGGTTTAGGATATCTGTTGCATTCTTTGACCATTACAAGATCAGATTAAAAGCTTATTTACATTCTTAGGTGAATGTTTCCCCAAATTCTAAAATAATTCTTCTCGAAAAAGTCAACATATAAAAAAGATAGCGCGCTCTAACGCTACACTTCTCACAGCTAATCACACGGTATGTCACGTATGAAAGATTTTTACTATTGCTACTAAACTCATTCCCACCGTGATTATGTCACCCATCTGGTCCGAGATCGTCTCGCGATTGTGCGCACATCATAACGCAGACAGCAATCGTGCAAGCAAGCCTTTAGTATTATACAGAAAGCTGTAGCATAGCTGAGAAAATAGCAAAAAGCGGGGGGGGGAGGGGAGTCAAAGGATCCACATTCTAAAAATGTGGTGCTTTTTTCAAGGAGCTTCTAACAACTTTGCGATTTTACTGGGGCAGTTTATTTTATATTTGACCTAGCTCATGATTCATGAATTCCTTTTAACATGCGTATACATTTTGTTAATTATGGATCGAATCCACCATATATATTCAATAATCTTGCAAGCTATTAAGAAAAACTTCTTTATTTGGCCCTCTAGAAACTCTCTCAATTACAAATACCGCTAAACTACTTGAGACTCCTGTCTTATTTCTCACAAATGTAGTGAAGCTAAGAAAAGCTATTCGAGGACAAATTACACCAATTTTCTCTACTTGACCTTCGAAAAGAAGTCTGAGAAAACGGCTTGCAAAGTTCTTTCCACGATGAGAAAACTTGCTCCACCAGTTTTCGGAAGGAAAATCACTTTGTATAAAAATTAGAGTATGGAATACTTCTGCAGATTTTTGCAATTTTTGATTATTTTTCCAAAGATTTCATCTCTATTATGCAGCTTTCCATTTTCAGCTTCCTGTAATGTCTTGATAAGAATCAAAACTGTTTTCCTGATTCCAACACATATTGAATTAAAACTCTGTAAACGCAAGAAAAATCTCCATTTTCAATGAACTCATTTTTATTATTAGGTTGGTGCAAAAGTAATGCGCGTTTTCCTAGCCCTTGTTTCAAGATAGCTTTTCCCCATCGTTTCTCCTATAAAACTTAACCAGCATACCGTTAAGAAGCTTCTTTCATGCTCTATCCAATGGTGATTGAAAGAAGCTTCTGGCCTCATTTGTTAAAAGTTTATAAAGCTTCATACAACCGCGCTCGAAACCAGAATTTCATTGCACTTACTTTTTTGGCCAGAATTTGAGCGCGAGTAAACGCATTCTCTTGAAAATTTAACTACTGTATGTAGTAGAAATTTCTTACGTTCAGCACTCTTTACTGTTTTTTCAGAGATTATTTAGACTGAGATTTCGGCACCTCAACAAGAGTGATGGTTTTGACCATTCTGTGGCCCATAAATTTCCTTTGAAGAGGGCAATCGCTAAAGCTTCGCTCATTTCTATAAGCGTAAGGGTGGGCCTTTTGTTGACAGTTTTTGCAGAAATGTGGAAGCTGTTCAGTTTACAGAAAATCAAAAATCTCCATATTTTGGGATTTTGAGGGCTACGAAAAAACGTTGAAAAAAGCGGACAATTTTGAATATTATTTTTCCCTTTTCGCAATTCTTCTTTGTTCAAGCCCCTTTCAAATTTTTTTGTACTACTGGCTTACGGCTACAAGGCAGTCAACTTTTCATTTATGCCGACAAATCTTGAAGGAAGTTATGATCAGTTGAAAACGAGGTTTCCGAAAAAAAATTTTTTTTTGCTTATCAATCCATATTTTTCCACCGTTTTGCGATGTTAGCATAAATTAATGTGCGAGAGAGAGGTTTGGTGTCTCTGATGGACTTTGCCGCACTGAGAAATATGGATTTTTTAGAAAGTTATAGCACTCCAAAGTGAGAACTCACAAAACGCGCATTATTTTTGCACCAACCTAATAACATTTCCTAAAGAAAACAGCTTATGCGTTTTCTGAACTACTCAAAACGATAATAACTGCTTGTTTATGGAGGCGATGTAACCTGGTAAAAGAAATCACCCAAGTCACTTTTTCGTTTAAAAAATGCTAAATTGTCCAACTGAATCTAGTCTTATTTTTGGTGTTAGTTTTTTGATCTATCCTTTCTGACTAAATTCGTGGTCATGGATATCTCTAAGAATACCTATGATTTTCAATTTTTGTATTAGTCTGAAAATTTCGTTTTTTACGCAGCTTTTTCCTGTCTAAACCTTGATGATGAGCCTATCCGGCAACCCAACGTGGCCCACTAAATGCGTCTATGCATGGGCTTTACAGCCGTACTGGGCAAATACCTCAGTGCTTGAGCACACAGCGGTCAAGCCTCACAAACGTCGTGGGAATCGACGCATACAAAAGTAAGCTAACACTCTCCGGTCGCGGGTAAGGTTGCAAAGGTCGTGCGGGGGGGGGGTGAAAATTTTTGGCATCTTGAGGAAGAACTATCCCTCAATCAAGCACCTTTCATCCTGCATCTATTACAAAAATTCTTTTGAAAAAAGCAATGAAAATGCAAAACGTACTGTTTAGCAGACACCATAATAGCGAAGAAAGTTAGTAATGTAGAAGTAATAAAATAATTGAGTCGATCGACAGGATCATCAAAACTTTGCGGCTTAAACCAATTCCAGATCGCATTATCAAGAAATGGAATGCCAAGCATTCTGAAAAATTGTTGGAGATTATGACACTTGGAAAATTACGAAAAAATACGACATTTACAATTTTAGCTTCAAAAATATGCAACAGAAATTCAATAAGGTCAAGACAAAGCAGCAATCCAGAAAGGTCAAGAAAAAAATTTGGATGGATAAGGAGACATTAGACAATCTCAAAAAATTTGAAAGAGAGGTGATAGAATGTAACTGGATGGTCAAGTAACTTTAAAAAAAGAATTTTTATCAGGAAAATCACAACGAAAATAGAAAGTGGTCGGCTCGAAAGCTTTCGCAAAAAAATGAGGGCAAGCGGAAGTTTGGCTTTGCAGACCGGAATGATACGGCTGAGAGGTGTGGCAATAGAACGGGAATGATACAACGAGGAAGAAATTTTTCGTGATCAGAGGGAAAATTGAAAATAAATTGGAATTTCCAGTCGAAAAATAGATTTTGTCTCTATGAGGTAGAAAAGCAAAAATGATATGAGGAAGAAGCTGAAGACTTTTCCTAAGCGTTCTATGTAAAGACAAATGTGGAGAATCCTGTGTCGACCCTGGACACGCTCGGTTGACCCCTGCCACGATCAATGGCATGGTACGGACGCGGGTCACTGTGCCCCGCCCACCATATGCCTCTCGAGGGTCCCACACCCCCCGCGTTGCCTTACGCGGGGCCGTCGATGACCAGTGAGTGCATCATTGCTCGAAATGCTCTGCGCAATGGCTTTCGTTTTGTGGGGAGCGTAGCGTTAGGTTGACGTCTGTCTACTCAAGTAACAAAGTTCAGTTTGATATGGGAAAAAGGTTTCGAAGGTAGAAGGCTGTGAAGCGAGCTATTCAAACAACAAACAAAAGCCTTGCGCATACGCGTATGAATTTTGCGCGTGCGGTTTTACATATTTCCCACTGGACTGGAGGCAGAAGCCGTTACTGTCAACATCTTGTCGATGCTCTTGTAGGATCAATGAGTATTCGAATTGCGTCATAGGGCGTTCCGTACGTTTTCGATGAACATATGGCTCGATTTCCCTCGGCTCGAAAAGAGGAATGATTGCAGATTCGGTAGTACTGTAATCAATCAAAAGTGCAGCAAATTTACGACATTTCAGCAAGCACTGAGAAATTTTTAGTCGATGAGGAGGTGTAAAATGCAAACATTGAAGAATCAGTTTCCATTATTTTAACGCTATTCCTCGGGACGCATAGTCACGAGGAAGTAGAAATTGTAGCCCAGTATTCCGCCAACAAAATTTTCAGAAGTCATGCCATACGATAAGCTTCTGGCACAATATTCTCTGACGACAACAAAATTGCAAAAAATTCTTGTAAGCACTAAACATCTAAGTTGGAACATAAGTCTTGCACCCAAAATTCAAGAAAAAAATTCATTCAAAAATACTTAGGCAACCATTTCAATCTGTAAAACATTTTAGCGTGTACAAAAGTATGTGGTGTTCTATCATGCAAGAAATTCTAATCTGAACAAAATCAAAATTCGATAAAAACTGAAAATCACAGCTTTTCGCAGAGAGGCCCAAAATTTATTTCAGTAATAACTGTAGATTACAAAACTCAGACCAAAAGTGGAATTAGAGGTTGCTAGGCCTTCTAACACTATCAACGATCCAAAATCGAAAAAAAAACTAGGAGAGTTTGTATTTATCAGCTTTTATCGCCTCTACACAATAAACCAATTCTTCTTCTAAGCACTAGCAGAAGCCCCATGGGTTTCTCTTTCTATCTTATATCATATTGAACGGATTCATGGAGTATGTAGGAACTTGCGCATTTTTTGAAAAAAAATGGTGCAAAACTTATTTCCAAATTAATATTTTTTTATCTGACGTGTTTCAAGAAAAGTTTATGTTCTACGATGCTAGAGAATAAATCAGTGATTAGTATCTCAAAATATATCTGGTAGACACTAGACACCACTCGACAAAGCAATATCCTCCAAGGAAAAACCAAATCAAATTGTCCTAGATCAGAGCACAGCGACGATCATTTGCAAAGTGTACAAAATTAGTTAGTAAAGTGTAGTACTTGCTTTCAATTTACTATTGTGCAACATTACACAGTACTTCAGACCTTTTGTAGACACGGTAAGCCTTTTAGATGTTGCCATCAAAAACATGTGCAAATCGTCAGAAATGTTGCAAATGAAAATAAAATATTGGCTGATATCTATCGTCATTAGAATGGATGACGGATGTGAAAAGAGCAAATCTTTATTAACAAATACCTAAGAGCTTTTTTATTATCTTTTTGGGACCTCTGCGCTACTTACTTTTGAGTTCATAAGAAGTTTTTTTTACGATTTCCTTTTGCTTAAAAGTCATTTTTTTACATCATGCCAGAAGATATTGAACTGCACTTCTGAAACAAAATAAAGGGCATCTTGCTGGCGCAGAAAGTGCGATCGGGCTTGCTTGATCGTCTCCCCTTTACAAACAATCGGCCGATAAAGAGAGTCCAGGTAAATATACCCGGATCAACCTTGCGGCTTACCGAGCCGGGTAGGTACTGGGTAAGAGAACGCCTATCAGCGACCTCAATCTACAGAATTGAGGGGTACGGTCACTCAAAAGTCCGAGGCAGGAATGGAGTAATTGAAGGACGGGAGTGACCTGGAGCAGGCAGGAAATAGACTGAATAATCAAGATAGTAGGATCTCCTTCATGGGCAATATAGGAAGAAATTTTCTGATCGAAAAAATTCCAAGAGTGTGAGGTTCAAGTTCTTGCACTGAATACGCCCCGTCGATGTGTGCCCGACACTCAAGTAACCGCAGCCGAATCAAAGGAACAAATAAAACGTACACTCATCTCGACATCCACTCTCTTGAAATTGATTAAAAGTGGGCGTTATTACGAAAACAGAAATTCTTTTGACACTAGATTCCAATACAGCAAATTGCAGGCTAGCAGGTGAACTTGGCAGGATTCCAAGTCATTTTTATTTGGATAGATAAATCGGCATAAAAGTAGATTTGTTGGCTTTAAAGCTTTCGGCTCAAAAATGTCTGCCGCTCAGTAGAAGCTGGATTTAGGAAGTTCTGCTCAAGACTTTACCAAAATATTGAGTTTTTACCCAATTTTTAACAACTCTTCTTTAGCTCACATTTCATAGGTATTATTCATCCCTATTGCAGGATGTTAAAATACGATACGAAAGGAAGATACCTTGAATTTGATAATGTGATCTTCAATGAGTGGCTGTAGTAATTGTAGAGAAGCAATCAACAAGAGCTTGTGAACAAAGTCAGTCACATGCTACACTTTTATGTAAAGTCTGAGAAGCAAGCAAAGCAAGCGTTGTTGATCTTCATGTGTGGGTCCCCCTGGTAAATGACCTTTCTATTAGTTAAAGTCATATCTTGCTCTGGCTGAGATGTAGTCTTTTGATAATGTAAATAGACCATTTTATTACGGAACAAGAAAAGGTCGAAATCAGACACAACTCTTGAATGAAAGGGTATAAGAAATTCGTACGAAATAAGATTTGACTACAATTCGTTAGTTCCTTGAATTAATGCTTTTGAATACGTCCCTAATTCTTCCCGGATGTCATATAAAAAAAACTTGGCTGTAACAAGTGAACGTCCTTTTCTCTTACAATTAGGAGCCTTGGTGTAAGAGATTGATGCAAAAATAATGACCGATTTGCAAATTCTCACTTTAACACAATGACGTAACGTGTTCCACATTGTGGGTTGCAATGTTTGCCACTTGGGACAACGTGGCCCACATGATGGGTCATGGCGTAAATTTTGTTGAAAAGACTATCAATCAAATACACATAATATACTTTTGAAAAGTCCTCTAACGCTCTAACCCTAGAAATCGCTCTTGCGTTCCTCGCCTGCTTTATAGAATCACTGTAGGTATACTGTAGTTGACGATCTGCATGATTTTAGCCAAAAATTTGACTTATCCGTGGAAGGTATTTTCCTAAGAGGCAAACAACTAAAAACGCACGTTGTCGTTATGTTAAGTGCTACAACTTTCTGAAAAATCTACATTTCTAAATGCGATAAAAAACAAAAGGAACAGAAATGCTATACAATACAGCGCACATCCATCTATACTCATTTCACAATCAGAAGAAGAATATGGTTTGAAAAACGGAAAAAGTTTTTTTCCAAAACCTTGTATTTAACAAAACACAACTCCCTTTAGAGTTTGTTAGTACAAATGATAGGTTGCCTATTTTGTAGCCGCGAGCCAGTAGAACCCAAGAAAATGAAAAAGGCTTGCGCAAAGGATACTGTAGGAAGAAAAAAGTTTCAATCTAAAATTATCAGTCTTTCCAACATTTTCAGTAGTCTTCAAAGTCCCGGATAGAGTTTTCTGATTTTTTTGTGCTAAACAGCTGAACTTTTTTGCGAAAACCTTTGACAGGATACCTAGCCTTACGCTTACAGATTTGAGCTCATGGGTCATAGAATGATTGCAACGGCTACCCATGTTGAAACGCCGATCTTAGTCTGTATAATTTCAAATAAAATAGTCAGAGTGCCTGATGTAGACAATTTCTTATACATACAGTAGCTGAATTTTTGAAGAAGTGCCGTTTATTCGCGCTCGATTTCTGGCCAGAAAAGTGGTTTCATGGGTGATGAAGTGTGCTTCATTTATTGTAATGAAAATTTTGCCAAAATTGCCATTCTTTACTTTTATTGGGGTCCCAAAGCTCAGAGCAGCTCACCAGAAACTTCAAGTTTTTTTTTCATTGAAAAGAGAAGTAACTTCAAAGACGAAAATGAAACTCCCATTTCTCATTCAAGCTTTTGCAAACGCAGAAATATCGATGAATAATCATCAAAATACCAATATCATCAAAATATCACAGAATGAATGGTCAAATTTATTGTAATGAATACCGTTGAAATACACCAATAAAATTCTTACTCATTCTGCCACCGTTTTCAAGGGAATCGCGTACGTGGAGTACGTTTTGTTCGAACAGGTTTCAGCTTCTCTACAAAGTTCTGTGAAGGGTTTCAACAATAGCATAGCAAAGCCAGGGAAAAATCCTTGGCGGAAAAAAAACACTTGAAATTCAGCGTATTTGAAGAAGGGAATGTTTTATTGCAGTAGATTCATAAGGTAGGGTAGAGAATAAGTTCTTTTTGGCATGGTCTTCCAATAGTTTGGTTTGTTCTTTAACCATGACCTACTCCGTTGAAGTAGTTTGAAGCTTCTATTTAGTATCACAAATCAATTTCATGAAATTTTATATTCTTCAAAAAAGGCTATGCCTCGACACGAATAAACTTCCTAATGCTCAGATCTACGACTTTCTAAGTCTTTTTGATTTGTTGAATATAGAGATGAGCGATTTGGTAAATGGATGCAGAGGAGTTTTCTCTAACTAGCGAATGACAAATAAAAGAATCATCTGCCGTTTTGAAATTTTGAGTAACTAACAAAATTTTCTCACATTTGCGCAAAAAATGGGGATCTCATTTCTTCGAGCTTCTCCTACATCGGAAAACTCAGTCAGATAGAAGTTACATTCCAATTCTTATTGAGGGCCCCTTTTCACTATCAAGTATCGGACAAAAACTCGTCCACAACATTTGTAGGATCTGCAAAAGCAACCGAATTGATTATGATCCAACCTAATATATTCAGTTGAACGTGAGATTAGCTGACAATTTTGACGATAAAGGAATGAAACAGGTAGAAGTGTGAGAATAGAAATTTGAGACAATAACGCTGGTGTAAAGAGGTAAAAGAAAAATTCAACGAAGGCGCATGAGCTTGGTTGACATGCAATCCGAAAAGCAAACTTTTATTGACCGCATCTTCTCCTGCGTGACTCGACACCTCAAGATAGACCACGAAAAGCTTCAAAAAAATTCTATTGCTTTGCTAAGGTAAACTTAAGCAAGCACCGATAGAAAATTCACAGCTTCCAGTAACAAAAGAAAAAGTAAATTGTGAAGGTTCATATCGGCCAGTCAGCGCTAATGCAAGTGCAGCGTGTTTATGGCACAAACACCACCCATCAATTCTTCGAATCTTTCTCAGATGAAAACATACATTAACTTGATGATACATAACATATCCATGACAGAATTAAGCGTCGATTAATGCAATAATATCTTCAGCACAGAGAACATGCTTCAGTGAAATTCCAGCAACGTTCATATGCAATACAACTCCACTAAATACGTTTTCCAAGAAATCTCAGCATACTTCACCCAAATTTAGTCAAGCATAGAACTGTAGGTTCGTTGATTGTCCAGCTGAGCAGTCAAGAAAGGTGTGAGATACAAATCCTGTGCAGATTGAGGATTTGCTGTCACCGCCCCTCAGAACCTGAAAAAATAAAATTGTCAGATTTTTGTGCATTCATATCGGGTTGCCAAAAAAAGCAAACCCCTTTTATCAGTGAATCAAACCCCTTTTATGAGTGAATCAAACAAAAAAACATCGAACAGAGGTATATTGTACTTACTAAGCTTGTAGTATACAACCACGTGTGTGGGAGAAGCTGGAGCGGAGTTTACCATTTTTGGACTATGCGCCTTCTATATAACGAAAAATTCGGTCCTCTTAAGATTTTTTTGCAATCTAATCTTAAGAGATGAAATTTCTCCGATTTTGAAAACTACTTATATATGGACTAGTTGACTTCCCCGGCTCCGCCCGGCCCTGCCATTATTATATTCGTAATCAGCATGCTCGATTACCCCCCTGTGCCAACTCCCAGCCCCGTAGCTCAAATTTTGCAAAAAATCGATAAAATCGATATCGATCGATGACGAAAAGTAGCCTATGACACCCGCCGGGGCCCGGAGTGTATGTGTGCCAAGTTTGGTCCGGATCGGTTCAGAAATGGAATTTTCTATTCGGAACATACGTACAGACATACATACAGACAGACATACACACAGACAGACAGACAGACAAACAAACAGACATTCAGCTTTATATATAAGATTACCACTTGGGTGGATCCCTACGGCCATTGCATAGAGCTTGCTTTGCTCTAGCGCCCTAAATCTGCCAAAAACGAAAACGTTTGATATGAAAGGGACTTTTGGGATATTCAAGCTTGCAGGCTCATTTCCAACGACAGTGGCCTTCGCACCAAGTGTGAGGAAGTCATTTAATGCAACAAAGGTTTTGGTAGCGTTTTGTTAGAAAAAACATTTACTTATTTTTGTGACATTGTTCATATTAGCTTTGTTTGGTGCTTGATCAGAATGTAGCGATCAAGGTCCTGAAGTCCTGGAGCAGGATAAAGAACACAAAGAGTGTCTCAAAATGTATCGAACGTTTGCTCGCTAATAACTCTCTTGTAGGGGATAGCTTTCGTGATGTTCAGGTAACATAGTGTAGGGCTGGCTTTCGTTAAAAAAGAATTGCCGACAGCTCTGCGTCTAACACCATGCTGAAACCTTTTAAAGACTTCTGCATCAGTGAGATACAGGGAGTCCCAAAAGTATGTATACACAGTTTGATCGTTAATATCTCTTCTCCCAAGAAGTATTTTGCTTACCTTCGGGTCACAGGTGCGATGGGGGGAGCCGGGCCCACCAAAAGTGAAGGTGGTTTCAGCTACCACTGGCCGGCCAAAAGTGAAGGTTGTGATGCCGGACGCTCTCCTCCAAAAACGTCGACGGGGGGGGGGGGAGCGTTAACGTCGGCTGAGCCTATCTTTCCAGGTCGCTGCCGCCAGTGCGCGGAAAATAAGCAAAACAAACGCAAAAAAAGGTTTTGAAAGCATATTTTATATATACGGCGGCATATATATTTGAAATAAACGTATTTAGTAAATGGTGTATTTGGAAGTAAAAGTTAGCGGGACTGTACGAGTTTTATTGAATAAATTTTGTCATAACGTACTGCGAAGGAAGTAGGTCGATCCAGGCAGTAACCGCCGAAAACCAGAATTCTAAAAATTACGCCATTTTAGCGTGTTTAATGACAGCTGCAGTTAAACTCATATAAATCTTGAAAGTGAGTGAAAATGTGTGATGTTGCGACTTTATAGGTTTTGTTGAGTAAGGTTTGCCTCATCAATATATCTTAGCCGTACCAATCCACTGAAACAACGCCGAGTTCCAGGGTCTTGAAAAAGCAGGTAAAAAAGCGCTTTTCGAACTTCAAGAGCTCATAAATTCTTCAGAACTGCATGAATCCTGTTGCGACTTTATAGGTTAGATTCTGCTCATCAAGAGCTTTCAGACAACATATAATATGTGGGGGTTTAGAGCCTTCTACTACTCATGCCGGGGGGGGGGAGACTTTTCATCACAAATTCTCCCCTGGCGGCCTCCATCCAATACATTAAAGTGGGCTGGGGGGAGACTTTGTGATAAAAAGTCTCCCCTCTCCCCTCCCCGGCATAAGTCGTAGGAGGCCCTAAACCCTTACAAGTTATATATCATCTGAAAGCTCTTGACGGGGAGAATCTAGCCCATGAAGTCGCAACATGACTCATATAGTTCTGAAGAAGTTATGAGCTGTTTAAGTTTAAAAAGCGTTTTTTTACTTGCTTTTTCAAGACCCTTGATCTCGGCGCTGTTTCAATGGATCGGTACGGTTAAGATATATTCTGATAAGGCAAACCTTACTCTACAAAGCCTATAAAGTCGCAACATCACACACTTTCAGCTGTCATTAGACACGCTAAAATGGCGTAATTGTTTAGAATTCTCGTTTTCGGCGACTGTCTCTCAAATCGACACGATTTTCTCACTATCTGATAGAGCACTATTAACTCTTCAAAACCTATGAAGTCGCAATTGCTAACATCTTCAACCGCAGGATTTATAAAAGTGGAAATTTCGCATAATTTATCGTTATTTTATTATTCAAAATTCTGGTTCTCGGCGGTTATTCCCTGGATCGACCTACTTTCTTCGCAGCACGTTATGACAAAATTTACTCAATAAAATCCATACGGTCCCGCTAACTTTTACTTCCAAATACACCATTTACTAAACACATTTACCAAGATTTGGACTTTCATGTCAAGTTATCGCAAGAGACGAATGTAGAATGTTGCCATCCCCTCTAAAAATACAGATCTTGGACTTATAATAGGAACCGGGATTTTTTCACAACATCGGATCTTCCCCAAATAGCTGGAAAGTCCAGAAAGAAAGAAGCCTCAGACGATTATCAGACCCGTATAGATCTCTCAGAAATTCACTGCCCCTGCAATGGCGATTACGTCGCAAATAAGGATTGAACACCTAAGTCACTGAAAATACAGCAGGGAGAAAATGAAGAACAAGCTGAGGTAGACCATCTACATTAGCCTCTGCAGAACTGACCCGTGACACGTTCGAACGCTCGCTGGTTTCCATGTGAAGGTTATCAGAAAGGTTTTCTTATCACCTGTGATAAGCTAGAAAAGTCGGGCACAGCATAGAAACTTCTAATACATAGATTGCTTATCCACTTGATTTAGAACAAGAACTACATCAAAATTCATGCGCGTAAAGATTATTAGATCAAGATTTTTTTATTTTATTAGGTCTACATTTTTGCTATGATTGCATCTACTTCTTTCGAATCAACGTCGAGTAACATAAAGCCGAACCGGCAGATGATGGAAAAAATTTTTCTGATAAAACTGACCAATTTTCCAAATATTGTTAGCCTTACTCAAATCTTTTGGCATGGGAGTTATTTACCATTTCTAATGCCAAGATTAGGAACGCTTGTCAGATTGAGAGTGAAGACGAGTACACAGAAATAATTAAGAGTACGGACGAGTAAAGATATACATTAGCAGTAAAAAGAAGGAGAACATGAAGAAAGAAGAAGAAGATGGTGATGGAACAGCCAAAAAAAGCGTCCCATAACTTTTGAGAAAGCATAGAAGAGAAGAGATGTGAAGGTACGGCACTGAGACAAAATAATTGAGTTCTTTCCTTTGAGTTCTATCCTGCGAACAGCTTCTTCCCATATAAAACGCCTTTGCGCATGTAAGCAGTCGTGCGCTGCTTTTCTCGACTTGCTGTTCGCTGAAAAAGGAAACTTCATTACAAACAACTGATAAAAGAGACATGAACTTACCTCTAAACGAAATCCTAAAGTGCGGTGTTGTGTATTTCGACCCACTTCCTCAAGCCCGCCCTCGAAAATGTTCCCGCGCCGATCGGCCGGCTAACACGACATTGTTCACGGGAACTTTTCATTTAGTCTAGCTTACGGAAACTTTTCTACCTTTGCCAAAGTTCCCAAGTTCCTCCGGAACTTTGCATCCGCGGCTCCCTTGACGTCATAAATCACGACTTTTTAATTTTTATACCCCAATGGTTAACAAGGTCCTTCGGTACTTCAACAATTTTCGCATGTTCGCCGGTACTTCCCGGCGTTTGTTTGAGTTTTTGAAATGGTTAACGCGACTTATTTTATTGCGCGCTTCCGGGCAGTTTGATGCTACCTATGGAACTTTAACAAATTTCGCATGTTCGCCGGAACTTCCCGGCGTTTGTCTAAGTTTTAAGAATGGATAACGCTCCTAAAGCTGAGAAAGATGCAGAGAAGCACGAAGCCAAGAAGAAGAAATCGAAGTCAGAGAAGTCGGAGGACAGCAAAGAAGAAGAGGAGAAAGCGAAGAAGATGTGGAAATAGGACAAGGATAAAGAAAAGCAAGATGGCGAAGACAAGAAGACTAAATCAGACAGGGCTAAAGAAAAGCGAGATGACGATGAAAAAAGTCTAGATCAGACGGAGACAAAGACCGAGAAAGGAAACGTAAGAAATATAGAAGGTCGAGAAGAGATAGATCAAGATCACGTTCTAGGTGAGCTTTCTTGGTTCAAGTTCGCACTATTATAACTTTTTTGCAGATCTCCAGATGCAAAACGGAAACGGAGTGAGAAAGATAAAGGCAGGAGTAGGAGGAAAGATGATAAAGAAGACGACCATAAAGAGAAGTCTAGGAAAGACAAACAAGCTGCCAATGATAACGGCTCCAGAAATGATGGCTTTGAAGAAGGAGAGGTAGTTTTAGGATATTCGTGATATAATCGTATAGAACAAAAGTGAAGTGCTCGTAACTCCATATAAACACTGAAGTTTGCTCTTTCAAAACGTTCTGCGCTCTCAAATATAGTATTTAATTATTAGATAGATACTCTGAATTTGCCACAATTTGCCAGACAATAAAACCAGAGAAGATTATACCAGTGACTTTCTTTGATTCATATATATTTAACACGATTTGATCAGTCGATGAGTTTCAGCATAAGCTTCGGAAGTAAAGAGGATAGCTTTCGATAACCAAGGTTCGAATAACCATGTTTTATTCCTGAAAGATTCATTTCGAACAGGATCTCTTAACAGAAATCCTTACAGGAGGAATCGAGCCAGTTTACGGGTGGTGAGCAAGAGAAACGATTAGTGGGCGGCGTGTCCGCGCATCCTTCACTCTCATTTCTGAGCATCCTCATGCAAAAATTGCGGGCCTTTCCCTCTTTTATGCTTTCAAAAAGTGAAGAATAGATTTTGTTTGCTCGAAAATGAGCACTGCGTAAAAAATGGGAGAAAAAGAGGGAAGGTGGATCGTGTTTTTCACTTTTTTTGCAGTAAACATTACCGAATTGCACTTACCAGTGGCTCCGATCAAAACTCAATTATGGCATTTATTTCAACTCTGATAGTCATCTTCGTTGTATGATACGCGCTTTTTCAGAAAAAAATGATGTACCGCCATGTTTTAATAGCACGGCTGGCAACTGCTATCGTTGACCTTGAACCACACCACCGCCTACGATGAGCTTTCTTTGGGGGCCAAAACACCCGTGCTAATCAAACATTTCGTCTCAAATATTAAGATCGCAAAAGAATATAAACTGAAAGCATAAGATGGGAGGGTAATCCAAACGTTTCAGAACCGAACACAAAGCGTTATTCATTTCTAAAACTATAATTATACATTTGATTTGAGCAAAGACACATGCTACACCGCATCGCATGTAGACATCTATTTACGGTGTTTTGAAGAGTTCGATAAGCTTTAAATGCAAGCCTACATTCGAAGTAAAGTTTATTGCACAACAAGGACGGATAAAAAGCAATTTTGCACACGATCTGTCGACCTGATGCATGCGAAAGAAGGTCAGGACTTTTATGAAACAATTGGACCTGAAGGCGCTGTTCGTAGAGAACGCAAGTACGGATATCCGTTTTGTGACGTTTCCCCAGACCGATTTCCCTTGCAAGCCAAGTTATCTACCACATGTTAGTTTTGCCGTTATTCGCTGATAATATTCTGGTCTCTTGCATATATGGTCAAGAAAAGCTTGATTACCTCACTGATCATCCGGGATAAGCCTTCTTCCTTTATCTTCCTTCTTTTCAGACTATCCACCGCAGCAAGGGGTGAAAGCTCCTGGTCGCTACGGCCAACTGTGGCTAGGCGCCCGTGCCCGAATGCAGCCAGGATGTTATCCTCCACTACAGTGGTCATCTTATGAAGGCAGCCACCAAATACATTTGCATCAGAGCAACAAGGACCGGATATTTACCCAGGTTATCGTTCTCAAGGTATGTATTGCTTTGAAAATTTTGACGATTTTGTGTATGGAAACTGCATTTTCTTAGAGTGTCAGGTTATCCTCACTTGCACGAAACCACATGTTGGCTATCCTTCAACCGCAACCAGCGCAACCTCTTCGGCTAGACACGGCTGATGCAGCTACTCCGCTATGCATCAAGATAAGTGTTGTTGATGATGGTAGGTCACTTGTTTTCTAAGAAATTGGTCACTTTTGCCTTTTCAAAGTTGATATTTAGCGAATGTGGAAGAGGCCAGTGGTTGATGCCCATTTCTCGTACATACTCAGTTTAGGCTTTTAGTGAAGGTGAGTGCGCGTCTACTCGTCTAAGTAGTGACTTAACACGGACAACCCTATGCATATGTAGCATTTTCGTGCTTGCGTAGGTATGCAAGCGCCAAATGCGCGAAAAACGTGGGGGTTTGGCTGATGGCTCGATCGTCAACGTGATGCAAGCTATTAGGGTGAACGGTAAAAAATGGGACACCTTGAGAATAATTGCAGATTTCTCAAGGAAGAAAAGTGACTGAACTTTCCAATTTTGATGGATATTAGAATAAATTATTCTCCTTCAGATAGCACCTATATAAGGTCATTTAAATAATTGATAATTTTTATACTTGCTAAAATGCAAAGTTAGTTACTTCGAGAAATTATGAAGTTTGAGCAGTATCGGCGCAGTGAAACATGTGAGACCACCCAAAGTACCGCTGCTGGAGTGAGTGGTGGGACAGTCACCAAACCCACGACGGCTTGGTGGCTTTAACTCTCAATGTCAGGAGATATGCCCATTAACAGCTTCGAAAATAAAGATACGCGTTATTCAATTCTTTGCAGGTAAACGCATGATTTCTAGGTATCATCTGATAGAGCTTTTTACGCTCTATCCATCCATATGCAGCTTACTTCAGATTTTATCTATCTTCGGAAAATATAGGGCAAAACATGATTTTTTGGTTTTTTGTTGCGCCAAAAATAGCTATTTTTCAGGTTTTTTCGAATTTTTTTTCCGAAATTGAAAAGAAATCTCATGCATTTAACATATCGTTCGAAAGAGCATGAAGAGCTCTTTCGAATGGTATGTCATTTGCTTTACGACTTTACGGTATAACAGCGCAAGATTGAGGATTGTGCAAAAAACTCTGTTCGAGTTCTTCACGGCGCCACGTGTAGGGTAGTGGAAGAGGAGCGTTAACGCGTTGTCAGAATAATAAGCGAAGGTCGCCCATGTAAGCGACGTTTAAGTTGCTGCTTACTTGCTATTGCCAGAAACAAAAAATTCCAAAATGTAATGAAAATCAAGCTGTCCCATTTTTTACCGTTCACCCTAATATAAATAGTTTTGTGAAGAAACGATTGTAAGTAACGATTCAGCGCTTGAATTTCTTCCTTTCCATAGCGTCTTGAACTACGAGAAGACATAAGAGAATAGCTCGTCGTCAATGTGTCAATGAAAGCATCATGTTAAATATCAATGCTGTTAAATTGACTTTGTTTATGGGAGTTTTAGGTAAACACGTGCCGAATACGAGAGCTATGATCCCAACCCAATTATAATTCACCCTTCTCTTCAAACTCCTGATGTCTCGTGAAGTGCCCCTACCAAGATACTGCAGACCCTGTTGCGCACCGCAGGAGTGAAGATGTATGTGATGGATCTAAAGAGGTGGGAATGGTGCGCAGGCTCCTTTCTGCAGTAAATTATGAGCTTTTGTGGAAGACTACAGTTCTGGAAAGATGAAGAGAGGTGGAAGAGACGACTATAGGGATTCATTTGAAGAAGGGTATCTGAACCTTGAGCCTTCCTGACTTTCGCCGCTCTCTTTTTATGAGTTTGCTTCTGCTTTCGTTGTGGCTTTTGCTTATCTTAGTTATTCACTTGCTTATAATCCACAAAGTATCGCCTCGCTCACATGCACTTTATAAGCTTTGCTTAGCGATGATCTCAGCTTGAACATGGGTTTGTAATCCTTTGTAAATCTCAAACCGTGCAGCGAGCCCTTGCATGTTTCGCCTGAGTTTAGTTTGTCACAAGATTTACACATGCGTCTCCCACTTGTATTGTAACAGGTGTATGCCAAACTTGATTCACTTGATGCAACTGATCAACTTGGTAGTCCACTTTACCATGAATGGATCAAGTGTAGCAAGTATGGCTTGTGTCTTACCGTTGCAATTGTTCGCACTTATATTCGCACTTCCCAATGTCGCGCTTTATGTTCATTTGCAATACTATCGAAAAATTGCTTCTATTTTCAGAATGATTACCAAGGCTCAATGCCACATTTGTCGTGGAGGACCATTTGTCCTCAAAACTCTTTACAATCATCTACGCGAGCATCTCGGATGCACTGAGGATGTGATTAATGAAGTAAAGAGTTCCACAAAGAAAGCAATTCATTGTGGCAAAAAAGAATTCGGGTGTGAGGCATGCCCACAAGTATTTTATAGCGCTGAAGGCCTAAGAAAGCACAAAAAGGTGGGAAGACGAGAACAGCGCTTGCACTTTGCGCCGTCCTGCACAGTCACATTGCAGCTGAAACATTCAATCAGTGGTACACCAGAAGAGATAAAATCCCCGGTCTGTCCTGAGAAAACAAAAAGTCTCCAGAATCTCGCGTTGCACTCTGCTGAGCACCATGGCAGTGAAGATGCCAGTTTTGAACTGATCGACAAAACTTTTCATTCATGGGAAGATTTTGAGGTCTGATGTTTCACTTCCTTTTGTTGCATCAAGCCGCATCTTTATTTATTTATATTTATTTATTCATACGCTCTACGGCGTTCCTTACAAAAAGAACAAGAGGAAAAAATACACACACAGTAAATCGAACAACCCGAGTCAAGGTCCACCGTGCCGTTGGGTCCATACCTTTAAATTGGTTAAGAAGTATGTTTGATAGAGCTTGCATGTGACTGCTCTGGACTACAATTGTCATAAAGATGTGATCATGGAGATGGTACCCATGCCCCCATTACTGCCAGCAAAACGTCCCTGAGATAAACTATCTAACTCAGGATTGCATGGTGGATATACTCCCACCGCATGAGGCTAATAGGAAGAGTCAGTTACTCGAGAATACTTGATTAATAAGAAGTGTTGTAATGGAACATTGTAATCGAGAAGATAATAGGTTGTTGCAAGTTGTGGAGGTGGTGATCCTTCATACTCGTACGCTAGCAAAGTGCTCTCGAAATACCAAAGCAAAGCGGGCTTGGTCAGTAGAGTAGCAGAAAAACCTTGCCCAAAGAATTCCGGGGAGAGACCAATGCTCCGAGAGAAAATCAACAAAATTCCGCGTTAATAACTCAACTAGAGCAAGTCAGCAAGCATTAAAGGTTGGGAAAAGGAAGATTGTTGTTCAGGCCTGCACTAACATGGTGGCTTGATATGGGTTATAAGGCCTTGGCCATACTGCCGGTGTTGTCGACACCGCCAGTGCTACCCACGTCACCGGCGCCGCCGACGTCACCAGCGTCACCCGCGCCACCCATGCCCCCAGCGCCACCGCCTTTGAGCGGTAACACTGGGAACATGAGCAACACGAGCAACACCAGCAACATCGGCAACACCGGCAACACGAGCAACACCGGCAACATGGCAACACCAGCAACATGAGCAACACCACCGGCAACATCGGCAACATGAGCAACACCGGCAACATGGCAACACCGGCAAAGTATGGCCAAAGCCTAAGAAATGCAGAAAGAAATAGTATATGTAGAAAGACGAATCTCAGTGGCCGTGTTCGCTCGAATATGGCAAAACAGAAGTCGGACTACATCGCACGTATGAGAATGTTGATGTTGATGCTGATACAGTTGATGCCGCATAAGGAAATAGAGTTGCAGTTGCAGTCCAGACGGTAGATGGAGCATAAAATATCAGCCATAATTCATACAGCAGAAAATAGTCACCAGACAAGAAAGCGCTCATGAGCCAGATCTGAAAAAGAAACATTAGAACGAACTCAAAACAGAGAAAAGACAGAGGTTATAAAAAAAAGGCTATATAAAAAAAACCACATCGTAGACTTCTTAGTTCAGACAGGCTATGGCTATGGGTTCTACCTGAATCAAATACATACAAAAGAAAACGAAAACATCAGCACAAGTACGAATCACTCTCAACAGATTTGGGAATTTCTGACTTTTCTAGAGCTTTCTTGAAAGCCCGACTAGTATTATCCGACTGCAACTTAGCGGGCAGTCGTCTAAACCAGCGAGCACATCGATAAAATAGAAAATTGAAAAGGCCAGAATAGCAGTGTTTATCCAGTCTAGGGTAGTGAAGATTGAAGCCTCCTACCCTGCAACTTACAGGTCTGAAGACCCAAAAGCTGCTGGCAGGAAGGTCAATCTCTTTCCGCAGTATCGCAAAACAAAAAACTAAGTCAGCAATAATTCTTCTACGTTTCAGTGATTGCAAACCAAAGAGTCTCAAGCGCTCATTGTAATCTGGTTTGGACCTATCTTGCATATTATGAGACATGCGAAAAAAGACCATCCGTGTAAAAACATGTTGAACTCTTTCAATCTTAACGATATCTTTCTTTGTGGAGGGGTTCCATACTTGAGAACAATATTCAAGATGTGGTAGCACATAAGCCTTATATAGTCTGGTCAAAACAACTGGATTAGAGGAGTGAATAACACGAAAGATTGAAAAAAGAATAGAGTATGCTTTTTTGACAGCAGAATCAATATGTTTGGAAAAATTTAATTGAGGATCAACAAAGACACCTAAGTCTTTGACCAGTGGGCAAGCTACCAAATCTATTCCATTGATTTCATATTTGTCTGGATTAATTTTGCCCAGATGCAAAAATGAGCATTTGTTCGGATTGACAGAAAGGCCGTTAGAAGAAGCCCACGTATTTAGTTTATTTAGGGCTTGTTGCATCGATGTATGCACATCAAGGAAATCATATTCATTGTAAGATGCATACAGTTTGATATCGTCCGCATAGATCTGGACATCAACTCCGTTCAAGTCAATTAGAGCGGGTAGTTCAAAGGTGAAAATCAAAAAGAGAAGCGGAGAAAGCACACCTCCTTGAGGAACTCCACTAGTGCAACGGTACTCATTGGAAAACGACTGTCCAACTTTGATGGTCATATATCGGTCTTGAAGGTAAGAGCGAAACCAGTTCAGAAGATTGCCAGAAATGCCAAACTTCTGGAGTTTCATTATCAAGACATTATGAGGAATCTTGTCAAAGGCCTTTGAAAGATCAACATATATTATATCAACTGATTTTCCAGTGTTAAGAGCTTTTCTCCAGTCAAAAACGCTTTTAACAAGATTAGTAGTAGTAGATCTTTTAGAAACGAAGCCATGTAATTGAGGTGGAATTCCATAACATTTTTTGATCCAAGAAAGCAGCTTTTTCCTTATAATTTTTTCCATCACTTTGACTGGAGTAGAAGTTAGACTTATAGGACGAAAATCAGACACTTTAACGGCAGTACTAATTTTTGGGATAGGCACAACCACTGATTTTTTCCATATAATTGGCACTTCCCCGAACATGGAGAGATTGAACAAGTCCGAAAGGGGTTTGGAAAGTACATCCGCACATTTTTTATAGACTATAGGCGGTATACCATCGTAGGGTTCAGTACAAGAAGGATGCAAAAGTTTTAAAGCAATGCGAACATCAGATTCATGGAAGTAGACATTATCACAAGTCTGCTGAGGAGAGGTGTAATTCAGCGGACAGCATACATCATAACCATTTGCGAAAACACTAGCAAAATACTTCCCCAAAGCCTCTGCTCTATCAACATCATTGACACATTCTTTACCAAACTCATCAACAACATTGGAAAAGCCTTTGGTCTGCAGTTTGCTTCGTATGTATCCGAAAAATCTCCTAGAATTTGCATAAGAAGACAACCGTCTTTCATAATTGGCCAAAAATTTTTTAAGATGAAAATCAAGATCAAGACAGACTTTTTTGTATAAGGCATTAGTCAAAGGATGCATTGAAGCATTAAACAAATTCTGCTTTTGATCTAGAAGAGCACAGATGTGCTTGGGGTAATGAAAATTTGATGGACTGTTGATGGTTTGCATACATCCAAATTTGCCAAGTCCTTCGTAAACTTTGGTACAGAATTTATAATAGGCGTCGTCAAGGGAGGTATGATTTACAAACAAAGAAGTCCAATCAAAAGTATAGAAATAATCGTTTAATCCAGGATAATCAAATTTGGGAAAGTCAGGGATAGGATATATCGTCTTAGCGGTGTAGCCAGCTTTTACATGAAATTCAATGATGTTGTGATCAGAAGAAGCAAGAGGGGGAGTATTTTGACTTTGTTTACATTGTTTTTAGTAGAGAAAATCAAATCCAGAATATTGCTACCATGAGTAGGTTCGAGCACATACTGCTTGAACCCACAATCCAGAAAAAACTCCATCAAGTTTTTTGAATTTTGGTCTATCGAGATGAAATCAATCCAGTTGACATGAAGGTTGAAATCTCCCAAAATAATCATATCTGCAGTTTGTGAGGAGGTGAGATTAAGTAAAACATTCTTGAGCTCATGATCTTCATATCTTTTACAACAAGGTGGACGATATATTCCGATGAACCTCACATAACTAGCATCCGAGGGGCACAGCAGGTCGATAGAAAGCAAATCAATGTCAGATACAGTGTGGTGATACACTTTACCGATCGATATATTACCCTTAACAATACAGCAAACACCCCCTCCTGTACGCTTTGGCCTATCACTACGGTGAATCAGATAAGGTAAATTAGAGATTAATTCAGAATCACTAACCTTTGAAGAAAGCCAGGTTTCAGTTATGAATACCACATCAGGTTTGTACAAGCAAAGAAACGAGTGAAGGTGATCAATCTTGTTAACTAAACTGCGGGAGTTAAATAGATAACATGTTAAATAATCTATAGTACCATGCTCATTTATTGGTTTACCGAAGACTTGCGGGGAAGTTCAGATATGTGAGTAAGACGCCCTTTATAGACGACCCACTCACGTCCTGCACAATCCCTGTTCCGCTCTCTCGCCTCTTGGCGCAGCTCATATTCCTTTCTCCGCTCCTCCTCGGTCATACTTCTACGTATGTAGATATTTGAGAAGCCAGAAGAGCGGAGAAGGTGGGCATTAGAGAGCGCCAGTCTCCAATAAAATCGACTGGGGAGGACAACCTTTACCAAACGGGGACGGTTCTGATTTGGCTTACCCACACGATACGCCTCGGTTGCGCAACAATCAATGTTAAGGACATCAAAAATATCGTCCAGCTTTTTGTTTAAGTCAAGAGCACGCTCACTGGCGCGCAAATTCGGCGGAGGTTCAGCTACACCACTTATAACAATGGTTCGCGAGCGTTTGTCATTTTCAACAGCACTCTGCACCTCTTGCTGAATTTTATCAGACAATACGCACAGCATCTGATCAATGACGGGATCCGAGTTCCTCTCCTTCATGGAGAGGATCAGTTCCTTGACGCTCATATGGGAGTAGTCATTGTCAACTGTGGTATAGCCTGGATTCTGTGTCAGATCAACTGGATGACCCACAGTGGGCTGTGATTCAGCACTTTTTTTGCTAACACGACTTTTTGCTAACACGACTTTTGCAGGCATCCCGTTGATCTCACAGACAAAAAAGAGGCGGGAAAACAATCAATGTTATGAAATAGTTCAAAAGTAGGCAGGAGAGTTGACAAATGACTCGTATCGAGCAAAGAGCAGGAGATACTGAGTTAGAAACCAGGTAGACAAAGTTCAGAACAATTACAAATGGAATATTAGCGAAAGAAAAGGATTTAGAACAGGGGATTGTAAGAGTGAAGAGAAGAGCGACCGCACGATGTGGATACACGCGTGAGAATCTTTCGCACTTTTAGTCGTGAAGGAGCGAGAAAGAACATCAAACATGGTCGACATTGGTGCAGAGAGCTGTAAAGAGAAAGAAAAGTGTGACGACAACAAGATATGTGTGTCAACAAGCTCGCGGGAAAGGCGGTCTAGTAGACGCTGAAGAGGAAAAGATACGGTATTAGAAGTCGAAACGAATATATCCACAGTGTCCGTGCTTTGCCTTGGTGGGTCAAACTCGTAAACGGATTCATGCGCAAGTCTTCTGTTTTTTAGGTAAAACAAAAAGAGGATGGGCAAGTATCTGTTGTTGCTTGCTTCGGACACATAGGGCACGGAATTAACAACGCTTCCACGAGGCTTTCTACATCTGAAGAAAACATAGTCTTGAATATGGTCAAGTCCGGAATACCAGATCAGATGGTGCATTACCATTTAGCTGATTTCTGCTGCGAGTGAAGCTTTCTAGATCGTAGTAAAATTGCGCGAAGAATTTTGGAATGAGGAAAACCCGCCGGAAAAGCAAGCGCGACTATGCTATCTCATCTCACAACAAGAGACATTTAGTAAGAGCTTTTTTCAAACACCATCAAGGAATTCAATGGGCAGTTTTATACGTTTTCACTGACATTCCTGCTCGTCATGGCGATGTAGCGGGCCGGTGGGACCCAGATGATCGTACTTCTCAAATCCTGTTGAGAAATGAGAAATCGATCGCCGCCGTAAAGTTAGTCGAAACAAACAAGGCTAGCGGGGATGGCTTTATCCTGGGTAAGATCTTGGTAGAGCTGTTTACTCAAGGTAATGGTACTTTGTTAAGCCTTCGTATCAAAGAATGGGAAGAAGTATAATACAGTGAACGCTTTGGATCGAGAGGAGTCGTCATGGATGACACCTTCAACGTAACAAGGTATTCAGCATTCATTCCGTCTTGCCTCCCTGATCGTCTTCGATGATTCTGGACGTGGCTTTCCCTCGGCGCATTTGTTATCTTTTCATATGACCAGTGCCGCAGTAAAAATCCTGTTCGAGCTTGTAAAAGTGGGTTTTGAAAATCTTGAGTCAATAATACAGCTGCTTTTAATATAGCTTTATAGCAGTGGCGTACCCAGGATTTCGGCTCGGGGGGGGGGGGGGGGCGACAAAAAATTTTTTCTAAAGAAGGTGCGTGGCGTTAGTCACGCACTCCGAAAAAATTTTGGGGGTGCTTCCCAAAATTTTTTCGGCCCGACCCCCAAAATCTGGAAAAAGGGGGCGTGGCGTCAGCCACGCCCCGGAAAAATTTTTTTTACAAGGCTAATTTGAATTTTTAAAAATTTTTAAAAGTTGTTTTAATTATTTACAAAAATAAACAAGTCACTTACACATTTTTATAACCCATATAAGTAACTTTCAGAAATTTCGCGACCCATTCTCGGGGGGGGGGGCGCCCCCCCCCCCCCGCCTCCCCCGCTCGGTACGCCACTGCTTTATAGGAGTGTGTCCCTGCTTTTGATCCACGTTATATAATAACGGATGACCTACGTGTTTTTTAACGGTTCCAAAGAGGTTTTTCCTCTTAGTCGCGCTGAAAAGATCCTTTGCGCGTTCCACGTGGGCCAAACTCTGCAAAGAAGGCATTAGGAATTGCTCAGGGTACGCTAGTTAGGTGGTTGCGTCTTTTCTGAAAGTGAGTCGTTCGCAGGGAGATGATGTACAAATGGCTAACGATCTGTTCAAGGCAGTTCTCTTCGAAGTCAATGAAGCAAAGTTCGAGAGCTACCTCTACGCTTGTATGTCTTTTCTAGCGTCCATCGATGCCCAGGACATGATAAATGTACGCTTCACCTCAAGTCTTATAGCATTCAATTAGAGAAGCCGTTTCAGTACATAAATCGCAACTACGCCACTCGAAAAAAGGAATGGGCATTATGCTACAGACGCAAAGCATCTTCACCACTTCGAACCATGCCGAGGCTTGGCATAATAAATTAAAACACGTGCTCCTAAAGAGCAAATAAACCGCGCGACTCGATACTGTTTTGTATATCTTGCTAGGGCACTCCGAGAATGCTGATCTCCAGCTTGTCACTTCGGTTAGCTTATTGCTGCCGCCTGTTATGTGTTATCAAATGTACAAATTGCAGCGAGTACGCGCGGACGTCTATGGACGTTCTAACAAGGGAATGGTCAGAAGTCGAAGTGGCCAAACCAAACAAGCTGTATATCATTCGATGTAGTACAAAACGCTGACTTCGAATCTGTCTTCCTTACCTGCTTATCGCTTCTGTGGACGAAGCTACAAGCGTTTTTATTGTGAAAAAATCATACATAAAAACAGCAAAATTGAGCACACTGTTGCACTTTCAGCTCAGATTCTGGCTTTAAAAATTTGAAGTGAGCTAGCTGCATGTTTTGGCACAGCATTGAGGCGAACGTGGCTCTGTACGGCTAAATTTTCAATTTTACGCACAATTTCTTAGCAAATTAATGGTCTTTAATAGGTTATAGCTTCATCCAGAAAAGCGATAAGCAGGTAAGGAAGACAGTAGAGTCAGCGCTTTATGCTGCATCTAATGATATGCGGCTTGTCTGGATTGGCCACTTCGATTTCTGACTATTCCCTTGTAAGTTCAATTTGTCACGACATAGGGAAGCACTAAGCTTTGCAAAAATCCCGGTACTGGTTTTTGTCTACTACATCCACTTTGACCTTGAGAGCAAATCCAGGGTGCCATTGTGAAGGTGGATGAACGTAGTTGGAAAATCACTCTACAACCCCGAACAAACAAAAAAATGTGAACACTGTTTGATTGTTGATAACTTCGTTGCTTTCATGTCTTTCGCCAAGCTTGAGGCACCATTCTATAGAGCGAGGTACAACTTAGATCTGCAGTATGGAGCGAATCGTCGATCGCTGTTCGTTACTGTAGGATTACGCTAGGAACTTCGACAAGGATTTTAGGCCATTAGAGGCCATATTCTCCTCGGAACAAAACCAAACAAGTCAAAAACTCTTATACTATGGTAATGGAAGCCGCTGATTTCGAATATGAAATTTCCACATTATTGTGATGCTTCTTTCCAAGGTTATCCCAGTAATAACTGAATTTCCAGCATTCGTCAGAAAGGTGATTACACCGTCAAAAAAGCCGAAAACACTCGTGAAAAGTTGTGTAATGGAATTAGCGTGCAAGAAAACCCTAGTACACGATTTTTCAGATTTATTGATAAAAATTTTGTCAAATGGCATATAAGATCACATTTCACAATAGATCCACATGCTAGAAGTTCATACCGTAATCCTACAGTAACGAACAGCGACCGGTGATTCACTCTTTACTACAAATCTAAGTTGGACCTAGCTCTACAGAATGGTGCCCCAAGCTCGGCGAAAGACATGAAAACAACGGAGTTATTAACGATCCAGTGTTCACATTTTTTTGGACACCCTGTCTATCGTCACAGTATCTGACGCCTGCGATTGTGATGCGGACGTTTCTTTTCTCATCACAAACTGATTTCGATAAAAAACATCTATTCTTACAGGTAAACTCCCACTGCGAAAGATATGGGGTCTGCTCATACCAGTTTCAATGTTCTTGCTCCGAAGCCTACAAAGCCGGCGTTTCCTGCGTGCACTTACATGCTGTAGCAACTTTTGTCGAAGAAGGTAGTAATATCCTATTTATTCTTTGAGATCGATACTTAAATCTAGCGTCCGCGCTTCACCGACCTATTCGACATTACCTGGCATCCAGCGAAACACCGCTGTTGCGTGAAAGTGAAAATGATGACAATTGCGAAGCCGGGTCGGAAGGCACCGGAACCATGCCTCCAGAAAGCATAGACATTGCGGACGAAGGTGCTAATGAAAATGAGGAGCCAAGAGACATATTAGAAGAAGATAGAACAAAGCAGACGTATCAGCTCGTTGAGGGGGTATGATCTGCCGCTGATTATAGTTTGCACTTTGAGCATGTAATTTAGAGAATTTCCGATCTTTCGGAGTTGATGCGATGTTGTCGTAGAGAAGGACAGTACGAAGTGTTGGAAGAGTGTGCGAATGCTCTTTAGGAAGTCATCAATCTTGTGCCTTCGAACCTTGGTTCCTTTTCAAGACGGCAAGAAATGCAGACCACGGGATCGGGGCCCAGACCCGAGCCTATACAGTTCAAAACCGTGAGTGAGCCTTTCTGCGAGTGTTTGCCATATAGCCTTGCTTTCAGAGAACAGCAGTACTGCGAGAGAAAAATCAAAGAAACATTTTCGCTTGATTGGACTTTGCCGAATCAAGGTAGACTTTCTGCCTCTTTCAGGCTATTCCGTTTCACTTATCTATTTACAGACCACATCAACTTCTTTTCTGCCTTTGAACTTTGTATTTAATACATTTGTGAATTGAGAAAACAGTCCACTTTTTCGATTCCTTCAAACCGGCGTGACCCACCTTGACACTTGCAAGTTTTAGTTCTCATTACCCTCGACTTAACAAGATTCTCAAGAATATTTTCGGCGCTGCCGTTACTGTTGTTGAAGTTTATAGTAAATTGAAGGAGAAAGAGCGAGAACAACTACGAGGCAATTTTGCATGAAACTATGTCTTCATTCATTCACACACCGCATGGTTTGCGATTTCCATATCTAGCAGGTTGGACTCGGCCAAAAAAAGGGCGTCGAACATTTGAAACCGTCCACAGTAAGAAGTGAGTGCTTTCTAACACCGATGACATGCCTCTTGATGTACCTGCATTCTCGGTTTACGCTTGCGTTTTCGGCTTTGTTTTCTGCTATTGTTGTCATCCTTTCTTAGTTCATGATAGGTAAATTTTCCTGCTATTGTTGTCATTTTGATTTAGTTCATATTTGATAGGTAAATTTGAGTTGATCTTGATTGGGTTCTGTTTCAGGCTGAACTGAATATTCAAGAGATGCTTCACTCATGATCTATCAGGTGTTGCTTCTTTTCAATATTTGATCGTTGTATTTGGGCAACTTTTTGCCACAAAAGTCCTTCTGACTTAACCGCATTCTTGTCCTAAATGCTGTTTTCATCTTATCTTCAGTCTATACTAACTCAAATAATATCACCTCCATTTTCTAGGCAATCACTTTTTTCTTCCTCCACCATTCATCGTCCGCATCCCAACTCCTGAACAAATTTTGCCGTTGACAAATGCTGGATAGGCAAGACCGTCTGCTTAAGGTTGTTTGAGAGCAGTGCATTAGAGTAGAGCATTCTTTTTATTGTAATACAGGCAATAATGTTACAGTTTGCCTTTGCTAATTTGGAACGTGCAGCCTGAACAGCCCGTCTGCTTCAGTAGCCTTGACTGAGAGGAGTACCCTGCTTACAAAAACTACTGTTTGTTTAGTAATTTGCAGTGATCGTGATGCACGATACGATGTTCTTTCTGTTGTTCTGTTCTGACCTGTTCTTTTTGTAGATTTTTTGCAAAATTGGTGCTTTTAGGCCTTTGTGGGTCAATCATAACGATTTATCATTGTATGGTGTTGTTGTTGTGCTTTGCTTACACAGATGATGATTTCATTTTATGATGTATACTGCAATGACCGATTGTGCTAATAAACAATAGAATTCATGCTTTTGTCCGATTGTTTTTCGAGAATGACTCCTCGGGCCTGAAGTAGAAGTTCACCGGAGTAGTCTCAACCACGGAACAGTCACTGTTTCCATTAGATTGCTCAAGACACGAGATAATGATCGCCGTCAGCAGCGCCCCATCGATTTAAAGGACGGTGAGGAAATCGCGGGGTCCCGACACGAACATCCTGATTACTGTCCCTGCCTTTGTTGGGGAGGGCCATATAGGGCACCTCCCTGTACATCCACTGGTTTATGAAGCCATGAATGATCTTGCAGATATTATACAATCAGAAACAACAACAAAAACAACAAAATTCAAGCGCTGTTCAACCCGAACTCAAAAGATGAGCGTTGAAATCTTGAGCGAGCGCGAATTCCAATTTCTCGCGCCTGAACTTGTGCGGTGGCGATATTACCCGTGGTCCACAAGTTTCCATTTGCATCGGAATATTTCCTCTCTGCTGGCATCTTCGCCAGATATATCTTCAGCGAGATGAGTGGAGATAGCTGGTTCCGATCACGATTCGAATGGCACTGAAGAAGGGGAAACTGGGAACTCCGTCGCAGATGAAAATCCGCTGAAACGTGAAGCATCTAATGATTCAGGTAGCATATATTTTACTTGATTCCTTGTATCATTTCCATCCTGTTCTGTTTTTGGTTGTCAATTTATTGTCCTAAGATATTCTTACTGTTATCGCATGTTTTCTGTTATTGAATGTTGGGCCTCGCCCTATTATCTTTTTTGGAAGAAGGCCAGTGGAGTGCTTCAGTCCTCAAGATTGAGGCGAGAGTTGTCAGTTTTGGGGGTAAACGCTTTTTTTCGTATATCTAGAGCCCATATTACGGAAATTAAGTGGAGATCATTTCCGTTGTTGTAAGCTTTCCCTGCTTGGAAATATTTGAGGTGATTTTTCAGGTTAAGGCATGCCTTGTAATAGTTTTTGGACATGGTTAACGCAACGCCCCTTTTCGTTATGTTATTGCGTTTTCGGATGATTACATGTTATATGTTACCTCGGATGGCTAGAAGAATTGGGCTGCGCCTGTAGAGGTTTTCGAGAACGCGGTCAATTTGTATAACGAGAGTTTTATTGAATTAAGGTGCGGTTTCAGTTCAGTCATGTTCAGCATTTATAGCCTATTCAACAAAGGTGATGAGAACCACTTTGCTCCAACAATCAATAGATTAGTGCAGATATTGTCTGCATAGTTGCATGTCGTTAAACTTTGATGTCTCGTTCTCAACGTTGTCTGCCATATCTTTCCATTCTTCTCTTTTCCATAATTTTCACGTTTATCGTTGCTTTTCAGATAGGTCACCTCTCCACCAAAAAAGAAATCCAAACAACGGAAGTGATTCTAAAACACATAAAGAACACAACGATGTGAAGAAGCTGACGATCCTAAGGCTGAGAAAGATGCAGAGAAACATGAAGCCAAGAAGAAGAAGTCGAAGTCAGAGAAGTCGGAGGACAGCAAAGAAGAGGAGAAGAAAGCCAATCTGGATAGGGAAGGAAAAGGAAAGGTGATGATGAGAAGAAATGGGAAAGGGAGAAAGATAGGAGGTCGAGAATAGATAGATCAAGACCACGTTCTAGGTGAGCTTTCGTGGTTCGAGTTCGCACTATTATGATTTTTTGCAAATCACCAGATGTAAAACGAAAACGGAGTGAGAAAGACAGGCAGGAGTAGGAGGAAAGACGATAAAGAAGACGACCACAAAGAGGAGTCTAGGAAAGATAAAGAAGCTGCCAATGATAACGGCTCCAGAAATGATGGTTTTGAAGAGGGGAGGTAAAAATTTTGCTTTGGGAACTGCGGCTAAAACACTTTCTAGGTTGTTGAACCGGCGCGTGAACCTACGGCAAGACAGCTGAAAAGATTGCGACTTATCGAACAACTTGTATGGGATAACGCTCTTCCTTCATGTTGAAATTGAAATAACTTTAGACAAATTGAGATGCGCCAGTAAATGAACTTGTATGATATGCTTTAGCTAGTTTCTTGCATAGGAAGTGCGAATGAGTCCAGTATTGTCCGAATGTATTGGTTTTAGGTACTTCTCTGTTATTTTTTAACGATACCACAAACTGAAAACAAATCTCCAGGTTCATCAGAACTGATGAGTCTTCTAGAATAATCATTTGTTCCTTCATACTCGCTTGCATTTTGTTCATTCTCATTATCCTTTTACATTGTTTTGTGGCTGTTATAGTTATGGATGTGTGCTAGAAGTGCTACCGTGAGGGCGCGTTGTTTGCAAAAACATTGGACTATAACGAAATCTGCCCAGACAAACACGAGTGCATCACTCACAGAGATATTTTCGTGGAACTCTATCGGAATAAGAGACGAATATTAGTAACTGATGAAGATAGTGTTAGGACGCCGCTCGTCCTTACACTGCAACTGCTTCTGTTTTTGATTATTTTGGCCCTTATAGGTAGCTATGTCATGTCGATGTCTCATAAGTTCAAGGCCGGTATGTATTAATCGCACGTCCGGGTAACTTACCCGGACGGGCGATTGATACATACCAGCCCAAATCTTAGACTAACGTATTCGGGGGGGGGGGGGGTATGGGCGGAGTCGGACTATCGGGTTTGGACGGGTACCGGCGCGGTCCGAACGATCCCTGACGACGGTCGCACTGTTTCGACAAAGAATAAACCATACATTGCTTATCCTGGGCGGGCGAATTCAAGAATGTAGAGTGAACGTGTATGTGATGTAGTGTGAGAATGCACAAATCGCACCAGAGGTATGCCCCTATTCGAGCGCTAGCGATTCATCGCGCGTTTCGTCGCTAGTTCCAAGCAGATCGCGACGATTACATTTTGCGACGATTCATCGCGAGGGGTATGCCCGGCCCTTTAGACCTCGTGTGTCTCGCTAGCAAATCCAGATGGGTAGCACATCTTGACACTGTTGTTCGTCATCTGGAAAGTTGTTTGATCCTTGGCAAGCGTATCTCTGTAGGCGTCCTAAGCTCCTAGAACTCTTCGGTTGCTCAGTAAAGAAGTGCGAGATCCTCATGCTGAATTTAAGAGCGCTGTTGTTAAAGGCAGTGGGTCGGCAGAATGAGACCCGTGGCAAAACAAGGTCACAGGGTAGGAGCCCCATAATGGAACCTATGGGCCAAAGTTCGATCTTTCTCTGCCACTTCTAACCCCCGAAATTTCAAAGCGAAAGCAGCGCTCATCTCCTGTCCTCTCCGAAACCGCCCGCCCCATGGACGAGTGACTTCCGCGGTCAGAGCGCCAGCCGCAATGCTATAAGCATGAGGTCCCGCAACGACTCTGCGTCTTCGCCATGACGGGCTTCGCGTTCACTCGTCCATGCGGTGGGTGGGCTCGGAGAGGACAGGAGATGAGCGCTGCTTTCGCTTTGAAATTTCGGGGGTTAGAAGTGGCAGAGAAGATCGAACTTTGGCCCATAGGTTCCATTATGGGGGCTCCTACCCTGTGACCTTGTTTTGCCACGGGTCTCATTCTGCCGACCTACTGCCTTTAAAAGCGAAACACTTTATCGGTCGTATTTGGCCGATGCACCAAGTGTAACGGTGGTTTCGATGCTATGTAGAACACATATAAGTTATAGCAGCTTTACTGAGACAGACATGTGCCCGCATTGGAGCAATTGTAGAACGTTTACTATAACAGGCAGAGCAAAGTAACATGACGTGCATCGGGCGAAAAACACACTTAAGCACAGCAGGTCATGCTTAAAGGCAGTGTCGGGCAAAAAATCAATTTTAAGATTTTTTGCTTACATGGGCCTACTCGCTATGCTGAATCCGAAAGTCAACACTGGCGTGCACGAAAATTGTGAAAAAGGACTCTAACGCAGGAGGGAAATCGCAGGTGGGTGGGCCGTTCACACCGTGACTCACTTCCCTGCTTCAGAAGCAATCTTCTCCTTTCCGCTAGTCGCCTTAAAGGCAGTGTCCAGGTTTAGACACATGGCTTTTTCGCCTGCAAATTGATGAGGGGGTCCTAACTAAGCGACTGCCCAAGGGCAGCGCAAATTGCTCATTCCCGGCTGAGAAATCCGTCCTCGAAAACCCCGCGCCTGCGCCGTGACCGTAACCCAAGGACGGTCTCACTCACTTTAACACTACGTTCGCGCTACCCATCTAAGTGTTACGGTCACTGCGCAGCCGCGGAGTGTTTATGGATGGATTTCTCAGCCGTGAGTGAATTATTTGCGCTGCGGTTTGGGGAGTAACTTATTTAGAACCTCCTCAACAGTTTCCAGGCAAAAAACCCATACGCCCAGATTTGTCTGGACGCTGCCTTTAACATCGCCATCAGCCAACTGCAAAACTGGTGAGACAAAATCGGAACCGACAAGATAGCTACTGAAGCTGAAAGGGTAGCGTCACAGCGTGAATAGCCCAGCCTACCTGCGATTTCCCTCCTGCGTTGGAGTCCCTTTATCGCCGTTTTCGCGCTCTTCAGTGGGAGTTTTCGGATGCAGCATAGCGCGAATAGACGATAAGCACAAAACTCAAACCGACTTTTTGCCCGGAACGCCTTTGAGGCGGTGCCGACGATGCCGACACGATTCTGATCACAAAATCATGGTGAATAGGGAACTGGCATCTAAGAATGGAGCAGGGGTAGGGAGATTTGCGAAAAATCGGGAATGGCACTTTTTATCATAGTATGTGGGCCGGGCGGAACCGGGTATGCCAGCATGTACGGTGTAAATCAATGAGAAAAACTGAACTAGTATAGAAAATGCGAACGAGCCCATTACACAACCTAATACATCTCATTTCGATATGACAGTGAGGAGTATTCTTTCCCGTTAAATGGGTAATATTACACAGAATACAACCTATACTGTTGAAAAGATGTTAAATTCGCCATTGAAAGAATAAACCAGGTTACAGCTCTGGCTGTACACGAAATGTTTTCCAGAAACGATGAAGGCGATACTGGAAGTTTTTCGTGGTCAAAGAGGCGCGGCATTAGTCACGCCTTCCAGAGAATCTGTTGGGATGTTTTTTAAATTTTTAGCAAGTCTATAACCCCACTTTAGGAATAGGAGTGTGGCTGCAGCCACGACAATATTTTCACCAAAATTAGATGATTTTTCGTAAGTTTAGCAGTTATTCTGATAATTCATATGTGGAAACACACCGCTTTCGCCGAATTATGACCTCTTTGAGATACCTTTGAAAACTTTGCAACCTGTTCTTCCTATCTCCCAACCCCCTCCCTTGGTCGGCCACTGGCCTAGCTATAATTGATAATAGGCGGAAAATATCAGTAAAATATGGAGAAAGCTAGCACACTGCGGCAATCTCGTCAAAACAATGACATAGACTCATTGAAAGTATTTAACATTCCGAAAGTTCAGTTTCAATAAATACGCAGAATATAGAAACAAAGAAAGTCCGACAGCTCTCTCTTCTTCCAATTAATCAGGAAATCGACTTTATATCGCTGCATAACAGTAGGGAATGTTGCTTAGGAAATGAATACAAAATGTAACTTCTGAATAAATCTGTAGTTTTAAGAATAAGAATAGCCAGTTTTTAGAAGAATACGAAGGTTACTGAATAAGTTTGTAGTTTTAGGAATAAGAATAGCTAGTTTTCAAAATAATACGAAGGTTTGTGAGATGGGGGAGGTTCGAAGTAGACAGCGTGGATTTGCCGAAATGATCTACCGCGTGGAATCTTCGATCTTGAAACCAATGTGTACTTCAAATGAACAGTATGGTAAATAGTTTTTCAGTTTCTGAAATAAGGTGCAATCGTAGCCCGAGTTGGTCTGAGGCAAATTGGTGGCATCAAAAGTGAACTTGCGTAGAGTAAAACCTTTAAAGTTCTCATCTCATTGCTTAGTTGTTGCCTATGTAATTTACTATTGAGTGATAGGAAAGTGGAATGAACGGACCTTTACTTTTTCTTTTTTTTCAGTTTATTTTGCTGTCATGCTACGATCACAACGAGTTTGGCACTACATTGTAGTATGCTCGCTTATCAGTCCATAGATCACCACGATTGGCTGTAATTGACCATTCTTGCGATGTTCCTCCGTCTCCATTGATTCGTATCTAGTGTTGATTGTTTACTATTTATATCAATCTATTGAGAACAAATGTCCAACTATATCATTACGGAGAAAAAAGGCAAGATTTTTTGGATCCGATTCAATCGTCCGGAAAAGTACAATGCGATAAATTCAGAGGTAAGTCAGAAGCTCGCCAGCGAATTCCGTTTTCTATGGAATTTTGATTGTGATGCATTTTTTTGTTTAGTCAGTCTCAAACATTTTGGGTATAGCGAAATGTAATCTGCATTGCAAGATTTTTTTTTCAAATATTACAGAACTTAATGTAGTTGCTTTGTTCAAACTCGAGCTGTAGAATGTGATAGTAGGGTTTCTATCTAAGAAGAAGTTTGAAAGATTGTTGCCCAGATAACTAAACAAACTACCGCTTTCCAGATAGAGTATTTTTTGTTGAAGCGGATTTCACATTTTACTAATCTTAGCCTAATTTTGGTAGCTACATTTATTCTTTCAGATGTATCAGTCCCTGGTCGCAGCTTTTGATGAAGCAGATAAGGTCGAGGAGGTGATGATCACCGTGATTACAGGTATTCAAATGATTCGCTTCTGTATGCTTTTATTGGGAAATTCATTTGTTAATTTTCAGTATCAGTATCTACAGTAATTTACACCAATTAGAAATTCTATAGCAGGCATATTTACATATTTCAGGTACCGGAAAGTACTACAGTGCCGGATCTGATTTTTCCTTATCCGAAATGGAGAAGATGAGGTAGCTGGTAACCTTGCAATTTACCATTCTATTGGCAACAGCAAAAATTTCTGGATTTTTAGCCAAAGAAGTGCAGGCACTGAAGCTGGATACAAAATGTGGGCCGACAAAATCATTCGTCATACAAAGGTAGACGAAACATTTTAACATAACCCCTGTTCGTAGGAAGTAAGAAGCTGAAATATATGCTCAATGAAATTTTAAGCTCGTTGTAGCCCTTGTAAACGGCCCTGCACTTGGAATAGCTGTGACAACGCTCGCACTTTTCGATGTTGTCTTGTCTTCTGATCAGGTAAGTACTGGTTATGCCGAAAAATCATCTAATATATAAAGAAACGTAAGCGCAAATCAAAAATCTGCAGCGGGAAACTGCGTGGTGGTCCCAAAGCGAACGCCCTTCCAAATGGCACCTTTAGGGCCGTATGCACTAACATCCCTGCGGCGAGGGGAGCGGCATCCCCCATTATGAAGGGGTCGCGTGCGGACGCCGCTACGACTTTTACATCATTGTGGACGTCGCTCCCCTCGCCGCAGGGATGTTAGTGCATTCGGGCCTTAGAATACTGGTTCACTAGGGGTAGGGGAACGATGGCAGCCACTAGTCCTTTTGCAGTGTCGTTGCATGTCGTTCCAGGACCAGCTGGCGAAGGCGGTCCAAACTGGCGGCTTTCCTTCCCCTACCCGTTCACTAGTCATAGATATAATAATCATTAAGCCATAAAGTCATCTCCTTCGTGTAAATGCGCAATACGCACTAGTGGAGAATTTTTTTCAGCTGTAAATCTGTCGCAGTCTTCATGCATGTAAATTTTATAGCATTAGAATGACGGATAACTTTCACATTTGTATTTGCGTGTTGGTGCCTGTGGTGCTGACAACATTTATGCGTAAAGGAATGTCGTGGAGTCTCTGAGGGTCTTTGATTGAAGGCTTATTTGTCATTTCATATTAGGTTTAAGGCGACTTACTACTGTCCATTTACGCAACTGGGCTTGTGTCCAGAGGCTGCTAGCAGCTATTCTTTTGTGCAAATCATGGGATATCAGAGGGTGAGTTAAGAATACAATTCTGTAAGTTGTTTGTAAAACATGGGCTTCTTTCAGGCCGTGCGTTTAGCACTGTTGTCAGAAAAGATGTCTGCACAAGAGGCATATGATGTCGGACTCGTTACCAAAGTTGGTTATCAAAGCCTTTTTATACTCTTGAACACTTTTCCTATTCAGGTGATTCCTCACGATAGATTCGAAGAGGAAAGTGGGAAGCTCCTCAGTAACTATAGCAAGCTTGCCCATCAGGTATGTCATTATGCAAAACCATGTTTACTTACAAAAATTGTTTTTGAGTGCATAATTTCATAACTCAAATGTGAGTTGCGCACCACTATCCACGTTAAGCGTAAGATCCTAGACTGCAGACAACGGGGTCGAATTTTTTTCGGAGAGCTACTTTTACGTCATATCCATGCTTTTCTACTTGGATTCAAAGAGTGAAATTCAGCGCAAATTTCCAGTGCATGCGTGCAAAACTAATAACATTTAGTACAGGGTGTCTCAAAAGTATGTATATACTGTTTGATCGTTAATACATCTCTTTCTGGAAGTCTTTTGCTAGCTTCAAGTACCATTTCGAAGAGCTAGCTTCAACTTAGACTCTTTATTACTGTAGGGTTACCAGAAACATTATGGAGGGTTCTGAGCCGTTAGTACCATATTTCGCCTCAACCAAACAAGCTGAAAACTTTATAGGCTATTCAGAGCCGCTCCAAATATCAAGATTGCACTTTACTGCGTTGCTTGGTTCATGAATTATGCGGGGTATACCATAAAAATTATTTTCTCTATTTGCTCAAAAATTTGATTACGTCAAGAAAGCTAGAAACATTCACAAAAAATCATGTAATGAAGTTGGTATGCGTAAAAACCCTACTACACAACTGTTTGAAAAATTTCGAAATTTCCTTTCCCAACGGTCTTATTCACATTATCGCAGTATGCTGAAAATTCTTATCGTAATCATATGGTAACGAAGAGCGATCGGCGATTCGCTTTATACTTTGTATCTAAGTTGAAACCTGCTAAAATGGTGAGTGAAGATAGGCAAAAGGCTTCTTGAGAAGAAAGATATTAACGATCAAACAATGTATACATGCTGTCGAGACACCTCGTAGTATACAACGCTTAACGTAGGGAGTATGTGCATTTGCACACAAGCATCATATGACTCGACTATACTCTAAAGCATAGGATTTTGCCCTGACCCAGATCTCCAGCTTCCATAAACGTTATGAAACCTCCACATGCTTCAATTTATAGTATAAACATACTTACATATTTGTATGCACAATGAATGGAATGAGCTCAAACAAGAAAAAAACGAGGTCCTAAAAGTGGCGAAGTCCGCCCCATCGATCCTAGGCTCCTCCAATTGCTCGAATATCACCTACTGGCGAGAATTAGTATAGCCGCAAATTTTCGAAGATTTATATGCGTTAGTATTCGAGATATTGCAGATTTAGTTTGAAAATGTCCGAGAACTTTTGAGCCAACCTAACACAATGGTATCCACTTCCAGATTTTACATAAAAGTCTTTTTTGCCAATCGTTTTGTACTAATAGTTTTACAGACTGTTTTATGAAAAAATATAAAGCCAATCTAATTGTTAATTTCGAATTCACTTTGCTATCCAATCATGCGTAATTGCAGAGCGTAATCGTATCAAAACGATTACTGCGTCCACAAAGCCAAGTCGATCACTTGCTGACAGTGAACGGGCAAGAGTATGAGGTTTGTAAAAATTTATGATTTATCAAGACGATTACTTGGTTTAGAAGATCACTCACTGAGTAACTTTGCACAGTAAGAAATTTGCGCAAAAAATAGTTGAGCTATGGATAAAAGTTATGCGTGTTCACTGCTTCAAAGTGATTAGAGATCTATCTAAACGCTATAACGCGCAGGTATTTGAACATATAAAGAACTCGTAATATCCTCCTACTGAGCCAAAGAAAGAGTTGTTTCTGATACTGAACCTCATAGTATTTCCAGCGTAGATAAAACAGTGAATACAACAACTCGCTGCTAAAAAAGCCACACTACATAAAACTTTCTCTTTTTTCGAAATTATCTTTTCTCGAGCTGCAGTTTTTCGATCGCATGAGATTTAAGAGTAATTTTGCTACTTCAAAATCGGTTTTCGTACAGCTCATTTGATTTCTCCACAAAATTTCACTAGTTAGATTCTGAAACAACTTTCCACCATGGCATCTATGTGTCTCATAATTTTTTACCGTTTTTACTACAACCGCCTATATTTGTATCTTTCGTTCATCTAGTGTGGCTTGAGTAAACATTCGACAGGGCAAAGCAAGCTTTACAAGATGGCTATCAAAAGCCTGCCCAGTACTCACCTGAAGTTTTAAGCTGAAATCTGATAGTAGTCAAAAACGAACTTTTCTATCAAAATTCGTGTCTCCGCTCCAAAGTAGCTACAAATTTCCCATTTATCCTATCATATGCTTGACACATCTCACATTCAATTATACACTTTCCGAATTTTTTCCATGGCTAGAAATAAAGAATAAAATGAATGAGGTAAATTGACAAACTCCGCCCCTAGACGCCGTGAGCTCCTCCCATGCATGTGATTATATGTCTCATACATGCAAAAGTACGATTATGTATTTGTATCCTTTGTAGGTGCCTCAGTTATCGAAAAATGCTAATGTTTGTGGTAAAAACGGTAAAAAATCATGAGATACCCTAATATGTTTCATGAATTTCAGGTCCTTATGAAACAGTTCGTCTGCGAAGAAACAGTTGAAAGAATGTTGTCCAAGTTCACGTCAAAAATCTAAAAAAGTTCTTTGGAGCGTGGTTCTGGCAAGTCAGATATAAATAACAATTTGTAATATTTTCTGTATCACTATAGTTATGACATATCTTGACTGATGATGATAAATCTCAAAATTAATAGACAAGAGGTTGTGTGAATCAGAAGATAGAAGACTGTAATTCTATACATTACTTGTTGAATAAAATAACGTTAATATGGTTTTTGTGTCATCCACTATAACAGCTATCGTTGGAGCTTGAAACTGAATCTGCCAAAGCATCATTTTATTTCTCTATCAGAGCCTTTCAAAGCATGAGCAAATTTGCTCTACAAATTACATCAAATCTATTTTAAACCTTAACTTCAATTCTACGCAGTATTTACGGTCTAATCATCGTGGAATACAAGGTAATATGGCTACCATGACATCTGCATAGTTAGTAGATATGAGCATCAGAAATCTAGGTGCACTTTTCAGTTGAGTATCACGGAACTCATAGTTACATGAGGAAAGCCATCAGATGATCGTTATGCATAAATCACAGTTGAGTGAAGGATGATAAGCTAGAAACTCTTATTAATAAAAAAAAATGGAATATATCTGCACCGAATGTACGAGGTCATCAGCGAAGTGGAGGGAAACGAAGCGAGTACGGTGATTCTGGCGTTGGTTCACCTAAATTACTGTTACAGCTACAAACAAGTAACAATAATTTACTGTTGGTAGAATTACGATGACAAGACAGTAAACTTTGGCATTCTTATTGCATAATAATTCTAATGCAGATTTGATAGAGCTCCTGCGGTGACGACAACATCTGCGCGTAAGAAATAGCGCACTTTTTTGGCCCTCATGTCGATTTACACGCGCAAATGTTGTCGGCACCGTAAAGGCATTATATTGACTAATAATAATATTAGTCAATATATGTGTTCTGCTAAGCTGTTTACTAGTGTATATGTTATGTTACATTACATTTGGGTTTACATTTGCAAAAAACAAACACTGCGCCAACTTTGATCCAAAAATGCCAACAAAACAGAAGAATGAAAACCGTCTTACTCATCGTTGGAGGAAATTACGTAAATTCTGCAGAGTGGATGCTTTTTGGTTTTCCTTGTAGTAAACTCATTTTTCAAATATTGGTGTTTTTTGCTGTGAAGTGATTTTATGAAAAAAATCCCCATTGTCGCGGCTCGCGCGATGCAAGCCTCTCCTCGATTCAGGTGCCGGGAGCACTGCATGCCGCCGAATCGGGCGCGCTTTTTAAACTCGCGCCCGGACCTCTCCCGCTTGGGCGCGCTGCCAGGTCGAGGGGTATATAAGGCCGCGCAGTTGGCGGCATATGCCTCTCTGATTTCCGACCTCGTTTTCAAATTAATTTCTGATTTCTCACGTTCGCCTTATTGATTGTGTTGGCAGCTAACCCGGCAAGCTCCCGTGGATGAAATCTTGCGAGCAAGTGATTGTACAGCTTTTGGATCGTGCCGCGCTAACGCGCGAGGAAAGTTTAGAGCTTTTGTGGAAAAGATAGTACCGGGAGTGGAGAGGGTCGCAACTTTCCTACGCGGAGGCGAGAGTAGGCGGTCGACCCAGGTGATTCCCCTGACATCGTATGTTGGATCTAGGTTGATGTTCATCGGCGGCTTGGGACGAGGCGGACTCGTCCCGTTTGTCATTTTCCTTTAGTTTAGGCGCTTTAGTAGTTTAGTCTATTTCGTAATGTAGTCTGTTGTTATTCAGATAAATGTTAGTAATCTAATCGCGCGTTTCGTGCTATGTATTATTGCCACTAGCGGGGCAGTCGTTGGACGCGCCGGAATGGCCAACCGGCGCTAGTTTGTAGGCAGTGAGTGCAGGGTTGTGCAGGCAGTCGAGCGAGGCAAGGGGGGTGCTGAGCCCACCGAGCCGCAACATGGTGCATCGACGCCGAGCGCATGGACGATGGAGGATTCCGTCCGCGTATGGAATGGACGCGCAGATCGAGGACGAACTGGACAACATCTGGATGCCGTTATGGGAACGCGCCATCCCATCTTCCATGCGTGCGTAACGGACCTAAGTCTACCACGCTCAGCACAATAAGAAGATCGAACAACAAGGACGCCAGAAGACACTCGGACGAACAGTGGCAGAATGCAGGAATGGTAGCCATGAGTATGTCATGAACGTGAGGTGGATAGGCAGCAGGATGGTGGCAGCTCTTGCCAAATTGAAACCTCAGCCGGCAACGTTTACTTCATACAGTGATTGGTGCCTGTTCGCGCTTCTGGAGAGTTTTTCAGGTAATGTGCAGGTGTCATCCCCGGCGGGCTCGACCACGGGAACCCTAGTGGTTACGCGCGCGCATCTGTCGAGTCGTGGGCCGAAGCTGGACGAGCTGTATCGGAGCCGTATGGGGACGCAACAGCTTCGGTGAGCTGCTATGGGAGCGCTGTGACACCGTTCTTTCACCATCTAGAAGCCTGAACCACACCGGAGATTTGGGTATTGGGGGCGCTAGCATGGGAGCGTCTCCGGAGGGAGTACTAGAGGGTCCTAAAATTTCGCGCTATTCCTACATTCCTTAGTTCTTTTCGCGCTTCACAGTCACATTTCGTAACCTTGTTTGTCTAATTTGGGCCCGTAGTTTCTATTTCTGCTTCTCGTTCCTCGTAAACGGGCATTCCTTTAGGTTTTAGCTGCTTGGGACCTAATTGTGGAGGGCACCCAGCTACTAAGGCCGCGCCCCAGTAAAGGCCCCCCTTTTTTTAGTCATTAAGGGTACCAACTCATCTGGTGAGTTTGTTGGCCAAGAGTCCACGGACTGGCCTATAGCATCCGATATTGTGGGTCGGCACTACCAGACCCGTTCTGGGCCTGACCAACAAGTCTATGCCCACACCCTCTAGTACTGGCGAGGCGTCGTGCGTATGGGAAGATCATCATTACGGCACGGCCCTCTGGAAAGGTGGTTCAGGAGCCCAAAATTTTCCTACTCGCCGATAGGAGCCCTGGATAACTACCGAAGGGCCTCCGGGCAGGTCACCATTCCTTCACCTTGTTACTCGCGCAATCACCATCAGCGCTTCGGTTTCTAGTGACACCCTGTCGTAATTGTTGTTTTGCGCCTGTAAGTAAGTAGCCCCAATAGCGGTTTACCCCCTTTTAGTTTTAGGTTAGCCTAGGTTGCACATCATATTTACTCATGTCATATTTATCGTTTGTTTGTATTTACATATTAGACTGTTCTTCTTTCTTTTTTCTTTCAGGTAATGTCGCTTCTCGGAAGCTATAAAGCCCGAATCACCAAAGCCGCCAAAGCACTTCGTGAGAAGATCCCGGAAGTCGATGAGGCCACCCTTCAACCGCTGGATCCTGCTATGGAGGCAAGTAAGGATCCACACTTTATTTTGAGTCATAAGAGTTCACTTTTTTTGAAATTTACTCTCATTGAACGTGCTATTGCGCATTTGCGCGCCCAGAGAGAGAAAGCCGAAGAGTTTGCTCGTCAAAATCCTGACGGGCAGGGCGAGTTTCCCTTCCTTCAGCAGATTCAGGATCACTGGGACGCTGGTGAACTGGATCAACTCCTGGAGGAAGCTGACACTCTCCATGCACGTCTTGATATTGCGATCAAGCTCTTGCCGAGCTCGGAAGTTTTGTATTCTATGCGTGTTCCGGTTGTTCCTCCTTCTTCTTCATCTGTTAACCTTTCTCCTCATCCTACCCAAGACCCCATCCCGACCGATCAGCCTGCGCAGGACGTGAGAGAGGAAATCGCGAGCCACTCTTCGTCTAAGAATCAGGATCGCCCATCAGAACCTGATATCGCGCCAGCTGATACCCTACCACCGCGCGCGTCGAGCGCCACCCAAGGATTCGGTGTCTCCCCCCATAACCCCCCAACTTTTGGCAATCCCTTTGTGACTCCTTCTTGCCCCCAGCCGAATCCGTTCGCAGCATCGTCTGCTCTCCCGAACCCTACTTCTACCCAATCGTCCGTGGAACAATCGTTGAAACTACCGAGCTTCGAGATTCCTACGTTTCATGGCGATATCGACAGGTTTTACGAGTTTTGGGACCTTTTTTCGACGGCCGTGCACAATAACACCAGTGTACCTGTGCCAGTCAAGTTCATGTATTTGAAGTCCCATTTACGAGGACCTCCTGCGAACATCATCGCCGGCTTTCAATCGACGGCTGAGAACTACGATGAAGCAGTACGTATCCTGAATAACACGTATGGTCGTCCGGAGATCCTACGCAATAAGCTGTGGGACAAGCTGTTGCAGTTACCATCAGCTTCTGATTCGCCGTTGTCACAACGCGCGACACTCTGCGCTATAAGAGCTACATGGACCCAGCTTCAACATCTCAAGGAAGACTCCAGCGCGATCGGCACGCTCAAGATCATTCGTGCCAAGTTCCCCCGGCGTACACGTGAGAGGATTGGCGAATTCAAGAACAAAGGAGATCCGATGTGGACGGTTGATGAATTGCTTGCTACGCTGGACACCATCATTGATAGATTAGAAAGTATAGAGGATGCAGACCCTTCGGATTACCACTCTTACAACTCCCAGTCGGCTGTTCGTCAACACTCTCTTTCTCCTCGAAGATACCCGCGCGAAGATAGGACAGGTGAAGCGTTCACGCGCTATCGCACACCATCGCGTGCAAGGCGTTCACTGTCGCGCACACCGTCCCCTCGCAGAAGACAGGATAGACCTCCAACGCCATATTACCCTAGGCGTGCGTCATATAGCCCCAGTAGATCGCGTTACGAAACTTCATCCGACCCGCAGTGTGTCTTTTGCCACAATTTTGGACATCCGTCAGATCGTTGCAGAAACTTCGATGCTAGGCAACGTAGACTGTATGTCAGTCGCAATAAGCTTTGTTGGCTATGTCTACAACCCGGTCATACTTATATGTATTGCGACGCTCCTCTTTGTCCGTATTGCAATAGGATACACCATAGGTCCCTTTGCCTTGAAGTTTCATCTTTGCCGCGATCGCCAACTCCGACGTCTAGGCAGACTTTCTATCAGGGCTCGCATAGATCTCGATCGCCCAGACGCGTACAGTTCTATGAGGAATCCTACGGCTCGTCATCTCGCATGAGATCTCGTACTCCACGCGCATCATCGCGCGGTTTCCAGTCTAGATCTCCATCACCATCTAGAAGTAGGTTTTCCCCAACACCGTCTAGACGTACTTCGCCATCTTATAGGTCACGCAGTCCCACATCCGCGGTACACAGCACCAACTGTACCTTTGACGCATCTCGTACTACCATGGACACGCAAGCAGAGTCATCTGACGATCAGTCACGAGCTTCAGGCGCGCATTCGCCATCTTCCTGTACGTCTGTTTGTCATGATCGATCCACACTTCAAGAGCCTCGTCTAATGGTAGTCCGCGCTGTAACTAAGAATTTTAAGACTCAGACGAGCGAGCTGCTTACAGTTTTCTTGGATAGCGGTTCGCAGTACAGCTTTATTTGCACTGCGTTGGCCAAACATCTGGGCCTAACATTCAGGAATACCAGGACAGTGACGACCCTGACGTTTGGAGGACATGAACTTACGGAAGAATCGTCAGAGGTCACTCTCACGCTATGGGATCAATATGAACATCCGATCCAGCTTGTGCTATGGACGCGCGAGAAGATTACGACGGTCCCCCGAACTAACGACCGCATCGACAATACCATCGTCGATCCTGCAGACAGAGTGGATGTCGACGTGCTCATTGGAATAGACAACTATTGGCGTGTTGTTGATTTGCACAGGAATGAGAGGCTTCCATCAGGACTCATCCTGTCACACACGAGATTTGGACCAGTTCTGTCCGGCATACAACACCCAGTTGTCTCCAATAGTCTCTCGACCGCTCACACATCATCGGACGAAGACGAGCCAGAGAACGAACGACTTGTACGTAGTCTCTTTGGACTCGATACACTCGGAATGGATGAAGGCGAAGATGTGGACGATGCCGAAGTCATCAGGCAGTTTTATAACAAGGTCGCCTTTGTAGACGGCAGTATCTATGTATCGTTTCCGTGGAAGCCAGAGCATCCCCCTCTTGAGGATAACAAACCTCTAGCCTTTCGCCGATTGCAGAGTCAATATGAGAAGTTTCGCGCGACACCAGAAGCTTGGAAAGACTACTGCAGGACAATTGAAGATCAATTGCGAATTGGCATAATTGAGGATGTCACGGATGTTGCCGCGCAAGGCTCGAATACGTATTATATTCCGCATCAAGCCGTATATAAACAAGACAGTTCTACCACCAAACTAAGAATCGTCTTTGATGCGTCGAGTCATCAGAAAGGCTGTCCAAGCCTCAACGACTGCTTATACCAAGGACCTTCCTTATTACCAGATTTAGTAGGAACTCTGATGCGAAGCAGATTCCATCGCTTCCTTATTATCGCCGACGTGGAAAAAGCGTTTCACCAGATCCATTTACATCAGGATCAAAGGGATTCCACAAGATTCCTCTGGCTAAAAGATGTCCAACAACCACCATCGACGGACAATCTTCGCATACTACGCTTCACACGCGTGCCGTTTGGTATTAATGCATCACCTTTCCTACTCAGCATGTCCATCAGATACTTTTTGGAACAGGATCCGGCAAATCGTCTCAAAGAAGAGATCCTTGCTAACACTTACGTAGATAATCTCATTGTCGGAGCGGATTCCAACCATGAATGCTTGGACAAGTGTAAGCAATGCAAGGAAATCTTCGCGCGAATGTCCATGAACCTACGCGAGTTCATGTCGAACAGTGAGAGTACGATGCGCTCGATTCCTGAACACGATCGCATGACAATAGACGGACCATTCGCCAAATTCCTAGGGATCAAATGGAATCCTAAGCTCGACGTACTTCACGTGCCTATTAACATCGCGCGTCAACCAGTGACGAGCAAGAGGACTGCATTGAGAGTTTATGCGTCTACGTTTGATCCTTTAGGACTACTAACACCGCTGTTGATAAGACCTAAGATGTTCATACAAGACTTGTGGGAGTCTGGTTATGACTGGGATGACCCTCTTACCGAGGCAGATATTGAGAAATGGAATACCATCGTGCAGGAGATAAGTGACTTTCACTCGCAAATCCCGCGCTATCTTGGAGTTACTTGTGACAATGCTTACGATTTGGTCCTTTGTTCGGACGCGTCTAAGCGAGTCTATGCTACCGCTGCTTACATCTTGACGCGTCACTCGAACGATAGTCCAAGACCAACACTGCTCTTCGCGAAAGCGAAGTTAGCTCCTCCAGGCGCGATCACCATCCCGCGCATGGAACTCTCAGCTTGTCTCACATGACAGCCAAGACCGCGAAGTTCCTTAGAAGCCAGTGTAAAGTCAGCTTTCAGTCAGTCAGATTTCTTACCGACTCCCAGATAGTTTTGTACTGGATTCAGTCGCGCAAGCCGCTCAAGACTTACGTTGCAAACCGCGTTAGATACATCCGTCGCGTGCTCGACGAGTTGAGAGCGGACAACATCGCCACCGGATTTTACTACCTGAACACGGACAACAACCCGGCGGACTGTGCCACCCGTGGACTAACAGCCACAGAGCTCCAAGACCATCTATGGTGGACAGGCCCAAGCTTCTTCGCGACCCCTTCTTCACAGTGGCCCTGGAAGAGTCTTGAACCATCAGTCAGTTCGCTACCAGGTGCAGAAGCAGAAGAGCTTAAGGCGGTCACAACCTCGACAAATACCATCTCCGAACTTTATGTATTCTTCGTGCCTTTTACGCGCACCAACTCGTACACTAAGCTGGTCCGCGTTACAGCATACGTCCTTAAGTTTTTGGCTAGAGTGCGTCATCGAGTCGAGACGCGCTGCCATCGCGAACATCAGGACGTGCAATCAATTTTAGGCACGATGGACATAACACCCGTTGTAACACCAGACGACTTTACGACGGCTGAATCGTTGCTCATACGTGAGCACTACAGAGAAGGCCAGCAAGAGTTGAACAGTTCATATATGAAGAAGTTTCGCACGACGTGCGACAACGACGGCATTATCAGAGTGGATAGGCGCATGTCTAACGCGCAGACCGACAATTCTACTAACCCCATCCTTATGTCGGATCATCCTCTCTGTTATATGCTGATCATGTACCATCATTGCCAGCTATTTCACGCTGGATCGTCCCATTTGATAACCACCTTGCGCCAAAGCTTCTTCATACCTAAGCTAAAACGTTTGGTCAAGTCCGTTATTTCCAGATGTGTGATTTGCAGAAGGTATCAAGCCCGTCCATATAAGTATCCGTACGCGCCGGACCTTCCATCACAGAGGGTAACTAGGAGTTGCCCATTCCAGCACATCGGCCTTGACTACTTTGGACCCATTCTTGTTCGCTTGCAGTCATCTGAGCGTCAAAAAGTGTGGATTTGTCTTTTTACGTGCATGTCAACGCGCGCAATCCATCTAGAAATGGTAAGAGACAATTCTACTTTACAGTTTATACTAGCTTTCAGGAGATTCATGGCACGTCGAGGAAAACCGGATACAGTAACGTGCGACAACGCGCCTACCTTCAAGCTAGGACAGGAAATTATCAAGAATGAGTTGCCAACAGTGAAGGACGACAGCCAGATGAATCAACTTTGTGCCAGCCACAACATCAAATGGACATTCATCACTCCGTACTCGCCATGGAAAGGAGGATTTTATGAACGATTAGTCGGATCGGTTAAGAGCGCGCTGAAGAAGACGGTGCGGAATCAAACACTGGACATTTGGCTACTGGAAACCCTTATCATCGAGATCGAGGCAATTCTCAACACCAGACCTCTCTTTCCGGTGAACTCATCCGATCCGGATACGAACGTGGCCATAAGACCTATTGACTTGATCACCACGGATTTTCAAGTGGCACGGTTGACCGGCAGCATGCCCCAGAAGATCGCTAATGCGACGAACGAGAGCTATCGAGCACTCCGTACGCGCTACAAGTCTCTGCAAGAAGATCTAGATCATTTTTGGCAGCTTTGGCACAGTGACTATCTTGATGTCTTAGCGCAGAGACAGATCGTACGCTCGAACGGTCAGTCTAGCAGGAAACCACCCCGAGTAGGAGAAGTAGTGCTCGTCAGACAGGACGCGCATCGATCAACTTGGCCACTAGCACTCATCCTGGAACTTCACACATCATCCGATGGCAACGTAAGATTAGCCAAGATCCGGACAGCCAAAAAGAAGATACTAGAACGCTCAATCAACCATCTGGTACCTCTGGAGATAGTGGCAGATGACGATACCATCCCTGAGAGAGATCACGAGCACTTTGCAGTAAAGGATACCCCTTCTAGAACATCTTAGGAGTGAGCACAGCCGTAAAGCAGGTACAAATATTGATCTACCTTGATTTCCTTTCTTTCGATCCTTTTTCTCTTTCTTTCTTAGTTATTATATACTCCTTTCTCTATACATGAGCGCTACAGGCGCGCATTGATGAGCGATGAGATTATTTTTCTTTGTCTAAGCCCATCTTTAGACTGCGCAGGGTCCCGGCACGAATCGTCGTCAGGCAGCGCGCGATTGTCAACCTAGTCGCAAGATGCAATTCGCTCATTACGAAACCTTATTGATCGCATAATGCTCATCATAGGCTCCCTTGTATAAGTTTATAGTTTCTCTTGTATTTTCTTGTAGATTCAGCATTTTTTCGTATGTGCACCCGTTTTACATGCCTTGTATGTACCTCTTTACTGTGAACTTGTTTAGTGTCAACTCGTGCTCACTTGTCAGTACCACTGTCAATAAAGTTAACCAGCTGTCATCTATCGGACTATCGAGACCCCGAGCAAGGACCTTCTACGAGGGAACAATACAAGTAAGAAGCTTAGTAAAAATCCTTCATTTTTTCAATCCTCTTTTTATCTTGGGGCTTCCACTTGTTGCGCGCACATTTTGCGCCCCTTCAAAATATAACGCGCACAGTCTTTTTTACCAAAACATTCTAACAATTTTTACACCAAAACTTCTATCAATTTTTTTTGTTTCTCAAACTCTTCTTTCTTGCATTGAGCCCTCACTTTTCATTATTGCTACACACATTTTAAATCATTAGCGCATTTTCCAGCTGCGCCGTACGTACTTGTACCGTGTCGCCATCATGAAGCGTTCGTCATCCTCGTTGCTGTCGCGCACGGCAAGCTCTAGCGCGCAACTGCGTAGCCCCTCGCCACTTGCGTCTACCTCTAGCGCAGACACTGCAGCATCCTCTAGCGAATCAGTCGGGCAGTTGATCATCTTCGAAGCACGACGTCTACTAGCGCATTGCGAAGACAGTTTGGAGCTGAGAGGGATCCTGGACGACATTTGCAAGAAGCAGCGCGATTTGCAATCCCGCGTATCCAGCGATCCTAACTTAAGACCCTTGCAGCCCAACCCAGCGCCGAACGCGTATGCGCATGTCATCCCTGCCTTGCAAGATGTCGTTGAAGTGTTGCCACATACGGTAGAGGAACTTACCGCTGCGCAGCTACGCAGAGTTTTCGCGTTTATCACTACGTCTGGTCGCGCGCAGCCAGAGCCGCAAGCCGTAGATACTACGCTCCTAACACCTGAGCAACAGCGCCACATCGCGCGTATCGTTTTTCATGTGCGTAAGCTTGCAGCTGTGTTGGATTGCGCCAATAACATCTTTCTCAATACACAGACCTTGCTGCTGCGCCCGGACAAAGCTAGCATATCATACGCGAGGTACATGGCGTACATTCACATAATTCAGCACATCATCACAGGCATCACGGTACACCGCGACATCATCAGTGAGGCTTTACTATCGCACTTTTTTACGCGCTCGCAATCGTTTCTTGACGCGCTAGTTGGTTGCCAGATTAGCGAAAGCGTAATCATGGAAACGCTTATGGCCGCGTCAGCCGCAGTTGCGCATGCTACCCGTCTTACGCGCACGCTTGAGTACTATCAGATGGAATTCGTCATGACGCATCTACGCCAGAAAGTCACCAAGATCGACAAGCAGTATACGCAGCTCGCATTCCCACCGCTTCAGATCCCCTTCGTACCGACCACCTACATCCAGGTACTTAGATGGTGGCAGGAAAACTACGAGGAACAACTCCATGGTCCGCTTACCGAAGACTATCTGGAAATTGCGCATAGTGAAGATCCATTCGCGCAACAACAAAAGGAGCGATTTGTACGAGTAGAATTTGATAGTGATCAGCCTCAAGTTGCCACAACACCAGCCGCGTCTAACATCAGCGCGTTATCGCCAACCCAGCCAATGCAGACAGAAGACGCCATCCGAGGCACCCAAGCACCGCAGTCTCCAACACCTTCGCCATCTGAGAGTCACTCGAGTCCAGTAATTATACCATTGACGCGTATGTCAACGCCAGTCACAGAGTTTGAGGAGAACCAGTCCATTCCACCAATCCTTTCGCCTCAGGCTAGTCCTGTCGCGCGGGAGGGCGGACTAGAGTCCTCTCAGCAACTCGAGGCGGCCGGACCTAGTTCGGCATCTACTGGACGGCGTGGAGTCTTACCGCCATGTGTTTTTTGCGAAGGCTATGAACACTTCAGCGCCGAATGCAGTATAGTAACATCCATGTCTAAAAGGATTGAAGTTGCGCTGGAGAAAGGAATTTGTTCGGTATGTCTCAAGAAGCATCACGGAAAATGCAAGAAGCGATACTATTGTTGGAACTGCGGAGGAGAACGTCACCATCGCGCCTTTTGTATGCAAAACATCCAAATTGTGCGTGATATGGATTGGTCCGCAACATATGAAGATTTTTATGGGCTGGACGCAAATACCCATCCCCCAATGCCATCTGGGAGTTTTGCTTTGCCGCGCGCTGAAACATTGCAGCCTCCCCGCCGCGCGCGCGAATAATGTAGAGGGCGAGCCCGTGTGTGACGGTAGTGAGTGGAACGATGGAAAACGGTTAGTGTGTTTCTACCTTTATGACCTCTTTAACCTTATAAACCTTTTCTGCTTTAGTGACTTCTGGTAGAATGGTATAGTGTGGTCATGGGTAGTCTCGCACATGGCTGTTGTTGCTTGTGGTCATGGTTGTTGGAGATGGTGTTGTGGTTGTATGGTCGCACATGGCTCGTCGTTCACATATGCATATAGTCTTCATAGTTATCCACTTCGCATTTAATCACCTCACATTTAAGCACGTCTAGATGCACACTTAGCTTCACATAACCATTTTAGTTCATAGTTAGTCACTTCAGTTGAGCAGTTATTCTCCTTCGTAGTGTTAGTTTTCACATTTAAGCCACCTCATATTTAGCCACCTCAGTTATCTAGTTACTCTCCTTTATAGAATGTAGTTATCATATTTAATCACGTCATTTAGCCGCATTTAGCCGCATTTAATCGCACTTAACCGTATTAACATCAGTTAATCTCAGTTACTCCATGTATTTGTTGTGTGCTTTATTGCGTATGTATGTTACCCTACGGGACGGGTTTTCTTCCAGGTCATCTCCTACGCACTCTACCATGCCGCCGATAGAATTGTTCTTTTACCTGTCTACCTTCTAAAACTTAACGTAGGATGCATCCCCTGTGGTCGTCAGTGCTATCACGTAACCACCATTCGAACGTCCAAGCCACTGTCTCGGGGGGGGGGGAGTGTCGCGGCTCGCGCGATGCAAGCCTCTCCTCGATTCAGGTGCCGGGAGCACTGCATGCCGCCGAATCGGGCGCGCTTTTTAAACTCGCGCCCGGACCTCTCCCGCTTGGGCGCGCTGCCAGGTCGAGGGGTATATAAGGCCGCGCAGTTGGCGGCATATGCCTCTCTGATTTCCGACCTCGTTTTCAAATTAATTTCTGATTTCTCACGTTCGCCTTATTGATTGTGTTGGCAGCTAACCCGGCAAGCTCCCGTGGATGAAATCTTGCGAGCAAGTGATTGTACAGCTTTTGGATCGTGCCGCGCTAACGCGCGAGGAAAGTTTAGAGCTTTTGTGGAAAAGATAGTACCGGGAGTGGAGAGGGTCGCAACTTTCCTACGCGGAGGCGAGAGTAGGCGGTCGACCCAGGTGATTCCCCTGACATCGTATGTTGGATCTAGGTTGATGTTCATCGGCGGCTTGGGACGAGGCGGACTCGTCCCGTTTGTCATTTTCCTTTAGTTTAGGCGCTTTAGTAGTTTAGTCTATTTCGTAATGTAGTCTGTTGTTATTCAGATAAATGTTAGTAATCTAATCGCGCGTTTCGTGCTATGTATTATTGCCGCTAGCGGGGCAGTCGTTGGACGCGCCGGAATGGCCAACCGGCGCTAGTTTGTAGGCAGTGAGTGCAGGGTTGTGCAGGCAGTCGAGCGAGGCAAGGGGGGTGCTGAGCCCACCGAGCCGCAACACCCATTGTAACACGAAGGGAAACTATTAGTCAAAGTGGCCTTTCTATATGAGTGTACGATATTAAAGAGCATAAAACGTTGATTCCAAAACTGCCTTCCTTGTCTGTAGAACATTTATAACGAGGAGTTATGAGCGTTTTTTGAGCCAAAAATTGAATGTGCATTTTGGATAAAATGAGTTGCCAAAATCTCTAGCCCTAAAATAATGCAACCAAGTGTGATATATTTTTTTGTTCCAGAGTATTTTTGAATAAAGTGCTCTGATAATTATCACTGCTCCATTGAAGAGCTAGAAAAAGTATTACGACTATTTTTATCCTACTTCCACAATCATTTTTCGCTCCAATAAGCGCTCGTAACTCCTCGTCTATCAACAAGGCAGATTTGAAATCAGCATTTTATGCCCTTTAGTATGGTCACATCCCATCTAAAAAGCTCACTTTGACTAAACATGCATTCCTTGTAAGATAAAAAAAATAATAATAAAATCGGTAAAAATTTCACTAAATTATCCTCTTACTTCCGCCATCATAAGAATCAGTTCCTGAGTCTTTTTCGACCTCTCGACCTTTTAAGATGGTTGGAAGCTGCACTGAGTCCTGCTTCTTCATCCTCCTACTTCCTGTTCGCTCCGTTTCGTCAGAACTGTAATTTTAAAGCTTATTCAGGCCTGATGTGAAGAACAAGAAACTTACGTTGAAGGAGATGAGTTCAATTTTGGAAGAAGCAATGAGTTCCATGACACGACGGTATGAATGTTTTTGAGCGGAATCAAATGGTAATGAAATTGGTTTTTTACTATTCTATACTCTTGTTCGAGTTGTTCACGGTCCTTATCTAAAAGTAGAGAGCTTGATCCCACTGCTCCGTTTTACTGACAGTAACTTACCATCTAATCGACCTTCAATCAACTTCTCAGCTAGCATTTCGTATTTTGTTAGCTTTGACATGGAACTATCCGTCTTTTGCATAATCATGGATTGTATAGCAAGATCATTTACTGCTGAGATCCCTGAAATTATGCATAAATCTGGTTCCTCTAATTTATGGGATAGAGGGGGGGGGGGGATTCCCATAGAAGGTTTCTTTTTTTCTAGTTGCTAGATCTGTTATGATTTTACACCTCATTTATTAAATGTAAGTAAGAGCGCATAGATCCTGCTATCTACCGCTTTTCGAAAAGTTTCAGGAATTCTAAATGTGGACTCTATTAGCTGAATTTGGAAATACGAAACATGCTCATACCTGCAAAATTCATTTTTTACAAATTTGTAGTAAAATACGTTTATATTTCTCAAACATTTGTAATAAATGTTTGTATTTCTTGAATATCAGTACTGAAATATATATAAAATTTGTGAAAGGAAATGAGCCGTGTAAAAGCAATTCTCACGATAGTGGTTTACGCTGCTGCTTCATTGTTCCAGATACTCGAGGTCAAAATCCTACTGAAATCTTGGAAAAACTCGTGAGAGATCTAGGGTTGACTCATGGGCCCTTTGAAATCTTCTTCTTCTCACCCCCCCCCCTCCGTAAATGTTTTTATCTCGATAATCTTGATACTACTCCTTTTCTTGAATTTCTGTTTTATTTCCTCAATAAGAAGACCTCAGCTAGATTTGAAATTTTTTTAAACTTAGACGGAAATCAATACTAACGTTCAGCTTGCATGCTGTCCATTCTGACTACGAGATCTATCAATTCCTTCTGTTCTTTCGTTTGAGCTAATGATCTCAGCCTAGTTTCAACGCCTTTGGCCGTCTCTTGTCCTTTGCGAAGAGCTTTTTCCAACTTTTGTCGGATATAGACCATTTGGTTTAGTCGCTCGTCCTGGAATATTTTGTTGCAAAATAGAAGAAAAAGTCGGATTATTCCTTACCAATTCGGCAACTTCTGACTTTAGCCGATTGATGCTTTCTACAGCTCTTTCTGACTGATTATGCTTCTCCCAAGCACTTATAATGGCCACTTTCGAAGTTCGACCCATTTCAACCTCATAGGCATCCTGATTCGCTTGCATAAGACGTTCCCTGAGAGCAAGATGTGAAAGTAAGCATTTTACAAAGAGCATCGAATTGTCACCTAAGCTTTTGTTGCTTGTCTGAGATGCTGATATATTGCTCTTTTAGCTGATTGAACAAAGATGCAAAGTCTCGTTTCTCACTCTGTAATAGCTAGTTTTTGTATGGAATGACGTCAATCGCTCTTTTGCACTTTCTGCATTTTTCACTCTCACCCTCACACTACCCATTGCTTCCCGGTTATAAACGCTTAGTCCTCACTTCGCCAGGTCTCTGTGACATTTCCGGCTTGGCATTTTCATAAGTAAGCAGCGATAAAGCAGTCAGCAAAAAGTGCGATGTAATTTTAGAGCATAGATCAATTATGCGGCAAAAGCTGGGATAATAGAAAGGATGGCAGAAAAGTAATAAGAAGATTTTAGTCACTCCATGAAGTTCGCATTTTGAAGGATAGATTGAAATGTACCATTGCCATAGACACAAGGTGTTTTTGCCATCGTTACTATAGGGTTACGGTAGCAAGCCATCCAGATTTTTTGGTTTGAAGCCAGTTCATTCATAGAAAACGTATGAGACTTGAAAACTTGCTTATGAATGTGACGAACAAGCTATATTTGGATCTAAGCTCATCAGGAAGCTTATGGTGTCAAAATTGTACAGCCATTCGTTCGCATCAACATGAGGCTGTTAGCCTACAGTAATCCTACAGTGCACCAAAGTATGCGCGCTCAAACTTCAACTTCAGTTTCGGCATTATCGGTCCAAATTACGGTCCCAAAAGCTTTGGTACTTTTATGAAGCTGAACTAGTTAACGTAAAGAAAAGCAAGCTACTGTACTCCTACAGTAACCAGGGTACTCTGACAAAGTACTCTAGGTTTTATCGGGGCATCATCAACTTGCAATGTTTCTTCTAAGACCCAGATTTACATCTAACAAATAATCAAGATAAATTGTAATAATATTAATATATATTAATTAAGATGCTTTATATATATTAATTAAGATGCTTTGTACCATGGTCTTATTTTTCGAAAGTTCTACGCGAATCATAACCCCGGGACCTGAATTCTAATTCCTACTCGTCTAGCTCTGCATCAATTTCCGTTCATTTTATACCTTCCGTACCGATGCATCCGATCGCCTCGACCTAATTGTACCATTTGATGTAGTTGTACTTCCATTCCATCTTACACCACCACGATATCGGTCGGTTGGAGTCGTTTTGTCAACTGAAAATTAAGGAAATTGGGAGATGTTAGCGTAGCTTCAGCTTACAATCATAACAAAAATGAATAATTAGTTATTTTGAAAGGGTGGTAAAAAGAACTGCATGAGAGAACAGTGAAGTGAAGTACATGAATTGGTTACGAAAAGTCAATCAAATTGAGTATGGCCAGAGCTCGGCACAAGGTGGTACATGGTTAGTTTGAAAAAGAAGCCCTTCTGGCCTTGCAAAAACTTACGCAGTACCTCTTGTTAATTTGAAAAGGTATGGCTCTAGGCCTATCTGCAGTTCCCTGATGTAACAAACAGATTTCATCCCATATCCATTCGATTTATTTTTACGATTCTTCGATCAAGTTGTTTGCTATAAGCCGTGCTTCATCATTTTATTCCGTGGCAAAATTTAAACTTCGCGCTGTTAAAGACCATGTTAGAGCATGCAAGTTAGTGTGAAGACTAAGTCGATTGCAGCGTTCGCAGGTGAGATGATTCATGAATGAGAAATTCGTCTTATGACTATGCAATTGAATTCCACTAACTTGCTTTTATTATTGGAATAAATCTTTTTCCAATCCCTGAAGATTTATGCATACGGAGAGTCTGATTATTTTGAACAAATAAATCCGATGTTTAACAGACAAATTGAATGTATTACAAGAATTCGGCACATCTATGGATATGAAAATTTGGTTGATAACATACTTTGATTTGTAGATGCAGCATGTGGAATTGTCCGTCGTTCAAATTCTCGCTTTATCTCCCTCATAGCTTCACTATAGGGTTGATCTGCTGATGCTGGACGATTTCGTGTGACCTAAAAACTTCTGCAATTTAATTCTTGAAAACTCGGTTAATTAAACTCAAGTGAAGTGTTAATTTTTGAAAGGGCTGTAGCACCTTTTCTTCACTTCAATGGATGAAAAACAGGTATTAGAATGCGACAAATTATGAAATATAAATTTGATTTTGGCAGGTGTAGCGAATATTCGAGTTGATAATTTGAGTTTGGATTTTTATAATCAAGACTAATCTACTCAGTAAAATCAACATACGAAATGAAGCTCGATAAGATACGATTTATTCTGACTTTCCACTTCCTCGAGAACTTGCTAATTGTTCCATCGCCTCTAACAATACTTTACCTCAAACGAGGCAATTAAGGGCAATTATCTAGGGGACTTGAAGCTATAAAGTAATGCTTAAAAGACAGAAGAACGTATTTCGAAGTTGCAGAAGGTTATCTTTCATAGCAAAAAGTAAAACTTGCAAAAGTTGAGGATCTAAACAAATAAAAAAAATTTTCCAGCAGCAAACATAGTTGCAAAAAAAAGAGTTGAGCGTAAAACTGTAAGAAATGATAGGCTCGATTGAAAAAAGTTAAGCGGTAATTCATATTTTTATGCACCAAATAATTTGAAAATTCGCGAAGTTTTATACAATGACATCGTATTATATGTACACCGTTTCCGACGTCAAGTGAATGTTGAACATACATATTATAACAAGAAGTTTTTGGAAAACTCAAACTCATATGGCCGTAGAGAATTTCGCAGCAATTATTTCTACGGCAGATGGAAGTCGTAAAAAACCAAAACCAAAAAGTGGATTTGACTAAACGTTCTGCAAATTTAGCAAATCGCGCTCAAAAGACTAGTTTTTGAGTATTTTTCCTCATCAGCTGGTATCGCAACGATAGCCGATAAATGATTCAAGCATCTTTAGAAAGGAAGAGATTCTTTTCTTTTATGAATCGAATTCGTTGAATTTGTAGGAACACAAAATTTTAAAAAATTTTGTGCAAGACTTATGCATCAAATTAATATTTTATATACAATCTCAACAGCATTGATTACAGTCACTTGAGATTATATTTTCTTTGATCATTGTGTTCGTTTCTACTGTACGAAAATTGATCCAAGGCTGTTGCACCATTAAGCAAGCTCAAGAAATACGAAAAGTCCATGGACCAACCTTATTCGTGATATTCTTTGCTCTAGCAGCGTAGACTAAGGTGTTGTACGTTTCCTCATAATGACCACTGGCAGCTGTGACATGAGCAATCATGCATGTGCGGGCATTTCCACCTGAAATGCTGATTTCTGGTCTGAAGGAGTACATTGTGTGCTAAGCACAAAGGTAAACTTTGAGATCTGAAAAGTGAGTGAGATGGGTTGTAGAGATGTTCTGATAGAATTAAGAAAGATTCTGAGCTGCTCAAAATTTTCTGTGGAAAATTGTGTGCAATCAGCGGAACTTACGCTGGACAAGCAAAATTTACAGCGGTTCCGCAGGATTTTGTTTACTATTGCAGAGGTGGAAATTTTGAAATGGGAACTTCTCAGGATTTTCGCGTCAGACTGGTTGAAAATGAGAAGTTCCGCGGGACTTCTTACAAAGCGCTTCGGAACTTCGGAAATGCCAGCGGTTCCGCGGCATTTTGATCTGCCAGTACTTCCGCAGGTTTTTGAACGCTCGCCTTTTACGATGTTTTTCCAACAATAAATAGAGTTTGTCGAACATGTCATCTGTAGTGCAGAGGATAATGAGTGAGTTTCACAGCCAACAAAGCAAGGTTCGAGTCTCGCTCAATGCCTTTTGCTGTTGTGGTTCGCATTCGCGTCCAATTCTTCGTAACTTCCCTAGCACCTCATTCGGGAACTTCCGCAGTACGTTTGCAGAACTTCCGCGGGTGACCCGGCGGGACTTTCCCAAACATTTCGCGGAAATTCCGGCCAGTTATCTGAGGTCGTAAGCTAGCGAACTGTTAAAGACATGTATTATATCATGACCAAATGGATGGATATGACCAAAGGAAGTAACTCACAAGAAAAATTTTTCGAGTAACTTTGTAACACTTTGTGAATAAACATATAATGAGAGCATTAAAACATTACTAGATTCGCTTTTAGACGGGGAATTTTATTAAATTGAGCACCACTGGAACTCTGAAGTAAGACATGACATCAAGTCCTGCAGAAAAAACCTCTTTACTCTATGGTTCAGTACACCTATACATCAGTAGCGGTTGCTGGATTTCCGTCCAGGGTAGGGCGCATGACGAAGAAAATTTTTTCAAATAAAGGTGCGTGGAGTTAGCCATGCATTCCGAAAAAATTTTTGGAATGTTTCAAAAAAGTCTACATAAGATTTTAGGAAAAGTTCACAAGGATTGCATTTTCAAAAATTTTGATTGTTCTAATTATCTGCAAGTATAAACGAGACGCTTGCAAAATTTTACTCTTTAAGTATTTCAAAAAACTTTGAGACTCATTTTCGGAGGGGGGGGGGGTTGCTACTTACATACATAAGTTGCGAAAAATTCTGTGCGATTGCAGAAAATCTCAGGTTTAGGATGTTCAACAAGCAAGATACAGCTTCGAACAGTCGGCGAAAGATAATACGACGAAAATAAAAGTATATATTCTTGATTCTCTTTTTCCCCTGTAATTTCTTGGGAGATACAGTAGGGTACTGATTCGTCAAAAGAAAGAAAAGAGTCAATAACTTATTATTTCTGCTCAAACTTCAATCTATATCTATTCCCTACTGCTTCAGGTTTTTCCAAAATCAAAAATGGTTACCAAGTGAATCCTTTAGAAGTCGCGTCAGCTTGCTGTCTCTATAGTTGACATATCTGCCTTTCGTATCTGCAAAAAATTGAATGATTTGTCAGCTTTTGGGATCCACAAAGATGTTCCAAAAAAACTTAAAAAATTCTGCCCCCCCCCAATCGTGAGTTAAGTTTTAAGTTGAGTGCGTATGTCCCTCATTAAAACACCATCATTTATTACCTAATAATGACGTAGACCAAATACAGAATTGATGCAAAGGTCAATTATCAATATGAGAATAACATAAAGACAAACAGTTCCATAGTTGAGTACACTTACTTGAACTAAGTGAGTTTATAACATTTCCAAGAGCAAGCAATGAACGATTTATAGCAGCACCTTCTTTCAAGCGGATGCCACGATTCTGAAAAATTTTCGGTTCGGAAAAAAATTCGGAATTCGCAGAATTTTTACTTACATTCGTATTGGAAGCTCTTTCGGAACCTGCTAAGTCTATAAGAAACAACTTTGAATGTGGACGATTGTGTCGTTGCAGGACCACCTGAAACAGTGCTAGAGGGAATGTTCCTTGGTTAAAAGGCCTTGTCTACTTGTAAGCCGTTGTGCAAACCACAGCGCATATGATTTATTTGCTACAGCTGAGAAATAAAAACTCTCGCCCAGCAGCAGCAATCTTTCAGAAAGAACCAATCAGCGCCTTCGAGTTACGATAGTGGGGTAGAGTTTGGGATTGATTTTTTTCAGGCCAAAAATTTATCACAGGAGTTACCTCTTGATTAATGTCTAAACTGGCAGCGTCACTTCAACTAGAAAATTATCATATGTTAAATAATCTTGAACTCTTCATTCCCATACTTTTCCCTAGCTCGTGACATAGATCGTGTAACTTGAGCCGGAAAAGCTAGCAAATCATAATCATAAAAAAACGTCTGCCATGTAACATTTATAATTCAATAGCTACTCATTCATTATTTATGTTGTTCTATGTTCCACTGCTCATTGCTCTATTTCACTTGATACGTTGTAACTTTTTCTCTCCATGGGAACGGGAAGTAATGCTACAGTGCTCAATTACCTGCAAAAGTGCATGACTTCGTGATGAAGTCTTGTTTGCTTCTGTGGATTCTTGAGTTCGCCGCATGTTTCCTTCTTGCAGGATTTGCATGATCTGAAATGAATTTGAAGATGGTATATAAAAATTTGAAAGACGGCAATGAATCATGCCTATTGTCTTTCTACAGGGTAACACATTGCCAGCGAGGAAATACCGCTCAATTTCTTTCCCACTACCGTAATCTGCACGGATACGGTAGGTGTATGGTAGGAGAGTTACGCAGGTTGAAAACCCGCTATGAGTCTTTGCTCTTGTAAAGTTGAGTGAAAATCTTACGAACGTGTCTCGGGCACAAAAACTTTGAAAGTTCGTTTATTGAAATTTTGGATCATGAGCTTTCGACCAAGAAGTTCCCCAAGAGCGAGAAGGTAGCACAAAAATAACATAAGGCTGTAAATAAGTCAAATTTGATTGTGCATCTTAGCATTGGATAAAAATAGCATAGGCGAAAATCAAGTCACTCATGCAAAACAAAGTGCACTTTCGGCGAAAGTGTTTACGCTTGAGTGAGATTCAAACTTTTCAGTTTCCCCTACGCGTTTAGGCGCAGAAATCAAAGAACGGAAACAGCTCAAAACTGAGTAGATATAATCTTTCTCAAGTTCAAATTACGTAAATACTAATTAACAGGTTGTGCTAATCATGAGGATGAAGGATTCCAACGAACATTGTTGAATTTCAAACAAAACACAATAAAAACTTTACCATTTTGTTCAATTCGTCAAAAAGGGATGAAGTGCAGAATTACATAAACTCTTACAAAATCAGCCTGAACCATTAAGCGTATTACTGTATTTCCAACAAGCCTAAGATTGATTTGCTTTGATTTGTAAATACCTTGTAAAATCCATTTAGCGACCAATGTATAAAACTTCAAAATGTCTCAATTACTATAACTACCTTAGAAAGAGAGGAAACATGTTTTAACTTTTCCTTTAACCAGAACGATAAAATGACGTCAGTCTCGGTGTAAGCCATGCTGCAAGCTAGAGCTCACACGTGATGAAAAATCATTTTGGAATTGGCACAATTCCTTTTCCGTTAAGTGAGCTGTAATTCATGCTTAAGAAAGAGTATATAATTATCCGTTAAGGGAAAGTCACATTCTGCTAAGTGACAATTACGAAAATATCAAAGATCAGATTTCAATACTCATTAGCGCTAAAAAGTCAAGTAATGAGGGGCGATCTTTGGTGGTTTAAAGAGTAGCAATTTTCTTGACACATGTAACTTGAACCTTTCATGGATATGAGTTGAAAGTGATTCAGATTTTTTAGTGAAACGATTTTCCTACAATCTCCCTCACTCGTCCCCTACGTTGAAAGTCTCTTCGTAAACAAGCTTTTTTCGCAGCAGCATCTATTGCAATTAGCCCGTTCGAGGATGTAGAGAAGGCATCAGATGACGTAAAACAATCGTCAAATTCCCTCCGACATTCTCGAGATCGTTGAGAGTGTTCATATCTCCCTCATGCATAAAAAGGGGCTCACGAACCAAAGATTTTGTGGTCTTTGAGCTTTGAAATCTTTGAAACATATCGGTGGCAATGGCTATCTGCGGCATTGCTTATTGAAGTGAAAATGTGTGCAGAAAAAAGCAGTTTTTCACTAAAGTAAAAAAGTAATCGATTCTCAAGAAAGCTCGTTCCTACACTTTCTCAAAAATTTATTTTCGGAGAGCCAGATGTGATGTCAAGAAGTGAGCAGCATCAATAATAGCTTAAGTCAGCATTTTTTGTTAGATCTTGTCCAACATTTTGGCACTAAATTTATGGCTGAGCGCTTTATCAGCTTTGCAGATAGTTTCTACGTAAGCAGCTTTAAAGCATTTATTTGCAGAAGCTACGCTAATCCTTTTGCACTTGGAAAATTTGCAGAAGAAATGGCAATTACGGAAATCCCTTTACACATAGTGCAGATCTCTGGATTTTAGTGAGGGATTAGGAAAACATACTTTGGAAAGAGACTTTAGTAGCGAAGCCTATTATAGAGAGCTATGCATCAAGGCGGCGTACTTAGAATGAAATATTACGAAATTCACACCAAAATCTCTAAGAAAGTGTAAGAATATGACAGAATCAAAGTTTGCTAGTCAGTGCGGAGTTTAAGGAAAGAAATAGAATCCAGTCAAAGAGTGCAAAATTCGGTTAAGGAAAAGATAAGATTTTTGCAAAATATACACCGAAGCTTTGTTAATACTTCACATCAAAAATCAGTAAATGGCGGAGTCATTTCTTTCTAGCTAAAACAGTAAAGATCAAAAAAATTCGAAAACTTCTGAGCTATCAATTAGCAATATTTATTATGTATAAGTTTGCTACTAGAATGGTTTTTCCAAAGGAACATACAATATTTCGTAATTGTAGTTTCTCGCTACGACTTGCAATTGTAAGAAATTGCTAAGATCAGAAAAAACTATTCATATTATTTTATTGTTAGATTTTCCCTCTCAAATATTTTTTGCTTCACGATCGCTTTCGAAATTCTTGGAAATTTCAAACTGTTATTGTCATATAAGGTAGCTTAGATCAAAAAATTTTCTAAGCTCTTCTTTAGGTCAGTTTCTTTTTATTTCAGGAAAGCTGTATTAACATTATAAGAGCAGTGTGGGAGGCGATGTAAATGCATATCGTGAGTGAATAATCCTTGAAAAAGAAGAATACGGAAGTACATTTCAGTAGTAATGATTCTTGTTCCCTGGAATGTAAATTTTTCAGAATTTAATTTTTTTTCGCCGAAGGAATGGTACTCTGGTGATTTTGAACTGAACATAATATCTACGTAGGAGAAGCCAATTAGAGCTGGCATTATATGCTTTTACACATCGATGCGAATCGTACACATCTGATGAGATTTTACTATGCACGTCACGTTACAATCTATAGAAAAAGTACCAAGTAACTTCTCAAGCACAATAATTGACTGAAACAAACTAAGTAAAAATTCTTCACTTAAAACATAGTCTTTTTTTCGGTGGACAGTTTGGTAACGCATAGCGTTGCTTTGCTCATTTGCAACAAAACAGTGTTCATTCAGCCGGAGGAATAGAGCAACTCAAGCGTTCCAGGGTATTTAGAAAAGGTTTAGGGCACTTTGGAATCCTTCAAAAAATTCTATAGGGTGACTTCTTGAGATGAAGATTGCACATAACTTTTTTCTGAAGCAATTTATTTCGGATGAAAGAAGTCGAAGTGGCTTACTCGAGTTAAATTTGGTGCCCGAACTGCAGACAATCCTGGAACTCGAATATTGCCTTTATCGTCCTCCATCAGGTCCAAAACACTTCCAGAGGGACTTAGCAAATCTCTAATGATTTCGTTGTAGATCTCCTGAAAGAGCGAAACTTTTGAAAAATGATTCAGCATTTAGGTCGGTCCTCTCTTATTTGCATAGAAGGGACGTAAACGTCTGCTGCGCTTTCTCACATTTCTTAGAAAAATCAATGAAAACTTTCTTTTCTTTGTTGCCAACAACCTTTGCTTCTTTTAGATTGCATGTATTGACTGCAGCGGAAATTTCTCACGGAGTGGGTGTGGGAAAAAACGAAAACACGTGAGAGAAAAAAACAAAAATGGAGGTTTTAGAAGGGAAAAGCATACAAGCATAATAAATAGCGCCGTCATGACGAAGCCATGATTCTGATAAAGTGAACTTTCAAAATGTTTTAGTAATTACAGAAAAAAAATTTTTTTAATGACTTAAGACCAAGGCGAAGAGAACCGGACTAGTTTTACAAAATAATGGTCTTATCCAAATGCTTGTAACTTTTCAAAATTCATGAGAAAATCGCTAAATAACAATGAATTTTTTACTATGTTTATTGTGTTTATAGGAGGTAAAACTTACGAGATAAGAGAGATGCACTTGATATTCGTCCAAATCAATTTTCTGGTACAGGCTTTGAGTTAGTAAACTCATTAGCCCAGGATGTTCCCTTGTCCCTATCATTGTAAATGTTTTACCAGAACCTGGAAAAAAATATTTTCTGAGTTTAAGCCGTAGTTGTTATCTTGCAGGTCTGTGTATTTGCAGCAGTGCTAATCTCTCAATGGGAACTGCGAAAACAATTCTAATTGTCTTTTTAAGGTCTACAAAGGAGCCTGTTTACTGCTCACTAGAATCTATATAGAATATTTGATATTTCAACTTGCCCGTGGCACCGTAGGCAAAGACGGTGGCGTTATAGCCGGCGACCACCGAGTCCACAAGAGGTGAGGTGGTGACTTGATGAATTTCGAGCTGTAAAATTTCACTAACATTCTCCCTGAACTTCATTTTCTCCCCAAACAATGGTCTCGGTGAGTCAAAAGTAGTCAGAAGTAGTCATCGTTGCTCACCTGTGACGAGTTCGGTCCAAATGCCGCATCGAACGAGAATTGCCGCTCGTGTTGGCGATTTTGACGTAAAATATTGTTCTCATATTTCTCCGGATCGACGAGCAGTAATCGCTGAATCACATGTGTGCTGTTCGGATTGATACTTGGACTAGCCAAATACTCTTTACTAGAGATTTATTAAGATTTTGCGAAGGATGCACCTGTTTATCGAGTTGAAAAACGCATTGAAAATGACGTTTCTCCTTTTCTGCGTTGCTAAGTGGCCGCACACGAACGACGACCTAGAAAAACATACGAAAATATGCTCATAATTGAAAGGTTCATGAGACAGGTTTGACAAATCCCTTTTAGTCGAGGCATATTTTTTTCAGGAATTCTTGAGAAAATAGGCACAAAATCGTTTTACCCGAAATTTGGAGCCATTACTTATATGTCTGTGATGAGGTAACCACATTCCCAAACAATGTACAATCTAAAGGTTAATTTAGTACTTCTGCTGTGTTGACAACATTTGCGCGTAAAAAATGGCTACTGAGCGCACATCTTCAGATTTTGCGCGCGGTGCCGCTTTTCCCCGCGCAAGCATTGCCGGCACCGCAAGGGCACCATCTCCTCCACTATCTGCTAGACTGAATCCCTATCCTGTGAAAACTTGTTTTCCTAATAACCCCAATAAAAAGAATCCACGTGCTAGCCACGAAGGAAAGGCAGTGCACATTTTTACGCAACGCGTACTTTGGCCTTGCCCATATACTTCAACGAGGTCGATGTGTCAAGAATGCCTCATTGAAAAGCCAATGTTTGTTCCTGGGTCCAAATCGATTTTGTGAATTCTAATATAGGGCAATTATGTTTTGTGTGTGCCTCTGGCGCCCTATTGAAGACTCCTAGTACGCCGCCCACAATTAACCAAAAAATCTGGCCTCTTATTAGTACGATTTGTGGGGAAAACTTGCTCAAAAACTCTATAAGAGCTCGGTTAAAAGTGATTATTCGAAGATCTTTGGCTTTGCGCTGATTATGTGGTCGTAGTGAAACCTATTAGTAGGGTAAACTATCAACAATGTCTAGTATCTCAACAATCTGTAGATGTCTCTGCACGTCAGCAAGTAATCGTAAATTAAATATGAAAGAGTGATATAGTCATAGAAGTTTTTAAGTTCTTTTACGTAGAGACATTATTAAAGGTGATAAGAGCGGATAAAGCGCCTACTTTGAATTATAATCTGCTCTAGCTCAAAAAAGACTGATGCATGAAAAAGTGCAGACAAGAGAGCTGCAAACCAACATCAGAGCTTGATTTATGCCTTTTAGAAATGAGTAATCAGGATTACTACTATTTTTACAGCTTACTACCGAAAGTACAACTACAAATGACCCTTACCCTTAAAATCCACATAATATCACATCAACAGACACGAAAACCCAACGTACACGACATCGAAACGGTACGCGAAGTTGACCGAACACTAACCGTAAGCTTTGAACTGCTCATGGCAGGCCAGACACTTGTTCGCACATTGCGGCAAACTAGCGAGTGTCCGTAAAGTTGTGTTTCTCAAGTCACCCCTTGTTGCCAAGTAACAGTAATGGTACTTCGAAATTCGCGCCTCATCACAAGATTCGCAGGTGCGGCGCGGCGGAACGGCCGTGGCGAGCGGTCGTTGTGACGTCAATCCCCGCACGCGCCGCAGATTTCACATGAACTTGAATCAACTATTGATTTGGCCTTACTCGTTTCTCTACCTACTCCGATCTTGTTTGTGACAATCTCTACAGGCACTTAGCCCTACTCCTTTGCCTTCCAAACAGTCTAAGAATGTCTTCGATTGCGAATGTGACTAGAAATGCGAACTTCCGGCAGCCATCTGGCACTGAGGACGAGTCAGTTGGGATTACCCCTACATTGTTGTTACGGCCGTTTTTAAGTGTGGATGTGAGGTGTTAATGCACGTCGTCGTTCCCACTCCATCTCCTCCGTCTGCATATCATTTGCTCCGAGTCGTCACTGTGTAGATTTTGCACACTCACGATTTACAATCGATTCTGTTTTAAGTGGAGAACGATTTCAGCGCTCTTCTTTCTGGTTATCGCAGTCTTATGTATAATCAAACTGAGCATGTAATGGATGTTGTCCACAAAAAGTTTATGTGTTGTGATAATTTCATATGTCCATTTGAACGCATGACATTGTGCATGAATTTAAGATATGTAATGGAGACAAAGAAATTTGCTTGACAAGAAATCTGGTTCTTGTTTCAAAACGTATTGGAAAGTAAAAGCGCTTCAGAGACGTTCCAGAATTTAAGAAAAATCTGTCAGCAAGTGTTGGACCGGTGGTGGCAATAATATCAATAATCGATCGCTGTTTTGGTTATGTCCACCACTTCTGTTGCACTCGACATCAAATCTCATTGAGCGGTTTCTTGCAAATTTAGTTTGATTCAATCCTTATCAAGTGAGCGGCACTTCCTTTTTGTATGTTCTTTTCAAGTTACTAGATTCTTTTTCTTAGTTAGCGGGTAAAACCGCGCCAAGCTATCCTGCTGGCTATGTGTTCGCGGGCTTGTTTTTGCCCTCTTGCTGCTAAAATCATTGTGAATTTTGTGAGTTAGCGCCTGTGCAGTGCACTGTTCTATCTCTTCGACACGAACAACAGTTCGTTCGTAGTGGATATTCAGTGCAGTTTGTGCACGAAGCGAATCCAATAAGATTGTGTGTGAGACCTGCTACATTTTGGGGAGCTCGGCCTCGCATTCGCCTCTATCCTCGTCTCTGTCTCTCGCTTGCTCTCTCGCCTCACGCTGCCCCATCGCGAATACTCGCGGCACGCCACCCGGCCGTCGTAGCGATGAAATCTGCCTCCACCCCATCGCGCCAGCTAGCCTCGATGTAGTTACCAATCATAACATACTTTTTCAAATCACTGGAGAGAATACAGCATTGAAATTTTTTGCGCTTTTTTCCAACTTGCATTGTGAGATTTCGTCGTTTCTATCCTGCACAATTTGCCGTTTTGTTTACAGTCGTTAAAAACCGTGGTTCTTTGGCCATTCTCTTATCGCAGTATCGCTAATCAGTAAGTTCAGCAAGCGATAAGTTACTTTTTCTTGAAAATCTTCTGCTCTTGTTCAGTCATCTCACTTATCTCATTTAGTCTACTTCCTTATATGACGCCTAATGTTGAGCCCCTTGCAACTTTTTTCGTTCTTGCAGCCGTAACTCTCTTTTTCTAACTCTTCTAGCTTCTCTCAAAATCTGAGATTCTTTGCAGCCGTCTCGGACATGTCGAGCGGCAACGAGGAAGCGCAGTTGGCACAGTGCCAAGCCTATGTTCAACGACACAATATCCAACAACTCGTGAAAGAAGCTATCGGTATGTCTACGTTCAGCTATGAGAGCAGCAGTCTTGGAAAATTATTGTAATATTAATTTGGCCTATTTTTCAGTTGCGCTCTGCATTCACAAGCCAGAAAATCCAGTTTTGTTTCTGAAGGAGCACTTTGATAAACTCAATGAACAGAGGACAGAGGTTTGTATCAATTCTTCATTTGTTTATCATTTAAATAATTGGCTATCATAGACACTGTTTTGACTATATTCTGCTCCATTTCCTTTGTTCCTACAATAATTTGAACTCTGCATGAGATGCTTTTCGTTAGCAACTGTAGAACATCGAAAGAGCTCTGCGTTAATCCCAGTCAAGCCATAGTCATCCTGTTTGATTGGTTCGGTGGTGCAGCGCTCAAGTGACAGCTGTTACATAATCGGTTTAGCCCACCAACTCACTCTTGACATCCAGGCATGCTTCTTGCTTCATACGTTGTAAGTATTTTTTCTGGTAGTTCCTCCTAGCGTGGTTTGGTACGGGCTAGTTTGTTCTAAAGCGTTGCGTAAAGGAGTAATCAGTGCTCGCGATTCTTGGCAGTTATGTACTTGTTGCTCGTGCTAGAGCATCTAAAGTCTTTGCGAGTCTTTTCTGTCTCTCGACTTGTGTGGCAAGGGAAAGGCATGAGCATAAGAAGGCGTGCCATGGTGGCGTAAGGATGTGGGTGGTGTGTGTGAGATAAAAACGAAATAGTGAGTGTATTGCGGGAGAGCGGCGGGGCGAAAACAGACGGAATCGCTGTCGGTCTGCCTGCACCGCAATCAATACACGCAGTAGGCTACGCGGGCCATCCTAGCGAACCGAATTCATTTGTTGACGACGACGTCCGTCTGCGTGATGCGATGGGACAGCATCTGAGTGCGCGTCGAAGTCGAACACAACACACTCCGGCTAAAACTTCCGCTTCCTCGCCAGCAATTCAGGTGAGTGACGCTTCGCAGCCTCTGCAAATCCGCCCCGGATAGCTGACCGCGATGACTTTCTTCCGCTACGGAACGGCTGCAACAAAGCACTGAGTGCTTTTGTTGTGTTGCAATGCATTATCTGCATCCTTGTAAACATGCCACTCGCCTTCACATCGCCTTGCATCTGCAGCGGGCTCTATACGCAGTGCGTTAACGCGCTCTCCCCAGGCCTGCCGTATCCCTCTATTCGTAGATGGATTCTCTGCCAATCCGACTGGCTGACGAAGTAAGTCCTCGTTTCGTACAGAAAACGGCTCCGCTATGCATAATCTTCTTGCAAAGACCAGCAGTTCTCAAATCTGGTCCTCATATTCTTTGTTCTGAAGTCTGTAAAGAGAACTGTAAAGTTTAACCCATGTGGAAGTAGCATCAGAATTTCTTTCGCTTGTAATGTCCTTCACCTCGAACAACATGTGACTTCCCTGTTTCTTGTCCAATATTTACAACAGTGAAGCGGTATGGTTATGTCATCGACAGAAACTTGATTTCTCAACCCTGAGATGCTTAGGTTGCCTACATTGCATGCATTGAATTCCAATGAGTTTAATGGCATTTTTGATAGAGGAAGATGGCAGGGCTATTTTTCTAGCTCATCTTTCAGATTTGCTGAAGGAAAGCAGTTTCCATTGTGTTTTACTGTTGAAACAGGTGCTTGAAGTCTTTTTTGTTAGTGCATATGCAATGGATGATTACTGCGTTGGAATGTTCTTTACTAAAAGTTTCGGGGGAACTTAGCAGAGATTGTGGCATTTCCTTGTTATCTGCCTCGTAAAACGGAGCCCAGCAACGTGGAAACACCGGACCGTTGTAAATTATCTGCGCGCTGACTTCACTATCGCAAGATTTGTCGTTCTGATCTTCAGTCCGAATAACATCTTATAATTGCAATCGGAATTAGCATGTGAAGGAGTTGAGATCGCGCAATCATCGTTTTTAGTCGTCGTTCACCAAACCATCATCCGTCCATCATGACATAATAAGCAACGCTCATGCGCAAGTCATCGTCTAAGTAGCAACAATTGCTGGAAGAAATGACGCGAAACAACAGCGTTGTTTTTCCTTTGTAACTCTTGAATGGAGTTAATTGAGGCAATCGCACGAGCTGTCCGATATTTCGTCCAACTGAAGCCAAGAACATCGAAAACATCCAGATTTGCGAGATGTACTATTGGAACGTTTGCGTGGCAGCATATGCTTAGATGATATCAAAATTTATATGGCGCGAACACCTGCTTATGCAAGACGAACTGTTCAGTCCTTTTGTCTGTCAGGGTAATTCAACTTGCCTAGTGCGCAATTGGTCAATATATGCACTTTCCTTTTGAGTTGTGTAGCGCATGCTAATTTACGCGAAAGAAACTGGTTGACCCTGAAGGAGTTGCGTATTCTGAATACTTATGTGTTCGTTTCACAAAAAAGCATTTCGTAGCTTTTTATCAAATTTTTCTATTGCATTTATTTCTTTATACCACAACCTGATCACATATCTCTTCTATTATCAACTAAATTTCAGGAAGCTGGTCGAAATCAGGACCCACAAGATGACGACGACATAATGATTGAGCCGCCGAAGAGGACAGGTGGACGTCGTACGGGTATCTCTGCTGAACCCATCAAAGAAGATGATACCGAGTACAAGAAGGTAGTTCCGATTTTTATTAGCAAACATTCAGAGCACTGGAACTACTGATTTGCTTGGTGCAATCCAGAGTTCTTTTTAAGTTATGGATAGAGTTGATCACATCACAGACTCTGAAATATACTCAAAAGTAGTTCTGTGAACTTATAGTATGCCAAACTTTTATAGGTTGTGATACCCAAAGATGAAGCGACACGGAAATCACTTGAAGCCGCCATGAGTAAGAATCTGTTGTTCGCCCATCTTGAGGTATGAAAAGTTCCTAGTTTTTCTTTTTCATGTTTGGAAAGTATGACATATTAGGAGGATGAAGCGAAAACGATGTTTGATGCTATGTTCCCGGTTGAGAAGCAAGCCGGCGAGACAATCATTGAACAAGGAGAGGAGGGCGATAACTTTTACGTGATCGACAAAGGAGTGAGTTTCACTATGTTTGGCGCTTGTATCGGTTTCCTTTGTTTTTAGTTTTGTTTTCTTTTATTTCTAAGACTGTCGAATATCTTTGTATGGGATTCTGCCGCATCTACTACCTATTAATTAGAGAAGTATGATCTTTACCAAGTATACATATCATACCTCACAGGCGATTGTATACTTGATGGATTTTGCATTTTGCATCCAACAGAAGTTCATTTACCATTTCAACATGGGTCAAACACTTCCATGACTCGCATTTTGGTTCTGTTATTACCGCTTGCTCTTCAGAGTGAATTCTCAAGGTTTTTGATGAGCATGATCAGAAATGTAATCCAGTCAACGATTCCACTTCACCGATCGATTGAATACCTTTTTTTGGTTTTGATTTATAAGTCTTCCATTATTACAGTTCGTAATGTTGAAAGGTGAGAGAGCGCGAAGACGTTATGTTAGACATAAGTGATGCTATAGCTAGTTTTCGTAGGTATTTGAAAGTCCCTTATCAGCTTTTGCGCTTCCTGTCCGAGTATCTAGATTCCTTTCTCTACCATATATGTCTGGAAAATGAGTTTAAAGTCTGTTTGAAAGGTTTTTCAACGTTTTGTTTCCTAAGAGTGCAAAATAGTCTTCAATTTGTTGCAGATTGTCGATGTCTACGTCAATAACGAGTTTGTGCTGACAATAAACGAAGGTGGTTCTTTTGGCGAGCTTGCTCTCATCTATGGAACACCAAGAGCAGCAACAGTCAAAGCAAAGGTTTGTTAATCTGTTGACCTTAAACTTGTTCACATTTGTTAATCTGTTGACCTCAAACTTGTTCGCAATCCCATGTTCTAACAAAGAATTTTTGTGCAGACGGACGTCAAACTATGGGCTATAGACCGCTTGTCATACCGACGCATTTTGATGGGATCGGTTATGAGGAAACGCAAGATGTATGACGAGTTCCTTTCCAAGGTTCAGATCTTAGGTGAGTTAACTTTCTTTAAGATTGATCTGATTGTTTGACAAAGAGCTTACTTTACAGCTGATCTTGACAAGTGGGAACGCGCAAATGTAGCTGATGCTCTTGAACGGTGTGATTTCGAACCCGGAACACATGTAGTAGAGCAAGTAAGCTGCGCTGAATTTTTATGCGTTTATGTTTGTCATGACTGAATGCTTTGCAGGGCCAGCCCGGAGATGAATTCTTCATTATCCTCGAAGGGGAAGCTAATGTGCTGCAGAAACGAAGTGATGACGCGCCTTTTGATGTTGTTGGTCATTTGTCTTCTTCCGATTACTTTGGTGAGTACATCTCATTCCGCGCTTTTTTTCTATGTAGTTACCAAGTTCAAACCACCTCCTCTTATAGGTGAAATTGCCCTACTTCTCGATCGTCCCCGTGCTGCCACTGTTGTTGCGAAGACGCAGTTGAAATGCATCAAGCTGGATCGTGCCCGTTTTGAGCGTGTAATGGGACCTGTTCGTGAGATCCTCAAGCGTGACGTGTCTAACTATAACTCTTACGTCAAACTGATGACTTAAATTAAGCATTAGCTACTAGTAAGTGACGCTAATGCTTAGACCCTTCTCTCCTCTAGTCATTAATGCCAGACTTGCGCAATGTGAAACCCTACAACGGTGTTTATGAATGAAGTTGACGTTTCGATGTTCGTAAACATTGTTTTGGGTTAGAATTAAGTTAATAGACGAACTAGTTCCGCCTTCCTCATTTCATTACTTGTGTCGTTAATATTCCGTAGTATTGCGCAAGCTCATGTCATTTTATTAATCGAGAGTTCTATGTGCGTAAAAGTAGCAAAATTTGATTTGTTCAGTCGATTTATTGCTGTTCCACTTTAACACTGTAATGTTGATGGTCACCGTATATGTATATGAAATGCTTTTTTGTTGTGTCTGTCTCGTTTGTGATTTGATTTAGAGGCGTTTTTCCACGTACAATTTCGCCAATCGGACCCGCACACATCTAGCTTTACCGTTTTCGCGTCCTTCGTTCTCGAGCAATTTACGTACAGACCGTTCTCCGCATCTCTTTTGCTTGCACTACTTGTTATAGTAAGACTCACCCGGCTCGATATACACTTCTTGCACATGTATTGATCCTTTGAACGATTGTATTCTTTTCGTTTCGTCGTAGATTTTTATTTAATCAACAGTTATTCAGAGTCAGAGTAATATTTTTCTTCTCTTGTTCGTTTACATCGTGTGTAGAGGCAATTGAACATACTGTAAAATGTTCCTGTATCGAGATACAGAATAAACGAGCATTATATGGGAGCTTTCCCTAGCTAGTGGAGAGTCTGGGATTGGATTTGTTGCGACCCATGGGAGGTTTCTTTTGTAAAGAAAGGCGTGACGGATGGTTTTTTTACAGAAAAGCTTTATTAAAACTTTACATTTACATACAAGATGCTACCATCATTTCATACTGGAGTTTCGTTCCCGTATTCTACAGCGGCTAGAAGGGCACTCCGCCGTCGTACGAATAATTTGCCTCTATTCCATGGATTCTGTAATCGAGCAACGGCAAAATCGTCTTTGAGACGGCGTTCCCTTGTTCCGATGACAGCAACGAGGCAAAAGTCTTTCTCGTCGAGAAGGTCCAAGTCGTTCTTCTTGTCATCTGATTGTAACTTTTTCAGCTCTTCAAGCACAAGTTCGACAATCTGAAAAAGTCAGTTTGATGGAAAAAAATTTGTGGGTTGCTGGGATGCTCAAGAGAAGACTAGTTCTAGTGCGGATTGGAGAGAATGATGTGCATTCGATTTTGCAAATTTTATGTAGCCTAATAGGTCTGACAGTTTTTATGGTGCATTTGCGGTTCCGACAACATTTGCGCGTTAATAAATGTTCGCTCGAATTCGAACTCGAAATTCTGCGCTCGATGGCTATTTTATACGCGCGGATTGTCACAGTCACAGACATAGCAAATATACGCGCAATCGCTGTCAGTTCTGTAAGTCTGTAAATAGTAGCTGGAAGTCCTGGCTGCTAAGCTGAACAACTTTAGATTCTAAAGGGGCCACAACTTCATTTTTATCAGCTTTGTGTAATCGCACTACTTTCGAGACTTGAGGTTGAATACCATCATGACTGAAACAGTAAAAATCTACGAATGTGCGTAAGAATTTGTATGAATTGGAAAAATGCCTTGTATTTGACGGGAACACTCAGCTAGGGCAAAAAAAATAGTGCAACTACACAAAGCGACTGGTCAAAGGAAGCGGCTGTTCTGACTTACTTCAGTCTACTTAGAGCTTTACGACCGCATAGAAAATGTGAGTTTTCCAAAAAAAACTGCTGACTAGCTTTTTTTCATGAGCATTACTGGAATATTAAAGGCTATGTGCGAACTTGTTTTTAGCGCCAAATCTTTGCCCTTTCCTGATCTTATGATGTTTAAGTGCTTTGATACACTGCGACGATTATCGGGTTCTTTGCATAGCTGGATTACTGGAATTGTTGAAAGGTTGAGGGAGTGCTTTTTTGCACTCAAAGATCTTCAGATTAGGCAAAAAAAAAAGCTCTTGTGAATAACCAGAAGAAATTTATGACAGTATTTTGATGCAAGCTTTGCAAGTTTAAACAATTACTTTTTTGTAAAGTAAGAAATTCGAACGGTTGTTCTTCAGATCGTGGACGCTGTTCAAATTTTTTTCGCCTTTGAGATGCTTTCATGTTGCGTTTGACAAAAAAAAATTCGAAGGTTAAAAGAACTTGCCTTTTCACTAGTAGTGTTTCCAGAGATAGCAAATTGTACAGATGTGTCCTCAGCTAGTCCAAAATCGTACGCTGGATAAACGGCTATCGTTTTACATGTTTGATTCCATTCTTTATCCGATCTTGCAGCAGAAGCATTGAGCTTATCTTCCAATTCTTCTTTCTTATGTGTTAGATCCTGCTTTCTATATAGTCTGAAATGTTGAGAATTATTAAGTGCACTGAGCTAACATTGACGCTGATTCGCACTGAAAATTTCGAGAAATTGGATCCGTTCCAAATTTTCAGTATATCAGATATTTTTCACTGATAAAAATAATACATATATTTTATTATATGGACCATAAATTCGCTAAAGAAAATGTACTTGAAAAAGACGGAAAAAAATTGGAAGTTTTAAAATCTTCGCATCGTCCAATCGGCACTGGAATTTTGTAGCACTTTTGAGGCAAAATTGAAACGGGAAATATTTTTCCATTGCTTCTCTTTCTTAGCCATTCGAAACTTGATGTACCATGCATAATTTCTTCATTCTATAAATCTCAAATTATGCAAAAATTTCAAAAAGAGAGGGGATTATGAATCCCAGAAAATTCTATGTAAAGTTTTAGGCTTATTTGAAATGTTGGCAGGTCCAAATTAGTCGTCAAACTCTGAATTTTTGAAAATACAAAAATCAACGTGTTAGACTATGACTTGTCTTTGCAAGATTAGCGAAGTCATTTTTGCGAGCTCATTACATCTAATGCAAATATAATTTTCAAATCTGAATGTCGATTGCACTACGAGAATTCGATGACCGAAAGTCCATTCTATTGGCAAAACTCTATGATTTAGTCCATGAACTCGCATTAGTTCATCTATTGTTATTGACCAATCGTTATCGCGCAAATATTACGCAATAGAGAAAAGTGCGAAAATTTTTGAAATGCAAATATCACACGAAATTCGTACCGGTCAATGTCGCTGTAGTTCTGCATCGACGAATCTGTCAGCGAATATCGTTTCGGTGAGGGGGGTTTGGATTTGCCTCGCATCGCTGTTCGTTCGCTCTAAAATTTCACACTCACTTTCGTTATTGATTGGTCGAACTAATAAATGACAATAAATATGTTGCTTCCTGTGACTGGATGCACACCGCAGGTTCAAAATCTTAGCATAATTACTGAAATCTGTCAGCTTTTCTATTCATAATTGAGATCAAACCAATTTTCTAAGCTTTCTCTTCGTCATGGATAAAGCAAGCAATCTTCTGCACACCTTGCATTTGGAATCAAAGATTTTCAAGCTAAGGTTGCTTCAGTTCTGGCATATAGGGAGAACACTTCCTAAACACTGTTAGGTGATCATAAAATTACGCATGTGAATTGTACTTGTAAATAAAAACATTTTTTGAAAATTTTCTTATAAATGAAGCTTTAAAGCTTATGAAAATTTTTTGCTGAGGGGGGTGGGGGGAGGGGAGGGTTTATCTACTGCCAGGCCCTTTTTTAAAATTGTGGTTTTATGGGCGGGCTGAAATTTCAGAAAATACCAATTTTTGGAGGGCGTGGCTAACACCACGCATCTTCATGCTAAAAAAACGTGCACCCTTCCCCCCCCCCCTTACCTCCAGCTGAGGAAAATTCCTCGGACCGCCACTTGTACGAGGTAAAGGGACAAAATTTCCTGGTTTGCTAAATCCGTGCATAGAAGATTGAGTGAAGTGCTAATCACGAGTACTCTATTAATCGACAAGATAACTTCTCATTGGGGAAGAGGATGTTGTCCTACCGTAAGTCTACCGTAACCTTTAGAAGCCCTTGCTCATGGCTACAGATGGCTAAACAATGCTCAAAGAACTCCAAAACAGACTTCTTCAAAGGAATTTGTCTGATCATGGTGCAAAACAATGACGAAGTTCCTCCTGAATGTCTAGTTACCAGCACTTATTTTCGATTACGCATGGCAAAATTAGCGTTACTCTTTTCTCTCCTGCTCAGTTCTCATTACAAAAGATTCCTTCTCCCAGAAACAAGGAAGTAATGATTTGTCATGAAACAACAGAAATGTCAGCGTTGCGTCACGGAATAGACACTATTTCAATTTTCCATCTAAAAGAAGTTAGTCAGCGTACATATAGAGAATGACACTTGATGCAATAGTCAAAGCAACACGTCAGTTCTTTTAGGACACATCAAAGTAGAAAGTTTATAACAAAAGGCAAACGGAAGCTGCGCTTATGGGGGTTGTATAGGAAAGAGCTTTGAGAGTAGCTATACCAAGATGCAATCTAATGTATGAAGAATCGTAAGATGCATTCAAAAATCATCAGATAGCGGGAAAACGAGGGGGTCACGAAGCGAGCGCGCCTTAAACTAGCATCTTTGATATTACTGGTTCACTAGTGCAGGGAAGAACATCTCAGCCTTTTTAAGTGTATTATTGTACGAATGTTCTGCAAATTGTAAAATGGGGAAGTACAGAAACAAAGAATATCCCAGGACAGAGTTTAGCACATGGTTCGCTTAACCTAATCTTCATACTAGAGTTCGTAACAATGGGGGTGAACAGCTAATTAATAATTCACGAGTATCTATCCACACTTAAGTAACGATTCATTCGTGGCTTATCCCATATCAGGTGAATACATAAGCTACACCAACAAATAGGGAATTGCATTTTGAATTGTTTTAATTCATATTTCTTTTCGATGTAACTTTCTACTATCCGTGGTAATAAAGCAAAATTTTCATGTTGTATCACACTATGAATAATTTTAATTTCGAAGGTCATAATAAATCGAGAAATCATTACAAATCTTTCTCAGTTATCGAAGGAGCAGGTGGTGAAGCTAAAGCCGAATTGTGCACCTTTTGCGTGACCTTAGCATTGCTAGCTGCGCAATTATGAAGTAATTGCTTCAAGATATATTAGGAAACATATGTTACATTCTTTACTAATACGTTGCGACAAACAACGACTTTGGAACTGGAGAAGGCTGCAGATTTTCAAAAGCTGTATAATTTATGAATCAACCAACTTTCAACTGACGAGATAAACTACACTGGAATTGGATCTTGCTGGATGCTTCTTAGGTCATTCCGAACATGTGGTTTTATCACCCATTTTATAGGTTTTTTTGAAATGACAAAATCTGAGCATTTAGATGCGTTTGAAGGGAGGGTTACTGCCCCGCAACAAAAACTCCGGCGATCTTCCAGGATTTCGCCTTTTGTGAATACACTTTTGGAGCTGCATTGGCGCAAAATCAAATGTAAAGACAACTATAATTTGTTGAAGACGTTAGAAAACATACTGCATAACATCGAAACCAGTTTTTTTTGTAAAATTTTTTTTCGTCCGATTATCACCGAAAATTTACGCCAAAAATTTCCAACATTCTAAACAGAAAAAATTATTGTTGTCTAAATCTGTTGGTTTTGCAGGAACCTTATATAATGAGGATCCTGGAAAAGTTTGAATAAATGTGGAAAATAACAGGAGATTTCTCAATGCAAGTATTTGCCTGCTGTTCGAAGGTTCTGATATCTGCTTGTGAATTATCTAAGATTTTTATGAAGTTATCTGCGTATTATGTTGTCTCATAAGTCTTTTCATGTTGAACGTTCAAAATGATATTTCTCAAGAACTAGAGCACCTATAAGGCCGCAAATTTGTGACAGTATATCTGAGTGGATAAGCTATATTAATAGGCAAAGTTTGAAAATTCAGCTTATTTCTTTTTTAGCCATCAGAAAAATGCAGCAAGTGTGCATATACCTATCTGTTGGGATGTGTATATGTGTGAACCAGAGGGAAATTCGCAGAATTTTTTTGAGCTGAGTTTCAATTATTCGTTTTTTTGGGAGTTCGGAATTTTTTTTATTCTGGCTTGAAACTCAGTGCAGATCATGTTTGGTACAAATCTCAATGCCATCTTGTAGAGCTTGCTTTGATCTGTCAAATAATATCCCGCATTCTGCTGGAAATGTAAAGGAGCTGACTTATGTCGGTGAAAATTCAGATATGAAAAGACTTATGGGACAACTTATACAGGGTGTCTCAAAAAAATGTATCCACTGTTTGATCGTTAATAACTCTCTTATTATGAGGTCTTTCGAGAAGCGGTAAGCGCCATTTTGTAGAGCTGGTTTCAACTTAGATTTACAGTATAGAGCGAATCGTCCATCTTTCTGTCTTACCGTAGGATTACGGTAAAAACTTGAAAGAGGGTTTTGGGCCATGAAAGGCCATTATGCCTCAGAAAGGAATCAAAACAGCCTGAAAACTTTTACACTAGGCCAATCAGAGTTGCTGATTCTAACTGTAAAGTTTCTAACTTATTATGATGCTTCATTGAAGAGTTATCCAGGTAAGAGGTAGCGGCCATTTTTTCAGTGTTCCTAAAAAGTGCGATTACACCGTTTAGAAAGCTTCGTAATCTTGTGAATAGTTGAGTGTTGAAAACTCAGCGTTTATAAAAACCCTATTACACAAGTTTTCAAACTTTTTTGAAAAGTTTTGAAAGGGCAGCTTTTTCCACATTGACACCATATGTTTCAAGTTCCTACCGTAATCATACAGTAATGAAGAGCCAAATCTAAGTTGAAACCAGCTCTACAAAATGGCGCTTACCGCTTTTCGAAAGACCTCATAATAAGAGAGTTATTAACAATCAAACAGTGGATACATTTTTTTGGGACACCCTGTAGTGTTGAGTCAAATATGGTGGATAATCAACAAGACTGTAATGATCTAACTTTTACTATTCCTTTTATAAATTCTATAGTGTCAAAACATTTTCATACCTTTTTTATATCAGTTACAAGCACGCTAAAAACATGAACGCTCTAATTCCTCTTAGCTGACCAAAGTTGCAGAAGGATGCATGAGGTCATCTTACCGTAGGCCTACCGTATTACTGCATTTCTTTACGGTATCGTCACGTACTAATGCAGCCTCTCAGTTTTTATATCGAACAATAAACGAGTCGTCAAGCAAATTGAAGTGCCCGCTGTAGGTCCGTTTAGTCAAGAACTATGACGATGGAAAAAAAAAAGATCCGAAGACATATATGAAGAATGTTTAGCTGTTTTTCCGATAATATGGTAGGAATTTTGAGAAGAAAGAGTGTATTTAAAATAGATTTCGAAAAAAACCTAGCATGTTTTTGAGTAGATATTTTCTAATCGAAAATTCTCTAATTATTGATGGGTGCGTTTTCGAATGAACTGAAATTGCATTTAAGCAACACAAAAATCAAAAATCTGCTCCGTTTGATTTCGGTTGAGTTGTTTGACGAGAAAAGAATTGTATGCCTGAGCCATTTACCTGGTCTGAATGATATCCTATATCGTTTGGCTCGTCTTTTGAGGGGTCTATCGAAGGTGCTGGCGTCAATAACATGCCGACAGGAACGACGTTCTTCGAGATTCTACAAAAAAACATTTTTACTGAAACTTTCTATGCTTTGGAACTTTAAACTTATGCGGTTGATCTTGGTCATTATGCTTCTTTAAAAGTAAGAATAAGCGAGGGTGAAAGTGATGGTAATACTATAGGCTAGGGCTATTGCTATTGCCCCATAGGAAAACTGAGTTTTTTTTGGTTTTGCTTGAAAGAACTCGAAACCCGTATATTTTCTTCTGTCGTGCTATAAATTTTTGGAAAAGTCCAACTCTAGCGAGAAGTCTGCAAAATAAAAGGCTTTCAATTTTCTTTTAAATGTCAAAAATCTTACATTATTGCTCTTTTCATTGCTGCAGAAAGTTACTACGAATGAGTCAGTTGTTGCTAGCGTTAGATACCCCCCTTTTTTCCTCCATACCCAGGTCCACAAAAACAATGTGAGTCCCAAGTCCCAGAGTAATTGGTAATAGAAGAAAAATAGGACCTCGATTCTTTATCTCTTGCTTCTGAAGCTATACGAGTGATCCATCTCGAATGCGCCCAGATCTCATCCAGTCTTTTCTAAATACCTACTATTAAGCTGTAGTTGGGTTTGATATGTATGTTTTTTTTGTGACTTCAAATAGCTTCAAAAATTTTGAATGTTGATCTTTCTTCAAAAACTCGAATATATGATCAAATGTTATTTTGCATTGTTGAGCCACAACCGGGACAGATATAGATCTTTGCCAGTTCACTGTCATTAAACCCGAACTGGAAATGAAAAAAAAATATCGCAGAGTCAACAAAAAATCTGTATCAATCTCGGTTGTGCGCAACAGTACAAAATAACTTCGGAAATTTCCTTCACTCAAAAATGCAACCAGGTTGGTCTTAGGCGGTCCAATTTTCAAGCCATCTTGAAACAGGAAACTTTTCTCAAAATAAGAATGACAACCTGGAATTCGAGTAGACATTCAAGCTGAGTCTTATATACGAATGCATCTTTCTCCAGCAAACATTGCCTGTGTTGAAATTGAGAGACCTAAACGATGTTGTTTTCTTTTTTTTGAAAATATTTTCAATTATCTGCTAGAGCAGAAAAAGTTAGACCTTACCATAATGAAATGCTCTAAAAATGTTGCAAGTCGGCAGTACATGGCTACAAATTCTGGTTGATATGTAAGCAGGTGAACTGAAACAATTTTGAATATTATTTATTAATGATAAATTGAAATGGTCCGAAAGTTAGTTCGCATGTTCTAAAAAACGTAATTTCTCTGCATGGCGATGGATTTTTTTGAAAAGTGCGCAGTGCCGCTGATATGAATTAGTATGAGAAAATGCAAAAATATAAGCAAATTTAAAAAATTATCCAAGATTGGTTTTATTGCATGGTCATAAACGATACTGATGACTATTTTCGTTTTTGAGTCAACAGTGGTACCTTTAACACGAATTAGTGAGAAAATCCAAGAGCTACAAATGAAGATAGTCTCCAAAATTGCATTTTCAAGTAAGTTTGTTGAAAGTACCAAAAGGTAACAAAATGGAACTCAAATAGGAGTAGATATTTTTTTACAAATTGTTTACTCTATTTCAAACCACAAGCTTGCATTTTTACTAACGTCTACAAATTCCTTTACCACTAGAAATACAAAATTTTGAATAATTTTCTTGATTTGCTTCCAACTTTCTCGTTTTCATTCTAAATTATATTAGGTTGGCTCAAAAGTTCTTGCGTAATTCAAACAAAATACAATAACTTTTCAATGACTAAACCTAAATTCACAATCTTGTTAGAAATATAGGAAGGCCTGCGCTCCATGAAGGATGTTTAAGCGTAAGATTTCATGAGCTAGCCCCCGAGAACGAAACTCTCAAATATGGGACTTCAAAATTTGCAATTTTGAGTTTGGTGCCAGAAAATCGCAGAGTGCCGCTAGCTAGCCGAAAAAAATCTATAAAAATTACTTACACTGCTGAAGTCCATAAGCTACTTTGGAGGGCTTTGATCTTGCACGATGAAGCAAAAACAAAAAATACGTGAAATAGTCATTTTGCGGTAAAAATCCACTCATTACCGCAGTTTTTCGGCAAAAACAACTTTTTACACTCCAAAAAACGTCGCAAGGTTTTAAATAGGAAATATGTCTTATTTCTGGTTGCAAACTGTGTTTTTGTGGAAAAATTACATCGATAAGGGGATGTAAAATGACAAATTCCACAAATTTTTTGTTTTCGCATTTCCCTGCGAGATTAAAGCCTGCTAAAATAACGTATGGACTTTTGCAGTGTGAGTAATTTTTACAGATTTTTTTCGGCTAGCTAGCGGCACTCTGCGATTTTCTGGCGCCAAACTCAAAATTGCAAATTTTGAAATCCCATATTTGAGAGCTTCGTTCTCGGGGGCTAGCTCATGAAATCTTGCGCTTAAACCTCTATCATGGAGCGCAAGCCTTCTAATATTTTTAGAGAACAAGGTTGCGAATTTAGGTTTAGTCATTGAAAAGTTATTGAATTTTGTTTGAATTATGCAAGAACTTTAGAGCCAACCTAATATTTTACTCTGTAGCCTATGATTCGTGTTTTTAGACAAAAAATATCTCGCTTCCTTGAAGATGCAAGGATGTTATATTGTTATATTATGAAGAAAAGTTCAATCTTTTAGGCTAATCTAAAAATTCAAAAGAGAATCATATGAGACTCACTCATTTCGAAGGCAGTCAGCGGAATGGTATTGCAGCCTCGACGTAGTTCAGGTTCTGTTTCTGCTAATGTGCCCGTAGGGGCTGAGCATACATCTTCGGCTCTTGGTAAGATCTGAACAATCAATAAAAAATTTCGAAAGTATCCACCCCAATCTGAAGTTGATTAGGTGTAAACGCAGCAGTAGCGAGGCCCCTAACTAAATAACTCCCGGTTCAGAATCTATATTACGAAGCGAGAAATTTGCCCCAGAAAATGGATGCTGCTGAGGTCGCCACGCCCATCAACGGCGTTGACCAAAGTGGGCTCTAGATACCTAGAATTGTTAAAATATGTTCTTCACGATCAAAGGCGGATCTTCGACATCTTGTACTACTGAGTCTATGCAGTTTTGGGCTGATTACTTCCAATCCACCCACTTGATGGGCGTGGCGACCCCAGCAGCATCCACTTTCTATGGCGATTTTCTCGCTAAGGAATGCAAATTCTGCATTGGGACTTGGATAGTTTCTTAGTTTGGGGCCTTGCTATTGTAGTGCATCAACGTTTCACTATCCTTAGATGGATGACTTCAATTCATCATTTTGCTCTTTAAATCAATTTAATAAGGGAATAAAGTTGCAGTTCTGAATTTATGAAGCTAGGGTTGGTAGCTAATGGATTATCGCATTTAGAATGCTAAAAGTTCTTCTCCGATAGATTAAGAACAAAGACTACGTGGAGCGGAGTTTGTCATTTGACTTTTTCATTACTTATCTTAATTGCTCCACGTTGAAAATGCGACAAGTTTATATGTTAGTGATTGCATGTGATGTTAGAGATCCGATTTTTGATGTTATGAATTGTTTTAGAATAGCTTTAGGTTCAAAATAAACATGAATTTTAATTTTTTTACAGAACTTGTATCGCTCTATCGAAATAACTCGAAAAATCCGCATGCTCTTTCAGTATTTACATCATCGCTTATTTGAATGTGTTTTCCATGTTGAAACGCAACAAAGGATTAACCATGAAGGGGCAGGACGCGTCCGAAGGGGCGGATGGCCCTTGAAACAGATATTTCATCTTAAGAGCGATATAAGCTATTCATTGGCAAAAACGTAGATGGGCTCACTTTCATATACAACTAAGTAACTGCTGAACACGATTACCTGTAACCTTTTTCAAATAATCAAAAACTTCGATGACGAGTTCCTACCAATATTATGGAGATGTCACTGCTAGGTTCTATAATTTCAGCATGGTATAAGCGATGACCCGGTACCAGGTCCGAATCGATGTCGAGATCATGAAGAAGAGTTTGTGTAGCTGCAGATACGGCCGAATGAAGTGATGTTTGGCTATTCGAAGGGGCCAATCGCTGATTGAAATTCATTGCCTGTAACTGTACCTTTAAAAGCCTCTATAAAAGTTCTTCAAGGAAAAATGTTTACCTTCAACCACAACCATTCTTCTTTAGTTACATGAGGATTTTCACGAATATGTACAAATGGAAGCATAGAGGGTAAATTGTCTGGCACAACAACACGTATAGTATTTAACGACGAGTGTAGTTTTAGGTAGCATAGGTAAAGTCCCCTGAATTGTAACAACGAAATATATATATATATATATATATATATATATATATATATATTAGGTTGGCGGATAATTTCTGTTACACTTTTTTCGTAAAATTGTGAAAAGTTCCAGAAGTTCTATAGAATCTTCAAATTTGCTCCATATGTAGGCCACGGCAGGGCGTACACAACAGTATGACTGATGCCGCAAATGCACAATTAGCCGGCAACTTTACGACAACTTTATAAGCACGCTCAAAATTTTCATTTTTTCTTTGATTTTTTTCTCTGCGTCTAACTGTGTTTTTTCCTTCCCACAACTTTTTTAGAACATATTTTCGCATTGTCTCTTTTATGGTAGTAGTGAAAAAACAACTCAAAAAACCAAAAATTTGTCGAAAATTTTTCTTCTTGTGTGCATCGTGTAGGATTTGGTACGGAAAGCTTGGAAATAATTTTTGTAAATTTTTAAAGAATGTTCTTCATGTCAAAATGCCAAAGTGCGATGACACGTTGGCGTGTTGGCGCAACATGTAGCTCATGCGATCATGGCGGACATGATTGTGCCATTCCCCTATGTTCGCCAAAACTATGGACCATACCCTGCCTGAATACCTGCATCGCCCAGTCTCTTCCCAGTCACCTGGAAGCATGCCAACCCGGTGACAAAAATGTCCATAAAATGTACTCCCACCGCTAAAGTGGGTGTTTTGCGCACCCGCGGATCTGACAGTACCGATGGGTAGACCTTCGCAACCCGCCAACACTCCTTAAACATAAGATTTTTGAAAGTTTCTCAGATTTTTAGAAGATAAAAATAAAAGTGTAACAGAAATTATCCGCCAACCTAATATATACTGATGGATTTAACGATTAATATAGCGAGGACTACATTTGCTCAAGGCCGTGTTTGAAAATGCAGGCTACTTGCTGTCGACCTACGTGTAGAAATTTTTTTTACGCGCAAATGTTGTTGGCAATGCAAGAGCACTATTTTGGATTTTTGGTTATTTTTTAAAACATTTTATTATTTGTATGAATTAGATGTTTATTCTTTACATTTTGTGAACTCAAGAGATAAGGAATTTTTGATGTCGCAAAATGAGATCGAAAAGTTTAGTTTTCTTATGGGGCAGCAATTTTAGAGGGAAGACTATTCAAACTAACTTTTTCAAAGTGATTTGGCTGCTTTCATAGAAATTCATTATATTCATGCTTTCGGTAATTAAAGTGCTAATGACAGTAGAATCGCTTTTCTTCTTCAGCAATTTGTCAAAGCTTAGCCATCGAAGTGTCATAGTCTGTACGAGCTGAAAAAGGAACAAATAATTTATCGATGAGGAAAAGTATGACAAACCAACCCGATCTCTTTCTTTGCTGCCGACAAATCTAACAGTAATCAGGAAAACACAGTCTCCACATAAGACAGGAGCGTGATGTAGGAATCCAATATCATCTATTCCGAGGGCTGTGTGCATGGTGGTGACCGCATCCATTAGCTTTTTCCGAAAATAAAAAACGTGAAATATACTCTAATTAAGGCTAATGATCTCCATTTCAAGTGGGCTAGATGAATCTAGCCCAGAAATTTTGGAAAAAGCATTTGAATATTTTGAAGGGTGTTCGAATTATTTTCTGAATATCATTATTATCATTATATTAAGTCGGTGCAAAAGTTTTGTCAGTTTTTGCAATCCATCGGCAATCACGCTAGAATGTAGATAAACAAAGACTTCAAAATGTATCCGATGCAGAATTTCTTCCTCTTTCCAGCTTCTAAACTTCCATTGTGTTTCGTTGCGAGAGTGACGAGATATTTGCTGCAAATTACAACCACTCGTTTTTACCATGTCCAATTTTCGCAATTTTTTAAAATTTTTGTTTGAGACTTTCGAAGGAGCCCTAACAACCAGCAGATAGGGCAAACCTTTTGCCAACTTATGCAATTTTTTCTTTTTATCAGCTGCTTTTCCAGATTTTTGCTAAGTAATTTTCTAAAAGTCTTGTGTTTTTGAAAAATTGTGTTGTGTCCTCCACGTCGGACACGTCGACTCTTCGTCCTGAGGCAGCACACGAGGAACAGAGAATATTTATTAGAAAATAATAGAACAGCAAAATAAAAGAGGCAGTTGAGTGAACAGACGAACTGATAATGGCTAACAGCGAGCGCCTTTTATAGCGCTCATTTCCCGCGCATTGAGGTCGCAGGCGCCTCAGCGAGGGCAGATCATACGAGAAAACAACTGATCAGACACTAACATAACACCTCCCCCAGTAGGGTAGTTACACAAAACTAGCCTATGATAAAAGCATGAACTACAAATATGAACAGCTAAGAAATCGATTACACATAGATATCACTATCATTCAAACAACTACAAATCTAATGAAACAAACATACGATAACATACTATGGACTAGGTTGGAACCGCTGTACCGGTCTTCTCGTTCTGCTCGATCTCCGAAGCGTTTTCGGTGGCGTGGAGGGCTCCTGGCTTGATGTCGACGTCGATGTCGTTGAATCCACGGGTACTGGCACATCGCTCGCGATCGCTTGCTCGGAACTCCCTTCAGCAGCATTGCCATTCCTCGATAGTGTGTCGTCTTCTGTCAGAACATCTAAAAGTATCTTCAAAGCTTCGGATTGTTGTTGAAGTTGTTGTCATACGGCGACTTGTTCACTAACGCTTCGATGTCGCAGCTGATTTGCATGCTTCTTGCATATCTCATCACCAACCATAACTTCATAATTGACACGTCCAATGCGTCTCATAACGTTCCTTTCACCCAGTGGAAGTGGTGTGGCTTCCATTGCTTAGCGTATACCAGGTCACCAACTTCGAAATCTTTTCGAACGACTCCATGCTTTTGGTCGAACTGATCCTTCATGCGCTCCCGTCTCCTTCGTGCGAGTGGGTCTTCTGCATCTTCTGCCATCGGGAGTAACAGACTTAATTTTGTGCGCAAGTTACTGCCTAGAAACAATTCTGCTGGCGTCTTGTCGTCTAAGTTCGCGTTTGGCGTTGTCCTATACGCTTGTAATACTACATTCAGAGTCTCTTCTGTTGGTCTTTCCTCCCCCTCTAGTTTCTTGATTCCGCGTTTCAGCGTATCAACGAAACGCTCTGCCTGCCCATTCGATTGAGGGTGGTACGGAGCAGTCCTTATGTGGGTAATTCCACCTTCGTCGCACATCTTCTTAAACAAGTCCGACGTGAATTGTGTACCGTTGTCGCTCACTATTGTTTGCGGTAATCCATACCTCGCAAATAAATTCTTTAAAGCCTTCACTGTTTTCGCAGCCGAGATGTTGCTCATCTCGATCATTTCAGGCCATTTGCTGTACGCATCCACAACGACCAAGTAGAAGACTCCTTGCATAGGTCCAGCGAAGTCGATGTGTATCCTCTGCCACACTCGAGTCGCGGATGGCCATGCTTCTAATGGTACTTTCGTCGGATTCTTGGCTAATTCCTGACATTTCGTACATCTTCGTACCAAGTCTTCGCAATCTTTATCGATGTTCGGCCAGTAGACGTAACTTCGAGCCAGCTTCTTCATCCTCACAATCCCTGGATGACCACTATGCAGCTCCTTCAAAACATTTCCTCGAAGCTCCTTGGGTATCACAACCCTTTCGACTGACATCAAGCATTGTCCCACAACTAACAATGTCTCTCTTCGATTTCGAAAATGTGCCACTTCTCCATTTACTTCTGGCCACTTTCCTTTCTGCACGTAGGTGAGTACTCTTCTAAGTACTGGATCTTTCTTCGTCCAAGTTTGTACATCAGATACCGTTACTGGCAGTTTCCTTATGCAGCTCCTCAGCATATAGTCAACGTCGTTCTCAACGGCAGCTATCACGACATCTTCTTCGAGATTCTGATTCTTCTTCATCAACCTTGACAAGCCATCTGCTTGTCCAAACTTCGTTGTTTGAACATATTTTATGTCGAAGTCATATCCAAGTAGAATTGTAGCCCATCTCATGAGTCGGTTCGCGGAGTAGACTGGAACTCCTTTCTTATCACCGAAGATGGCTAACAGTGGTTGATGGTCCGTCAGTAGCAGAAACTTTCGTCCGAATATGTACTTGTGGAATTTCTTGACAGCAAAGACAATTCCCAATGCTTCCTTTTCGATCTGCGAATAATTCTTTTCTGCTTTCGTAAGCGACCGCGATGCATGCGCAATTGGCTTTTCGGATCCATCAGGATATCTGTGCGATATCACGCATCCAATTCCATAATCGCTGGCGTCCGCTGCCACGACGATCTTCTGTCTTGGATCGTAGTGAGCAAGACTGAGCTCACTTGACAATGTACTCTTGAGCTTTTCGAAGGCTTCTTGATGTGTTCGTGTCCATTCCCATTTCGCATCTTTCTTGAGCATCGCGTCCAATGGCCCACGAAGATCCTTGATCTTTGGCATAAACGCTGCATAGTACGTTATCATGCCAAGAAAAGCTCTCAATTGATTAACGTTCTTCGGCTCATCCATCTTCTTGATTGCTTCGATCTTCTCTGAGTTTGGCCTTCTGCCATTTCGATCTACTATGAAGCCGAGATATCGTATTTCTGGCTTGCCTAAAGAACACTTCTCCAACCGAATCCTGAATCCATATTCGGCTATCCTTGCAAAAACAGCTAGCAAGTTCTCCATATGTTCTTCTTCGGTTCTTCCACAAACCAAGATGTCGTCCAGGTAGGTTGCTACTCCTCGCAGACCATTCACCATCTTGTTCATGATTTGCTGGAAGATCCCTGGTGCTGTCTTGATTCCAAAAGGCAGTCTGTTGTACTGATACAGTCCTCTATGCGTATTTATTACGACCAATTTCTTCGCTTCTTCTGACAGCTCGATTTGCAGATAGGCGTCCGACAGATCTATCTGCGAAAACACCGTGCCTCCATTGAGGGATGCGAATATATCCTCCGGCAATGGCAACGGGTAATCATACGACTCCAGCGCTTTGTTGAGTCCAGTTGAGAAGTCAGCACACACTCTCAACTTTCCATTCGCTTTCCTTCCTAACACACACAGTGGGAGCTGCCCATTCACTGTGTGTTACTGGACTTATGACCTTCAGTTCCAATAGTCTATCCAACTCCTTTTCGACAGCTTCGAGTGCAGCGTGGGGGACAGGCCTGCAAGCCTTGAATACTGGACGAACATTTTCGTCAACTCTCAGATGCGCTTTTTCCTTTGTGCAGAGTCCTAGACCTTCTTCGCAGACTTCTGGGTAAGCTTCCTTTATCTTCAAAGCGATGTCCCTGGTTTGCTGCTCTGTCTTCACTTCAGCAACTATTCTGCTTAAGTGGTACGACATATCTTCGTTCTTCTGGATCCACTCAAGTCCTAGTAGTGAGTTGTGGGGCGTCACGTATGCGTAGCCTTCGCTTCTGGATCCTTTGATTTCGTACTCACACCATAGCTTTCCATGGACTTTCATGGAGCCTCCACTAGCGTTCTTGACAACCACGTTTGTCTGCTCTAATCGAGGAGCGCCCATGCTCTTCCAAACTGATTCGTTCAGCAGCGTGATGTCTGATCTAGTATCCAACAGAAAGCTGACTGGATGACTATTCACTTTCGCTTCCACATATACGCGAGTAGTCGAATTCACTTCCATCATTGCGTTCGCAATCTTCGCAACTCTATGCACTTGGCGTTTTGGTTTCGTCCAATTTCTGTTCTTGCTGGTGTCGCTGCTTCTGTGGATTCTTCGTTTCGAATCTTGCTGAACAAGTGCTTTTCTCTCCGCTACTTGTTCGCAATACTTCTCCTTGTGGCCTGTCTTCTTGCACTTCTTGCAATACCACAGCTTCGCTTTGCATTCCCTGGCAAAGTGAGCTTTACCACAGTTCCAGCATTCCAGCTTCTTGGGTTCTTCCTTGCTTGTGGCTTCGACAATCTTCGTGTAACCAGCCACAGTCTCGCTATCCTTCTTGAGACTAAGGAAGTTTCACACTCCAGGTACAATTCCTGTAGCGACATCTTTCGTCCAGCCTTGTACTCCTTGTCCAGTACGGCTATGAGTCGCTGCCTGATTTCGGCTTCTTTTCGGCTCTTCAGGCCAAAAATCCATAAAAGACACTTGATCCCATCGCTATCCAAGTCGTGGATCTTCGCTTTCTCGCACAGTTCGTTCACTCTTCCCGTATACATGAGGTAATCTTCGGAATCCGCCTTCTCCAGTTTCAAGCACTGGTATCGCATAGTGAACTCCGAAATCTTCACATCGAACAGCTGCTTCAACGTTTCGACGGTTTCTTCAAACTTGATCGCGGTCACCTCCTTCGGTAACACATGCCTCTGGTATTTTTCGAAAGATTCCTTGTCGAGCTTTTCGCAGAGAAGCCTCACCCTGGCACTCTCTGTGAGTTGCTTCGCATCTTCGACAAAGACGTCCTTGTAGCGAGCATACCATTTACTGAAGCACATGTCCGCTTCGGGGTCAAAGTAGAATTTTTCGATTCTATTGCTGAGGGCGGACATCATGTTCGGGATTTCGACTGATGTACTGCTTCGTCCAGTACCTGTGATGTGCTTCAGAAGCTCCATCATTTCTCTTCGTTCCTCTCTCATCTCCTGGAGCAAGATCAGCAACTCCTCTGAGCCAATCTTCGCCATGCTGATCTATCAGTTCGTTTTGACCGCTCTCTGCAGTCTCCTCTTCGTGATTTCCTCGGACTTCGTTGGTTCGGCTACTTCTTCGAATAGTAGCCGCCGCTCCTGATCGCCACTGTTGTGTCCTCCACGTCGGACACGTCGACTCTTCGTCCTGAGGCAGCACACGAGGAACAGAGAATATTTATTAGAAAATAATAGAACAGCAAAATAAAAGAGGCAGTTGAGTGAACAGACGAACTGATAATGGCTAACAGCGAGCGCCTTTTATAGCGCTCATTTCCCGCGCTTTGAGGTCGCAGGCGCCTCAGCGAGGGCAGATCATACGAGAAAACAACTGATCAGACACTAACATAACAAATTGCATAACCTGTTATTGCACCAAACATTGCAAAACCTACAGAAAACTGAGGTCTCAACACTCGATTATTACTACCGCCACCATTACAAATCAAATAAGCGATTTTCGCTTCAAATTATGAGGATTTTGAAACATAGGTTACACCTGTGCGCACTCCTGAAATTGAGAAATACTGCGATTTTCCCCACAAATTTCGCCTGTCTCGGCAAAAAAAGACAAGTGTTAGAAAGAGGAGAAAAATCTGCATCGAATGGTGACTGAAGTGTTTAACATTTTATGTTCTACGAGATCAAAATAGGCTGAATGTAATTTGGTCACTTCAAAAAATAAATCGTAGAAATTCTGAAAGACAAGCTGTAGCGCTACAAAAAATTGTTTCTGTTGGCAAAAGGTTTGCCCTATCTGCTGGTTGTTAGGGCTCCTTCGAAAGTCTCAAACAAAAATTTTAAAAAATTGCGAAAATTGGACATGGTAAAAACGAGTGGTTGTAATTTGCAGCAAATATCTCGTCACTCTCGCAACGAAACACAATTGAATTTTAGTAGCTGGAAAGAGGAAGAAATTCTGCATCGGATAAATTTTGAAGTCTTTGTTTATCTTCATTCTAGCGTGATTGCCGATGGATTGAAAAAACTGACAAAACTTTTGCACCGACCTAATATGTAATCAGACGTATCCCAAACTGAATTTAAAAAAACCTAATTCATCCATCACTTCAAGAATTGTGCGGAAAAAGCAAGTCATAAAAGTAAACTCAAAGCTAAAATCAGGCCTGGTGGACTTTAGCATTTTTGCAAAAGAATCTGGAATCAGTACCCGAATATCTCTACAACAAAGTAAATGCTTTGAGGACTTGTCGAAAAGTGCATTGACTAATCTCTACAAAAATTGTTGAGTCGCCTTTTTTGGAATCTATAGGAAAGAATGAAATTGTGTAATTTTGTTGCAGAACTGAAATTCTGACCCAATTTGGAAACATAGTCTTACCTCAGACCCTTATCGATGTTAAGGTCACCCGGAACAGATTCGGACAATGTTCCAACTTCTTCCCAACAAAGCGACATCTTCATTAGCCAAAGAAAATCGTCATTCGCAATAGTGGTGACAGTGTTATCAACCTAGAAAAGTCTAGTAGAAATTTTTTTCGCAAAATCTTGCCAGACTTACATGGATGAGGGGTAAACAGTCGTCGCTTGTACATAGCACCTTACCGTCAGTATAAAGAACGGATCCTAAGTAGATTCCTCTGCAAATACTTGGGTTCATTTAAGGATATAATGGGTAGGTGTTGAATTGAAAAAAAGCAAAATTGAGCTTCAAACACTTGTTCTCATACCTCGTTACAGATTTGGAGAATTTTCTGCCAGCCATAAAAAACTCTTTCAGGCTATTTTTCTTCTTTTTGACCGTTTCTTCAGAAGAGGAGAAAACTTAAAAGGTGTAAGTTTATTTCAGGTAGAAGTAGATCAAAGTTAATTTTGAGGGTTTAAAATGTCAGCCATGTAGTATGTTTTCAAGTCTTTATACCCTCTTATCTGTTTTTAGGATTTGCATCCTGTTTATGGATATTTTTTACCCCCTCCCCTTCCTTTAATCTTTTTTTTTCAAATCAAAGGTCGCTGATGTTTGCGACAAGCACTCGTTTGAGGATATTCATATAGAAGAAAAGTGTAAAATATCTTCTCGAGGAATACATGAAGATAGTAAAATTTAAATTCAAGAATTTAAAAGAATTCATATGAGGAACCATCACAAAATGGCTTTTCTGCACTTAAAAAATAAAAGTTTCGGTAGCACTGCTTACTAGTTTTCCAGACAGGAGACTGACGATAACGAGTAACGTCATCACCAAGTTTGCTCATGGATTCCATATGTTCGTTCCATCCTTCTGGTTTTCCAGCGACATCGTACCAGCCTGGAAACGCAACCCATTAACGAAAGCAATGTTGTACAGCTTTGATATTCGAGTTGTACTAGGAGTAGAACCTTGCCTCAGATTTTATCACTCAAAATTCTGCTTCTCTGGCCGTGAAATGTCTAAATGGGCGGGCTTGGCAGAGCAAATAGCCAATCGCTGCGTAGATGGGCGTAAACATTAGGACCTGCTCCAATCATCAGTGTACATGCAACCCCGCCCCCCAGTCACCACTATTTTAAGGTTGGTAAGGCTTTACTATTCAGAGGCCTGGAAACTCACTTGATAACTCTACAAACATCGGTTGAGCTAATGTAGGACTTGAGTATCCAAGTATTCCACCGCAAGAGACGCGAAAGCACAATTTTGTGTTTGTTGGTAGCTCAGTCACGATTACTTCACCCTTTCGCATATCTGTCTCCACATAGCCGCCGAGAATTTTTGAAAAATCCGGTTGGGTAGACCATTCGACTAAGAAAAGGAAATTTAAGAATTTTTTTTACGAAAAAAATTATGGACAGGCTCACCCATGTATTTTATTACTGGCTCCGTTCTTTCACGAGCACACTCAACATGTAGTAGAACGCTACTTCGCGAGTTGCTTTCAACCTGAAGACAAGACTAAGCTTAGTGTCTCTGTCATATAGAAATTTTTCCTCGTGATTTTGAAAATATAGCTCGGTTTTTGGAATTGTAGGTGATGACCAATCAGATTATTATAGATAGCCCCCGAGATTGGAAAATTTCAACAACTTTCTAGCCTAAGGCACGACAGTTTGAGAAAAATTTGACTGAAAATGAATACACAAGTTTATAGTCGGCTTTCCTGTAAATATTAACCTTTCTCCTCAATCAAAGTTTTTTCAAACTTTCGATAAACTTTCATAAACGTCAAAATCGTTGTTAAATTGTTAAAGATTTGTGAAGTAGAAAATGATATTATTATACCTCCATTTCCTTAGATGTATCGAAGATTTTGGTGCTCATAAAATCAAGAAATAATACTTATGAAATTTTTGTTGTCTGTTCCAGAACAAGATTGTGGAAATGTAGAAGTGGAAATTTATGTATAAGTATATGGAATCCTATATCTTTTGAGTAAATATCAAATGAGACCAAAGATGATGGTAACTTTCTTAGAATGGGTATGTTTTTGAGCTATTTCTAATCGCTCACAGTAAAATATCGATGTTAACAATTCTTGTGTGTTTTTACAGTTCTTTCCAAAGCTATGAAATTCTTTTTGATAGTATGCCCACACAAGAATGAGGAGCGATTCAGTTAGAATCATTTATATGCATATCATGCAGATTACCTAGAACATTATGCAAAAAAATCCCAAAATTTTGCCGTGAAGACCTATTTCAAGCTACACTTGTTGGCACATTTATTATAAGTCTCTAAAGTTTGGGATAAGATCGGATAATTGCTGAATTGTTGGTAATTGGATAGTGACAGCACGGTACCTTTACAAATTCGGGTGGATCCGGTAGTTGAACAGTTGACAGTGTTCGAGCCATTCGTTCGAGTACAAGAAGATGAGCGCTCCATAAGCGACCTACTTTGTTTACTTCCTGCAAAAAAAATCAGAGTTTTGACATTTTTATTAGAAAAATTGGAGTTTTTACTCTTATACAGAAATCGAAAAATATCACCTTTGTCTGCTCAGTCGAAGCCAATTTGGCGATTTGCTCACAAGTAAATGTTGCAGCCGAATCAAGAGCTACCTTCCTTTTCTCGATACTGTTCACTAAAATAACGATTCAGGAGGGAACAAGAAAAGCAGTTACCCATTCAAAATATGGAACACGTATGTAATGCTAAAAAAATTTGACGACTAATTTATTGTTGCGTTGCCGACAACATTTGCGCGTAATAATGACGATGTTCTACAAATAATTTTCACGCGCAAGTCTCGGGCAAGCTGCCGGCATTGCGAGCATGTCATGAGTTTATGCGCAATGATTATCGCAGCCAGAACGGCACTATATTAAACGTCAAACCTATAGGACTTGACGTAATGTTATTCCACTTGAGAATATTAAGCAAGGGTGTGGAAGCAGTGCAGATTAGGTAGCGGTAAGTCCAGTTATGTTTGAGCATATTTTCTTAATCTCTGTAGACAATTCTGACTGATTTGGTAAATTCTGCAGAACCACGAGATTTCTTCTAAAAAGCCTAAGACTCTGCAGACTTTTATGTCTGAATAAATTATGAAAGCATTGGCATCTTCAAGGCGGGATTCACATCACGTACGAATTTTAAAAGAATAACAAGGAACCAATCAGCTTGTGTCCGGCTCTCACTCCTTGTGGGCGGGATCATCCCAGCAGGCGGAGTTGTCCCAGTTTTGCGCAATGTTGGAAACTGTTGTATTATGTAATCCCATAGCCGGGTTTTGTACGGTAATTACATTCAACTTACAGAAATTTTCTTCGCACATAGCTAATACTCTAAATTCTAGTGAATTTGCAGTTTATCTAGTGCATTTGCAGTGTCAACAACATTCGCGCGTGGTAAGGGCTATGAGGTACAAAATTGGGATATTGAGTTACCGCCTATTTTATTTTGGCGCAAATGATCGCAGAGGCGCTTCATTAGTGTTGGAAACTATGAATTTCAAAAGTCTGAACACTTAGCAAGACGCTGTAAAAAGCTAAGGACTTACTTGAAAGATTTTCTTTTGCACCAAAGTTTTGCAATGAACGAACACATTGCGTTGAACGAAGATTCAGGGCCACATCGAGAAGTGTCCACTTTCTCGAGTATTCGGCGTACGGTCCACATATGAGTTTTGTATTTACATTAAAATAGGATTTGCGTAGAACTGATTGTAAGCCAGCATCGTCGTCCTTTTCGATGTATTGCAGGGCAGCTAAATGTGATAAGTAAGTTATACATAGTCATATTTCCTAGGCTTTAAAGAAGTGTTTTTGCTTCAGGATTATAGATGTGGTTGGATACACAGTTGAAAAAAAGAAAGAAAGTCTAATGTATGGACACTGGGAAGGGATCTTTCATATTGCCTTGCAGTAGCGGCGCTCGTCTGATTGGTCAGAATCGGCTGCGATTGGTCAAGTTCCAAGAGGGCGGAATAAGGGCAAAAATCAGTTGAGTTGCATTGCAAACAACTTTTGTACATTTATCATGCAAGTAATCCTCTACACTCTTCCACTGACCATGCGTAACTCGTCCACAGTTTTTAGCAGCGCCGCACGCAGCGAAGTGAGTTCGCGCGCAAGCGTTTAGCAGGGCTTTCATTCTTTGACAAATTAATCTGGTAAAAATAAGTTAATCTAAAAATCATGGAAATTCAGCTAAACAATGCCCAAAAACTTACAAAGCATGTCGATTGCGTTGTTGTTCCAAACTTTTCTCGTACTTGGTGAGTCATCGTCTGGTCGAAACTTCTGACGCACATCTATGCTTCCTTGGCTATGCACTAAATCATTTAATCTTTGCAAAATAAACTCTGGATCTACATGGAACAAACTAAAAAAGTATTTTTTCCTCGAATCTATTTTGTAAAGAAATTTTTGCTTTTTTCGTCTTACCAACCTCGAGCGAACTTAAGCAAGCGATGAGGCATCAAAGCAAAGTCCTAGTTTTATCATTTGCGCGATTTTTTTTTCGAATTTTCAAATGAGTCTATTTTTCAGCTCCAACTTTCGCTAGCAATCCAATCACTCGCGATCACCGTTATGCTACTATAGCTCCAGATATAATATTAGATTGTCCCAGAAGTAAAGACCATTTTCGAATAGATTGAGCTGTTCTTGTTTTCCACAGACTTGGGGTACGATTAGATAGACTGGAGCAAGCTCTACAAAGACCCCCAAAGATCTAACTAAGCTGTAATCCAGGTATTTTGGAGCCAAAAATCAAATTTTTCAGCTACCCGCAAAATCGGATTTCCTTTCAGAAGATTCCTTTGGACTTCGAACTTGGTCTTTATACTGAAGACACATATTAGGTTGTTGCGAAAATAATGTCCGTTTTTCTAGGCATATATTCCAAACGACTTTTCTCCTTCAGGCTTTCTTTTTCGATACAGATTTTGCACATCATTAGAAAGCTTTCTTCATGTACTTTCTAACGGTGGTAAAACTAAGCTTTTACCTCATCTGTGAGATTTTCACCAGCATTTTGAACAGCCGCACTCAAAATCAAAATTTCATTGCTCCAACTTTCTTGGCCATAATTCAGGCGCAAATAAACGAATTCTTCTGAAAACATAGCTACTGTATAGGATTGATATTGTTTACTTATTGCATGTTTGAATAAATTTTTCAATTATACCTGAACTGACAGGTCGAGCTTCAAAAAAGATACTCGCTGCCTGAAACTCCATGGGTTCGAAATTTTTCCTGATTAGGGCAGTCGCTGAAACTTCGCTCACTTCTGTAGGCTTAAGGTGAGGACATCTTATCTACAATTTATGCAGAGAAACTTAGCTATTCAGTGCATGAAAAATTCCAAGTTTTCATAGTTTGGGACTTCCAACCTATCACAAATAGGCTTAAAAAAGTGAACAATTTTGAATTTCTATCTTTTTTAACTCGCAGAACTTCTTCGCTAAAGTTCTTTCTATATATGATTTTACTAGTGGGTTGGGTCTACAAAATAAGCTGACTAGCAGCCGTAACAACAAAACTTGAATGAATTTGTAATCTTTCAAAAACGAGGTTTTCAAAAGCAAAACTTTTGGTTTTTGACGCATGGTTTTCTTCCCGTTTGCGATATCAGTATATGCAGGTGCGCCTTAGATTACGAAAGATTTGCTGCTTCTGATGGTCTTGACCGCATTCAAAAATATGAAGACTGAACGAAGTTATAGCTTTTCAAAGTGAAATTTTGCAAAGCGGACATTATTTTTGCAACAACCTAATAGTAGTACCCAAAATATATTTGATGGATTTTTTCGGAGCTCAAATTGGTTCATGTAGAACTTGTATTTCGCGATGATAGGAGCACATACAGGGATAAAGTTTCAAGATTATACTTAGTAAGGCTTGTAGTATACAATGACATATGTAGGAGGGCTGGGGGCGGAGTTTGCCATTTTTGGACTATCTTTTTTCCTCGTTTTCTATGAGCTGAAAAAATCCAGTAAAAGCGTCTTTGAGTGCTACTATGTGCCTACTGTATAATGACCAAGTAGGGGGTCCGTAGTAGTTGTTCTCGTAAAAATCAATTTTCAGGTGTCAAAAATTTTTTTTGGCTTCAGACTTTGCATGGAATGCGACTTAGGCAGGTCTTTGGTAGTTAGTAGAGCTTGGTCTGCTTTATCGAATGATATCTCAAGTCTGCTACGAGAACAAAAACAGCTTGAATCAGTTTTTTGGGATAACCTAACAGAAAGCGGCGTTTTTCCGGTTTTTAACTGTTTTTCCTAATTTTCGCTAATTTTCCTCTCTGTCTACTCATATACTAGAGACTGTGAAGCCACACCTCTATGAACACCTCGAATTATACGTCGTAAGTTCTGCGAAGTCATGGGAAACTTCTTTCCTGAATTTCGAGGTACCACCTCGTACCGAGTCCTGGTCCTGGATGGATACTTAAACTTAATTTCAAAACATAGAAGCTGTGAGATTAGCGAGGAACGTTATTCAAAAAGGCACGTTTTCAAACAAAAGACATATCATCTGCCAAGGAGAAAAGCAAGTATGTTTTTGCAAGAAAATGTTTTTGACACATGCTTCTCTTGAAATGCACAGGTATGTTGAAGCGAAAAGAAGATGAAATGGAACAAAATATCGGAATACGAGGGAACGAAGACACGTATCACAATTCATCAATTACTACATGGTCGTTGAGTGGCTGTGCTAACTAACAAGGGAAGGATACTTAATCGCACTGACGATTGGGTAAGCGGTGTATACCGCGTATACCGTCCCAGACGGTGATCTCTAAACCGCAATCCATATCTGCTATGACGTCATTCTGGAGGAGTTATAAAGGATTTTTGGTGCAGTGGATAGTGGCTTGGACTGCAGAGCTGGACGTCGTGGGTTCGATTCCTCTGGGAGGCCACTCGTTTTGCATTTTTGTAAATTTGCAGGCAAATTGCAAAACCTTTCTACATTGAAAAAAGTTGATTTTTACAATTTGAAGCAATATATTTGCATTTATTGGCACTGAAACACCGTCTAACCTAAATAACACTCGTTTTTAGCCTTTTTCATTAAAAACTTTACACAGTTTTACATTGAAAGGGCTTCATGAACACATATAATATGAAAGCACAAAATGTGCGAATGTGCTCCTCTCTATGTTGAGCACGAATTCGGATTTTTTCAATATAAACTTGAGTAAAGTACTGAAAAGGGCTAAAAACGAGTGTTTTTATATTAGACTGTGTTTCAGTGCCAATAAATGCAAATATATTGCTTCAAATTGTAAAAATCAACTTTTTTTAAGGTAGACAGGTTTTGCAATCTGCCTGCTAAGATTTACAAAAATGCAAAACGAGTGGCCTCCCAGAGTAATCGAACCCACGACGTCCAGCTCTGCAGTCCAAGCCACTATCCACTGCACCAAAAATCCTTTATAACTCCTCCAGAATGACGTCATAGCAGATATGGATTGCGGTTTAGAGATCACCGTCTGGGGACGGTATACGCGGTATACACCGCTTACCCAATCGTCAGTGCGATTAAGTATCCTTCCCTTGTAAGAATAATTAATTAAAAGAAAATCATGGGCTTTGGAAGAAACAAAAAGTTGACAATGTAAATCATTTCGGAAATTTTGGAACTCGAAATGGAAGAAAGTCAGAGGCGCTTGAGTCTTCGTAGTCTAACTGCTTCGTAAATAGGCAGATTAAACAGAAGGTGAAAGGTCTTAGTTGGAGACATGGCAAAAACGACTAGAATGCGGTCAATAGAGGTAAGGCGCTTTTTACTTATATGACGGCGAAGTTAAAAATGTGAAACGCCTTTATAATAGGTTGGCACATAAGTAATATTAATTTCATATATTCTTTGTCTTTTTTGAACGTAGCGCATCCATATTCTGACAATATAAAGATTATGATGTAAGCTGCAAATGCAGACACTTTTGCCGAATTTTGCTTTCTTATCAAATCTAAAGGGGAAAAAAGAGTACTGATTAATAAGATCTTCAAGTACATATAAATTCGAAATTCATTTTAGTTTTTTACGCTCAAATGGTATCGGGGCTTAGAACAAGATCGGTGGAGTAGCCTTCTTGGTGCAGCTCTTCAGTAGTTCCCAAGAACTGCAAAAATAGTAAAATTGTAAAATTGGCTTGGTTACAGAAAAAGCTTTGTGTGTCTCTCTATGTAAGTTGAAGGATGTGAATAGAGACGAGAGATTATCGATGACTGGAAAAGGAAATGTAAGGAAATATTGGTTATAATGCGTGACTGAAATCCCAACACCTACCCTGTTATTGTTATTATGTATGTAAGGGTTATGTTAGGTTTACGGTATAAGTTTTAAATTTTTGATTTCGCAGATTTTGCTGAAACTTGGTCTATGGGGGCTTTTCGACATGCTGATCACTAAAATGAGACATGTCTCGCATGAAAAGGTTTTATCTTCCGAAAGGTCAAGGAATGGATTTTATTTTAGCAACACATGAATATATTCGTTTCCACCGTATTGGTTTACCCTACTGTGCGAAGTTTTAGCGATTCTGAGGTTTATTTAAGTTATCGACAAGTCGCCCTCGAAATTTAACGCATTTGACTTGTTCTACTTTTCAAAGGCGCCTTAACTTGGCTTAGCTTTAAATTTACTTCTTTTTATTGATTCTAAATTGTCAACTTCTAGCTGTGCTGCCTACAATTCCTTTGTGATAAATTTGATTCAGGTTTTGTATGGCTTTAAGTTTGCCAAAAAAATCTTTGAACCTCGATTTTCAGAAGTTTTCGAGGAATGCTTAAATTCTTTCCACTACTTTATCAATAATCAAATGCTTTGCACAGACTTGCAGCTTACATCAATCTTACATGAGGCCAGACAATGAGAGCACTTCATTAAATAAAACGAAATTTATGAAAAAAGTTACAAAATTCATGTACCACCCTAATAATAGTTTTGGTGGTTCTTATTATTAATCACCAAAACAGAGTAACTCACAGTGTCTCCTAACTTTTAGAAAAGGTTTGCGATAGATTTTTGTTACCATGCATGTATTAGGTTGGTTCATAATTAATGCACGTTTTGAATTTCAACCGCAATAAGTCATACACTTTTCATTCTTATATAGGCTTCAAAGTACCGTTGGATAGAGCAAAGCAAGCTCTACAAGATGGCACTCATTTCTTTGCACCATGCTCGATCCACGGAGAGTTCGAACTCAAAATCTAAAGATTTCCAAATGCCCAAAAAATCGGAAAAAATCAGATCTTCGTCCAAATAATTTCTACGGACCTCCCACTCGCTCACATCAATACTATCGATATCTGATATCCATATGTGCGATTGCCGTATTTTTTCCTTGACTAGAAATTGAGAAAACGAAAATTTCCCTGATTTTCTCAAAGCAATGCTGAGCCGTTTTTGCACATGTAGTTCTATACTACAAGCCTAGGTAAGCATAAGTGTAGGTTTTCAGCCTATTTCGAACGGTACTTTTCGAGAAATGTCGATTTTAGCACTGAAACTGAAACGAAAAAATCCGAATTTGTTATTTTTCGAAAACTACCGCTTGGAATGGGCTGAAAATCTACAGTTATACTTACCTAGGCTTGTAGTATAGAACTACATATGCAAAAACGGCTCAGCATTGCTTTGAGAAAATCAGGGAAATTTTCGTTATCTCAATTTCTAGTCAAGGGAAAAATGCGGCAATCGCACATATGGATATCAGATATCGATAGTATTGATGTGAGCGAGTGGGAGGTCCGTAGAAATTATTTGGACGAAGATCTGATTTTTTTCAATTTTTCGGGCATTTGGAAATCTTTAGATTTTGAGTTCGAACTCTCCGTGGATCGAGCATGGCGCAAATTCATGAGTGCCATCTTGTAGAGCTTGCCTTGCTCTATCCAACGGTACTTTGAAGCCTATATAAGAATGAAAAGTGTATGACTTATTGCGGTTGAAATTCAAAACGTGCATTAATTATGAACCAACCTAATATTTAATGTGGTAAAAAATTTGGAGTGTTCTAAATTTTCTGAAAGTAATTGTCAAAATTAAGAGAAACCAACAAGCTGTTGACAGGCTAGCGATCATGAAAAATTGATTTCACTCTGACGTGTAGAAATTTCTACAAGGGGTGCAACTCCTACAGTGAGTTAGAAAATAGTAGCAGCTGCTATATAAGGTATAGGTGCTTTCATTCTCATTCTAAAATCTCCATTAAACATTTAGTTCTTAAGAATCATACACTTGTTAGGAAACCATAATTATCCTTTCTGCGCAATCGATCTTTTTTGCATTAAGGCAAGGGTTAGCCCGTCGCAATGACTTAATAGTCTCAGCTGATAATCGGATCGGGTCTTTTATATTCTTGTGAATCTCTATTCCTTCGCGGGGTCGATCCTTGCAATCGTTATTGCCAACCCTCTCGAAGTTGAGCCAGATGTACTCCGATTAGAAAAGTCTAATGTGTACTTATTGAGCTTCATATAAACAAGGTTCTCAATTTGAAAAGCCCATTTTGAGCTAACCAAAAGAAATACGTTTTTAAAGCTCCTTGAATATCACAGTAAACACAAGCATAAGTGCTTTCAAACATTTGAAAATGAAGTTATGAGACGAAATTTTGCTTCAAAAAAACCTTGACAAGGAAGTGCCGTCAAGGTCGGTCATAATTTTTACATTTGAAATTGGTAAGTTGTCATTGAAGGTCACTGCAAAGTGAACAGATTTGGTAACTGTTGGCGCTTTAATCTAATACTTAGGCTTTGAAAAAGTTTGCCCAATGCTCCAGAGAATGCACATTTTTGAAGCAGAAATACTTGTAAGCAATCAGAAATTTGAAGCAGTAAAAAACTTAGTTTTTTCCACGTAAAATGTAAAGCATAAGGTGGAAAGTTTTGGAAACAAGGATACGGGAAGATAATAGGAAGATTTAGGGGAAAGAGACGAGTGGAAGGTGCAGAATGAATTTTGACACATTGCCAAGAAGTTTCAAAATCAAAAATCTAAATAAAGTTCGTTAGACTCACTTTTCTTCTGTTGAGCGATTCTTCGCTGGACCCTGAAATCAACAAATTTTATATCCACTATTATCATTTTATTTTTTACTACAATCAATTTAATGATGATCTATTTATCAAAATATACCCTTAGAACATTATCAATGAGGAAATAACAACATCTACAGTTTTCGACGCGTTTTAACTACTACTTTTACCTTTTTTTGAACTTTTTAACCTTAGTGAAATGGTAACTGCTTAGAAATATGTTTCTCTAACATTATCAATGATTAAAAATCAAAATACCTGGCCGATCGTTCATCAAAACTTTTTTGTTTTCGTATAAGGGATGCAGACGACGCAAACGTGTGCGCAGCGCCGGCGCAAACCCTAATGAACGGTCGTCGTAGTGACTCATCGAATTGCCTCTGTAGTGGTTGCGTCATAGCTGGAATCACACACATTTCTGATCCGTAATTGACGTCACCGGTTATTATAACTTGATCTACTACTCGACTTGAACATTCTGCGAAAAAGAGACATTTTTGGGTGTGCTGAAGAGGTAAAACCTGTTTGTACAAAGACTTCCGTGTCGGTTGTACGTGATCACAGCTTGTGAAATTTTTTCTTTTTTTTTTTGTTACGCTAATTGGAAAAAAAGTTTTGTAAAGATTACTGCCGCCAAATATGTAGAAGTATTGAGGCTGTTTCATATCTTGAAGAAATGTTTTTAATATGAATTTATATTATTTAATTTTTGCAAAATTTCCTCGAGATTATTTCTTCTGCTTGGTGATTTTTCTCTGAATTTTGAAATATGTATTCTTATGTTTCTGATAAATTTCATCTCAATATTTTATTTTTATATTCGAATATATTGTGCCTGAGTATCCATTTAAATCAGAAGATGCATTAGAGTAAAAATGAACACCAAGTAAGTCTATCTTCCGTTGACGCTTAGCATCAAAAAAGCTGATTTATTATCAACTTGTTAAAGAATGATTAAAATTAGGTTGTAAAAAAGTTCATAATCTTGGCTTTTATTCTGACGCATTTTCACGCGGTTGAGTTGTGAAGACAAAATCTTTGTGAAGTGTTGTGAAGCAAAATCCAATATTTTTCATTATTTTTTTAAATTTTTATCCAAGTCTAAGTGTATCTGATTTATAAACTAAAAGTAGAACGATTTTCACCAATTTTCATGATTTTTTCTGTATTGGAATTTGCGCTAAAACAGAGAAAGCCGTTTGTAAACTTTTCTTCTTTACAACGTATTCAATTACCAACAATAATATGTATTACTTCGTTCAGAAAATCATTTATTATTTCTTTATCATAAAATTGCTGAAATATTGCTATTTGAACAGAATATGTTGTGTCAGAATATTTGTAAAAATTTGATATCTGAAAAATTACTTCATGATCGAAAGGAAAGCCTTATCGATGCTTCAAAAATCAGTTTTTATAGTTTTTTCTCTTTGTAAATATTTCCTGTTCTCAAGAGACTTTTCTTACCAAAGAACAAATAAGGTATGTCGCATACTCAACCTTCTACAGAAAGCTCTCAAAACTTGTATGTGAAGATGGTTTCTTCTAATGGCACAAGTTCCAATCAAAGCAAACCGGATTAGAATTGCAAAAGCACTCCTTCCCCTAATCATGGCTTGTTAGAGTAGAACGTGTACGGGCTTGGTCCCAAGTCTTTTGTGTTTCCATATAGTTGGGAGCAATTTGGAACAACGGTATGCGTCGGAGAGAAAGTGGATGAAGATGCGGCTATTTCGAGGTCATTTTTCAACCAGACACAACAAATAATCAATTCTGAGCAATTTCATGGGTTTTTGAAACTCAAAGAAAAAGAAAAAAATCTAAGAATAGGAAAGAAACTAAGAACATAAATGAGAATAAAGAACACTTGATCGTGAAGTTTGATGCAAAAGTGTCACTATGAGTTTCAAGGTGACCTTTCTTCTGATACTCTTCTTCGGCATGGCTGTAAAATCTGCCTATTCTTTTAAAATCATAAAAATATTCTTCCGTAAATCTGGCACCAAATTAAAAAAATACAGTCCAACAGCACGAATTCTTTTCCGTAGAAAAAAATAAGTTGCAACCATATTCTGATAAAACCAATTTCTGAAGCTTTTTTAGCGATCACAATTTGAGAAAATAAGATGAATTTTTTTTATTTGCTAGCCTGTATCGATATGCCAATATGTATTTCTGCTCAGAGCACGTGAAGAAAGTGCATGAGATTTTCTACAAAACTATTTTGAACGACACTAGTTTGGTGAATTTTGAAAAAATACTCCCAAACATTTGGTGAAATCTTGTGGACCAACCTATAATCTCCAGGTAAAGTAAGAGTGTAAACAATAAGCTTAGAAAAAGAAATGACTGGCACATAATCATCAAATTAATTTTTTCTGTAGCTTCATCTGTTCTACTTATTCAGCCTATACCATTAAGCAAGGAACTGGATTCGGACCGTACACAGTTAATGCATACACGAAAATGTAATGAAAAAGTTAGAAGCTTGATTAACCTTGTATTTCTGTGCTAATGCTTAATGAACCCTCTCTCAAAACCTGTCCATATACGTAAATAAGAGCTATAATATCATAGACTATAATAATTGAACTAGTTCTGTCCAAAGAGAAAAAATTATCCCGGTTAAACCTGAGAATCATTCTCGTTTTGATTCACCGAATGTATCACACTAGTTGTGTGTTTATATAATAAGTTTACAGTAAGTAAGGAAATCTACAGAAAGGCTTTCCAGTCATTCATGTCTTAGATTATTAGCCGCTATAATATTTCATAGGAATTTTCCAGACGGGACTAATACAAGTTCGTCAAAGACCTCTGCAAGTATAAATTGATCAGGATTTGTTATTTTGATACTCAATAAAGTATTCAGCTTCAGCAAGTGTTTCGCACGTATGCACTCGAAACATTGGTAGTGAAACAATTACCCTAATTTCCGGGGTATAAGGCGCACCTTGTATAAGGCGCACCCACCGCAGCGAACAATGGCGCGAAAACGCTTTCTAAATGATTGCTCTCTTAATCTAGAAAGCTGAAGACTCAGTGTGCTGTGATTATTCTTCACTTCTTATAAATCATGCCCAGGTACTTTTTACTCTTCTTTGAACGTATACTTTCAGGTTTAGATGATTCTTTCTTTTGTTTTCAATGATATTGCCTGTGCTGCATTTTGTGCTTTCCTTCGTTTCCAATAACGCTACTGTTAGTGAAACGGTCCTTTCTTTACAATGATACTACTGATATTTTGAAGGGGCTGTTTCTGTCCTATTCTTGTCATTCTTGATAAAAGAAAAGGTAGAGATTTGCTGTATACAGCTTGTGCGGCGTCGCGCATCGCAAACGTCATCGCACATCAGTCCGCGAGCGATGAAAGCTACTGCGCCTTATACCCCGGAAATTAGGGTAGGAAGACGCAAAAAAAAAAGAGAAAAATTATTTAAGAAAGCTGAGTTCGAAGAAACTGTGTAACTGGCAAACCCAGTGTGAGAGTGTTTGTCTTCTAGCCAGCGCTTCCTAAATATATGGTTTCGGAACAAGCAATTTTCACCTCTTGAGTTCAGGTTGGTGGATGAAAAAGTCTTTCATTTCTCTTCAAATAGAAAAATCCTCATAGTAAACTCACAAGTTGACGCCAACATGACAAAAACAGAAAAAGTGAAGTATATCCGCCAGTTTTATAGAGGGAGTTTGCAGTGCCGCCCGTAATTTGTGAAAAAATCACTGCACTCCGCTGGAGTTTGCCGAACTTCGCGTCGCATCGTGATATCTTGCTTCAGAGTCGACGAATTCTGAAACCAAAAGCACCATTCAACTCATCTCGACGAGATGCATCATATTCTATGGAGATGCCTATTTGAGCGTGACAGTCGGTCAAATTTAAGGATTTTTTTCTCAGATTCATGCTCACGGTACTACTCAGAGTGTTTAATCATCGCACAACGATCAACCTACTACATGCAAGAATCTGGAAGGATCCGTAAAATTTAACTAAATATCGTGCTAATATAGGCACTTCTATATATTAGAAGATGCATCTTGTCGAGCTGAGTTGAATGTTGCTTTTGGATTCAGAATTCGTCCATTTTGAAGCAAGATGTGATGATGCAACGCGAAGTTCGGCGAACTCCGGCGGAATGCGGTGATTATTTTCAGAAATTGTGGGCGGTATTGTACTTTGATAATGTAATACGAATAATATGCATTAATCTAGTTGAGCCAACATTTTTAGAATAGTTGTGTTGCACATCCACATTACTTCATTTATTAGCACTCGAAGTACAACATCGAACAATCTTTTGTAATTGCATCTTATTTGATATTTATACAGTGAAACAAATTAGAAGGCACAGCAGTGCGAAACAAACTAAGATTATCTATAAATCCATTTTTGTTACCAAAAAAGCATCAACTTTCGGAAAAGCTACAAGCTTCAGTTCTTATAATGACAAATGTAGGCTATCTCCAACGCGCTGACGGTTTGATTTTCGTAACTTTTTGATGAAGTTTTGATTAGTCGTAAAGTAAATAACCTTTTCTCTGATACTGATGTTGGGAGGATGTTGAAGCTTGTAGGATTATTTGAAGAACCGTCTCGTCTGCAAGGTTGCGGGAATTTTGAACGAAATAAAAAGAGGACCTTTAGAGGACCTCTGCCACTAAGGAATTAAGTTAATAGAGTTTTTTTTTTCCAATGATCAGACGGAAAAGACTGAGTTTTTGTGAATATGCACTTTAATACGACATGGGCAGTATTACTAACCATACTTTCAAGTAAAGCAACTCACATTCCTTGTACAAAAATACAATAACAAAACATTACAGCAAAAAAATGACAAAGAATTTGAGTCTCAGCTTTGAGGTCTAGAAAACCCATAGCATGAAAGGAAATGCATAAATTTGCGTTGCAAAATTTTCTCAATTTTGAAGGAAGAATAAATATGAGTGCTCATTTATATTGTTTGTGGGAGCTGCATGAAGAGATATTTGCACAAATATGCAGCGCTGAACCATATGTTTTGCTCTAAGTAATTGGAATTCATTTGGCTCGCTTACAACACAGCAAATTTTCTCGGGTAGTTTTTTTACGCTTTCTTTATCGAAAGCAAAAGATCCTGTATACAATTGATATCTAAAATACAGCTCTCATCTTTTGAAAGAAAAGATATGCTAAAAATCCGTTGTTATTTATTGTGAAGAAAGAATGATGCGGGATGTTACATATTTGTTCCTAAAGTGATTTTCAGGCTATGCTGAGTACCTTTAGGGTTCTGAAAGCTCAACAAAATTCCATATCTGATAATTACTTTTAGAAAAGGCGTAATATTCCAGAGATACTTTGTATTTTTTCAGAAATTCGCGATATCTACAAAAGTAAAGAAATGCGATGAACATTTGCCAGAAAAAAACTTGGTTCAATTCTCTTTTTTCAAAGGTGGATGCGATGCTGTAAATTTGAAGCGAAAATGGGAATTTTTCATACGAAGGGTAACAATATCTAGTTTTTCTGCTTAGAACAAAAATCTTGTATGCATGTCTACTTATCTTGAAAGCATCAGAATGCACTGCTGGTGAAAATAATACCTGCGGTTGGGATATTATGCACATTAATTATAGATTAATTACACTTGAAAAAGAAGATTGTCTATGAATGATAAGCACTGCACTGAGCTGTTGTGGATCTAGTTCCTTCTGCTTCGCTCGAAAAATTACAGGGAAAGCACGAAAGGATAAAAACAGATTTGCCCAAAGTAGACCTATGTTGGGGATTCAAACGTAGATTTCTAGACCACCAAATTATAAAAATACAATGGTGTTCCCAGAGATTTGTGATGGGAGAACAGAAAATGAGCGCAACAGTGTTCTTGAATGAAATTTTCTGAGAGTTCTGTCCATTTAAGGCAAGCTCATCAGAAGACTGTGGAAAAAGGGGGCTCACCAAATTTTGAACTCATGTAGACCCTTTCGAAAAAAATTCATTACTTACCATTCATAGCTGTGGAGGTGGGGGGGGGGAGCGCAACGATTATATGCGTGCAATTTTTTTCTCAGAATATCTACAAATTGGCTCAAAACCCATCTACCCTTCGATTCAACTGGATTGACGGTTGCAAGGAGAGGCTTCGTGACCTAGTTGAGGTTAGAGAAGTGATCAGAGAACACGCGCACCAGTGAGACGCAGACTGCTTCGCGGGCGCGAGTGGCCTTGATTAGGTCACAAAGCACAGAACTTCAAAACACCAACGAAATAGCGTATGACTCGTGGTAAAAATGGGAAATTTTAAGACTTATAACTAGTACTTTTTTTAGTTTGAAATAATTTGAAACCCCTAGAAATGAATTTTATGAACATAATAAAGTATGTCAATGTTCATAACAATACAATATGCAATTTGTAGTCCTTGTAACTTCACAAAAAATTTCTAGTCGAAAAATAATTAAATAGTTTTTCTTCTAGAAAATACCGTTTCAACACTGAATTATTAGGTTGTCAAGAAAACAATGTCGTTTTAGTCCAGATATCCTCGGGTAAAATTGATATTACTCAAGAACGGGAGCATATCGGAGGCCAAAATTCTATGGTTAAAGTTACGAAGCTTCGTAATAAACAAAGACATATGTGGGAGGAGCCCACTACTACGGAGGCGGACTCTGCCATTTTCCATTTTTCAATTTTTTTCTTGGTTTCTAAGCATGGGAAAAATATACCAAGTGTAGCTTTGTATAAGTGCATGTGTCTTTTACATGCAGGAGCAAGTGAGATGTTCTCAAGATTTTCTAAGGCAAAAATACAATTTTTGGCATCACGAGTTGGTCATATGTTTCGGTCTGAAATTTGCGCGAAAAACAAGTTCTGCCAATGTTCGGATGTCATCTTGTAGAGCTTCCTTTGCTCTATCGAAGGGTGCCTTTCACATATTTTTTTGGATTTGCCTCATGGCTTTGCTATGAAAAACAACAGTATTTCCTTGACAACCTAATATAATGGGTCGAGGGAGGGTGACAGTGGTCATTCGGGCAGCTTCTCACTGCTTTGAGATCTCCCAAATAAAGAACAAGAAAAGAACCACAAGATTTATTAGGTTGGTAAGAAAGTTCTCGGACATTTTAAGACTAGAACTGCTATTTCCCGAAACCTAATGCATATACATCCGAAAAAGATACCGTTCGATAGAGCAAAGCAAGCTTTTTGAAAAATATTGATTTTAGCATGGAACATCCGAGTACGGAGTCAATTCGGTAATTTTTTTTGGAAACTAGAGCCTATAGAAAGCTAAAAATTTAGGGTTATACTTCTAAGAGGGTGTACTATACAGTTACACGTGTGGGAACAGCGTAGCTTCGTTTTTGTACAAGCATGAAAATCCTTGTTTTCTCGATTCTTAGGTGAGGAAAAAATAGAGGAACGGTACATTTGAGTGTCTGATATGGTGCGCAATTTGCATGAGCAAGTTGGAGATTCGTAGAATTTTTTTGAATGAAAATATGATTTTTTTTTCCAGTTTTTCGAGCCCTCAGTACGACTCAGATTTTGGATGCAAACTTACCGTGGTTCGAAAATGGGGCGAACTTTCGCTTACCATCTTGTAGAACTCGCTTTGCTCTATCGAATGGTATCTTTTTCGGACGTATATGCATTAGGTTTCGAGAAATAGCAGTTCTAGTCTGAAAATGTCCGAGAACTTTCTTACCAACCTAATAGTTTTGATTATTTGAAACTTTGCAGAAATGATCCTATGAACATAATAAACTAACCTCTGATTCAACTAGCTTAGCGGTTGGAAGGCGGGTCTTTGTGACCTAGTTAAGGCTAGGTAATGATCAAAGAGCATGCGCGCAAGAGATGCAGAGTGCGTCGCGGACGCTAGCGGCCTTAATTAGGTCACAGAGCCCCTCCTCCCTGCAGCCAAGCCGGAATCAAAGGTTAAAACTTCAAAACACCAACGAAATAGCGTATGGCTCGCAGTAAAAATAAGAAATTTGAAATGAACTTATGACTAGTATTAAGTTGGCACGAAAGTTCTGTCGCACCATTTTCAAAAATTCATAACTTCTGATTTTTCCAACCGATTTGACTGCCTTTATTTTTATATGGAAGAGCAAGTCATGCTCTTTATAATGACATCTTAGCTGCTTGCTATTGATTATCTGCTGCATAGATAGGAGCGATAGAAGAAAATTGGTCAAAATTCGAATTTTCTGTGTATGGTCATAAATCGGAAACTTGCAACAAAAATCGGAGCAGTCGGTATTGTAGGTTATTTCACCAGCTCTTTCTACCAGTCCAAAGCTTGCGCCGATTGAACGTTTCTATGAAAAGTTATGATTTTCGAGCAAGCACTACAAAAGGGCGAATTTGATTTATTTTGGCATTTTTCAGGAAAATCCTAACTTTTCATAGAGACGCTAGAAAGAGCTGGTGAAAGAACCTACAATACCGATCCGATTTTTGTTGCAAGTTTCCGATTTTTTATGACCATGCACAGAAAATTCAAATTTTGACCAATTTTCTTCATCGCTCCTATCTATGCAACAGTGATCAATAGCAAGCAGCTAAGATGTCATTATGAAGAGCATGACTAACTCTTTCATAAAAAAATAAAAGCAGTCAAATCGGTCGGAAAAATCAGAAGTTATGAATTTTTGAAAATGGTGCGACAGAACTTTCGTGCCAACCTAATACTTTTTGTTTTAGTTTGAAATAATTTGAAACCCCCCAGAAAGAAATTTCATGAACATAATAAAGTATGTCAATGTTCACAACAATACAATAATCAATTTGGAGTCATTGTAACTTCATAAAGAAAAATCCCAGTCAAATAGTTTTTCTTCTAGGAAATACCGTTTCAACACTGAATTATAATGGGATGAGGGTGGGTTGCATGATTACGAATCTCCTCGATTTGAGATTTCCCCAATAAAGAACAAGAAAAGAACCACAAGATTTAGTTTTTCAGTTTTGATGGCACGCAAATTGAAAGTGAACAGGCAAATACTGTTTTAAAAATAGAAGATATTACATTTGCAATGAAAAAATTGTATCAAAAAATCGTTTCATTAAAACAGCAACAAATAAGAGGAAGGAAAAGTGCATTAATTGGGAGTCAACCTAATATAATATGCATCAAGAATTACGAACCATTTATGTAGTCACAATAATATTTCCCTTTTGATATTTGAAAAAAACCCCTCGTTGAATATCAGCAGGTTTTTTTTTTGATAACTTCAAAACGAGGGTATCTTTTGGTGCAAAATTTGACTCACAAGTGCCTCTACAATTAAGGCAAGATATATTATTATTTAATAAGACTGATCGTATGAATTCAATAAAACTGAGAGCATTACAATTTCAGCTGAACATTCTCTGATATAGAAAATATAACACTAAAGATGGGAGTGGTTCTGATATCGTTGTTGCTCTTGGCATCATCGTGATCGCCTTGAGTAGCCCAATTTAATGAATGTTTATTCAAACGCCCTCGGAGATGTTGTTTGTACTGTATGGCAACGATCACGTCATCATTCCAAGGACCACATCTTTCGGTATGGCAGGAATGATCAAAATAGTACTGATAAAGCACCTGATCGGAAAAACCATGATTTCATAATTATCAACTTTGGAGTTCACGTAAAAATTATCCGGAATCAGGGCTCGGCACAGCTGGCAACAGATGAGGCTGGATATCGTTTTTGGCACAAAAAGCAAAGGTGATATCGTTTTTGCTACCAAAAAGACACAACAACTACGTTTTTAGTAGACTTTTCTTTTTTTGAGGTTTCTTGCGTGTCAGGGTTTAGGGTCAAAGACTTCGTACGGAATTTTCAAGTTTAAAGGGAAAAGAAATTTCCCTCGTGCCAGCTCGTGCCGAGCCCTGTCTGGAATTGCAATGAGTTTCTTGATTTTGATGAGGACAATCTGAAGCAAGCAATCCAGCACTTAAACGACCAGGTATGGCAACGTTATGTTTGAAGGCTTCATAAAACGGCAATTTTTTCGAAAAATTACCTTGACTTTATTTCTCACGGCATTTCAATACTCAGAACATTCCTTAAACACTCTATTTTAGTCGTAAGTTTTTTTTACAAATCGTATATACTAACTAAAGATTAATTGCTAATCCTAACTAAATATCTATATGTCTTCTAATTATTATGTGCTTCAAGTAATGGTGCAACACTGCCACACTCTCTTAGGTGCGCGTAAGATTTAAGTGTTATACTAGAGATTTTTTCGAGTCGTAAGCAAGAAAATAAATCTAAAAAATGCGAAAATCGTAACTATTCGTAGAAACGCCCAATCAGCACGAATTTTCTTCGAATGGAAAGATTTTGTCATAAAACAAGCTTTATTCATACGAGAGAACCATTTTTTAGTGTCTTTCTCTACTAGCTCGTATCACTGCAATATGACAGTAATGTATTTCGCCTCAAGTACTGTTAGAAATTGCAAGATGTTCTCTATCTAGTGTTTACCAAAGCAGAAGATCTTATTGAAGTTGGGAATAATTATGAGAATTCCAATTTAAGCCCAAGACTTATGCATCAACCTAATATCTTGTGCTCCTCAGACAGCTTATGGTTTCGATTCGGAATGTCTTTAAAAAATGATGGGCACAAAAGTTTCATTGCACCATCGTCAAGAAGTTTCCAGAAAGTAAGATTATAACATAAGTTTTGTTACACTTTTTTTACCGCCAAAAATAACTCTCATTTTTTGGGGGGGGGGCGGTGCAGCTTCTGATTGAGCATAGTAAACTCTACAAAATGGTTCCTAGAAATTTGCAACAACTATGATTCATGCTAACTTTGCATCCAAAAACAAAAATTCAAATGTGCAAATGAATGGAAAATAATCAGAGCTCCGTCCCAAAAAATCTTGAAAATGTCATAAGTTGCACTCCCAAATGCTTTCTACATAAAACAGTTATAAATACGCCGCATTTTCCCTTGGCTAGAAATTGAGAAAACGGGAATTTTCAGGAGTGGTAGTAATTTGCTCGAAACCATCATGTTAACTGTGTTTTCATGACACCAGCTAACCAGCAGCTTCACATCATTTTCCCAACGAAACCACAATTAACCAATAGGAAACCTTGAAATGCTATCTTGCGAAGCAAAGACATTAGAGAAGATCGAAACTCCAACCATTCTCATGCTTGTCGGCAATCATTGCACTTTACCAAATTTGCAGTTCGGTCTCCAGCCTTGCACCTTCCTAAAGCCTTATCTAAGCTGTAAACAAGTGAGCTTTCTCATAGTAAGTTGCAGAATGATCTCCCTTACTCTTCTTAACTTGCAAAACCAACACATCATTGTTTGAAACGAAAAAGTGGTCGGGGGTACTTTTTCATTTTAAACTATGATGTGGTGGTTACACGTCTGCGTATCATGAAATGAAGTGCTGTTTTCATTACTCTATCTGATAAGGGAACAATGGTGTTAACCTGCTGTTTAAGTCATAGTTTGGTTTAGAATGAAACAAGCATGAAACAGTTATGGTTTTCTGCTAGTTACTTGCTTGTTTCATGATTTTGTATGAACGATTGAACTGAGTGGCCGTGAAAAGATGATCATGCTTACCACGATGTAACCATGATTGAACTATCACATCATTTGTTGGTTTCGACCAAATTACTACCACTCCAGGTTTTTACCAAGCCATGTTGAGCTCTATAACACTAGCAGTCATACACTACAAGTCTTCAAAAGTACTAAATTTCCTTCCATTCTATGTAATCTAAGAAAAGTATAAAAACAGCTTCCTTCCGACTTTTTTATACAAAACTTGATATTTCTGGCAGACTAGCTCTTTAGAGGGCGGAATTTTAATGGTTGTAAACACATCTTCGTCACGATATTCCTGGAATACCTTATGAAAGAAGCAAAACAGCAAAGTGCAAATTCATATTTGAAGTCAGCGACCTTGATTAGCCCGGTATAAAATTTCTGGTTGGCTTGTTTGGTTTTCTTTTTTTCTTTTTATTTTTATTACGGTTTAGCTGGGATAACCTTGAAAAGAAGCATCGTAGTAAAGTGGAAATTTCATATTCGAAATCAGCGTCTCCCATTACCGTAGTATAAGAATATAGCCTCCAAGGTCTAAAATCCTTGTCGAAGTATGTACCGTAATCCTACATTAATGAAAGTGATCGCTGATTCGCTCTATACTGTAAACCTAAGTTGAACCTCGCACTACACAAAGGTACCCCAAGTTCGTCAAAGACATCAAAGCAAGGGAGTTACTAAAGATCAAACAGGGTGCACATTTCTTGGGACATTCTATATATTAGGATGGTCCGAAAGTTCGTTCGCACCATTTTCAAAAAATCATAACTTCTTTGCATCACAGTGATTTTGCGCAATTTGAATTTCATTAGAAAGCGAAAAGCATGTACTTTCCAAAAGTCTCCTGGTGACTTCCTAGCATGTTTAGATTGCAGAGATAAAAATGAAACGAGAACATCCAAAATTCGGATTTTTAAGCAAAATTCTAAAAATCTAGGAACTGTGCGATAAAATCCAGAACAGCCATCATCTTAAGTCTTCTTATACTTTATCACTAACTGAGTTAAGTTTGTGCTGATCGAGTTCTTCTTTCAAACGTTACGATTTTTTGATAAAAAATTCCAAAAAATCACTTTCCTAAGAATTCTTGAAAAAGTGATTTTTCGGAATTTTTTTATCAAAAGTTCGTAACTTTTGAAAGAAGAACTCGGTCAGCACAAACTTGACTTAGTTAGTGATAAAATATAAGAAGACTTGAGATGATGGCTGTTCTGGATTTTATCGCACAGTTCCTAGATTTTTAGAATTTTTGCTTAAAAATCCGAATTTTGGATGTTCTCGTTCTTTCATTTTTATCTCTGCAATCTAAACATGCTAGGAAGTCATCAGAAGACTTTTGGAAAGTACATGCTTTTCGCTTTCTAATAAAATTTAAATTGCGCAAAATCACTATGATGCAAAGAAGTTATGATTTTTTGAAATTGGTGCGAACGAACTTTGGGGCCGACCTAATAACTACCAGTATGAAAACACCACAGCATTGTTTTGATAAAATCCTGCGAATTTTCGTTCCCTTAATTTCTAGCCCTGAAAAAATACAGCCGATGTCTGCTGTGGAGAGCATATGCGTGGAGAAAATTAGAGATCCATAGGATATTTCTGAACATTGTGAATTGTTGAAACTTTTCGTATCTGAAGGTCTTAGATCTTGATTTGTAAATCAAAATGGATCGAAGCTAGTGCAAAGTTTCGTACCGTCATGTAGAGCTTGTTTTGCTCTATCAAACTTTATTCTCAAATCTGACTAGTAAAAACTTAAGCAACGAAACTTATGTTGCGATTTAATACATACTTATAAGGTGTATTATTCTATCATTTTTATTCCAACTTTCACTGAAAGTTTTTCTTTATTGGCATTTCTCCCAAAGACATTCACACTTTATTCAACAAGACAGTTCGTTTTGAGTTCTGCAACTAATTTTGAAGTATCCATATAGAAATACTCTTCCTTTGATGTCCGATTCTTATTGTTACAAAACACTTGATTTTCTCTTTTGACAGAAATTGGAGTTATAACTGTTGAGATCTCAGGAAAATCTGACTTTTAGTAAGGATGCGACAGAACTCTTTACCAAATTAGAAACATCACTCTTCAAAATGTTCGAAATTATTTTGCTCTGAAAATCACGCAAGCTCAATCATTCTTTATAACTTCGATATATTCATGGAGGTATACGAGCTTTCAAAAAAAAACTAACAAACTCTTTAGTCACTTCATGATACACTGTACTCAAGATTCTCATGTAATCACATTGTTCGAGTCAGGACTGAACAAAGTTCATCGGTGAGAAACTGTCATCACGTATCACATTCAGTGTCAGCTGTTTAGACACTACGTTCCAGTTATTTTGTTTATTACGAATGAGTAAGCAATCGAATCAAATACGTGGATTTATTGACGGAGGTGTCATCATTTCGTTGTCTAGCCATTGTCTCTCGGAAAAACAACTTTGAAATGATCAACAGAAACTCTAAAGATTTCAAAATTATCGTGCTAGAATTTATTGAGGCTAGTGACCCGGTTCCGTAAGCTGGGCATTTATGGGACCAGATATATTGGAATAGAACCATATTTATAATGATGGACAAACACACAAAATCTAGCTAAATGCCGCTCAGAATAAGAGGAATGAAGCCATACTTTTACGATAACTCTTTATGGGTTCTTGTTAACTTATAAAGAGCTATTTCTGTGCACAGATTTGACAAAATTTCTTGGATACATGAAAGCTATACCCAGGGCTCGGCACAAGATGGCTTTTCGAAAATGCAAAAAACGAAGTCCCCAGACTTTCGCAAAATTTTACGAAGTCCTCTTGGACCCTTATCCGAAAATCCGAATCGACAAAAAATTTTTTTATTGTTTCTGACCCACAAAAACGATATCCTTTTTTGTTTTTTGTTCTAAAAACGATATCCAGCTTGCTTATAAGCCACCTGTGCTGAGCCCTAGCTTTACCTTTGGGGTGCTATTCCATCAAACCCTCAAATAAATTTAAATGAAATCGGAACTATAGCTTTTCCCTGATATTCATTACCAAAGCTTCAGATGAAGGTAAATCATTCAGATGAACAGCATCTTTCGATTAATTTTTGTATTTCTTTTGCAAAAATATCTGTTCCTTGAAGTGAAAATTTCTTCGAAGTACTCTTTCAAATGTATGTTATTAGACAGAGACCAAAATCTCAAAGAAGGGTAGAAACAAAAGGTTATTAGGCTCAATCTGGGCAGACTTGGCGTAAACATTTGAAAAATACACTATCATTGTCAAATATTCTTCTCTCTTTAACATTTACAAAAAGTATAAACTGAATATTTAGTATCTCCTATAACTGCTACATCAAGGGAATAAGCCCTCGAAATTTACTTGTGTCACCTTTAGCTTATTGCTTTAAGGAACAGGGAAAAAATGGAAAAAATACCATTTTTCTTCACAAATGTCTTTTCTAGGAATAAAGGTCACTTCACACACTCACAGGTACAATGGTCCAGAAATGTTTGCGATTTGTTACCTAGCCTTCGGATGGCATACTAAGCTATGTTTATCGAGGAAACTAAGTTTTCAGATTCATTTGAAAATATTGCTAGAGTTTTGAGAAAAAAATATTTTTGAGATCTCTCCACTTAACTTCCACTACTTAATTTGTATTAGAATTTTTATAGAACTGGTATACGTCACACGGAGAAAGCAAGCCCTCAAAATTTGCCGAGCAATCATCACCGCAGGCTTTGTGTACATATGGTGTCCGTATAATCATTGAACCCTAAGAGCGAGGCACAATCTGACATCGCGGCTCTCCTTCATGATATTCCTGTTACTCTAAGGCATTTCCGATCAGAAAAGGTCAAGGAAGAGGACATGCGTTATATCGCGTACTTTGGACAGTAATCTCATTTAAGGTAGACTACATCGTTACCATTGACATCATGTGTGGTTACTTCTACGACCATGTTCTCAATATGTTTGTGTAAAGTATGACTGTATATATGCTCTACAATTGCCCTCCAATGTTAGAATCTCGTCAGAACTTTCTGTAAAGTATAGCTTTTCATTTTTCAGATAGCAAATCCAGTTGATTTTGCTTGAGATTTTCATCTTTTTCAGCTTTACAACTAATAGTATTGCTTGATTGTTTCAGAATTAAATCAGCTCCAGTCTTTATGTATGTATGTATAGGTTACAAATTCAGTCGACAGCTTTGCGTTATCAATTATATATTTATTTGAATGTTTCTTTGATAATTTATTTATTTATTTATTTATTTGCTCAATTATTTTCTTCTTCGGTAATCAGCTTCGTCAGAATAATCTATCAGTTAAAGAAATAATGACTATCTAATTACTCCGCACATTCCTACTCATAGGTATATAAAAATAAATTGTAATGATCAATTTCTCATTTATACTTGGTTATACGATGAGCTTGGGAACTTTCCTGACCAAACAGAATCGCCAAAATGAAAGAATTACTGTCGAAAATTTAAAAATTCTAGAGCGCGAAAAATCGCTTTGTCCAGCATTCATTGTTATGAATGAATCAACTGCCATTTTTTTTTGACAAGTGCTAGATAGTAGTGAAAACTTGAAAAGATACATACAAACATTGACTAAACCTAAATTTTATCTTGTAAATTCTTTCAATGAAAATCTTCATAACTTCATCCCATCGAGCTTTGATTCTTCAGCTTGAAACTTTTCCAGAATACTGTCCTTCTCTCAAAGCTGCTTCAAAACCTCAGTAAGTGGACAAATGGAGCAAAACGTCGTCAAAAGATCAAAACATTCTCCTTGGTCCATAAAAGTTCCTCTCTAGTATTTATGGTTGTACACCAGGAGAGGTCGAACTTCCGTACGCCTGCACATCACTGATAAGAATTGAGACCAAAATAAGTTCTTTTAGAATGAGTCAGTGATAACGATGGTGCAACAAAAATCAGTGGTTACCATTTTAAGAAAAAAAAGTGTGCAACACCTAAGCGTTTCGAAGTTACAGCTGATTATGGGGGGGGGATTTTTTAGTTTAGAAATTTTATGAGAGCTTTATCGCTTGTTTTTGCATGGATACGACAAAGAGTACAGCGCACAATTTGTTTGCATTTATCTTAGATAAGAGCTCATTTTCTACACCAATCAACATCTTCAGTAGTTAACCGAGCTTCCAAACATTTATTTTCAACGTAGACACACTGTTTGTCAAAGTGTCTCCCCCCCCCCGCCGAATGTTTTGCAACTCGGCGTGTGTGCATGTGTGTGTGGTTGCTGGCGTAGGTCTGGTTGTTTTGTCACCGTCAGGGGGGCAGATCTTCTGGCGTTATCACTTTACAACATTCATATTGTCCTGGTCTACTGTCGAGTAAATCCGTAGAATCCTATAAGTTCTGTTAGAATACGTAATCTTCGCCAGAAGTGGGTAGAGCGTGCGCGCGAGAGCAGGTGCAAATTTTTGCCGTGGAGCAGATCGCGCGCGCCATCGTTGTAATTCGAGGATCAGAGATCACACATTCATAATTTTTTCCTGAGTGCTAGCCATCAATGCCGTGTCCCGTTTATGATGTGTAATGAATTTGAGTGCGTAGCACGAAATTTGAGCTGCACGCGATTGCTGCGAACTTTCGTTACAATGGAAGCGAAATTTGTACGAATGACGATTTCTGTGTGAAATCGCAAAGAATTTTCGCTTTCCGGTATTAAACTCTAGAGATCTAAATTTTAATAAAGGCATATTTTGCATGTTTGGTCTTAGATGCTCAGGCTGATTGTAATCTGCAAAGAATTCTATGAATTACTTGCAATTATTACGTCAATTTTGCTTGAAGCCTGAATTTTATTTCAGAACGTTAAGCAGAAAGAGGAATAGAAAACTTGACTTACATATGAATGTCATTTTTCAGACTAAGAGAAAAATTTCCTGACATTTCTGAACTTAGAAAATAATTTGTAAATAATAATCTTTGCTCGAGAGTAGTAATGATTTGTCCTTCTATAATTCCTTCCCCTTCTCAAGACAGAAATGACGAGATGCTTCCTGCTTTCGATTAATTTCTGTACTTTTAAACACCATTTTGGCTCTTTGATGCACACTCTCTCCTATGATAAAAATATAATTTTTCCAAGTAAAAGAATTAAATTAAAGTATTAGGTTGTCCCATAAGTCTTTTCATTTTTGAATTTTCGCTATAATAAGTCACACACTTCTTATTCTAAATAGACGTCAGGATACCATTCGATAGAGCAAAGCAAGCTCTATAAGATGGCGTTTACGCTTTCGCACAAGCTTTGGTCTATCTCAAGTTTTAAACCAAAATCTAAAAAGTTTCGGATGGCCAAAAAACCGAAATTTTTTTATATCTTCGTTCAAAAAAATCCTACAAACCTCAAACTTGCTCACGTATAAATATTTCACATAGGACATTCATATGTGCTGTTGCTGCATTTTTTTATCAGCTAGAAATCAAGAAACCGAAAATTTTCATGTTTTTACCAAAGTGATGCTGTGCTGTTCTTACACTGACAGTTGTATACCACAAGCCCTTAGAAGTACAACTGTAATTTTTTAGCTTTATATAAGCTCTAGTTCCCGAGAAAGGTTGATTTAAGCGTGAAAAACCCAAGTGAAGAAAGCTAAATTTGATATTTCTCGTGAACTAGAGCATATAGAGAGCCAAAAATCTACTGCAGTGCTTCTGAGGGCTTCTACTACACAACTGCTTGTGTAAGAACAGCACAGCATCACTTTGGTAAAAACATGAAAATTTTCGGTTTCTTGATTTCTAGCTGATAAAAAAATGCAGCAACAGCACATATGAATGTCTTATGTGAAATATTTATACGTGAGAAGTTTGAGGTTTGTAGGATTTTTTTGAACGAAGATATAAAAAAATTTCGGTTTTTTGGCCATCCGAAATTTTTTAGATTTTGGTTTAAAACTCGAGATAGACCAAAGCTTGTGCGAAAGCGTAAACGCCATCTTATAGAACTTGCTTTGCTCTATCGAATGGTATCCTGACGTCTATTTAGAGTAAGAAGTGTGTGACTTATTATAGCGAAAATTCAAAAATGAAAAGACTTATGGGACAACCTAATAATTTCTCAAGGTAAAAAAAATTGAACTTCCATTTTAGATACCTCATTACTGCATGAGTATAGAATGATATTTGGTTCAGATAATTTAGAATAATCTTTGTGGTTCTGAGCTCTCATTCCCCTTCACCATCTATCATTCAAACGGCAGGAACCTCATAAATACTCGGTTCGATAAAACAGAGAAAAATGCACTTTTGCCTAATAGTCACTCGTTTATGCCCAAAAATCTTGGTAACACTTTATTTGAGGTTTGATTACCATGAAGTTTGATTTCTATGCCTTCTTCGAGACTTATCAGTAAGGGGAAATCCCAAAATTATTTATAGGAATTTTTGCGAAGTTGTTAAACTCATCTTACATTGTACCAATCATCTCCTACTTGCTGATAGTTCTTTCGATTCTTTTTGTTTGTAAGACGTAAAGAATTGTACAGCTGATTTTCTGTTGTGATATCAAATGTGATAAATAGATCATACAGGGCGTCTTAAAAAAATGTGCCTACTGTTTGATTGTTTAACTCTCTTCTAATGAAATCATTCGAGAAGGTTTAAGTACCATTTTGTAGAGCTGGCTTATATTTATGCTATGGAGCGGATTACCGACGCTTTCCGTTACTGTATTATTACGGTAGGAACATTGAAGAGAGGTTGCCTCAGAAAGAAAACAAAATAAACTGAAACCTCTCACACTCGGCTAGTTAGAGCTGCTAATTCTGAACATGAAGTTCACTACTCATCACAACGCTTCATTAAAAAGTTATGCGTAAAAAGCAGTAGCAGCCGTTACTTCAATGTTCCTTAAAAGTGCGGTTATAACACTTAAAAAGATTTGCAACCTTGTACATAGTTGAGTATCAAACAAGAATCCACGAAAACCCTATTACACAAGTTTTTACATTTTTTTAAACTTTTTGAAACGGCAGCTTCATTAACACTCACACCATATGCTTGAAGTTTCTACTGTAATCCCACAATAATGAAGAGGAAATTTTGATTCGCACCAGTTCATATTGTAAATCTAAGTTGAATCCATCTCTACAAAACGGTACCTAAAGTTTCTCGAAAGACTTCGCTACTAGAGAGTTATTGACGATCAAACGATAGGCACATTTTTTGGGATACCCTGACACCCTGTATATCTTCGTTCCATCCTACATTTTGCTTGGTTTTTATTATACAAGTGCATATGGTAATAACCGACTATTTATGAGCTTAATAGCGCCCAAGGCTTACGGCCTTACTGCTCAGTAGTGATCCCAAACATATTATGTCAAACTGGAAAGAGTAGTTTTTCACTTGAAAAAGTATATATATTTTGCTCGAAACGTGAGGCTTAACTTTCTCTTCCTTCCTCCCTTGTAGAAGTAACCATCGCGATCCCCATGTTTCAAAAAACAACCAGCGCAATCCCGAAGTTTTCTCCAACCGTGGCAAGACCTGTTTTCCTGTAAAGCAGGGAAAACCCTCTTTGTGAGTGACTGGCACGTCAGGGAGAAGGAGGGGGGAGGGGGGGGGGGGAATGGAGGAAGTTTGACGGTGATGGTCACCTTCACTATGTCTTGACGTCGCTCTCTCGACGCGACTCACAACAGCCACATCATGTGACGGGGGGGGGGGGGCACACCGTGTTCTCTCGGATTGTACCTTGCCCTCAGTTCATCGCATTCAACCCCCCCCCCCCCCCCCCCCGGCCTTCGCTTTGTGAGATCGGGCGGGGCTGAAATATCTCTCTTTCTCCTTGAAAATTACGTACATGTTACGCATCTTGTAAATGTACTCTACTTCCCTGAAATGACCTCTCTTCACTTCTTATATGGTCCGCGATTTTCGCGTTTAAAGAATTTTTTCCAGCCAATTTCACAAATACTTTATTTACAGCGATGAGCGATAACGATATAGGTGAGGAGCTCAATGGAAAGGAACGTCCGCTATATATTTCTGTAGTTATATTTCTGATCAAGGTTTGTTAATAATTTCTGTATTTGTAAAAATCTCATGAATTCTATCCTTGAAAGCGGTACTGGGTCAGATATAATAAAAACGATTCGAAATACCTAGGATTAAGCAAAAGTTAAAAAGGAGGAAGTAAAATAGTTTCTGTGAAAGAATATTTCTGACTAGAATAACAAAACTACATAAATTAATATTCAAATTATTCTCTTCTCCGGTCCTCACAAATTTTTTTTGTTGTGGGTGGTTTGCGCGAATTTTAAAGAAAATGACTTTCAATCGAATTCGGTATTAAACAGAGTTCAAAGAATTTTTTTTGCATTTTTGTTGTTATAAGTTTCGAAAAATATCAATTAGTCGTGGATATCTGCCACAACTTGGAGATTCCGAAAATTTCCCGTTGCAAGAATCAATTAAAACTCAATCAAAGTCTCTTTGCTTGATCACTCGCTCAACTTGTGTCAATTATTGAACGAGGCATTTTTTCCAGCATTTTCTCCACGGTTTCGAACTGCTAAACGAAAAATTTGAACAGTATGGTCTAAACTTTCAAATGTCTGCGAAATTGGGCGTCAGTTTGGGTTTTTTTCTAAGAAAACAGTAGAAGGTATTGAGAGAAAAATGGAAGCCAGTAAAGTGTATATGACTGAGCAATTAACACAACCGAAATAACCAAAATGTCAAAAATCGAAACTGCTTGCTGAAACTCTTTTTATCCCAAGAAGTCTTTCTCATTTTAATAATAAACCATTTATTTCAGATTGTATTTTTCGTCTATGATTGCATAGTATTCATACCGTTTAAAATCTTTGCTGATCCGTCCGAGAAGTTGAGCAAATCGCAACGAATAAAGGTAAGTAAAAGTCTTTTTCTTAGATTTAAATCTAAGCCATCACTTCATGAGTTCATGACCGTGTATTGTCACTGCAAATTGAGTGGGTTTGACTGATGTGTACAAGACCATTGTCTACTGGAATCGCTAAAATGGCGTGATCGTTTGGGGGAGGGGGGGGGGTGGAACCAGTTCGACAGCTGATCTATGGTTATCGAACTGTCTATTTAGTAAACAATGTCTGTGGCATCGGTCTAGGATACTCAATGGCGCCATGTGGTGTCATTGTTCAGGGAAAAAAGTTGGGAATCAAGGGGAAGGGGAGTAATTGAAATAGATAGAGCACGAAATAAAGTTATGTTCGGAACGAATGAATTTCATTAGTTATGACCTTAATTACGGTATCGTTTACCCCAGCATACCAGGTAAATACTGACCTTGAACATTCCTAACCGAATTATCTGTTTCACCTAACACAGGAGTATAAATAAACAGTGACAGGAAAAGTCATAGTTTTACAAGAGAAAAAAGTATGCTGCCTTGTTCTGTAAACATGTTGACACTTCCTCAAACAAAAAATCTAGATTTTTATTTGTTTGAGTTTCAGCTTGTCATCATAGTAAGAACTGGCCAAGGAATAATTGAGAATCTGGAAACTTTTTATGGGTAAGAAATCTGCCGAAAATCTACTACTTTCCCTAGAAAAAAAATCCCGACTTTATTCTGCATATTCATAAAGAAAAGTAGATGCTGTTCTTCTAAAATTTTGATAATAAATCATTTATAACGGTCAAATTTCAAAAACTATGAGAATTCGCAGAACGAACGTTTTCTGCAGTTTGTGAGACGTCTTTTTTTCCTTTCGCGTTTTCCCACTGTCTGCTTGGAACGCTTAGTCATTGAGCGGCTATTTTTAGTTTATATGGAGTCGCTCGAGTTCGCTGAATTAGAAAGTTTACTGGCAGTTTATGATAGCCTTTGGAAAAAACACATTTAGATCTAGTAGTCGGAAAATACGTTATGGATGGTTAGATTACTTTTCTGGACCAGCGAAATTAAAATCAGTCGTTTGTTGACAAGGATTCGCCCTCGATTTTGAAATCAGAATTTTCATGAATTCAAAGGTGATTCACAATTTCTTCAGCATCCATCTACAAAATGTGAGACTTTCGAGAAATTCTATACACCTTCGATTTTGATCTAGGGTATATCTTCACAGCCTTGTACTTTCTGTTTTGACAAATTTAAGCTAGATCTATATGAGCCATAACAAAATTTTGCATAACTTTCTAAGCTTTGAATTCTTTTGAGACGTGTCATTCAGTTTTTCTAGAATACAAATTTGTTTTGTGTTGGTCAAAGTAAAATTTGTGTACTATGACAAGTATATGAAATGTCAGAGAAAATGCGGTGAAAAAATGAACCGTGGGCCAGCGGTGCCCCATATCACCAATGAGTTCGAAAGGAAATGTAAAAATGCAAGAGTTCTTTGAAGTCGTTGGCCATCGATGTCCCACATTGCCGTCAAGGGGTTTATAAACATAACCGTATCGGTGAAAATATATCAGTAGTGTAAATTATTCATTACTAGTAATTATTCTAGTAACTCGGTATCTTCGCTGATCTTTCAAGTTGAAATGAAAGCGAAGTTTACTCTTGTAGTCACTCCTCTTCATAAAGTTAGTGGAACTTTTGCGCACTATTTTATAGCAATCTCGTCCAAATTGCTTGCTAACTGACGTGTGTGTAGCTGTCAAAGTGCCAATTGATCTCCGTAACGCTGCTGCGGATCAGCTGTTCAATGCTTCAGATTGTGATGACTACATTACAGCTGTCGCCCTTGATACTCGCTCCTATAATATAGAAGTCTAGTTTTCTCATAATAGTGGGCAGGGAAGGGGGGGGGGGGGCAAAAACTTGGAAAAATTACGACTTTTGCCAGATTCCGCGCGAAAAGGGAATCGCTTTGTATTAAGACACTGCTAAAAAAGTATATGTATTTTTATGTGGATACTAATTCAGACCCTCATCTAAGCCATTGTCCAAGCGGCAGCTTGTATGTTTTACCCATAACCGCTGATCACAACTGTAAACTCTCGCCCAGCACCGTACTCCTTGTGCGCCGCTTACGGTGCTGGACGAGTGTTTAGAGCTGCTTTTCTCAGCTACGAATGAATCATATGAACTGATGTTTGGGGAAATGGCTTAGCTGAAGGTTCTCAATCTGTACTCACACAAGAATTTCTAGATCTTCAGATTTGCCTGAATATCAAATTCAAAAAGATAGTATTGGAATTGACATGGTTCACCCACTCTCTTTGGAGAACACCCAATGTGTAAAAATGAAGAGCTTCATAAACATCAATGAACAAAGGTTACAATTTCTTTCGAAGCGCTCATTGAACTTGAAATGATAGACACATCTTCGAAGCCAGAGTGTAGTCTCCTGAACTTGCACTTCCGATCAAAGAGGAAGAGTTGATTTCGGGAACAGGTAGTAAACAGCTGTTATAATTAGAGAGAGGGAATGTGCTGTTAGTACTTATTAATGGTTATTAGATCTGAGCATAAACACATCTGTTGTTAGGAGAAAGTGAACTGTGCTCTAGGAAAGCATTGGCTACGATTAGCTTTACGGAGAATGTTCGTTTTCGAGCAGAACGTAAATTAATATTTTCTGGAATATGAAATCAATACTAGGTTTCACTATAAATAGTCTAGCTGGAGGTTAACGTACGTGACCTCTCAACTGGACTTTACTCGAAAGAATTGTCTTGGCGTAAGTTTGGATAGCTCCGCCTTCTGTGATAACCCCACCCACTCATCATCTAGACCCCGAAAAAATCTGAGGTGATTTTTCACAAAACATAATTTTTCTTTCCAGGCTCAACCAGTGAAAGAAGGCGATCCAGGATCAGCATGGCGACATGTAAATTCATTGAACAAGGAGCTCAAAGATTGTACATTTCCAGATTGCCATACTATAGCCGATCAGTGGAATGAATGTGTCAAGTACGGTCGTTTGATTTCATTTTATATTATTTTTGCTAATATGGTGATTATTGCAGAAGATTCGGAGAGAGAAGCTGTTTTGGCACTAGGGAGGTTTTGTCGATCCATAAGGAAAAGCAAAAGAGCGGGAAAGTTTTTGAAAAGGTAACCATTTTTCATGAAAAATTATAATGACAGGAAGTTTTGATGTTACAAAATTATTTAGTTAACACTTAAAGGTAAACGATGCCTCCCCTTGATTTCTGATTTTTTAAACTTTATTTTTGAGGAAGCGCAATTTTCAAATTCATAGCCCATTGAAGGTTACAATTGAAAACAGATTTGCAAGAACCAGTTTTCCCTAACAATAAGTACATTCTGTTACGAGATAATACTTTAAAGTTTCGTGTTCTTTGCCCTGGTAATTTGTCATTGATAATACTACACATCACTCTGACATGAAAAAGAAAAAGAACTTCTATGACAGATCTAGTACCAATAGGACAAAGAGCATCTTTCCTGGAACTTTGAATCTCAATGCACTATCGACTATTTTAAACACTAAATATGATGAAGATAATGACGGAAACAAAAGATTGAAGCAAAAAGAAATGATCACGGCATCAAAGAATTTGTTTGTTTCAGTGGGAAATGGGAAAATATCATTGGCGAACATTCGAGGAAATTGACAGAAGAGTAAACATGGTTGCGTCAGCTCTAAAATCTTTGGGCATGAAGGTATGGAAGCAAAATTATTTTTTTTAAAAATTTTTTGGGAAAATTTGCTGTCATTCAATGGGATTTGTTACAGCCAAAAGATGAAATTGTGATTTTTGCTGAAACTAGAGAAGAATGGATGACTACCGCTTTGGGCTGTTTCAAAGGCTCTTTTCCAGGTAAGGTTAATAGCTAATTTTTGAGCTTCAACTCAACCATAATTTGTTCAAGTGGTGACCGTATATGCGACTCTTGGAGAAGAAGCTGTAGAATTCGCTTTTAATGAAGTCAAACCAAAGATTATTTTCACTTCGGAGAACCTCATCTCTAAGGTTAGTCTTCGTAAAAAAAGAATCAGCTGATTTGTAAAAAAAAACGTTTTTCAGGTCCAAAAAGCAATGAAAGCCGGTGTTTCTGTCGAAACGGTGGTCTTTTTTGAAAGTCCAGATCCAGAAAGTCCGCATGAGTATAAAGATGATAATGCGAAAATCTTATCGTTCAATGATCTCTTGAACATGGGAAAACGTGAGTTGGCCTATTATACAGTAATTAGTAGAGAAAAACTTGTTAAAATGATTGGGTCCTTATTCAAGCGAAAAGTTCATCAAGTTTTTAGTTATAGGAGTAAATGATTTCACAGTTGTTGAACTACTAAGTTATTTTCATAAATCTCCAAAGTGAATTTGACCACGTTTTTGTACGCAGCAAATATGAATCAGTAGTCATTTGTCTAGTGCAGTGGCAATTTTACAAGAAAACAAATATATATATATACATAATTTTGTAACAAAACCGTAGAGTTCAAAGCTCAGCATTTGTTGAGCCAGATAATGTTCTACGCTAAAACTGCAAAACTTGAGTTTGATGACTAATTCCTATATTTTACTTGTTTTTGCTCTTCTTCAAAAAACAGAAAAAATGTTTGCATGGTAGGTAATATAGCGCTTACGAACGACATTAATATAATAGCTGGAAGTGTGTGCAAATGCAGACCGTACTCCGTCACAGACGAAAGGAAGTGCAGCGATCTTCCGAATCGTTATGCATAGATTTCTGACAAACTCTAGTCTACAAACTCTTGTTCTAGGTTTTAGGGGTGGTACTATCGCTTAGTAATGCAAAAATGTTAGCTGTCGTATCTTCTCACGTTGTTGTGCGAATGCACAATTTTTTTTTCAGCTTGACCAAAATTTTTCTTTCCAGCCGATCTCGTTGAAAATGCCCCGAAACCAACGGATATAGCTATGATTATGTACACTTCGGGTACTACTGGTAACCCGAAAGGAGTTATGCTCACGCACGAAAATATCGTATCAGCTGGAGCTGGACAAGGAGATGTTATTCCACTACAGTAAGCCAAGATTACCTCATTACTAACTCTCAAAAACCTTGACCAATAAATTTCAGTGAGGGCGATACTTACATCGGTTACTTGCCTCTGGCTCATATTTTGGAAGTTTGTGGAGAACTGGTAACCCTTTCAAAGGTGGGCTTTATTTTCACAATTTGGTTTTCTTTGATTTATTCCCGACTTTAGGGAGTTCGCATAGGATATTCATCTGCTCAAACCCTGTTTGACAGAGCTCCAAAAATCAAAAAAGGAACTCGTGGAGATTGCTTTGCTTTGAAGCCAACTCTAATGGCTTGTGTACCTGTAAGTTTCCAGTATTTACGCTTCTGATCTCATGAAATCTTTGGGTTGCTTGAAAGTCATAAATAAATATCGTTTAAAAAGAATTCTAAGAGGAGTTTATGAGACTTTCGAAGTGCCGATAATTTTCTCTTAATTCCTCTCTTCATCTACTGTCTCATGAACCCAAAATCAGAAGTTTAGGTAATATAAAAGAAGTTTCGAAAGTAATGATAAGCTTGTATGAAAACCTGATAAGCATCCCAGATTTCTCAAATTTTCCCTGGGAATCGTAATTTTTTATTCAAACCCATTCAGGCTGTCATGGATAGAATCCACAAAGCTGTGATTGAAGAAGTCAATTCAAACAGTCTTCTATTCCGAGAAATGTTCAAAGCATGCTATGAGAGGAAAAGGGCCAGATATGAGGAAGGCTACACTAGCTTCATTCTCAACAAGTATGGTTCTCTCGAAAATATTTATTTTGTTAACTTATAACTTCGAAACATTTAGGCTTGTATTTAATCGAATTGGAAAATTGCTTGGTGGAGAAATTCGCTGTGTGCTGTCTGGAGGTGCACCGCTAAGTCCAGAAACGCAAAGGTTTGTTATTTCCAGCAATTTTTTGAAGCTTTTTTGAACAAATGAATTTTTCTAAAAGTTAGCATTGAATTTTTTAGGTTTATGAACATCTGCTTCTGCTGTCCGGTTATCCAAGGATATGGTTTGACAGAAACTTGTGGAGGCGGAACCTTAGCGGATGGTGAGTATGGAGAAAAAGAGGATGCACAGAAATTGGAAAAGAAAACAAAACTGAAATAATTCCAGCACACGATCTCTCAACTGGAAGTGTTGGACCACCTCTAACATGCTGTGAAATAATCCTGGAAGAATGGTCAGAAGGTGGGAAATTCCTACACGTAATGATCGAATAGAGAATGGGTATTGAATTTTGAAAAAGAAACCGGATTTCGTGATCAGTAACGACTATTAGCTTGTGCGTGAAACCGAAAAAAACTGCAGAAAAAAACCACTTCTGAACTTATTTTCTGCACAAAATTGCCGTTCAGAATCGATTATTTTTTCATATTTTATCAAGTCTTTCGGGCAAAATTTGTCTATTTTTGTTATAGATTTTTGATTTAGCCGGATACTCCCCAAAGAATGATAAACCACAAGGGGAAATTTTAATCGGTGGAAAGAACGTTGCACTGGGATATCTGAATAACGATGAGAAGACAAAGGTGAGTGCCATAATTTGGATTTTTTTCAACTGTAGTGAAGTTATCAGTTTGGTTTATAAATCCAGCGCTAAAAACAACGAAAATTCTACTCAGAAAATATTTTGAAAATCGCAGTTCATATTAGTACATATTTTTTAGAGCACGTAGCTATTTTTTGTGCGGATTTGAATTTTATTTAGAATGAAGGGTCAAGAATTGCGAATCAAAACAGTAGAAACAACTAGCCCACGCGATTTTCTTGCGTTTAAAAAAAGCAATATGAATTTTTTTTTATTAGAAAAAGGAAATAGTGCAACTAAGATTCAAAATAAATCTAGGTTTGTGAAGCTTTTAGGACTTTCACCGCCCAAAATTCAGAAAATTATAACATGAGTATTTTTTTCCGCTTCTATTGCTCTGATACGTCAACATTGTGATTTTCCCTCGTTATTAGCCATATTGTACCAAATGAAATCGTTGGATCTAGAATTCACATCTTCTGTGAAAATGTCTTATGAAAAATTTTTGTGCAAAACACATCCAGCTTGATATTATGACCCATTCTAGGAGGACTTTGTTTTGAGAGATGGTAAACGATTCTTTGCCACCGGCGATATTGGAGAATTCAGAGAGGACGGGTCTTTGATGATTATTGGTAAGAACCACAAATAGTAAAATATTCATAATTCTCACAAGCGGATTTTTTACAGATCGAAAGAAGGATCTTCTAAAGTTGGCCCATGGAGAGTACATCTCACTAGGAAAAGTTGAAACACATATTCTGACAAACCATTGGGTAGAGAATGTGTGTGCCTATGGCGATTCTTCAAAGGACTACATTGTTGCGCTCATCGTGCCGGAGCGTAAAAATCTGAAGCGACTTGGGGAAGAGGTGAGCAGAAGTAAATTGAAGTACAGATAAAAGTCTAGCATATTTGACGGTGATAAATGTAACTGCGGTGGCGACAACACTTGCGCGTAGAAAATGAAGATATTTTTGAGCCTGTGCCCTACGGCAGTGATGCGCGAGTGTTGCCCTTATTTTTTCCTTCTTCTAAGGTAGTGTATTTCAACGTTTCTCCCTCTAAAATTTTGTTTCTGCTCATGAAAGCGCAAGAAGTTTTTCTTGATTACAGCTTGATGTCTCATCCGATGACATTGAAGAACTCTGCCATAACAAAAACGTGGTTGATGCTTTCTTGAAGGAAATTCAATCCCATGTGTCAGGTATAACTTTGTGCCATTCTTAGATCTTCTCAAGGCAATTTTTTGAGTTTTTGAATTCTTTTCTGCTCTAAAACCCTTTACCTTTTTCAGGCAAACTACAAAGAGTCGAAATCCCGAAGAAAATTCACCTCTGCTCTGAGCAATGGACCCCGGCTACAGGCCTGCTTACTGAAGCACTCAAATTGAAAAGAAAAGCCATCGAAAAGGCTTTTAAGGACGAGATTGCAGAATTGTACAAATAAACTAGAAATAGCTGACTGTTCATCCTCACCTATTTGCCTTACCTTCTACTCATTGCTCATCTTTCTCGTGTCACTGGTAACTGGTCTTTAGATTCGTTATAACTATGTATAGAGATTCTTTTTTTGTTCTGCTTGTAATTCCAGCTTATTTTTTTCTTGCGTTTCAATTCGAATCCTCACGATATGCATTTCTACATCAGAACACCTCATCTTCTCACATTTGCTCAAATGTGTGGAGTTTATAGCAGATGATCTTGAATAGCGTTTGATTCGGTAGTGATATTGATACTCGACGTAAATCTCTGTATTTGTGTTGTTTGAGCATTTCTCAAGCTGATCATGTTTACTGTAAATAAAGGTTTGTTTTCTTGAGAGGATGCCATTTATCAGACATAACAGATTGCTTATCAAACACGAAGTCTGTTGATCGGGAAAGTTTGTGTCTCTGTTCTTCTCGAAGAATAGCCGAGTAAAAAGCTTTGGAAAGAAAAGATTAGAAAGAAATGGAAATTCTATAGCTCTTTGTTGCGGTGCTTTGCAATAGGGAGTTGCTTCCTAATTTTTATAAATACATAGATGTCCATAATGAAGATATCGCTCAAATGTTCTTATGTTCTGGTCTTGATTTTGTTTCACTTATCACAAAAAAATCAGAATGGTTGTTTCTAGATTCATGAAGAGTAAAACTGACAACCATTAATATCTAAAACTTAAGCAACCCAAAATCGAGTAAAACTCAAATATGGGGTGAGTTTAAAGAAAAAATGAACTCTCAATAGATCGGAAAGACAGAAATAGATTTCAATTTATTTTCAACAAAAAAGAGCTTTTCTTCACTGAAATACCACTTAAGCTAAAACTTGTCAATCGAACATATGAATTTCGTGATTTTAAAGTTTTGTTTCTGTGTAAGATTATCTTCATTACCGAATTAAAACACAAAAAAATTTGAAAGTTGCTATTTTCACATTCGCAAGACTGTACGAGAGCATTTCGTTACTTCTAAATCAAGTGAATGTGTTAGCAAAAATCTCAACATTTCGGTAATAAAAATTTGAACACTAAGGACCATAGCAGCGACTTTTATCTTCGTTTCAGCCGAGAAATGGTTATAATACAAAATGATAGAATTAATCTGAACAGTTGGTAGAATTATAATAAAAAATGATAGAATTAATCTGAACAGTATTTATTAGTAGTGAATGATCTTGGCACTGAGTATCAAATGTGTATACACGCATATGAATTTACGAAAAAACATGGTCCTTAGCGATTTGTAATCGATTTTGACGGTCTTCTTCTAATTCTGCAGAACCCAGCCAAGGACGAGTTGACGGCGATGTAGCTACCTAAAGAGAAAAGAAATGTAATTTTACGAATATATTCAGTTACATACTAATGCGTGTAACAGTGAATATGACGGCAATGTAGTGCACTGCGGTGCTGACAGTAATTGCGCGTGAAAATGGTCCGTGTAAACCACATATGGGTCGTTTGTAAAATTGTGGCGATGGATTTAACTGCGGTCTTCGCGCCCATAGAAACAGAAAACACTCATACAAAACGGCATCACCTGAATTCTTAACTCAGTCTTTACCAATGTCTAAATACTGTCATAAGTAAGAAGGAAAACCAGTCAAGTGGAGATGAAAACTTAGAAAATGCGGTTGTGCCGGGAGGTGCGTGCGTGTCGCGAGCGGTCGCGCCTCGTCACGATTTTTCGAATGCCCTACATATATCAACTTTTGACCTCCAGCTATTCTTACGCGCAAGTGTTGTCAGCAACGCAAGAACACCTATATTGAACGTCGAATCTACGAGCTGACAAGAACTGATTGAAGGCTTACCATGGTAGCTAGTACTATTGTATTCGTCCAGCCAAGGTATAAACAAAGCCCGAAAAGTTCTCAGAAAATCATTTGACATAGAGCAATACAAGGCAAAACTCAAAGAACTGAAAAGTAGAATTGTACAAGATTGTAAAAATTTTATATTTTTTTACCGCACCTGTACAGTAGTGTTAACATTTCCATAAAGCTACCAACATGATCGTAGATGCGAATCCCGAACTCTTCCCCGTAAATTGCCATAAGCAAGTTAAGTATGCCGTTTGGAAGCTCGACCTATATCAAGGAATCCCTTTTTGAAACGAATGATAACTGGTATCTGACAAGTGAATTATTCCAAGATAAGTAGGCAACAAACTCACCACGACGCATAAGAGCAATATTATAACTAGCATTCTGGTCGTTCGTGGTCTTGAAGAGAATTTTCTTCCAGCTCTGGCATCGGATCCTGTACAACGTGGCCTGGTGGCATGTTTCCATTTGTTACGCCTCCTTTCAACGCTTTTCAATGATCTGGAGTGAGAAATGTTCGAGTAATTTGATCTGAGCAGTTGTTTGCTTTTGAGCGTTTATTTTTGGTTTCTATACCGCGAATGAACAGAAACAAGCACGACGGCTTTAGAGAAATTGGAGAATTGAGTTTTCAGGTTCAAATTTGTTAAAGAATGCTCACATAAAATCACTTTCGAAATCGTTTGAGATGTTAACTAGATTATAAGATACTTCATAAAAATTGTGTTCATAACAATTTTGCTCAAACATCCAATAAACCTCATGCTTTCAAATTTTCTTAACATTCGGTATGTAAATAAGTACATTATAAGCTCACAAAATAATATTTTAGAAAAATTGTGGAGATGTACAAGTTCAGAAATAGGTTTTATTACTAGCTGTCAAAAGCTTGAAAATAGAATTTCGCAGTAAGAACTCTGAGTCAAAAATTTCCCGCTTCTTTTGTTCTACATGAAAACTAGGTTTATTTCAAAGTGATTAGCATACAATATGCGCAGATCTCCTGGATTTTTCAGTCGCTATTGTAAAGTAATGGACGGGCGGAGTTGGCATCAAATCATGTGGGTGGAGTTGGCATAGGTAGTACGTTTATGGATTGGAAAATCCTCCTTAGGTTAGGATATAAGTAAGGGCTCCACTCGATGTTTGATTTGCATATTCTTGTCATTCTCGGACTTTACCGCCCTCGTGCTCCCAGGTATGAAGTTTGAAAGTGAGCGAAAAACTACCCCTCCATTCCATTGTAGCGCACCAATGTAGCGGGTTCGATTTTTTTTATTTTACTCATAAAATTTCTAATCTTATTGGACATTCTCATGAGATTAAAATTCGTAATCACTGACATAAATAGATAATTAGCTTACCTGATAAGAGCAATGAGCAGAACTGTTAAGACGAGCGAGGGAATCAGTTTCAAAACAAAACATCCAGAATACTGCCGATACAAGCACTGGATTTGCTTGGTAGTTAAGATCAAACATAGGTTCGGTGAATGAACAGTTCGTATAATCACCATCTATGCCCTTCACCTATAAAAAAAACATTGAACAAGAGGTCTTTATAAAAAGAAAATACTCTCGAAGGCAGGGTTGAAACAAATCTGTGTGTACTTGGGATTCTTGTAGAAATAGTGACTGCGGGAAATTGAGTAAGGCATTGCCCAAGCTATACTTAGAACTCCCGCCCACTACCGTATTTCACGGCGACAAGGGCGGCACGAGTACGGTACTGGGCGATGGTATAGTATTGTATATTTCGGACACAAAGGAATCGCATAGGTTGTCGCTTGGGTAACGGCATAGTTGAATGTTTCCAAATAGGTTAATAGGAATACCAGGCACTCAGATTTGCATGAGCACTGCCGTTGAAGTAGTAAAACAGAAAAGTAAATCTTTACCTTTGAAATGAAAAATACCGGAACGCACATTAGTGGCACAATAATCCATACAGCAATGTTAGCACCAACAGCAATGTGGGGCTTGTAAAGGTATGAACTTGCCCTGAGCGGATATTTGACGGCAAAATATCTGTACACAGCGACGATGATCGTCGTCAAGAAGGCAACTAAAAATAGGCTTTTTAGCCCACGCTCGTAACAATTTGAGCCAAAAAAGGTGTCTGCTACGGAATAATTGTGCGCTTGACAGAAATTGTAAACAAGAACTTACTGGTGTGAAAAACTACGTTTAAGTTTACGTTGAAGAATCGATACCAGGTGAGAGCCTCGGACCATAGAAGTGCGAAACTAAAATAAAAAATGTGTTGTTTTTACATAAGTAAAGTCTTTGTTACATGTTTTGGTGACATGTACATCTAATTATTTATTGTTTAAATACACTCGAGGTGTGCCAAAAAGAAAAACTTAAACGAAAAAAGAAACCACTGAACGAACATGATACCGTCCTATCAGGGAAATAAACCTATGGTAAATGCAAAATAAAAGAATTTGAAAAACAAAGCCCTGGATTAACATGATAATGATATATCCTACATTGAAGATTGTTAACGAATATTATGAAAAATACACAATAAATATGAATATAAATTTTATATGCACCAATAGTTATTATCTACTATTTCCCCTACTTTTTCATTTCTGAATGAAATAATTTATGGACTAATCTGTAACTGCACAGTAGGAAGTTCCACAAATCTCGCAATAATCACATATTAATTCTAGAGCTATTTTTCAGAATTTTGAATTTTAACCCTTTTGTTTTGATTTTCTTAAAGTACTTAGTTTCATGGTATGTCTACTTCTTGTTTCCTTCGTTTTTTTTCAAATTATTGTGATTCGACTTTTTTGTTATTCAACTTTCTCCTAAATCTCTTCAATATTTTTGGACACTTTTTTTTATCCCAGCATCCCCTTCTCTAACTGTTAAATCGAAGCAATAGCCATGAGATTATAGCAAGGTTAATCACGAGGTTTAGCTTTTTGTATTCTTTATAATGACAACAAGTGATTTGCTATTAGCGATACGACAAAGACTAATCCTGTTTTGCCTCATCTTGAGACTAATAAAGGGTGCAGGATAGATTGAAGGTGCTTCAGCCCATTCTCTGTACTAATATCTATAGAGAGCCCACAATGGTCGGCCGCCTCATCGTGGCGTGGGGGTGACACTGGGTGTCGAACTGCGATGCACAGCCGAGTGTATACTCTGGCAGGGCCTCCCAAGCTGTGAAGGAGTTCGACGTTTCCGGTCTCGGCCGGATGCCTAGCTAAGAGCCGGCCAGGCCAGATCCGCCGCCGTCTGGTTTTCAGGTCGCTAGGCGGTTCTCCCCGCTCCAAGCCCGGGGTCAGCGATCACCCCGTGGAAATCAAGAGTTGGCCTAGTAAGTCTGCTCTTGTAGGGGAAAAATTTCATTACTCTACCAGTTAGAAGAATAGAAAGAAACCCTGTACATCGGATCCCGCCTACGGCGCCGGGTGGTAGCAAGACTGATGTCAGGGTCCTCAGGGCGCCTTTTGGATTGGACAAAAACGACACGTCTGCCCGGACGACACGCCACGGAGACTGCCTCATGCTCTGCACCTACAACGCCAGGACAGTCTCCACAAACGCCGACCTCCACGCTCTTCTCGACGCTGCAGAGCACATCAAGTACCACATCATCGCTCTGCAGGAAACGAAGTCCAGGAAGAAGGACGTGCGACAGATGAATGATGGAACACTCATCATTCGTGGTGAGAAGGTTCCATCACGAAACGTGGGAGGTGTTGGCTTTGTCGTCCACCCATCTATCGTCCATCTTGTCGATTCGCACGAGATCCTATCACCCCGACTAGCCATCCTACGACTACGCCCTCCACGTCAGAAGACCATCAGCATCATCAACTGCTACTCTCCAACATCAGCAGCTGACGACTCAGAACTAGATGCTTTCTACGAAGACGTGGAGGAGGTCGTCCGCAACGAAAAGTCCTTCTACAAGTATGTTGTGGGCGACTTCAATGCGAAAATCGGGATGCCACTAGAAAAGGAATATAGGATCGGGAAGTTTGGATATGGGCTCCGGAACGAAAACGGCAACCGTCTTGTTGGGCTTCTCTCCGCCGCACGACTTTTCCATGGAAATTCCATCTTCATGAAGAAAGAACATCGCCGGTGGACATGGGAATCGCCCAACGGAACGACTCACGCGGAGATCGATCACATTCTCGCCAACCGAAGGTGGAGCTTGCTCGATGTCTCAGTAGTTCCATCCTTCTGCAGTGGCTCCGATCACCGCCTCCTTCGAGCGAAGATACGACTCAGCCGAAGGCTGGAAAAGAAAGTCTGTCACAGTGCCGCGAGAAGGAAGGAAGTCGTTTACGACGGTAACAGGCTGGAGGAGCTCATATCAAGATGTGACTGGCCCATCGAGGAGGACCCAACGTATGACTACGACCGGCTTCTGAAAGGATTGCGAGCCTGCGGAGAATGTGCCTCAGTGACTTCTGAGAAGAACTTGGAACGTATATCGAAGACCACCAAGGAATTGCTCGAAAGAAGAAGATTTCTGAGGCAGGATCCGAATGCAACCCATCTCGAGCGACTGATAGCCAACGCCAGTTGCAGAACAGCTTTGCAGGAGGATCTCAGGAAGTACAGGCAAGCCAAGATACTGGAAGCAGCCGAAGAAAGACGAAGTCTTAAGAAATGCCGAAGGGACCTCTGTGAATATCACGTACCGCTGGCTGCACTATTGAACGAAGACGGGACTCCGACTTCTTCCCGATACAAGATGGAATCTATAGCGAAGAACTTCTATACCAACCTCTTCCGCTCATCAACACCCGTGCCGATGCCCGTTGTTCCCACTGGAGAAGTACCACCACGAATTCTACCTGCTGAAGTGCGCACGGCGATCCAGACCATGAAGACATCCACGGCTCCAGGACCAGACCATCTTTCCGTCGAATTTCTGCGAACCGGAGGACAACGTCTACACGAGATTCTCGCGTCGCACCTGACATCTTACCTTCAGAAGGAGAGGATACCCGACCAGTGGAGAACGTCAAGAACCGTCCTTCTTTTTAAGAAGGGTGAACGGGAAGATCTTCGAAATTACCGTCCAATATGCCTGCTGAGTGTGCTGTACAAGCTCTTCACGAAGATTATCCTCGCACGCATATCTAGGACACTGGATGAAGCCCAACCCCAAGAACAAGCTGGATTTCGCAAAGGATTCAGCTGCATGGACCACATCCAGACGGTTTCGAGGGTCATAGAAGTTTGCCGGGAGTACCGACTGCCTCTCGTCCTAACCTTCGTCGACTACGAGAAAGCCTTTGACAGCGTCGAAACCAACGCCATCCTGTCTGCGCTAGTCGATCAAGGAGTGGAACCAGCTTACGTGAGGACACTAGCCGACTGCTACAAGGGCTGTACAACAACGATGCAGCTATTCCATCGCCCCCTAACCATTCCAATTGGGAAGGGGGTTCGACAAGGCGACACTATTTCGCCGAAGCTGTTCACCGCGGCCTTGCAGTGGGTGATGAAGTCACTAGACTGGGAAGAGAGAGGCATACGAGTTGATGGGAGATTCCTATCCAACCTTCGTTTTGCGGATGACATCGTCCTTTTCTCGAGCAGTATCACTGAAGCAGAGGCGATGCTGAAGGAACTAAACGAAGTAGGGAAGAAGATCGGACTGCGAATAAATCGGAAGAAGACTCAGTTCATGAAGAACGCCCTTTGCGAAGATGCAGAAATGGAATTGGAAGGCACCCCTATCATGGAGACGTTTTCTTACGTGTATCTCGGACGTTCGATGAACATGGAGAACGACTTGAGGGAAGAACTTAACAGGAGAAGAAGAGCAGCCTGGGCCGCCTTCGGGCCTCTGAAGGAAGCCACCGACCAACTGACGGACCCGGAGCTTCGTGCCCACCTGTTCGACTCAACCGTTCTCCCAGCGCTCTGCTACGCAGCTGAGACTTGGGCCGACACCGTAGCCACGTCGAAAGCTTTAAGGACCACCCACAGAGCGCTCGAGCGCAGTCTTCTGAAGATGACCCGACACAAGCAACATCTAGTCGGACTTCGCAGCACGGATATGAGAAGAATGTCCCGTCTTCGTGACCCAGCGGAATACGTTGCGAAAGCGAAACACCGATGGGCCGGTCACATAATGAGAAGAACGGACGATAGATGGACACTAAGAACATCTGAGTGGATTCCTCGCGAAGCCAAACGTCCTCGAGGAAGGCCACCAACGAGATGGGCAGACGTGTTCGTGGAACGGATGGACCAGCTGAGAAATCAGCTGGATACGATTCTTGCCCCTGGAACTCGTGGACGCAGCCACCGACGACGACCAAGAAGATCGTGGATGTCCGAAGCGAGGGACAGGGATCAATGGCGACTTCTGTACTGGGGCCCGCACGTCACGTGAGGACGGGCCATCTAAGTATCTAAGTAAGTAAGTAATATCTATAGAGATTTGGTCATTGAGCTATGTGAATACGACATGTGGATCAATGATCTGAGAGCAAAAAGGTTCATTTCTCAGTTTTAAAAAAGGTTCACAAACAGACCACATCCGCCATTTCTACTTCACTGCGCAAGAATTTCTGCGTCACGTTTAGTTTCCATTTTTGCAGTTTTTTTGGAGGAGAGACAGAAAAAATTGTAAGGGAGTCCATAAATCAGGGTCAGCGAAAAGTGAAGAAAATGATTTATGATATTTGGGGATGGACCCTCGTGAAATTAATGTGTAAGTTGAGTCTAAGCCCCCCCCCCCACCTCGGCAAAAATTATTGCAAGTTATTGGAAGGTAGCTTGCATGGGCTTAGTGAAAGTGGCTTGTTTTTGATTGTAAATTACAACATTTTTTGAAAGAAAATTTTCTTTGAAATTTGAAATCGCCCTGTTTTGATAAACTGGAGTTTATTATAGGCCCGCTTGAATCTTGGAAAGCATCCAAGAAGTTTTGAGGTTAACGATACCCATAATTATGCAAAAGAAGCCGTCTCGTACGCACCCCCCCCCCCTCTCCTATCCCGCTGGCAAGTGATTAGGCACGGTTTAGTAGTCCCTCAAATCGGTTGCTGTATCTTGCTCTCGTTATATAGCAGCTTTTTCCAGAATACTTGTAAAAACTCTGAGAGGGCGTATGGACACAAGGTTACCTTTTTGAAAGCGATAATGCAAGGATTGATCTTCAAAAAACATTTAAGACGGATTAAAAGATTAAGCTTACAAAAGCTGCTAAGCAAGAAGTAACCTGCTGACAACGTGCTGGTCTATCCCACTCGAATTAACGCCAAAAAAGCAAACAATGTGAAGTGCCATAAAATTTGTGTAAATGCAGAAAAACCTATCCTACAAGCCAAACAGTCTGCCACTGTTTCTAGACATGGATAAGTTATGTTTGCCGTTTGAAAACGTGATGAGCATTCTCCGACATTTTTTTTTCTGAAAATTTTTCAAAATTCTCCTCCTGAACAAGTCGCGTTTACTTTCCCCCCACCACCCCCATCGTAAAAAAATCTGCAGCTCCATTATTGTTACTTGGCAATCATAATTTTCAGTTAAATCCATTCTTCAGGCTGTCATGGATCGAATCCACAAAGCTGTGATTGAAGAAGTCAACTCAAACAGTCTTCTATGTATTCCGAGAAATGTTCAAAGCATACTATGAGAGGAAAAGGGCCAGATATGAGGAAGGCTACACTAGCTTCATTCTCAACAAGTATGGTTCTCTAGAATATATTTATTTTGTTAACTTATAACTTCGAAACATTTAGGCTTGTATTTAATCGAATTGGAAAATTGCTTGGAGGAGAAATTCGCTGTGTGCTGTCTGGAGGTGCACCGCTAAGTCCAGAAACGCAAAGGTTATTTCCAGGAATTTTTTGAGGCTTTTTTTTTGACAAATGAATTTTATTAGAAGTTAGTATTGAACTTCTAGGTTTATGAACATCTGCTTCTGCTGTCCGGTTATCCAAGGATATGGTTTGACAAACTTGTGGAGGCGGAACCTTAGCAGATGGTGAGTATGGAGAAAGAGAAAATGTATAGAAATTGGAAAAGAAAACAAAACTGAAATATTTCAGCACACGATCTCTCAACTGGAAGTGTTGGACCACCTCTAACTTGCTGTGAAATCATATTGGAAGAATGGTCAGAAGGTGAGATATTCCTCTACATAATGATCAGACAGAAAGTGAGAATTGGAAGAGACAATAAAAACATATCGGAGTTTCTGCGCAGTAACGACTAATAACTTGTGCGTGAAACCGAAAAAAAGGGTAGAAAAAAACAACTTCTGAACTTATATTCCTGTCCAAAATCGATTATTTTTTCATATTCTATCAAGTTTTTTTGGCAAAATTTGCTATAAATTTTTTATTTAGCCGGATACTCCCCAAAGAATGATAAACCACAAGGAGAAATTTTAATCGGTGGAAAGAACGTTGCACTGGGATATCTGAATAACGATGAGAAGACAAAGGTGAGTGCCATAATTTGGATTTTTTTCAACTGTAGTGAAATTATCAGTTTGGTTTATAAATCTAGCACTAAAAACAACGAAAATTCTACTCAGAAAATATTTTGAAAATCGCAGTTCATTTATTAGTACATATTTTTTAGAGCGCGTAGCTATTTTTTGTGCGGATTTGAATTTTGTTTAGAATGGAGGGTCAAGAATTGCGAATCAAAACAGTAGAAACAACTAGCCCACGCAATTTTCTTACGTTTAAAAAAGCAATTTGAATTTTTTTCATTAGAAAAAGGAAATAGTGCAACTAAGATTCAAAATAAATCTAGGTTTGTGAAGCTTTTAGGACTTTCACCGCCCAAAATTCAGAAAATTATAACATGAGTATTTTTTTCCGCTTCTATTGCTCTGATACGTCAACATTGTGATTTTCCCTCGTTATTAGCCATATTGTACCAAATGAAATCGTTGGATCTAGAATTCACATCTTCTGAGAAAATGTCTTATGAAAAATTTTTGTGCAAAACACATCCAGCTTGATATTATGACCCATTCTAGGAGGACTTTGTTTTGAGAGATGGTAAACGATTCTTTGCCACCGGCGATATTGGAGAATTCAGAGAGGACGGGTCTTTGATGATTATTGGTAAGAACCACAAATAGTAAAATATTCATAATTCTCACAAGAGGATTTTTTACAGATCGAAAGAAGGATCTTCTAAAGTTGGCCCATGGAGAGTACATCTCACTAGGAAAAGTTGAAACACATATTCTGACAAACCATTGGGTAGAGAATGTGTGTGCCTATGGCGATTCTTCAAAAGACTACATCGTTGCGCTCATCGTTCCGGAGCGTAAAAATCTGAAGCGACTTGGGGAAGAGGTGAGCAGAAGTAAAAAAACTGAATTACAGATAAAAGTCTAGCATATTTGACGGTGATAAGTGCAACTGCGGTAGCGACAACATTTGCGCGTAGAAAATGGCCACTAAGCGAATATTTTTGAGCTTGTGCCCTACGGCAATTTTTGATGCGCGAGTGTTGCCCTTATTTTTTTCCTTCTTCTAAGGTAGTGTATTTCAACGTTTCTCCCTTTGAAATTTTGTTTCTGCTCATGAAAGCGCAAGAAGTTTTTCTTGATTACAGCTTGATGTCTCATCCGATGACATTGAAGAACTCTGCCATAACAAAAACGTGGTTGATGCTTTCTTGAAGGAAATTCAATCCCATGTGTCAGGTATAACTTTATGCCATTCCTAGATCTTCCCAAGGCAGTTTTTGAGTTTTCGAATTCTTTTATGCTCTAAAAGTCGTACCTTTTTCCAGGCAAACTACAAAGAGTCGAGATCCCGAAAAAAATTCACCTCTGCTCTGAGCAATGGACCCCGGCTAGTGGCCTGCTTACTGAAGCACTCAAACTGAAAAGAAAAGCCATTGAAAAGGCTTTCAAGGACGAGATTGCGGAATTGTACAAATAAACTGGGAATAGCTGACTGTTCATCCTCACCTATTTGCCTTACCTTCTACTCATTGCTCATCTTTCTCGTGTCACTGGTAACTGGTCTTTAGATTCGTTATAACTATGTATAGAGATTCTTTTTTTTTGTTCTGCTTGTAATTCCAGCTTATTTTTTTCTTGCGTGTCAATTCGAATCCTCACGATATGCATTTCTACATCAGAACACCTCATTTTCTCACATTTGCTCAAATGTGTGGAGTTCATAGCAGATGATCTTGAATAGCGTTTGATTCGGTAGTGATATTGATACTCGACGTAAATCTCTGTATTTGTGTTGTTTGAGCATTTCTCAAGCTGATCATGTTTACTGTAAATAAAAGTTTGTTTTCTTGGGAAGACGCAACTTATCAGACATGACAGATTGCTTATCAAACACGAAGTCTGTTGATCGGAAAGGTTTGTGTCTCTGTTCTTCTCGGAGAATTAGTCCAGTAAAAACCTTGGAAAACAAAAGATTGTAAGAAAATGGAGTTTCTGGAGCTCTTTATTACGGTACTTTGCAACAGGGGGTTTCTTCCGTATTTCTGTAAATAGATGTCCAGTAATAATGTACCTTAAACTATTTTTTTTTGTTCTGGTCTTGATTTTATTTCATCTATCACAAGAAATACTAAAATGGTTGTTTCTATTAGGTTGGCACGAAAGTTCGTTCGCACCATTTTCAAAAATTCATAACTCTTTAAGTTCTCAATGAATTTGTATGATCAAAATTTTCCTTGAGAGAGGAACTCATGCTCTTTGCATCATGTACCTAAACTGTTCGTTATTGTGAACAGATGAAGGAGATAGAAGCTGAAAACCAAAATTAGTCAAAATTTGAATTTTTTGTGTAGGGTCATAAAAAATCGGAAACTTGCAACAAAAATCGGAGCGGTCGGTGTTGTAGGTTCTTTCACCAGCTCTTTGTAACAATGCAGAGTTTGCGCCGATTGAGCGTCTCTATGAAAAGTTATGATTTTCGAGCAAGCACTACAAAAGGGCGAATTTGATTTATTTTGGCATTTTCCAGGAAAATCGTAACTTTTCATAGAAACGCTCAATCGGCGCAAACTTTGCGCTGTAGGAAAGAGCTGGTGAAAGAACCTACAACACCGACCGCTCCGATTTTTGTTGCAAGTTTCCGATTTTTTATGAGCCTACACGAAAAATTCAAATTTTGAGTAATTTTGGTTTTCAGCTTCTATCTCCTTCATCTGTTCACAATAACGAACAATTTAGGTACTGATGCAAAGAGCATGAGTTCCTCTCTCAAGAGAAATTTTGATCGTACAAATTCATTGAGAACGTAAAGAGTTATGAATTTTTGAAAATGGTGCGAACGAACTTTAGTGCCAACCTAATAAATGCATGAAGAGTAAAAAACTGACAATCATGAATATCTAAAACTCAAGCAATTCAAACTTGAGTAAAACTCAAAGATGGGTAAGTTTAAAGAAAAATGAACTCTCAATAAATCGGAAACGACAACTAAAATAGATTTTAATCCATTTTCAACAAAAAAAGCTTTTCTCGACTGAAATATCAGTTAAGCTAAAACTTGTCAATCGAACATTTTGAATTTTGTGATTCTAAAGTTTTACTTCTAAGTAAGATTTTCTTCGTTACTGAAAAAACAAAAAATTTAAAATTGCTTTTCACAGATGAAAGACGACGAGAGCATTTTGTTACTTTGTTCCAATGTCGTAGATTATCTAAATAATCTACAAACTTTATCACTGTAGATTCATCATGTATGTTATATTTAGTATATCTACTAGCTTGTCCTTGACAAACCTTAGTGTTCACTGACCACTTGAGCCGCTAGATCACCCCTCCACTGTGTTTGATAGTATACTTGGCGGCGCCTACTTTCATGTAGGCAATCCTTCATGCTGTATGATACTGTTGTTTACCAGAAGTGAGCATTCAGGTTATCCACGCCCAAAATAGTGGCATAAAAGGGCCTGTATACTCAGTTCTGTTGTTGGTTCGATTATTACCACTATCGTCAGCGGCTGTTCCGGATATTCACTGTTGATAGTCAGCGGCTGCTCCGCTACTATCGAATAAACAGTTATACAACTTAGTAGTCGAAAAGTCGTTCTTTACTGTAAAATTTTTGAGAAGAACTGAGACAATGATGTCGCTTTTGTAGTTACACATGTAACATAGCGAAATAAAGTGAATGTGTTGGCAAAAATCTTAATATTCCGGCGATAGAAATGAACACTGTCCATGGCAGCGATTTTCGTCTCGTTTCAGACGAGAACTGCAAAATGATAGAACATTATCTAATAAACAGTATTTATCAATAGTGAATGATTTTGGCACTGAGTATCAAATGTGTATACACGCATATATGAATTTACGAAAAAACATGGTCCTTAGCGATTTGTAATCGATTTTGACGGTCTTCTTCTAATTCTACAGAACCCAGCCAAGGACGAATTGACGGCGATGTAGCTACCTAAAGAGCAAAAAAAAAATGTAATTTTATGAATATAGCCGGTTGAATACTAATGTCTGTCACTAAATATGACGGGCAATGTAGTGCACTGCGGTGCCGACAACAGTTGCGCGTGAAAATCATCCGTAGAAACCACATACCAAGTTTTGACCCCTAGCTATTCTTAGTGTTATCAGCAACGCAAAAACACCTATATTGAACGTCGAATCTACGAGCTGACAAGAACTGATTGAAGGCTTACCATGGTAGCTAGTACTATTGTATTCGTCCAGCCAAGGTATAAACAAAGCCCGAAAAGTTCTCAGAAAATCATTTGACATAGAGCAATACAAGGCAAAACTCAAAGAACTGAAAAGTAGAATTGTACAAGATTGTAAAAATTTTATATTTTTTTACCGCACCTGTACAGTAGTGTTAACATTTCCATAAAGCTACCAACATGATCGTAGATGCGAATCCCGAACTCTTCCCCGTAAATTGCCATAAGCAAGTTAAGTATGCCGTTTGGAAGCTCGACCTATATCAAGGAATCCCTTTTTGAAACGAATGATAACTGGTATCTGACAAGTGAATTATTCCAAGATAAGTAGGCAACAAACTCACCACGACGCATAAGAGCAATATTATAACTAGCATTCTGGTCGTTCGTGGTCTTGAAGAGAATTTTCTTCCAGCTCTGGCATCGGATCCTGTACAACGTGGCCTGGTGGCATGTTTCCATTTGTTACGCCTCCTTTCAACGCTTTTCAATGATCTGGAGTGAGAAATGTTCGAGTAATTTGATCTGAGCAGTTGTTTGCTTTTGAGCGTTTATTTTTGGTTTCTATACCGCGAATGAACAGAAACAAGCACGACGGCTTTAGAGAAATTGGAGAATTGAGTTTTCAGGTTCAAATTTGTTAAAGAATGCTCACATAAAATCACTTTCGAAATCGTTTGAGATGTTAACTAGATTATAAGATACTTCATAAAAATTGTGTTCATAACAATTTTGCTCAAACATCCAATAAACCTCATGCTTTCAAATTTTCTTAACATTCGGTATGTAAATAAGTACATTATAAGCTCACAAAATAATATTTTAGAAAAATTGTGGAGATGTACAAGTTCAGAAATAGGTTTTATCACTAGCTGTCAAAAGCTTGAAAATAGAATTTTGCAGTAAGAACTCTGAGTCAAAAATTTCCCGCTTCTTTTGTTCTACATGAAAACTAGGCATTGGCATGATTGCTTTTATTTCAAAGTGATTAGCATATTCCACAATATCCGCTGATCTCGTAGATTTTACAGTCGCTACTGTAAAATAATGGATGGGCGGAGTTGGCACCAAATCATGGATGGGCGGAGTTGGAACCAAATCATGGATGGGCGGAGTTGGAACCAAATCATGGATGGGTGGAGTTGGCATAGGTAGCATGTTCATGGATTCGAAAAACTTCCTTGGTTAGGATGGAAGTAAGGGGCTCATTCGTATATTTGACTTGCATATTCTTGTCGTTCTCAGACTTTATCGTTCTCGTGATTTCAAGTATGAAGCTTGAAAGTGAGCGAAAAACTTCCTATCTCCATCCCAATGTAGCGCACCAATATAACGGGTTCGATTTTTTTAATTTTACCCATAAAATTTCTAATGTTATTGGACATTCTTGTGAGATTAAAATTCGTAATCACTGACATAAATAGGTAATCAGCTTACCTGATAAGAGCAATGAGCAGAACTGTTAAAACGAGTGATGGAATCAGCTTCAAAACGATTCCAAACATCCAGAATACTGCCGATACAAGCACTGGATTTGCTTGGTAGTTAAGATCAAACATAGGTTCGGTGAATGAACAGTTCATATAATCACCATCTATGCCCTTCACCTATAAAAAAAACATTGAACAAGAGGTCTTTATAAAAATTATTTTCAAAGGCAGGGTTGGAACAAATCTGTGTGTACGTGGGATTCTTCTAGAAATAGTGACTGCGGGGAAATTGAGTAAGGCATTGCCTAAGCTATACTTAGAAGTCTCGCCCACTACTGTACTTGAGGGCGGTAAGGGCGGCACGGGTACGGGTACTGGGCGATGGTATAGTACTGTATATTTCGGACACAAAGGAATCTCATAGGTTGTCGCTTGGGCAACGGCATAGTTAAATGTTTCCAAATAGGTTAATAGGAATACCAGGCACTCAGATTTGCATGCGCACTGCCGTTGAAGTAGTAAAACAGAAAAGTAAATCTTTACCTTTGAAATGAAAAATACCGGAACGCACATTAATGGCACAATAATCCATACAGCAATGTTAGCACCAACAGCAATGTGGGGCTTGTAAAGGTATGAACTTGCCCTGAGCGGATATTTGACGGCAAAATATCTGTACACAGCGACGATGATCGTCGTCAAGAAGGCAACTAAAAATAGGCTTTTTAGCCCACGCTCGTAACAATTTGAGCCAAAAAAGGTGTCTGCTACGGAATAATTGTGCGCTTGACTGAAATTGTAAACAAGAACTCACTGGTGTGAAAAACTACGTTTAAGTTTACATTAAAGAATCGATACCAGGTGAGAGCCTCGGACCATAGAAGTGCGAAACTAAATTAAAAAATGTGTTATTTTTACATAAGTAAAGTCTTTGTTACATGTTTTGGTGACATGTACATCTACTTATTTATTGTTTCAATACACTCGAGGTGTGCCAAAAAGAAAAACTTAAACGAAAAAAGAAACCACTGAACGAACATGATACCGTCCTATCAGGGAAATAAATCTATGGTAAATGCAAAATAAAAGAATTTGAAAAACAAAGCCCTGGATTAACATGATAATGATATATCCTACATTGAAGATTGATAACGAATATTATGAAAAATACACAAAATAAATATGAATATAAATTTTATATGCACCAATAGTTATTATCTACTATTTCCCCTACTTTTTCATTTCTGAATGAAATAATTTATGGACTAATCTGTAACTGCACAGTAGGAAGGCCCACAAATCTTGTATTAATAATCACATATTATGATTTTAGAGCTTTTTTTTCAAAATTATAGATTGTAACCCATTTTTGTTTTGATTCTCAAATAGTACTTATCATTAGTTGTATGGAATAGTTTACTTCTGTGTTTCCTTCGCTTTTCCAAATTATTGTTATTCGACTTTTTTATTATTTACTTTCAACTCATCTCAACTATATTTTTGAAACACTTTTATTTTTCCTGACAAATCCCCTTCTCTAACTGTTATATCGAAGCAATAGCCATGAGATTATAGCAAGGTTAATCACGAGGTTTAGCTTTTTGTATTCTACATAATAACAACAAGTGATTTGCTATTAGCGATGCGTCAAAGACTAATCCTATTTTGCCTCATCTCGAGACTAATAAAGGGTGCAGGATAGAATGAAGGTGCTTCAGCCCATTCTCTATACTAATATCTATAGAGATTTGGTCATTGAGCTATGTGAATACGACATGTGGATCAATGATCTGAGAGCAAAAAGTTCATTTTCTCAGTTTCAAAAAAAAAAGGTTCACGAGCAGACCACATCCGCCATTTCTGCTTCACTGCGCAAGAATTTCTGCGTCACTTGTGGTTTCCATTTTTGCAGTTTTTTTGGAGGAGAGACCGAAAAATTTGCATGGGACTCATACATAAATCAGAGTCAGCGAAAATTGAGAAAAAAATGATTTATGATATTTGCGGTATGCATCCTCATAAAATTAGCAGGCCTAACCCCCACCCCTCCTCCCCCACTTCTGCAAAAATTATTGCAAGTTATTGGGAGATAGCTTGCATGGGCTTAGTTTTTGAAAAAAATTTTTTTTTGAATTTGAAATAGCCTTGTTTTGATAAATTTTGGAGTTTGTTATAGGCCCGGTTGAATCTTGGAAACCATCCAAGAAATTTTCAAGCTAACGATGCTCATAATTATGCAAAAGAATCCGTTTCGTACGCCCCCTCCCCTCCTATCCCCCTGACAAGTGACTAGGCACGGTTTAGTAGTCCCTCAAATCTTTGCTATATTTACTTTGCTCTCGTTACATAGTAGTTTTTTTCCAGATTACTTGTAAAAACTCTGAGAGGGCGTATGGCTACAAGATTATCTTTTTATGAGCGATAATGCAAGGATTAATCTTCAATAAAAACATTTAAGACGGATTACAAGACTAAGTTTACAAAAGCTGCTTTAGAGCAGAAACTAACGAGCTAACAACGTGCTGCTGGCGTATCCCACTCAAATTAAGGCCAAAAAAGCAAACAATGTGAGGTGCCGTAAAATTTGTGTAAATGCAGAAAAACCTATTCTACAAGCTATTAGGTTTGTCCGGAAAATAATGCCCGTTTTGAATTTCAACCGCAAAAAGTCATACACGTCTCTCTTCTAAATGGGTTGCAAAGTACCATTCGATAGAGCAAAGCAATCTCTACAAGATGGCTATCTTGCTTTAGCAACAGCTCTGATCCACCACGAGTTTCGAGCCAAATACTGAAAAGATTCAACTGCCCGAAAAATCGAGAAAAATCGTAACTCAGTTCGTAAAAATCCTACAAAAAATCTAACTTGCTCACCTAAACACTATCCACATAAAACATCTATATACGCCGTTGCCGTATTTTTTTCTCTGTTAGAAATCAAGAAAACGGAAATTTTCGTGCATTTGCCAAAGTGATGCTGTGCCGTTCCCACATAGGTAGTAGTATACTACAAACCTGTAGAAGTACAAACGTAAATTTCCAGCTCTTTACAAACTTTAGTTCTTGAGAAATTTGAATTTTGGCTTGGACCACATGACTAGGGAAAACTGTATTCGATATTTCTCGAGAACTAAAGCTTGTAGAGAGCTGGAAATTTATGTACTTCTAAAGGTCTGTAGTATACTACTACCTATGTGGGAACGGCACAGCATCACTTTGGCAAATGCACGAAAATTTCCGTTTTCTTGATTTCTAACAGAGAAAATAATACGGCAACGGCGTATATAGATGTTTTATGTGGATAGTGTTTACGTGAGCAAGTTAGAATTTTTGTAGGATTTTTAAGAACTAAGTTACGATTTTTCTCAGTTTTTCCGGCAGTTGAATCTTTTTAGTTTTTGGCTCGAAACTCGTGGTGGATTAGAGCTGTTGCAAAAGCAAGATGGCCTTCTTGTAGAGCTTGCTTTGCTCTATCGAATGGTACTTTGCAACCCATTTAAAAGAGAGACGTGTATGACTTTTTGCGGTTGAAATTCAAAACGGGCATTAATTTCCGGACAACCTAATAAACAGTCTGGCTTGCTTTCAGAAATGGAAATTTACGCTTGTCAAATTCGGTTTATCATTTATCAAATGGTAGTGATGCAGGCCAAAATACGAAAAAGAACTCAGAAATTTCGAAAGGTGAAACTTTTGCTGCGCCCTTCGCTACGTCATTGGTCAGATGTCACTACCTCGTTTTGGCGCCAAAAGCTCTAGCGGCGGAGTATGTCATTTACCGTACTTTTCGCGGAAGATTCAAAACTGACGCCACTGCCACACGCCTACTTCTTCCTCCATTAGTCATGGTGTTTTTTATTGGGTACAATCCAAGAATTTTTTACTATGTGATCAGCTGAGAATGAGTTTGGAATGGGAAGAATAAAGAAGATTTCACAACTCCTGCTGTACCTTCAATCTTAAATATTTGAAAGAAAATTAATAAACCTACCATTGCATCCGATAGTGCTCTATTATAAGAAATGCAAGATAATTAGACGCTAATAGCCACTGTGCTGCTGATAGCCCACAAAGCAGTATGTTGATTGGGCTTCTCATTTTTTTCCTGCAAAAATTGACGTTGGAAATAGGTAAGAATTCAACAAAAACTTCGAAAACAGCAGTTTCCGCGTTTTTGTTGGAAGCCTTATAAATCTTTCAAATCTCTTTGGGAACGACATCAAGTGGCCAATGCTGGCTTCCAAAATATGTATGGGCATATTCGCTCTTTATTTCTCAAAAATCATCATTTTGGGTTTGCTTATTTCAAAGACATTGAATCGAAAACCATTTCCCACATAATTACTTAAACAAAAACTCGGGAATTTTCGGCAACATTGCGTGAGAGTCAAAACTGCATTTTTAGTACCCATAGAAAAGCCCGATTACATTTGCAGGTTTCGTTATGAATGCATGTAGATATGTAGCATGGAAATAATGTCATTATAATTTATGCGTTTCTGCAGGAATTTGCTGCAGTTTTCCCATCATAGACCTTGGAAAATCTATTGCATTCTGTGAAATTCAACATGGGCTTCAATGGTCCGGGTATAAAAAGCTGTTGAATATTCTTTGTAAAAAAACTCGACGCCTTTTGCTAATGGAAAAAGTAGTACTCGTAGCATTGTTCAAAACTTCAAAGTAATTTTTAACCATCATAAATTGTAGATTTCTATCTACATTAATTATTACATTTTTTATGCAAGACTGAAAAGAAATTGCCAAAATACTTTGTCTATCTAAGCTCAGCTCTAACGGTTTTCGTTTTCAATTTTATCTGGACTGAAACAAAGACCAAGGTTTCTTGAAACTATGCTAACAAATGTCTGCGTTTACTTTGCAAGTATTAAATTACTTTTGTTTCGAGTTTCTGAAAGAATACCATAGAGGGCTTTCTTTACTGTCAATCAAGTCCTGTCTAAAAATTCAACGGTAACAGGAATGGTGAAGCCTCAATTTAGTTCCATGAATAGTTCGTGTTAATTTGTCGCACTAAATGACGATGGACATTATCCTATTATGTTTTCTATTGTAAACGCTTCCTTGTCTATAAGCAGATAAGCAGGATGAGAAGAGAAAATGCCTTTACATTTATAAATTAAGTATCCAAAAGTTCAGGTCAATGTAAAGGAATTCGAAGTTGAGGAATTTACGTCTATGCGTTAATTAATCAAATGGTCAGACATTCAAGGCGAAGAGATCCTTGTTTGGGCAATAGACCGTTAAGGATACGTAGATCAAAATATGAAAAAGCGGAAGTGATGAATCAGATCTATGAATAACAAATGAGCCAAAATCGTTGCTTCTTCACTATATTGTAAAACTCTTGAATTAAAATGGAATAATGAAAAAAAAAACACTAAAAAAGAGAAATGTGACAGGTTTTTCCGTTTATCGTGACATGAGGTGTTCTCTTATAATAATTTTTAGAATATAAGGAGTGCCTTATGAACCTGTACATTATGGACCTTGTAGTTTTAAAGATTCAGAAAATCTAAAAAATATGTCGTGACACAAAACGATAACTTCCGTCAATAGAGTTTTTTTATTTGCGACACTTAGGAACTTTTGGCAAATGATTGACTTTATTCCCTATTGCAAAATGATGTAAAGATCTCTTATCAAAAATTCATGGCTTGCACAGAATTCGAATTTATGAATGAGGTTATTCGATAGAGACAAAAAAACTTTTTAAAAAATGAGTTAGTGAAAAATTACCTTGTCAAAACGATTATATTGAAGATGTTTGAAATAGTACCAAAGATGCATATGCTAATAGAAAGTGGTATATGAATCCCGTCGTAGACCTAGAATATTTTGATTTTTTTTTGGAAAAATGGCTACAGTATCCAAACAGTTTGTTTACCTGTGAAAATGGATACAAATAACATTCGAAGAATACGCACGATTCTTCAAGTTCATCAACATCCAGAAAGTCGTCGTCAACAGAAGACATGCGGATCTCACACCTGTACTAATGCTTCAGGGCCATTTGCAATAGTTTTATTGGAATCGATGTGAGACGAGAAAAAGTGGGGAAAAATTAAGACTTGCACGAAAATTAGGTATGCATGATGATGTGGATGATGGAATATTTCTACTAGAGTGAGATACAGCTTTTAAAATGATATTCTTCTCGAATTAATGTGGGATTTGTGAGTGAAAAGCGAGGCTTGGCAAAGTGGGCGTTCGAACATGTTCGATTTCGTAGGTGGCTGTGAAAACAGCACCGCTTCTAAAGGATAAGTTGAGGAAGTGTGGCAAGTGTGGTAAGCAAAGATCGAGGTTAGAATTATTTCCTGGTCTATTCGTCAGAGATCTCTTCAAAATATCACCTACTATAGGCGCTCTGGCAATTTTCGTGAAAAAACATGACATAAACAAAAGAATTATTTTCTTCTTTTTCGAGTTTTATCTGAAACTTTCCCGCAATGGAAGCAAAGAATGATATCATATGTTTACATCCATAAGCTATACTTTTCGAAAGTCACCGTTCGAAAGCTTGAAAATTCAGCTAATTATTGAGTGGGCTCGAAATTTCAATATTTTCTAAAAGTTTTGCAGATTGTTTTCGTGAAGTATGTGACGAGCTAATATTAACAATTTTAAGATATACGGCAATGTTTTAAGTTTTTATTGATGGACTTGATCCCAAAAAATCGAGATACGAGTACAGAAAGAAGCACAGAAGCTAATACAAAGCATATGTTCTCTTTCTCAGAAACCAAATTAATGTAAATCTTTTGAGATTTGGAAAACTACGATTTTTTCGAAATAGAGGAGATCTCTCGCGCTAATCTATTATAAAAATGCAAAAATAGGAGAAAAACTGAAAGTAAAGATTACTTGACAAAGTTAAGTTGTAAAGCAATTCAGATGAAGGACGATCACAAATATCTAGCTACATGTTGCGAAAAATGGTTTTTGATGCCAAAAAATTGACTAGTAGCTTCTAGAATATTAAAGCATCAAGTCTGGCAAGATCCAGACTATTTAGTAGTTTTTCAATTAGAGGGGTAAAACAGTAAACTGCCAAAGAATTGATCTGCAAAATTTATCTGAGATCATGGTCCACTCATCCATTTAGCTGACTATGACGTTCTTCGAAAAAATACTACTTAAGCTCTGCAAAAATGCATAATATACAAATTTGCATAAATTGCTTTATTATAACATTAGAGTCATAGACCATTAAGTAAGGTAAAGAGTACTAGAAAAAGCAATGATGTAGTAATGCATGAGCAAGAATTCAGAGTGAATAAAAAATAGATTTCATCGAGTATTTCGGAGAAAACAGTGAAGCCGATTGCGAGGCCGAAGAAACATGGAGGGCAGGCACATCACTAAAAGATTGAGAACAAAGACAAGAAACCCGGATAAGTTACATATGTCTAAAGTGCTGCAAAAATACATGTTGTGCGTGACTCCTTGAGCAAGTGCAGAGTTAAAGGAATGGGCTCTAAGTTGAACTAATCTCAAGAGAACAAATGCAAAAGCATGTCCATAGAGACCACCACTCCATTTAACTTGCAAACTACACGCTACCCGTCTACATGGACTTCGAATATAGTGCAAAAAGTTGCACAGAGTGCCTCATAATCCTAGAATGTCTAAAGGATTGTATTTTTTTGAATATATTCTAAAGTTACAAACAGTGCGAGTTCGAGAAAAATCTTGGATTTCAGAAACATTCTTCGAGGTTTGATTGGCATATTTTCATATCATTAACTGATTCAAGGAGGCCAATAACTATTAAAAACTGCCAGCTACAGCGAAAATTGTTTACTGATTCGATGAGTTTCAGTAAGCTGTAATAAGCAGAACTTTTTTGACTATAAAGCTTTTCACACCTGCAAGTAGATCAATTTATTATTTGTTTGTTGTTTATTCATTCCGTTTTGACAAATTACGGAAACTTTTTCTACCGTACACCTACATTAAAGCACCCAATCATTCAAAAATCCTGCAGATTCCTTTCCTTAGAACACTAGCACATTAGCCGGATATTAAAAGTTCACCTTTTATGCCACAGCTGCTTGGAACGAACATTAGTTTTTTGATTAAAGCAAATCGGACAGATGATTCTATTATAAAACTGATGTGACGCAAAAAGACTAGAAAAATCACATTTATCAAGTTTCGTTGCTTCAGAGCTGCAATGACTTCCGCGTTGCCCTTCTCACTGAGCTCACACTTTGTATATCGTCGACAGATTGTAACCAAACAATCTGCAAACCAAAAAAAAGAATTCCTTTGGAGATAGGGGCTCTAATAAAACACGTACTCTTCTTACAAGGGAAGGATACTTGGTCGAAGTGGCGTTTCAATTTGAAATTTATATCATCTTATAGAGCATAGAACGCTGATTTCGAATCTGCTTTCCTTGTCTACAAAGCGCTCTGGGAGGGAAGTTATGGAAATTTTTTAAGTCAAAATTCAGAGACAATAAAATTATTCAGAACTGTAGTTTATGAGCTTAAATGCCATAATCCTACTAGGGCGTTTTTTGCATTAATTACCTTCAATCCAACAAACTCATGTCAGTCATTACTCATTTCAGCCGACGGAAAGATCTACACCTGTTTTTACCTTAGCAAAAACATTGAATTTTTACCGCAAAAAATTTCCAGAATTCTTCTACCAGGAGCTTGCAAATAAGGAAAGCAGATTTGGAATCAGCGTTCCATGCTCTATAAGCTATTATGCATTCACATGGAAACCATGAGCAAATGTCCTTCCATTGTTGGATTTTCGCTTCCCATATACGTTTTTTAGCCTGTCTATCTAACGAAATTTTTATATTTAGATATTTTTAGTTTTGTAAGTCCAGCTTGCTATATTAGTTGTAACGCTACTGTGTTTACATGGCAGCATTTTGGCAAATCTGGCCATAAATAGATATAATTTTATGCTCATTTTGTGATAATATTTCAAGTAATACTCAACAGTTGACCGTTATGAGATGCGACCTTTTTGCATAATTGCAGCGGCATTGTCTCAAAAAGATAGAGGTTACGAAAACAATAATACAAATCCCACTACTTTTAAGAAAATTGAAAATTTGCATGAAGTGTTTACGAAGTTTGCAAGCCAAGTGTTTTGCTTACAAACGTGGATACGCCCACTTGAATCTTGATGTGGTTTTTTGTAAGAATCACCTTGATCTGGTAAGGAAACTATTCCTTACTAAGTATAAACAGTTTATTTAAACGAATCATTTGTTCTTCACTACATCGCATATATTGAGCTAATTGTCTCTGAATATGTGAAATTGCACATGGCGCGTGGCATTTCACGACCACTAATTGGTAAACATAACTAGTAAACAGTAGTAATTACCATTTTGATTCAGATTAATAAACCGTAGCGAGATGATTATTTATGAATGAATGTATCCATACATCCGAAAAAAAAAGATTACGATTCAAAAGAAAGTTCGTGAATTTTGGTAAATTGTAAGCACACAAGTCGTGGAGTAGAGCGCGTAGTGTGCATTATGTACATTTAGTTACCAATGGCTTGGCTGAACGCTTCCTAGGCTAAAAGCTTGTCTTCCTTTAAGAAATGGAATAATTGGTTTTTTTTACAAATGGTACATCGTAGAAGAAATAATATCTGGTCGCAATCTAGAGAGTAAATATCTCTGTAAAATTATTTGAGCCCAATTCGTGCAAACAGCACTACTGAGGTTTTTTTTTCCAAAAGCAAACTCTCCAAGCTTATCGGAAAAATTTGCAAAAGGGCTGAAATTTTGATAAATTTCAAGCGATCACGTAATAGACTATAAATGCATGTGAGACATAAGTTTCAGAGATGATGACATTCCAATATATGTTATCAATAATGGATGATTCAAATTTATACGAGAGATATAGACGTTTTTCTCTACTCAGTAACAGTGCTTGTTCGAGGAATTCGCGTGTGTAATGCGTATTAGAAAACTTGCAGTTTGATTTGCGTTATACGGGAAATTTGCACAATTTTAATAAACACAAAAATAGCTGCCTTATAGATATGAATTTAGACTATTACAGTGTACAATCTAGTAGGTTTAGCGTTGAGGGTCGTGTTTTTGCGGTTACGATAACGTTTGCGCGAAAGCAAATTGTATGCTTGTGAAAGCCTACAGCTCGCGAATTTGGCTTAGGATTATAAATTGGCTGTAGAGCGCACATTTTCTAACGCGCAAATGTGACAGCAATAAAAAACACCGTACTGACTGTCAAATCTAATAATCGGTATGCAAATTGATTTCTCAATATGTGACGATGAATTTTAGAAGAATCTCATATTTTGTATGGGATCAAATACTACTGATGACACCAGCAAAATATAAATTAGAGGAATCTGTTTTTCAGCTGTACAAATATGACAATTACGTTATTGTCAGTATGTTAGAATTACGATATTATGTTAATTAATGATTAATACACAAATAAGAGATGGAAGAGCTGAACAAAGGTAGCAAAGTTGTTGAGCTAGGAAAAAAACACTTCGGCTTCAATAATGATGCAAACATTTACTACACAATACACGACACGTATACCAAATAACCAATGTTGCAGCGAAGAGTATTTGAATTTTTGAATTTTAGATTGATTTTCACACCATTTTCATTTTCAGAACGAATGATGACAGCAACTTACTGTGTATACAACAGCCAGGGTTTGAGGCGCAAATTACTAGGACAGTGTAAGAGCAAAGACTTCGCAAAAACTTTGAAAACAGGTTAACCACAAAAGAGATTTTTCATAAGTAGGCAAAATTGAAAACTCACTTTTTATACAAAAGTCACGTCTTACTGTGTAGCTTTAGAGGTTTCATGGCGTACGTGCAACGCCTACAACTTTTGCGCATAAAATTGACCCATAGCCTTTTTTTACGGATTGCGATGTCGGCAAATGTGCTGGCATCGCAATAACACTGTATTTATCTTTGAGTTCTACACAAGATATCAAAGATGGGAAAAGAAAAATAAATTCGAAGCACTTGCAGCAGTCAAAGCTCTGACATTCTTTCAGTGTTGTTTATGAGATTAGAAAACCAAGCAAAGAACAAGGAAAACAGTTTAGCCTTCCTTTTTTCAAATGCCAATGACGCGATTTCTCTCGCAAAAGTGCACGGCTGCACCTTGAAGTCTTTCCATTAGCGAGAAAAAACAGAAATTTGATTGCAGTTTGCAAGGATAATGCTAGGTGACATTCGGATTCTAAGGCTTCATACGTAGATGAAAGACTAGATGCCGATAGCTGTGACGAAAACGCTGAGCTCAGCACACGTAATAGTTTTGGGATTCCCACTCAAGAAATTCTACAATTGTATTTTTTTTCAAACAAAAATGACGGAGAATGAATTCTATGGGAGAATCGATTACAATTGAGAGCACTAAGCTATGTAGGCGATGTTAATAGGGTATGGGATCAGACACACATTTGTTAAGAACAATCGGTCCAGTCATTGCAATTAACGGACATCCCATTTCCGCGAGCAATTCTGTGCGTGAGTTTTTCACTTATAAATTCCTAGAGTATTGATAATAGCCTGTGGAATAACTATGATAGAACTTACAGGGGTGTTCTATGGTTTTGAAACTCTTCGCTGCTAACAAAGCTTATTTACACAGGGATGTACTTGTTATTAGCGAAATTTTGAATGCACTTTGTGGCAATCGAAAATCTATATAATTAAGTTTTGATCTCATCAATTTTAGCGAAATGATTTCCAATGCCTTTTTAGTAATAAACAATTGCAGAGTCTAACCCAAATCATGGCATGCGACAAAATTTATAAAGGATCTTTTTCTGCATCATGGTTTTTTAGTAAAATTCGGGTGCAAACATTTGCCCTTAAAATTACATTTATTTAAGAGTGTATGCATATTAATTATCAGGAGCAGGGCTGGGCAGGATCTGGCACCAAGTAAATTTCAAAACAAAGTCTCCTTTGATCTTGAAAATTTCGTACGAAGTCTCTTTTGACCCTAAATTTTAAGCGTTAAAAAATCTCAAAAAACGAAATGTCGACTCGAAAAAACGTCCCAAAAACGATATCCAACTCGGCCGGTGCCAGTTGTGCCGAGCCCTGATCAGGAGTCAAAAGGTTCCCATGTTGATTTCGATCAGAGTTTTTCGTCGGAATTAGGTGTTTTATAAATTGTTTAAAACAGCATCGTATTCAAATTTGGATAAACTGCATAAGACTACAGGAACAAGCCAAATACTCTCTGATTTTATGATATAATAAAATCAGAAAGAGGTGCTTCATTGAAAGAGATGGTTGAAGCTATGTTCTTGTGAGTGTAGATCTTCAGTTTTTGTGCTCTGAAACACGGAAAAAAGGATCAAGCGTCACATTTTAGTGCTCGAAGTTTCCTTCTTCTTTTGTATCTAGTAATACAGGGGTTAATATTTACCTCTGTTGGCTAGACATGTCTTGGCTTTTCATTTTAAAGTATAAGGTTGTTGCAGAAATAATGTCCGTTTTGCAAAGTTTTAATGAAAGGCTATAAGTGTGTTTAGTCTCCAAATTTTTGAATGCAGTCAAAATCATAAGCAGTGAACCTTTCGTAACCTAACACGCACCTGCATTTACTGATACAAACGGAAGAAAGCCATGCCTCAAAAAATCGGAAGTTTTTATTTTGAAAACCTCGTCTTTGAGTAATTAAAACTCCCTTCAGCTTTTGTACCTTTGGCTGCTAATCAGTTTATTTTGTAGATGCAATCCAGTAGTATAGCGTCTGCTTAGAGAAAACTTCAACGAAGAGATTCTGCGAAAAAAAAAAGTAGAAATCCAAAATTGTCCATTTTTCTGAGACCATTTATGGTAGGCCAGAAATTCCCAAATTATGAAATTTTGAGTTTCTTCATACACTGAATAGCTACGTTCCTCTGCAAAAATTATAGGCAAGATGTCCTGACATCGACTATACAAAAATGAGCGAAGCTTCGGCAATTGTTCTAATATGAGAAGCTTTGGACCCATCGAATGCCAGCGGCAGTCGTTATTTCGGGGCGTCGATTTCTCGGTTCAGATAATTTTGAAAAACCTACTTGAACATGCTATGGATGAACAATGTTAACCAATACAGTAGTAGCTATATTTTCAAAAGAATCCTTTCATTTGCGCCTGAATTGTGGCCAAGGGAGTTAAAGCAACGAAATTTCGATTTTAAGTGCAGTTGTGTGAGATGCTGGTGAAATTCTCACAGTAAGAAAGAAGCTTAATTTTACCGCTGCTAGAAAGTACATGAGGGAAGCTTTCCAATGCTATGCAGAGTCCATATCAAAAAAGAAATTTTGAAGGATAAAAGTTGTTCGGAAAATAGGCCTAGAGAAACGAACATTATTTCTACAACAGCCTAATATTGAGAAGTTGCGCAGTGTTTTAGGAACACTTTTTTGGGTACATCATTGAGGAACGGATATTTTATGGAGTTGAGATTATTGAGAACTTACAGTGATCAATTTTAAGAAGTAATCAGCTCAGGCCAAGCTTGCGTACTTTGGGAGAAAAGTAGTCAATTTAGTGACAGCACCCTTCATTATTAGTATACAATTCTATTACATTTTGCAAAACTTAGCAGCTCAAAAAAGCCTTCTTTTATTTTGCCCCATATATTTCGACCGGAAGACAAATATAACAGATTGGCATTAAGTGATGATGCTTTTCTTACAGCTTTTTTGAGTATGGCGTATTCATTTTTCAGTTTTATAGAGGTTATGATGTACATAAGCTACCAACAGCCATTTTTGCCGAGTTCCGCCTTCGCATGTAAGGGTTAATGGTGAGTTTATGGTATAAGGGCAGAAGACTTGGAATTCCTCATATTCTGCTGATCTTGGTCTGGGCAGGTTACTCGACATGCTGACTACGGTAGTGGTACATTTTGCGTACAGAAGGGCCTCTTTTGTAGTAGATTTTTTAGCGACAATGAATCCCACAGAGCGAACTTTTGGCAATTTTGAAGTTTCGCTGCTTTGACTGACGGATAGCCCCCCCCCCCCCCGATTTGGCGCATTCATCTTCTTAACTCTCAAAAGCGCCAGATTTTGAAGCTCATGTACTTTTTAATGACATTTTGACTACTTTCTTCTATGCTCTAATCGCAGAGATAAAAATCGGAGAAGGAAGTTACCTCAGGGAGTAAAATTCGTGCTGAACGAGCTGTTCTTCGAAAAGTTATGATTCGAGAAAAAATGTCAAAAAATCAATTTTCTTTATAAACTGATTTTTGGCATTTTTTCTAGAAAATCATAGCCTCTTTTAAGAAGAGATTGATCATCACAAATATTGCTCGGCTAGAAAGAGGAAAACAAAAAACCTCGGATACCAGCTGTTCTGGATTTTGTGGCACCGTTGTTGAATTTTTAACGAGCTCGCCTCAGAAATCGAAATTGAAGTCATTTGCTTTTCCCAATTTTGTGCATTCAGAGCTTAGTAGATAGTAGCTAAAATGCTTTTAGAGATTGCAATGCTCTTTTCAATAAATTTTAGTCACACAGAAACACCGTGAAAGGAAGAAATTATTGAAATTAGTGCGACAGAACTTTCAGCCCTGATATAAGTCTAAAAGTTCCACTGTTTGTACAAGTAACTTTAATATATTAAGCATGGGAAGATCAAAATAGATCTAAAAGGTGAATTTAGATGTAAAGATCCAGAACTATATGCTTGAACAACAAGATCTTCGTTGTGCTAATTTTATCCCGTTTTTGCGATTGCTCTAGCCTTTTTGTGCAAAAATGTTGTAAGTCATTCTTTATATATGAAGTAAATGCAGGAAGAAGGAAGTAGAGATGAGCTAAAAATGACTGCCTATGACGACAAGCTCACAACGATCTAGACCAAAAAACCGGCTCAATTACATTGGAATTTGATTTCATGCTCCAGACAAGATGTGTGTGTATGATGACAATGCGGCTAACAAAATCTTTCTTGATTTCTCGCCAACGTGTGAGGTGCTAAATGCATTTGGACACCTTGAAGACAAATCACTGAGCACTTCGGCCCTGGAAAAAACAAATTGCCTACAAATGAGGAAATTTCCTAGAATACGATCGCAGGCAGAGATGGCAGAACATGTTAGCTTTACTTAACGTCAGTGGATCGGAGGGAGGGTGGGGATAGGGAGTGGTGTATGAAGGGTTTACTAGAAGGTCTAAGAATTGAAAAATTTAAAATTTAGCTTTTGTTTCGAGTATTTTGAGTTATATTCAACCCTAGGTCGGTGCCACAAGATTTTATCGCATTTTATTCGAATTATCGCTAATGCGCTCCATGTTTAGTCATTACTCTTCAAAGATAATTATCACTATTGTGCATTGTATATACAACCGGAAATTATCAAATGTTATTTTGAACAATGCGTTTTTTGCTGAAATAAAAAGAAAATAATGAGTAAAAGAGTATCAATTAAATAAGAAGGTCACGACTGAAATGCTGAGTAGATCCTATGTTGATTTTTTGTAAGCTTCACAAAAGACATTTGCTACAATAAAGATAAATGCAGAACGTATTTATAAGCTTGTTGATTTCTATTCTCAAAGTTTCAAGAGAGTCTGAAGATCTCCATACAGGCATTAGCGACTTGTGTATAAGACTTAATGCAAGCTCTACAAACTGGAAATTGTGCAGAATGAAGGAACGATTTGTCGCTTCATTTTTTTGTGCTTCAGAATGTCGCTAGCAATTCTTGTTTATCAATAACAGAATGTCTTTACTAATGTTCAAAAAATTACTTCCTGAATGCTTGTTAGTCATCCTCACGCTACAATTGTGATTCATTTAGTTTCAGGAACTTTGCCTGTTCTTGTTACCCGGTAGGTCGACTTATGCGTTAATACGAAACGTCAGGCAAAATAAAGCTTTTAAGTTAAAGCCTGGCAGAAAAAGCTCTTAGATATACAAAACAATGCTCAGGTATTATAAACACGAGTACGAGCTGTGGCAATATTTTTAATATAATTTGTAATATTTTATTATTATATGATTAGTAAGCTAACCGAAAAGACAAAAGTTTGGAGTTCAAAGAAAAGATTTAAAATCTCAACTTACTCAGAGTTGCAGACAGAATAGAATGAATGGTGTATTAGCGGAGCATGCTACAAATCAGATTTTGCTATTTTATTGAATTCTCCAAATTTTGCTGTTCTCTATGTAGGTGAAGTAAATGTCGCGATGAATGCGCTTTTGAAATGCAGGCATTTTTTTGCATAAAATCAAAAGATAGCTAACAAGTACTTCTCCGCACCTTAAGCAAGATCAAAACACTAGAGCAAATGGATTACAAAGCGTTTCTAGAGAATAGTAGATGGTCGTTATTTGAAAAAAGGTATGGTGAATCTAAAAGCCTTTGTTAGGCAAGTTTAATATATTAGACTGTCCCATAATTTCTTACTGTCTTTACTACAGCCGTCGTCTTCTTGTATTTTTTCTTTAATAGATGTGGGTTGAGTGAGCATTCGATAGGACAAAGGAAGCTCTGCAAGATAACTATCAAGAATCTGCCCACATCGTGTTCCACGTGAAGTTTCGAGTTGAAGTTGATAGTAGTCATAGCAGTCAAAGACGAACTTTACCTCAAAAATCGTATCTTCGCCCCGAAAAACCTTGAAAATTTCCCATCTATCCTAACATATGCTTGACATACATATCAAACATTCAATTACACACTTTCCGTATTTTTTTCATGGCTAGAAATGAAGAAAAATGGATTGAGTTAAATGGCAAACTCCGCCCCTAGACGTCCTTTGTTCCCCACGCAAGTGGTCATATACATAGCTCATACATACAGAAGTGCGATCATGTATTTGTACCTCTGTAGGTGTCCCAGTTCTCGAGAAAAGCTGATGTTCAAGGTGAAAACGGTAAAAAAAATTATGAGACACCCTAATAGATCTTGTTTTGTTCTGACAAATATCATGCTTCCTACACTTTAGAGACTGGTCTCCCGCGCTATAAGACATGCGCTAAATCCAAAACAACATGATAATGATAATATTAGCAAGGTGCGATTGAGCCTCCGTCAGAGAGTTATTTTGAAGCTGTGTTACCGTATTTATGCAGTAAGCTTTTGTAGCTACATTCACATCTTGCAAACTAATATTTGTGACAGTGTAAACAGCATCTAGCTATTTGATCTAGATTTAGCAGATACATGTAGATTTAGTCGGAATAGCTACAGTATGAAGAGTTTTTTCAGCTCATGGCTTTTCGTGGCTGACCTTTATCTTTATCTTTATCTCATACACGTAAAACGTGTGCCAAAGCTTGTGTGAGTAAAGAAACACTGCTAGAGTAAGAGACTAGCCTGTCAACTTTCAGCAAAACGAACAAACAGCGAATAAGGGCCTCAGGTATTGAAGAAAAATTTCTATTTGGTCAAGGGAGGTTAGATGATCGGCATTGGGGAATGCCACTGTCACTCTTCCGGGCTGTCCAAAACGTCAGCGATTGGTTCCTGCCAGGTATCCACCAACATGACACTTCGGATAAAGAATAATTCAGTAAGCAAGAATGCAGATATTACCGCAATCTAACAAAGAATGAAAGAAGACAATTAACGGCTCAGTTCAAACTAGCAAGCGATCGAGAAAGAAGCTTGTTATGTGATTCGCAATGCTCGATAACTAAGAGTTCCGCATGAGTATCGTGTTCAAAGCTGATGCATCATTCTTTTCTATAAACCAATTTGGAGGAGGAAATGATTTGCACATATGGTTTTGTGAAGGACAATAAGCAAAATGCGTTCACTTAATGAACTGAAAAAAGTTAGGCTTTGACCAGCAATTAGCGTCCAGTGCTTTTGCACCATTTGCAGATCGGTAATATTCAACGACGGAAGCTATGAAGCCGCCGGAACTAAAATGGAGTACGCTTTGGTCTCCGAATGGAGTCCAATTTGTAGATATGTAGTTTTCAGATGCAGTGAATATAATATGCTTCAGCTTCGAGTGGGTCGAAAAAATTTGGATCGCAGTTTACTTTGAAAACTAGCAGAAAACTGCAATAGAGTAGATATTCTGGAACTTGAGTGTATGGGTCAAATAGTTTTCCTAATGACAGCATCTTCAACATCTTTTCTTCAACAATAAACTTCAAATCATAGTGCCTTTTATTGACTGACATTTGAATTGATATTGCCCAGGATAAAGAGTTCTAATTGTCAGTTATACAGAGAAAGACTCGAAATTGAATTCACAGCTAATCTAGTATATTGCGATGAACAATTTTACTAAAGGCCAGCAGCTTTAGAGTTCTAAGACCATACAGATCATCCAAGTACAAATTGTAAACTCAATTTAATGTCTCCTAAAGCAAATAAACGCTACTTGCCCCACTTCCTCTTCTATCCAACCAGCCCGACGTTCATATATTTAATATTTTTAGGTGGCAATTGCAATTTCTTAAAGCATTTTGAGCGGACATAGTTAGAAGTGCTAAGCAAAAACGCTGAATTGATAAATCGATAGGCGCTCAATGATGATTTTCATTTTACATAACTATGACCGACTCAAAATGTTTGAAGGACACCGGAGAACCACACACCAAACTTCAAAAATATGAAGATCGGGAAGGGGCTAAGCAAAAAGCCAAAAATTGATAAATCGACAGCCTCCATGCCTGGTTTTTGCTGAAAAAGCGTAGTGACACCCATCCCGTCCCGATGTTCATACTTCTAAAGTTTGGTGTGGTTCCCCGTGTTCTTTCAAACATTTTAGGTTGGTCTAATTGAAACTGCTAAGTTCACTGCTCATCCTTGTTCGTTGCTTATGTATCTCGACCGATTAATTGAACTCAGAGGAAAGAGCGACCTCAGCAGCGACTCGGACTTGGCAAGCGCGAATGGAAATCCCTCAATAAATGGATCTTTTCAATTTACGAGACAACCACGCTAAGTCTTGCAACACGATGGGCACATTCGCACATTCCATATGAAAATGACCGTACCCTGAATTCTGTATAATGTTTTGCTGTTTTGTGCATAAAACGTGCGACCATTCTCCACGATAGCTTCTATTTTTTGTTTTGTAACGCAGAGAAAAAATTAAAATTTGAAGAAGCTCAATGTAAAGGGTGAATAAGGTTTGGAAGGCGTTCGCATAAATTTTGTGGAATCATTGGTAGATACGAAAGATCGTCAATATTACCGTAGCATGGCCGGTAGTGAACCCCGACCTGGCCCAGGGTAACACTCACTTGACATCCCGACGTGAGGCCTCTTAAGTTTTTTTTTCATGAAAAATCTTCAAGATATAAGGACAAAGTGACCAAAGCATACTACAAGCAGTTTCAGAGTTGAACATACAGCCACACAAAATTATCAAGGAGGGCAGAAGATGCTGCTCATTTCAAACATGAGGTTGAACCGAGAGTTCAGTCCTACCATTTTCAAAAAATCATAACTTCTTTCCCTCACAACAATTTTGCGCGATTCAAATTTTTCAGAAAGCGTAAAGCATGTAGTTTTCAAAAGTCTCCTGGGGTCTTTCCAGCATGCTCAGGTTGCAGAGATAAAAATGAAAAAACGAGATGATAGGAAATTCGGAATTTTTAAGCAAAAATTCTAAAAATCTAGAGACTATGCGATAAAATCCAGAACAGCTGTCATCCTAACTTTTCTTGTATTTTATTACTAATTGAGTCAGATTTGTGCTGATCGAGGTCTTCTTTCAAAAGTTATGATTTTTTTTAAGAATCGCCGGAAAATCAAGAATTCTTTATTGATTTTTCGGTTTTTTTAAACCACCTCGATCAGCACAAACATGACTAGTTAGTAATGAGATACAAGAGTTAGGATGACAGCTGTTCTAAATTTTATCGCACAGTCTCTAGATTTTTGGAATTTTTGCTTAAAAATCCCGAATTTGGGATGATCTCGTTTCTTTTATTTTTATCTTGCAACCTGAGCATGTTGGAAAGTTCCAAGGGGATTTTGAAAACTATATGCTTTACTATTATGTGCTTTAAAAATTTTACTATCTATCTTTTGTTAGGTTGTTGTTTTGACATAGTCACACACTATAATAGCGGAGCTACTGGATGTGAAGAAAAAGAAAATGGTGCTCGAACTTCGTCCACCCCCCCATCTCCTTTTAATCTAAAATATGTATTCATAATCTTAAGTGCATCCTCTTATCTCATCGTCGGAGACTGTGTATGGCAAGTGAAGCCAAATTTCCAAAATCATTCTTGCTTCCCTTACCCCTTTTAACAACATATTTATTCGAACAACTTTCAAAGCTCTGCTGATACGCTGCAAAGATGTTATCACAGTGTCCAGATAAATGAAACGGTAATAAGCTATTTTCCAACACGTGCTGTATACATAAAAGCTCTCTTTCCCACACGAGCAACGTAGATTCGCTTTGAAGGGATGTCTATGTCCGACCTGAAATGCAGAAGTATAGTTTTGTACCACTATTAGAAGTTGTCATATTTGTGTCAGAGCAACCTTGGTTTTTATTGGTTTTATCACCTTATGTGATTGAATCTCCAGTAATACAAGCTTTCAAAATCATTAAACAAGTTGATTCAGCAAGATAAATAAGTAGTATTGGCTGTTACGCGAAAACATATATCTACATAAACTTCCTTTTCAAAAATTGAAAGCAGTTAAGATCAAAACCATTGTGCCACGCTCACAATGAAGGAAAACTTACTCTCGTGCACTACCAGCTGCTGAACGTTTTCCAACCCTTGGATATGGTACCAGAAGTGAGGATAACGGAAGTTGCGAACGTGACATTCGGTGTAACGGGAACACATCAACTGAAATACTTGAAACTATACGGACTGAAATATAAGTAGAAGTAATAGTATCAGTAATATAGGAAATATTAGCTGACATGGAACAACTAACGAGGGAAGATGTTGAGGTGCAACAGGTTCTGATATGGTATGTAAAGTGCCTTGAAAGACATGGAACAGTGATTCCAAATCTGCATTCATTATTTTTTGCGGGTTTCTGGGAGCGGAGCTATGAAGGTTTTTATAGGCAAAATTACAATGCATGATCAGTGTGAAAACACTCGTTAAAGGCAGCGTCCAGGCAATAATGGACCTATAGGGATTTTGCGTGGAAAGTGAATTTGGGGCCCTAGCTAAGGCACTGCCCAAGCGGCAGCGCAGGTGACTCACTAACGGCTGAGATGTACGCCTTCAAACTGGACCCCAGGATCGTATTCGCATGGATTCATGGCGCAAACCATCAGTTACGCGCGAGGACCCGCGCGTTGAGCCATGAATCTATGCGAAATACTATACTGGGGTCCAGTTTCGAGGGGAATATCTCAGCCGCTAGGGCACTAACTGAGCTGCCGGTTGGGCAGTGGCTTAGTTGGGGCCCCAAAATTACTATCCACGTGAGATATGTCCATTTGTCCAGGTTTGCCCGGACGCTGCCTTTAAATTCTTTAACAAGGAAGAAAGTGCAAAAAAAAAGTTACGACTGATTTCACTCTAGTTAATCATTCAATTTTCCAGCACAATAAAAGGCCAGATTTGGAATCGGCGTCCATGTCTCTTGAAGCAGTTTATTTTTCATCATGGAAAGTCATTCAATTAACCATTTATTTTTTGTAAGAGGCAAATTAGTTTGGAGGGGTACTAATATTTTTTATGATAGAAAGAGTAGTTAGCAGAAGGTTGTAATCAGAAAGATTCCAATGACATGTCTGCTTGAACCAAAAGTGCTAACTTAAAGTTTGAATGACATCTTAGTGTTATGGTGGTCATGTCAAGATTACAGCTGAAGATGATCATTTACAGGCTCCTCTTTGCGTGTAAAGAAAACAGCATTTAATGTAGTAGGTTGGTACACAAGTCTTGCACCAAAATGACTTGAAATCTTTTAATCTCCTCCAATGGTATGATCCAAAAGCACAGGTTCAACTTTTTAGACTTAAGTTCTGAAAAATTCTTTTGTTTTTTTTTGGTGTCCCAGTTTTTAAAAGACAAAGTTACTTGGAACACATCTTGTCCATTTCATTCCTTCGCTCGAGTCAAGCCTATTCTAGAGAAAGCTTGTAAATGGACATAATTCTACCATACTGTGAATCACTACGTGATATCCGAGCCAAATTTGCAAAGCTGGCCTATTTTTCCTCATGTGTATGAGTATCGGCCCAAATTTCGACCCTCGCTTGAGATACTTTACATAGATCGACATGGTTTGCCCTGGTGGATTTCAATGAACTGGCGAGTAGGGGAACCTTCTTCTGCGTATGATATCATAGCTTATGTCTGATACCACCCCATGATGATGAGAGAAATCTGCATCCTCTAAGGCTAAGGCATACCTCAAGCGATTCCAGTCGCTGCGCGATATGGCACTGCGGCGACTCTTCATAATTTTTCGTAAGCGCACTTTGCTTGGGCCAGACTAAATAGTTTTGCGAGAACTTACAGAAGCTACACGCCTATACATCAGGCACTCGCGCACGGTTGATCTGTGAACATCTGGCAAAACGCCAAATCGCTCGGATGTAGCGATTTGACGCAGTCGCGGAATATATGCCTTAAGTCTCGGGCATACCTCACGCGATTTCAGTCGCCACGCGATTTGGCAATACTCCAAATGTTCATAACTCATCCTACGGGGTTTCTGAATGTACAGAAGAGGGGGCATTTTATCAGCCTACGAAAGTTATACATGCTGTGCATTTGAGGTCTTCCAGTCTTCCAGTATTGAATTTGAAGACATATGGCAAATTGCCAGATCGCGTGGCGACTGAAATCGCGTGAGGTATGTCCCTTGCCTTAGGCCTAAAACGTAATGAAATGCTTTTTCTAAAATTTGGACACTTTTTGGTGCGGGTGTGCAACCGATGTTTAAGCGGTCTCAAATGCACAAAAATCTGGTTGTATTCATTTTTCATAAACTTTTACTTTCACTCATGCTTTTCGCAGCTTAAGCCATTCTCTTGATAGTGTTCTATCTTTTCAAATCTAAATACTTTCAAAAGTGATGTGAGCCAGACGATTTTTAGCTCAGTCAATAGCATTCCTGGTAAGTCTGCTTTCAATTGCCAGTATATGTTTCGATAAATCATTGTTTCTCGAAGAGTGAATATCTTACTCTTTCTAAAATTGCGGCAAAAGAACCTGATGAAAGGCGTTTTTCTAACATTTGATCCCCAAACCTGCTGAAAGGCCCACAACTTCTTTTACTTTTTATTTGGATTCTATAATCTAAGCTTTTCAAAAAGGAAATTCATGTAGGACGTCTCTACACAAAGTTGTAGTTTTGAATATTTATTTCCAAGTTTTTGTATGGCTAAAATAACTAATGTATACTGTAAACCTGTAACGCTGCTCAATGCATTTATAGATGGGTTTTTGAAGTTATTTACAAGACATACTTTCTAATCTGAGAAGTTGAATATGCAGCAATCGTTGCAGGTTTCCGCAAGAGCGCTCTAAATTAGCAGCAACTTTTGAGTTTCTACAGGTTCAATTTTCGAAGGACTAAGAGGATAGTAAACAGGGTTGCCTTTTGTTAGCATGTTATAACTTTCAACTTCCCCTTTAGCTGTAAATGACATCGAATAACTATGTATTTTGTTGTTAAAAAAGAAACAAGGATGTTGGATGTCATGTAATTTTTACATAGTAGTGATTTGTGAGTCATAAAAGATGTGATTAACAACGAATTCATGACCTCACTTCTTGATAATCGTATCCGACAAACTGAGTAAGAGTAAGAAAAAGTGTTGATCGCTATTCGTCTTGAAGTATCAATCGCTTCTGCAGTCTGACTCACTTATGAAGTCAGAAATTTGGCCTCAGAGCTTGGTACAAAAATATGATGTAATTATCAGGTTGTCCCATAAGTTCCGTCCGTTTTGATTTTCAACCGCAGTAAGTCACATATTTCTTATGCATAGATAGGTTTTAGAGTACCATTTGATAGAGTAAAGCAAGCTCTACAAGATGACGTTCTTGCTGCTGCACCAGCTTGGACCCACGTTGAGTTTGAAGCCGAAACCAGGATTCATCTGCCTAAAAAATCGTTTAAAAATCATAACCAGAACTCGGTACAGATGGTTTGGTAAGCAAGCTGGATATCGTTTTGAGATCAAAGCGAAGAGGTTTCGTTTTTGTGGGCAAAAAGACACAAAATTTGCGACCTTTTTTTGGTCGACGTTTCTTTTTTTGGAGATTTTTTAGGATAATGGCTGAGGGTCAAAGGGATCTTCTTAAAATTTTGGGAAAGTCAAGGGGAACTTCGTCTTTTGCATTTTCCAAAAACCACCTCGTGTCAAGCCCTCACCGTAGCCTGCCCAAAAAACTCTAGAAAAACCCTAACACTTTATACATCATTTATATATGCCTCTGTACTTTTGTCGGGTAATTCATGAAACTATAATTTTCATGCTCATTTCAAATTCATGCTGCGCTGTTCCATAAATAATTGAAACTAGAAATCATTACAAGGACAAATGTAAATTTTCAGCTTTCTTCAATCTTCAGCTATCGAGAAATATTGAATAAAACTACGCTGGTTGGCTTTGGTTGAGTCTCCCACGTTAAATTCCACATTTCGCGAAAAATAAAGCCCGTTGAAAATTTGCGTTTGTGCCTCTACAGGTTTGTAGTATACAATTAGATATGTGGGAACAGCACAACATCACTTCGCCAAAAGCATGAAAATTTTTGTTTTCTCTAAATCTAGCCAAGTAAAAGACACGGAATTGGTATATATATACATACATACATTTATTAATACTCAGTGGTTATATACACTTAATACCGCGATGATCCCGTTTATGGCTTGAGTTGGGCGATTCTGACTTCGATCGTCTTCGATGACAAGATTATGCTTGATTGAGCCAACCAGCGCATTCTCCATTATCCATTCCAGAATTGGTATATATAGATGTCCGATATGAAAAGTTATGCTGAGCAAGTAAGAATTTTCTTACTGGATGGAGTTACGATTTTCTCGTTTTCTGGACGAGTGACTCTCTTTGATTTCCGGCTTTAAACTCAACTTGGATCCAAGCTGGTGCAGCAGCAGCAAACGGCAATTTGTAAAGCTTACTTTACTCTATCGAACATTTCTTTGAAACCTATTTTTGAACGAGAAATGTGTGACTTATTGCGGTTGAAATCAATACGGACGGAATTCACGGGACAACCTGACACATTCCTCAGTGGTGACGATAACATTAGTTCATAAACAAATACTATGCTTTGCACACTGATAGAATTTACCTTGAAGCGCTCATTGTAGCTGACGCGCAAATGTTGTAGATGTCGCAAGAACACTATATTCTCGAAACTACGCTGTGAAATGATGAGATTTCCCTGTTGACGTAATAAAAAATATATTAAGATCTTAGCAGACAAAGATTATAGAGCAAATGTTGTATTAAAGCTTTGTATTGATATGGATTCTCAGAAAAAGAGCGAGCAACGTCAAAGTGCAAAAGAACTGAAACAAGTAAAAGCTCGTGATGTCTGCATATCCCTGTGATCGTAAGAAGAAATGTGTTTTTGTGAGCACAATCCTGCTTGATTGGCCATTGCACATGCCGTAATTATCAATATGTTGTGATGGATTGATTCAAAATTATCAAACTGGCAAAAAGATAGTGTCGTTTTTTGATTTCTTGCTTTAGCAGAACAACCAGGCTCAATCCAAGAAAGGTTAAGGGGCACTGTTTGTTAGAGCAAAGCAACCATTACGAGATGATGTTCTTGAATTTGTGCCAACTTTGATCCACCGAAAGTATGAACTTAATATGTGAAGAGTTCTAAATGCCCAAGAAGAGAAAAAGTTTGATCTCTGTCCAAACAATTTCGGGGAAACTCCCACTTGCATACATTTATACATTCGATATCAGATATTCATATGCGCAGCTGCTGTATTTTTTCCTTGGCTAATAACTGGGAAAATAAAAGTTTTTGTATTATCTCAAAGCAATGCTGCGCCGTTCTCACTTAATTAATTAATTAATTTCATACTACAAGCCTAGGTAAATACAACTGCAAATTTTCGACCTAGTGCGAATGGCCGTTTTCGAAAAATGTTGACTTTAGCACTGAAACCGAGGAGAAAGCTAAACTTGATATCTCTCAAATACCACCGCTCGGAACAGACAATTTACTCTTATACTTATCTAAGCTTAGCATGCTTTGAGAAAACTAGAAAATTACGAAAATTTTTATTTTGTCAGTTTTAGTTAGGGAAAAAACACAACAACATCGCTTATGGATGCCAGATATCAAAAGCAAAGATATATGCGAATAGGAGGTCCACAGAAATTAGCGTTAGGAATTCAGAAATTAGGTTAGCCTGTTTGTGCCAAAACAAGCAAGTAGAGAACGACGTCATTTTCTTGACAACCTAATACATTGAAGCAAAGATAGTTGGAAAACATTTATGACATCATAGCTTTGAGTTCATATCGGTTTGATTGGCTATGTCGAGATATGCGACAAATTCTTGCCAGTTTATTGCAAATCTTGATTCATTCTTTGAAATTGTGCAATTTCCGCTAAACTCTCACCTATGCTAAATGACATAGCAAAAAAATTATTTATATGGTGCGCCTGTTAGCTTACGTTCAGAGGAACAACAAACTAATAGTTTCGTACTTTGCCTCTCTAATTGCATGCCTTGTCTGATCTACAGAATTCCGCTCTACAAAACGGCTACTTATCAGAAGTATTATCAGCACATGCGAGTCCGTGCTCAAACGTCAACTTATTAAGATTCTGCAAATATAACAGAAAGATACTTGTCACGCTTAGAAATTCACTGGAAAAACTCTGCAGGTGCGATTCACCGTAACCCTGTGCATAACTGAAGTACCAACCAAACTGGAGCAGCTGAGAAGAAGCCGAGCACAAAAAAGGCAATCGTACACCTGAGAAAAGCTTTTTTTCCTTGAGGTGTCAGGATTTTGCAGCAGCGTTTAGCCGAAAATGCTTTTTTCAACATATTCTTTGAGGACAAGATGTTTCCGTGCAATTTTACGCCTGGTTGTATGTATGTATGCATGCATGTATGCGTAAATTATGAACATGCAAGTGGACAAGGCGGCTCCGCCCCTTTGTGTCAAGCTCTGTCTACTCGGCGAAAAGTGCTGGAAGTTGCTTGAAATCTGACAAGTTCGTACAAATTCCAGTATTTTTGAAAAGTGGGAGCTTGGCACAGAGGGGTTGGAGCCTGCCTGAGGAGGGGCGGGGCTAGATTTGAAGCTGCTTGAGGCTCCAGAAGTCATTCGCGACCTTTTCTACGCGCTTTGAGCACAAAAACAGGTTCCTACAGATGGCAATAGAGTGTGCGGAGTTTGCCAAAAGAGGAAAAAGAATACCCATAGCCTACAGTGGCTACGGGCACAGTAATTACAAGGAAGTAGAGCATTCAGCAGAAACATAAGCAATGTTTTTGAAACGTATTTCATGGAACATCGTCACATAGCACTTGTTTAATCGAACTTTCAAATGCCCATAACTCCGTTCAGAGTCGTTTGGCTCATAATAAGCATGTATTTGAAACCAGTTTTAAGGCGAGTCCGCTGATATATAGCTTGTTTGGTATGGCTGGGTTAAGTTCTGACTATTTCCTCCTGAATTGTATTTGCTTCTATAGAATAAAGAACAGGAGTAGTATCACTGTAGAGGATCATTTATAGGTTGAAAAGAGAATGATGTCGCCGTTTGTGGTATAGCAACAAGGCGAATTCGAACATGTACGAGAGGCACTATTCAACAAAACATGCTTTACATCTGGCCATCGAACGTCCGCATAAGTCGCGACCCATGTAAATTTTGAAGCCAGAACCTTGAGTGTTCAAAAAAATCCTGCGAAATTATTACGTGGTCAAAATTTATCATTCTGATACAATCAATGCGTGCATTGTAGTTTTCCAAGACTAAAATCAAGAAAATGACCGAAATTGTGCAAATGATTTTACTTTCTACATCTCAATTTACTCATTTATTTGCTTGTTACATTACACAAGCGTAATTTGCTATTGTAAAAAATTATTACATTAAGAAAAGATAGGGCGATAAACGCATAACATAGAAGTTCGATTTTCTCACATTGATGTCATAATTTTAGATATAGATGAATTAAGCAAAACGAGAGGGAGTTCTGTTTTGTAACTCATATTACATCAGAAGAATCAACGGATCCAGCAGAAAGAATCGAAAAACGTAAAGCGTGCTTTCAAAATTTACACTTGTTCAAAATTGCAAAACTAATAAAGTAGGGCAATAAATAGTTTGATTATGTTGCTCTAGTGGAAGATTTGTAAAGCATTTTGTACGAAGATCTCATTTTTGGGGTAAATGAATATTCATGACTTTGACTTCAAACTTTACTTGGATTACGATTTATGCAGGCCTCCGAGACTACTTGCGACTCGCCATTTGTAGTACCAAATTCCCAGTATTTGATGAGTACGAAAATTACCATTGACTCACCTGATGATTCTACAATGGTGGTTGATAGGATAACAGCTAACCAGCCTAACAGAACGAGCTTCATGGTTATGCAGTGTGAAGTAGATGATAAAGCTGTCATGGCAATTACTTCACAGCGGATGTTCCGTCCCTTCTAATATCCGCGCTGATATAGACGTGATTGTTGAGATGTGGTTGGTTTACGATGCTTTTGAAGCGTCGTAGCTACAGTATATTTAGAATAAAGTAGCAGGGCAGAGTTCTTGGAGTTTGGAAGACGCTTCAATGTAGCGTCTTTCAGCCTTGATCGGCAGCGAGTGCCGCTCAAAGAAAAAAAATTACTCTTATCAACGAATAAGAGAAACCTTATAGCATTCATACAATAATTTCATTAGTATGAATTCACCACACCTTGAGAAAAAAAGTAAAAGATCTCGTTACGCACAAGGAAGTCTCAAGCAAAAAAGCCAAGCAAACAAGGCATTTTCGTTTGATTGTTATCATGCTCTATACTTTCATTTTTACGAAATCGCGCTGTAACTTTTAATCAGCATGTGTGTCATTTACGACCCTCTCTCTTGGCCTTTTATTCGGCTGTAATTATGATAATGTGGAAAAATGACTCTCTATCGCACTTCATCTATCGCTCATACAAGGCCCGTGAGTCAGAAGGTGTACATCTGAAGGAGAACTTAGAGTCCTTTTATCGTTATCGAGTTGCTCCCACACGAAATTTTTGAAATGAAAATTCTTGAATGAGAATGTTAGGTCCAGTTGCAGGTTTGCACTTATCAATGACCAGAGGGAACAGTACTTTAATGGACGAAATGCCATGAGAGCGTAGGTGATTTCGGTCCGCTACAGTCATTTCAACTGCAGCTATCTCATTTATGCAGTTGAGAATTTATAGTATCTCCTTCTGACTCATTTTAGTTGAAGAAGTAAGTTATCACGTCCATATTGATCAGGAATAAGACATTTATTATTAGTTCACATTAGTATTCGATATCATAGTAGAAGGAAACATTCAGTATTAATGATGTTATGATAGTAATTTTAGTTTAGTTTCTCAATATCCATAACCTTCATCTCCGGAAGGTAACAATGGGTGAGTATTTCGAACCGAAATTTCAGCGGCTCGCTCTCGTCTTCTATGGCAGCCTGAATGAATTAAACTTTATGACAAAATTCTTAGAAAAACCTTACAAGGTCTTTGGCCGCTCGAATCTTTTCGTCGCTACTGCCGTATCGCTCTATTTTTTTGAGTCCCGATGCACAGCCATATTCAAACCCATCTGAGCACAAAAATGTGTAATTTGCTCACCATTCGTAAATAGCGTACTCACAACGTTGGACAACGCTGAGCAGGTTGCGCAGGCCTTTCGACCTGCGCAACCTTTTCATAGCATCGGGGCTCAGATTATCCAACAGCGCATTTCTGTTTCTTCTTAGGATCCGGATGTGGTTGTATACTCTCTCCTAAACAGGTAGTCTTCAATTGCGCTTGAGCTCAGTAAGCCTTGCACCAGGTACGAATTCATTTCTAGCTGATACTCAGAATCGAACATCGAGGTGAGTAATGTCGTATGAGCGCCGCGCAGAACTCTATCTGAAACTCTTGCTCGATGTTTTTCATTGCATAAATAGAGTCCATAACACGACATGACTTACAATTAAATTCTTCTTCAAAAAGTTTCTTCAGCTCTTCTCGCACTCTAAAAATCCTAACGTAGAGCATTAGACGTTGATATGACCCGTTCCCAAAGGGGAACGAAAAAGTACGAGATTTCGAGGAACACATCATTTGTATTGTTATCTGATACGGCAAAAGCTGAGAAAAGATGGTCCCTTTAGTATGCTTCGCCAAGGGACTGCCGCACTCTGTCGAGAACATAATCTTGCAAGAGCCGTTCTACGCGTGCAGGTACGGTCGATTGCACAAAATCGCCCTTATCTCCTTGGGAAGAGCGTAAAAGTACCGATGTGGTATCAATTTCGGTGAACGGAAGGGCTAACAAAAATGACGGGAACAAAAGGAGTAAAAAGAAGTGACAAGCCTTGAGAACTCCCACTACTGACAGTTGGGGAAATGACAGTACATTTGTTACACAAATTTATGGTGGCTACAAAATTGATTTGGTCAAACACCAAAAATGCTTGACTTCAAGTTGAAGAAAGGAGTTAAAGAAGTTTTCAGGGTTTTGCGTTCCTCTTCAACGATCCTTTTTGCAAAGAGGCGTTCGTTCGCGCAACTCTGTCCTGCGCTTCTGAGTCCGTAAGGGCAGCCCGGCTCTCTCGCTTTCTCCATTCGCTGCTACGATGCGGGCCAGTCAGAGGCGCGTACAAATTAGATTGCAATAACGTTGAAAGGACCGTTTTCCACCTGGGACAGTAGAACCGCGAGAGACGTTCAGGACGTACCTCGGATCCGGCATCTTCGGAAAAGGTCTTCTAAACTTTTTCCAGGACTTTAATCTTCTGCCGAAAAACGGTCTTTCAGATTTTGCCTAAATGGTATGAGTTGTGCCCTGACTGAGGTTGAGAGAAGTGGCCTCACCGCCATTAGTATCGCGAGTAAATGAAATGAAACACACCATATATCGTGAAGAAGGAATGACTTTGTTTACGTCCAGTTAGATTATTGTTTCTCAAAGTGCGGTATGGTGCACTCTGACCATGCATTCGCGTTAAGGCTTTACAAAAGGCAGATGCGGAGGACAGCTTGCGTCGCTCGGAAGTTACTACTTTACGATATTCAACCATTGTTTGATCTGTACAAAAGCCAGCAACATAATTTCTTAGTGCTATAATTTTAGTGGGCTACCAAAAAAACAATTCCAATTGCTGGGACGACAGAAAACTTCGAGATTTTCACCTAAATACAGAGTGCCCCAACAGATACACACTTTTCATTGTTATGCTTCTTCCCACAAAATGTTTTGCTTAGCTTCAATCACCAATCAGTAGAGCAGGCTTTAGTTTAGATTTACAGTTTGGAGCAAATCACCTTTTGCATTTCATTACGCAGGAACTTTTGAACGGGTGTTGAGCCATCGGTGACTACATTTATCACCGGAATGGCTACCCAACAAGCTGAAACTTTTTCATTAGGTTAGGCTGAAAAGCTGACCAAAAGAAATAAAATCCACACTTTACCGTATGGCTTTTATAAGTCATGCCAAAAACAATGCCAAAGGCGTCCTTTCAAATGCTTTTTAAATGACTAAAACATTGGAAAGCCTATTTCGCAATGGCGTCGTGTACTGGACCTACCATAATTTTACAGTACTCAAGATGGATCGGTGATTCGAAACAGTGTAAATCGAAGTTGGAGCCAGTTCTACAGATTGGTACCAGATGCTAAGCAGAAGGCCTTCTAAGCAACATTATTCGTTTTCTGACTTCAGTATCGGGTGGCAACCTCCCGCCTACTTCTTAATTATCAAAACTCTTCACTCATCATTTCTACCTGCTTAAAGTTTGGCTAATTTGCAAACTCTATTTCGAAGTTTCGGAAAAGAAAGCAAATAGAGCAATCCTCGGACTACACTATAGTTCTTTTGGACTCTTCTGATCTGCTGTTTGGAGCCTAACAGTTGTTCACTAGGAGGGCTTAATTTGGCAAATTCATGAAACATGCAACTACAGCAAAAATATAAAAGGTCTTAGAGTCTCTGCGAACTGAAGCTTGATTACTGTTCAACATCGTTTGCCAATTGGTTTTGTGTTTTACCCTGCAGTTTGGGAAAAGTCACTTTTAAAACGCAGGTTTTCTCTTGATTCAGACATAAATTTCAGTAACAGAAAATACACAAGATAGCAAAATGTACCGTTTACCTATTTTGTCAAATGTGTGCTTGGAAAATACATTATAACATGCATTTGTAGCTTCCGTTGCAATAACGTTGTTCCGAATCAGAAAATTAGAAATCAGGAAAATCAGAAAATCAAAAACCAGAATCATTTTACCGTTTCTCGAGTAATTTTCCGTATTCTAATAATCAAGCTTCAAGGCTATAAACTTTCTAAGTGAAAATTCATGGCACACATTGACGGTAAAAGTGTTGACCATAACCCACTGACCTGATGGTAAATCGCATTTGTCGCGCATTTCACTAGTAGCTATCACAAGTCAACTCAACTCTCATTCGTTCTTCTTTTATGAGTGTTTTCACTTTTACAGCCGTCTTCTTCGCAATCACTGTCGTGACGCAAAGTGAGTAACACTCTAAATGGTGAGAAAAGAAAGTAACAGTACCATTTTAGCCAGCGACGATCAACCCTACTATGGAGTTCCAATGGGAACTTTCGAAAGCGATAAGTTTGGAGTCCATTCCGAGTTATATTTAGGTGATGATCATACTATAGTGCTTGACAAATCTGACCATAAACCAAAAACACCTGCATGTGAGTCAAAATGTTCGAAATAAACTCTTAGCTAGTTTGCTATAAAATTGTTTGCGCATCTGTCTATGCACAGCAATGATGATAGGACCGGCGGAAGGCGTGGACGCCGAAACGTCGGCCCAATAAATATCAATACTATCTTGGTCAACGCTAGAAAACAATCAATAATCACGATGATAGGACCGCCAAGACAAGAAGATGAAAGGAGAAAAGTATTTTGATATAATGACCGCCAAGAGCACAAGTATTGTAAGAACTCCAGGTAAGAGATGGACTATTGCTACACTCAGCCCAATTTTTCTTGGGAAGAAATAGACGACTAAAAAGGATAGCGGAGTAACTAATTAATCAGCTTTTTAAATCCAAATATTACGGTGATGTATTCGTTAAGAGCATTTGGAAAAGACGATAATTCGTTTGGAACGTGGGTTTTCTTAAAGGCAGTGTCCCGGCAGGTTCGCGCTCTGGGGGATATAGGTGTGGGGTACCTAGTCATCCCACTGACCTCCAGGCGCAGTCCGGCCGGCTGATTCTCCCCCCGAGCGAGAAAATGGCCCTTGAACCGGCGCGCGCGGCCCCAACGGGCGCACGGTGCGACAGCTTCCTTGTCTGTTCGGCGCGGGACCTCATAACCGCTCTCCCCCATTGTGCATGCTATCCAAAGCAAAAATTACAGGCGGCAGTTCGTGTGAGGACCCCCCAACTTTCCATAAAAAATCTCGTCCGAGCTGCTTTTTTGGAACTGGATAAACGCCCCAAAATCGGCCTTTTCTGCCCGTTCTAACAAGGAAACGATAATTGGTGTCCGTGGCCTTTTGAGATGAAATGTATACCATCACATTCGTCTTGGGACGCTGATTCCGAATCTGACTTTCGTTTCTGCAAATCGTTTCTCTAGAAGAAGTTATGAAGAATTTTTGCGTCAATGGCCGCCTAAAAGAAATACGGTCGCGGATGCCTAACTTTCAAAAGAAGCTTGATTGAGGCAATGCAAAACTTAAAAATACAAAAGCACTCGAGACTAAAGCTGTTAACTTGCGAGGCTATCGCACTAGCCACTACACCACATCTCAGCTGCGGTTTTGACATTTCGACTACATCTCCTTTGGCGCGAAAATCCTCCATAACTTTTTTCTGAGGAACGATTAGCAAAAACGGAAGTCAAAGTCGGAATCAGCGCTCTAAGACTATTGTAATAATATGCATCTCATCTCAAAAGGCCACGGACACCCAAGTATCGTTCCCTTGTAAGATCAAATTAGGGTATTACGTGGCGAAAAGGCCTGAAACATACAGAAAAGTGGAAGTGCAAAATCTGCCGGGACACTGCCTTTAAATGCGTAAATCATGAATAACTCAAAGTTCTGTGGCCGTATTCATCAACGAACCCCGAGGGTTAAACTAACCCTGGAGGGTTAGTTTAACCCTGGAAAGTCTTTAAACCGTATTCATGAAGCACAGGTAGGCTTAACCCTCAGGGTCAAATCTAACCTTGAGGGCTAATTTCCCCGAAAGCGACTAACCCGTATTCATCAACGAACCGTGGGGGTTAAACTAACCCTGGAAGGTTAAACTTAGGGGATTCGTCGGGGTTAATTTAACCCTAGCTCAGAGCAAGGTTAACTCTACCCTAACACTTCATACAAACATTTACTCGCATCTAACAGTTTATGGAAAACGATCAACGAGTATTGTAGTATTTAGTATTGGTTGTTGTTATAGTATTTAGTTTCGACTTCGTTCTATGTTCATATTCGAAATACATGAAACACTGACTTTGCGATAAAAAGAATTCTAGCTTTGGTGACAAATGAATGCGACGAGGAAAAATGGCATTCCACTCTGACAAGTGCCAAAACAGAAGAACCCCTTCATAATGACACGCGTCGACCCCTAAAGGAGTAGCACAAGCCCGGTATAAAACGAACTGCGCAAAAGTAGAACTTACACTGCACAATTGCACACATGAAAATAAACTCACGCTGTGATATAGGATGCTGCACAAGTATGCTAGAGATGTATTATAAAAATTAGTGTTAGAAGCTTATTCGTTGACTATACTACTATAACAGTGAAAGAGTAGAAGTATAAAGTGAATTTAGCCCGTACTTAGGCATTCTGTGATGTGAGTTTGCACAACGCACGCGTAACTGACGCCTTAACCCTCCAGGGTTAGTTTAACCCTCAGGGTTGATGAATATGGCCACAGGTTCGTTGATCGATATGGGTAGACCGCGTTCCGTGGTAAACCCTAGCCTATGGTTGATGAATGCGGCCAATGAACCCTGAGGGTTAAACTAACCCTGGAGGGTAAGCTTAACCCTCAGGGTTCGTTGATAAATACGGCCACTGGTTTGCCAGAGTGTTGTCGAGATTTGGTCTTGTCTATTCAAATAATGATGCAATCATCGCTAGGCTGTGATTTTATGACTACTATCAGATTTTAGCTTAAGATTTCATGTGGGATATTATTTGAGCAGACTTCTCATAGCCATCTTGTAGAGCTTGCTTTGCCCTGTTCAATGATTACTCAAGCCACATCAGAAGAATGAAAGGTACAAAAAGAAGGCGGTTGTAGTAAGGGTAAAAAATTATGATACGCCCTAATATCTGAAAATTGGAGAGAATTTACTGAAATTGCCTCGCTTTTGTGGAACGACGAAAATGGGTCTAGCCTGGGGTTAACACGCCACACCTGAGGGTCTTGAAGGGGTCAGGAAGAGGGGCGGGGGTTGTTATCGAGGTGATAGTCATGTTAGCGATAGCGATTTTTTTTTACATGATGTCAGTCAACAATGTCTGATAGCCCCATTGTCCAAGATACCAGCACTGATGTTTTGGCCTACCGTCGGACACGCACACTAAGCATATCAAAAGAATTCTAAAGCATAAGAGCATCATTTTCGTAATTGGCATATCAAATAACCCTGCGGGCCAAGTTTCAGCGAGTTTTGGGGTCTTCAAATATTGGCACACTTAAGTGAGTTTGTTATTTTCGAACATGCCAAATTTTTTCAAAGGTAAGTAAACTACTTCTTTTTGCACCCATTACAAAGTTCTTTGCTCGTATCAGGTTTTCCACTTCAACCAACCTCCAAACCCTGAAATTAAGAGCAATCCAAAATCTCGTCTGTCTCATTTTTTGCTTTCGATTTCTCAGATTATAGAAGATCTATCAGACTCAAGTCACTTTTGTGAAAGTTACGAGGATCAGGCTATCGAATATACTTTTTCCTGCCGCCTTCCCTCGCACGTAGTAGCGCAGGCTTAGCACATTACCGTAATCCAATATGTTCGCGGTGTTTTCCATTTGCCTTAGCCAAGGAAAAACAGCTATATCTTTCCCCAGGAAAACAATTTTGAATGAAATTTCTGCTATGTGAGAAGAAGGTTTAGCATTAGCAACCATATAAGAAAGACAGGGATTTGGATGCTTTGAAGGTAAGTTAATGGGGTGTGGCACAACCGCTAAAAAGCTGTGGCGACCACAGCTTTTTGGGGATTGCGCCACATCCCTTTGCCTTAAATTCAAACAGATCAAATAGCTGCGTCTTTTATGTCGTTGTTACTGCTTAACCTTCTTCTTTACATGGCAGAAATTCGAAAACGTTCCTTCAAGAGCAAGATAAAATTGTTTTTCCTTACCTATGCAAGTGTAAAATAGTGGGCGCACAGGGCTAATGGGTGCACATTTTGTACTAACTTCCCGAACCCTATGCCCGGGTATATACCATATATCAATTGGCCACTTCGATTCAGCGAACTTCCCTTGTTAGATCCTACTTTCTATTTTCTAAAAGAAATTCAGATTCATTTATTGCATAAAAATTCAATTAGCCAGCATGCAAAAGACAGTTTCGCATGCGGCTTACCCCCAGCGGTTACCTAACCGGTCTCTGACACTGGCGATGTGCTATATAACTATGATGAGATTCTTTATATACGCCATTTCATAGTAATGCAAAGGTAGTAAATAATTCTTCAATATACGGTTCACACATATGCAAAGAAAGATGCATATAATGCTCCCATAGCGATTTTGCTGCAACTGCTCTATTTACTAGATGCATACTCTCTTCTCTAGTAAAACATGGCGTAACTGCGTACAGCGCACCGAGTGTGTGCACTGTTAGACCATCAGTGCCTCGATGAACCTATGATACCTATGCTTCAGGCGGGTGACGACATTCCATATTGCTCGATCGGACACTGGCCCTTGGCACGGAGCTGGCACGAATCTGGCACGGGCTGACACACGGTTAGCAAAGACGTTGTACTTAATGGGATGCACGATGAAGGAGCTGGCGCGTAGCTGGCACTGCCCCAAACCTATGAGGTTCAATGAAAAAGTCGAAGAGGGTGCAGTCTGCCGGAGCGCATGTTGACGCTCCTCTCACAGTGCGCAAAGATAATAATTTGTAACAGACATAGATCAACTGTGCATCTTTATTGAAACTGATGCAAACATTGAGATTGAATTAAAAAATGGAGAATTAGGCGCGTTCACGCGACGTTAGTCAGTGTGATCATGTGATCGATCTACCTGCTCTGGCAAGAAAGCCTATCGCAGTTTTGCCTTGTTTGGCGAATGCTTTGTAGCATCTCGCTCCCTATGGCGCAGCGCGTGTGAGCGCTGTTATCGCGGTCATCAGCTGTTCGATGACGAGCGGAGACGATCGTTTTGTGGCGCCCTCCAGATAGCTGGCTATAGTCTTGCGAGATAGTTCGAGCTATCACGACATAGTCCCTCTATGTTGTGACAACCAGGTCCAGAGACTGCACTGCCATTCAGACATATAATTCCACTCGTGCGAGTACAGCCTCTGTAATTCGATGATATGGAGAAGAGTTAGATTTTGTAAAAAGACAGACAAAAAACCGGGTGAAAAACGTTTAAGATCGTTTTAAAACAGCATTTCGTCACACTCCGTCGAACGGTCATAAAATAGTAGGTATGCTATTTTGTAAAAAAAATTTATTCGAATCAAAGGAATCTCTTAAAGTTGACGATTTGTATCGGCAGAGTCAAACTTTCGGCAAGGACCTCGACACGAAAGTGCAAGGCAATCATTTTTTTCTCCATTTGAGCCTAAATAGGCTTGATTTGTGCAACAAAATCAATATAAAGAATACTTACCAGTTTATTTGTCGCATCGAATGCGACATCGTAAATTCCGCACAGTTGAGCATAATGATAAGCTACCATCGTTCCACATTCGTAAGCATCTAAACTATGAACTATGAATTATGAACTTGTTCCGCGCTCAGATCATAGCAGCTCACATTCTTGGACTAGTTCAAAGAAGCTACGCAGGTCTTTCGACCTACATAGATGCTCGAGCGCGGCTCTGCTTAACAACTTAATCTGCAAATCTCTTTTTATACATATCTTTTTCTTCTTCACAGTTAAACAGTGCTGAAAAGATACTCATACAAAATTGCGCCTGAGCAAGAATTAGAACTGCACCATAAACGCCTCCATTTCCTTTTCGTATTTCTTCTCAAAGAGACAAGTGTACAGTGTGGCGTAAGTGCCACACAACAGCCTATCTGAAACTCCCTTCATATGACTGCGTGGGATAAGCTTTGATTAGCGACTCACAGCCGAAAATATTTTCGTACAACTTTTTAAACTCTTCTTTTACACTAAAAGAAATTAAGATTGCTAAATGTTGCCAAATACAACCCCTCGTAAATAACGGTAACGTGCTCCTTCCACTCTGCCGCGGGGTGCCGTTGCATGAAATCTTCCTTCCAAACTAATGTGACTTTGCGATGTATTAGGTTGGTGCAAAAGGAACGGCCAATTTGCGAATTCTCGCTTTGACGTGCAATAACTTTTGGAAGAATTCACATTTCCGAATGCGGTAAAAACTATCAGAAGCAGCAAACCTTGCACTGCAGCGCACATTTATTTATACTCATATCACGAATGGGCAGAAAAATATGGATTGAAAAATAAAAAAGGTTCTTCTGCTAGAACATTGTCTTTGACAATTCATATCTTCCTTCAAAGTTTGTTAGTATAAATGTTAAGTAGCCTATCTTGTAGCCGCAAGCCAGTAGTACAAAACGCAATAAAAAGAATTCGGACAGAAAAGTTTGCGGAAAAGAAAAAAATTTGAAATTTGAAATTTCTCACTTTTTTGAACATCTTTTCAGTGTGCTTCAAAGTCCCGAATATAGAATTTTTTGATTTTCTAGGTACTGAACAGCTGGATGTTTTTGCAAAAACAGCTAGCAGGATGCCCTAGCCCTACGCTTACAGAATTGAGCAAAGCTCCGGCGATTGACTTCTTCAGAAGAAAATTATGGGTCATAAAATGACCGCAACAGCTACTCATGTTTAGGCGCCGATATCTCAGTCTGGATAGCCTCAAAGAACACACTCAAGTATGCATTATTTAGGCAATTTCTATTACATACAATAGCTAAATTTTCGAAGAAATCCCATTGATACGCGCTCAAATTCTGGCCGGAAAAGTGAATGCAATGAAATTCTGAATTTGGATGCGGTTATTTGAAGCTCAGTAACTTTACAAGAAATGATGATGAGAGCCCGTTTTAAGCACCGTTAGATAGGGCATGAAAACAGCATCGCGATGGTATACTACATCTATTGTAAAGAAGAAGAATTGATGGGGAAAAGTTGCCCTAAAAAAAGGCTTGGAAAATCGGCCAATCCTTTTGCACCAACCTAATATAAGACATACAACAGGAGGTAGACAATCACGTTATGCCTATCTCCACCCAAATCTCCCTTTCAGTAAGCGCTCCAGACCTGTGAGTCCAGGATAATTATGACCAAGTGCGGAGTTTTCCCTGCTCTGCTTCTCTCCACATCGAAACCTTACGCAGGCGGAAGAGTTTTCAAACATTTTGTTGCCACTGTCTTATGGAATGCTCCTCACACGCTATTGTATTACGTGTATTATGTATTGTGTGTAAGAATGGAGGGCGCGTCAAAAGTGTTGGGGTCTAGTTTAGATGAATTCAAAATGTTCATAGGAGCAAAAAAAATTGGTGCTCACATAGTTCAAACAGTTGCAAGTACAGCTCAATTATTGAACTGTGAAATAGTTATTTCTACATTTAATGCAGTCCTTCGATCCCCTGGCAAGTCCACCTGTCTCAGCACCATGTGACGTAGAAGTTTGCCCCTACACATTCAAGATCAATGCTCTTCCATGTGGCAAATGTGCAGCGTAATAGAGCAAGCTCTTGCATACTACATATTACGATGAAATTTTGCAAAGTTCAGGAGTAGAGATAATGGGATTCTAAGTGTAGGGATATGCGTCGCATAATGGAGGTTTGGATACAGTTGCGCGAAAACAGAAAAATGTCTTCGGAAGCAATGAAACTTTTATCGATTTGTTGAATAGATGCTTATTTGGATGACATATATGAGTGTAGCTTTACACCCAGTGAATGCTGCGCCTCTATAGTTCAAATTTGTTTAAGGACATAGCCACTGGCATGCATAACATTCGCAAATTTTCTTTGCTTTTGGGAGTACATCTGGCAAACGCAAATACTACAATGTGATTGCGTAAAGCTTCCTTACTTTGTCTGCACTGAGCTGTTTAGAATACTCTCAAATGGCTTTTTGAATAACAAATTCTAAGTACCGAAAAGTTTTATTTTCTAGCCATGCAAAACCTAGTCTGATAAATTCACGTTCAATATGGCAGTTTTGATCTGAAAAAGTACAACTTGTCTAGAATGATAGCGGCATCATGTGGCATGACTGAAATCAAGACCATTAGTAGCTTCACAATTAACAGCACCGCAGATAGGCTCTCAAACTTTTGGAGCCTGTACTGTATTCCTTTCTGTCGCCACACGCAATACATTTCATTTCCCACTGAATTTAGTGGTGGTTCTTTCGAAAATTGAGTTTTCTCATATGGCTATGAGACACGAGAAAGTCCGGGAAAACTCAAATACCGAAAATTCACAGCGTGCAAAGAGATAACCGTTTGTTTAAATTTATTTAAGCTTGACCAAGGTGGTATAGAAATAAGTAAAATGGCTTACGGGTTTTGGCGAAGTATCGCCTTCTTCAGAGCGCTGTAACAAAGTCGAACCGCGACAGTTGAAGATTCGCCGCGGTCGCCACTGTCCACTATCTAAAAGGATGACAGTACAGCCATGATAAGTGATCTTACAGCTAATCAGCGTCTTAGGGACTATAAATAGACAGCTGAGGAGGGGCACTTTGGTTTATTCGATTCCATTATCTCAGGGTGGACAGGACCTCGGTGAGTCTTTAACTGTCGCGGTTCAACTTTGTTACAGCGCTCTGAAGAAGGAGATACTTCGCCGAAACGCGTAAGCCATTTTACTTATTTCTATACCACCTTGGTTAAATAAATACCTCAAATAAATTTGAACGGTAATCATACAGTGCTGGACATGATTATAAAGCCGCTCTAGAAATCGTCGTAATTTTCGTTTTGTCAATGAATCTGTCTGAAACGTTGCTGTATTATGCGCATGTCAACCCGCCATGATTCCTCAAAACGGCTTCCAGTTTTGTTGAGTTTGAACGGAGAACGCGAAAAAACTCAAAAAAGCTCTCTTTGAAAGTTGGGCAAAATTATAAAGCCACCTGGTTTTTCTAATCACTATCGCATTCGTTGACTCTCAAATTCTTTTGTACAATTACATCCCAAATTATGAAACATCTGCAACATCTACGGCCTGTCATCCTACTCAAATAGAAGCGATCACTGCAGTTTTTGCTTTCAAAAGCACCAAAAGTCAATCTGTTTCAACAAAAACTGATTTGAAGAGTTTTCAAGCTCTTGTTCATTTTAAATGATAATCATGGAATCTACTGACCCTTCTGGATAGATAAGGTGAAGAGCGCTTTCGTAAACTCTGCGTAAACGCTGATTTTGACGGACAGACTCCAACCTCACCATAGGGTTGACGCACTTTTGCACCACAAACTCGATTTTCAAGCGACAGAAAATACTGTAATGTAGCCATTACGACAGTCGTACAACAGTGAACTCGTGTGCGTAACTGGGAAAAAATTTCAGGATTGAGCACTCTGGTTCAGCCGCAGTTGACATCCACTGAATGTTGAGTGGAGCACCCTGCACAATCAAAGCCAACTCAGGTCACGAGATAAAACCGGAGACGCTAAAACTTCAGAATCTTAGCTAATCTCATTCATCAGGTGAAATACGACCTGAAACACAGAGGGAAATAAGGAGATATAAGGTTATATCGAATCTTCTGCTCGCAGGGAATTTTCATGGAAAGTAATTCAGGTCTAAATCGCTACTGCATCTTAAGGAAAATTCTGGAAGTTGTTTGCGAAAGCTGCATCCTCATGTAGGCAATGTAATAAATCAAGTACAGACTTTGTGAGCATTGCAAACTGAGTTTTGTGGTTTAAAAGCGTTACAAGCCTATGTTAAGGTTGGAGTCTGTCCGTCAAAATCAGCGATACGCAGAGTTTACGAAAGTGCTCTTCACTTCATCTATCCAGAAGGGTCAGTGGATTCCATAACTATTATCTAAGATGAAAAAGAGCTTGTAAACTCTTCGGACCCGCTGTTTGTTGGAGCAGATTGACTTTTGGTACTTTTGAAAGCAACAAATGCAGTGATCGCTTCTATTTGAGTAGGATGACAGGCCGTAGATGTTGCAAGTGTCATATTTTGGGATGTAATTGTGCAAAAAAAATTTGAGAGCCAACGAATGCGATAGTGATTAGAAAAACCAGGTGGCTTTATAATTTTGTCCAGCTTTCAAAGAGGGTTTTTTCGAATTTTTCGTGTTTCTCCGTTCACACTCAACAAAACTGGAAGCCGTTGTGAGAGATCATGGCGGGTTGACATGCGCATAATAGCAAAGTTTCAGACAGATTCATTGACAAAACGAAAATTACGACGATTTCTAGAGCGGCTTTATAATCATGTCCAGCACTGTATATTAGGTTGTGCCGAAAGTTCGTTCGCACCAATTTCAAAAGTTCATAACTCTTCAAATTCTTAACGATTCGTGCGATCAAAATTTTGCATAAGAGAGGAACTCATGTCACTTGCATATGCACCTGAATCGTTCGTTAATGTATACAAATGAAGGAGATAGAAGCTCAAAACCAAATCACTCAAAATTTAAATTATTCGTGTAGGGTCATAAAAATCAGAAACCCGCACAAAAATCGGAGCGGTCGGTGTTGTAGGTTTTTTCACCAGCTCTTTCCAACAGCGCAAAGTTTGCGCCGATTGAGCGTCTCTATGAAAAGTTACGATTTCCCTGAAAAATGTCAAATAAATTAAATTCGCCCTTTTTATTACTTGCTCGAAAATCGTAACTTTTCATAGAGATGCTCAATCGGTGCAAATTTTGCATTGTTAGAAAGAGCTGATGAAAGAACCTACAATACTGAATGCTCCGATTTTTTTGCGATTTCCGATTTTTATGACCCTACACGAAAAATTCAAATTTTGAGTGATTTTTTTGAGCTTCTATCTCCTTCATTTGTACACATTAACGAACAATTCAGGTACATGTGCAAAAAGCATGAGTTCCTCTCTTATGCAAAATTTTGATCGCACGAATCCACGAGTATTTGAAGAGTTATGGATTTTTGAAAATGATGCGAACGAACTTTCGGAATCTAATATACAAAGTGTCCCAAAAAATGTTAACACTGTTTGATCGTTAATAACTCCCTTGCTTTCAAGTCTTTCGCCGAACTTTAGGTACCATTTTGTAGACCGAGGAAAAACTTAAATTTACAGCATGGAGCAAATCATCTAACTCTCCTCGTTACTGTAGAATTACGGGAAGAAATTTGACAAGGATTTTAGGATATTGAAGGCCATTTTCTGCTTCGAAACAGAGCCAAACAAACCAAAATCTCTCGTACTATGGTAATGAAAGTCGCTTATTTCAGATATGAAATTTCCATTTTATTATGATACTTCTTTTCAAAGTTATCCTGGGTAAGGTATGATAAGTGACTTCACAGCATGTGTCAAAAATGTGATTACACCATAAAAAAAAGCTGAAAACACTCGTAAGAAGTAGTGTAGTAAAATCAGCGTGCGCGAAAACCCTAGTACACAATTTTCCAGATTTTTTGAAAAAAATTTTGTCAGAGGGCATATTTCACGACGGTTCCACATGCTGTAATTTCTTACGGTAATCCTACAGTAACCAAGAGTGAATATTGATTCGCTCCATACTGCAAATCTAAGATAACTGTTAATTGTTTTAAAAGTTGTGAGAGTCAAACAATCTCTCATGTGGTGAAAATCATGGTCGAGCAAGAGGTGCGGCACACAACCGTCGGATACGACCCCCTTCCCCTCTAAGTTCTGTCTCGATACACCCTACCTCCCCGCCCCTTAACATTTTCGTTTGCCTACCGTACACAAAATAGTAAATGCTCTTTAAAGCAAAATTAGTAAAATATTCGTAATTATCATGTCAAATAACCCCTGTGGGCCAAGTTTTAGCGAATTCTGAGAGCTTCACATATTGAGCCACCCAAGTGAAGTGACCATTTTCAAATATGGTTAGGTACTCAGTTAATCGCCGGGGGGCAGGGGCCACACGATTTATGGGCAAGCGGGCACCGGAAAAATAATTCGCTGACTCCTTGCGGTCCGCTAAATACTTGCAAGAATTTCAGCTAAATTTTAGACGAGTGCTCGGAGACCAATATCGATTTTTCTATAGATGAGTTGCAGCGCGAATATATTACTAGTGGCCACATTCTCGCCGACTTTCCGCGAGAATATGCAATGTTGTTGGGGGCCGCACGGTCTTTTGTGAAGGACTGCTCATCCCGTAGGTATTAGGTTAATGCAAAAATAATGAGCGTTTTCCCGTTCTTCACTTTAACTTGCTATAACTTTCTACAAAATTCACATTTTGAAATGTGATAAAGACCATTAGATGCAGCGAACCTTTCGCAGTACAGCGCACATTGATACTCATATCTCATATGGGCAAATATATGGATGGAAAAACAAAAAGAGTTTTTTTCTGAAGCCTTGTTTTTGACAGAACATAACTCCTTCCACACTTTGTTCTTATGATTTATAAGCAGCCTATCTTGTAGCCACAAGCCAGTAGTACAAATATACATGGAAACGCTTGGAGAAAAAAAGATTAGCGAAGAGGGAAAAATCGAAATTCAAAAATATCAACTTTTTTAGCACCTTTTCAGTAGGCCTCAAAACCCCGAAGTAGAGAATTTCTTAATTTTCTGCGTACTGAAAAGCTGGATGTTTTTGCAAAAACCACTAATGGGACTCCTACCCTCACGCTTACAGAGATGAGCAAAGTTTGAGCGACTGCATTTTAAAGAAAGTTATGGGCTCAAAATGACCACAACCATTACCCATGTTAAGCCGCCGATATCTCACTTAGATAACTTGAAAAAATATGGTTGAATATGCATAATGTAGACAATTTCCATTACATATAGCGTCTAAATTTTCGATAAACCATCTTCCTTCGCGCTCAAATTCTGGCCAAAAAAATGAATTCAACGAAAACTTAATTCTGAATGCGGTTATGTGAAGCTCTATAAATTCTTAATAGAGTGGGCTAGAAATTCCTTTTAAACATCATCAGATAGAGCATGAAAAGAGCTTTCTAAATGTGTGCTGAAACCGTCAAAAAGAAGGAAGTTTGATGGAGAAAAGTTGTCCTGAAAAAAGACCTAGGAAAACGCTCATTATTTTTGCGCCAACCTAATACTTTCCGCTGAGAGAAAGTACCCCAAACTCAGGTAGTTGGATTATCGATGGCATCTTTGTTATGTAGGTTGTTACTGTTGCTCGGCGTACGCTCGAGACTGCGTAAAGAGGCTCCGAGCGAATGCTGAAAGTTTGGCCAGCGCTCGCTCAAAGAGATTATTTGACGAGCGCTTGCAGAAAATTCATATTGCTGCCCGCTGACAGAACAGGAAAGTACCGTCCGTTGAAGGCTTGGCCACGCCCCAAATTTTGCTGACCGCTTGCAGAAAAGCGCGAGTTTGCGGGCCGCCTGTCCCCGGCGATTATCTGAGTATATTTAAATAGCTACCTCTTTTTGTACTCAATACAAGGAACTACTTCATTCGCCTATATCATGAGTCTTACTTCGATTAATCATTGGAATTAGGAGCCAGCCAAAATCTCGTTCGTCTCTTTTTCTGCAGTGATTGCGCTTCCAGCAGCTATTGCTCCAAGGACAGAGGACGATTTCAACTCTAATCGCTTCCACAAAAACTGCGAGGTTTTGACTATCGAACTACACAATTGTTCCTTAATATTCTCTTTGGAGGTAAGTCAGTGGGATGTGGCACAACCCCACAAAAGCTATGGCCGCCACACCTATTCAGGGGTTGTGCCACTCTCCATTAACTTACCTTAGAACCCAAATACCTGCGTTTTTTATATCGTTGCTACTGCTTAACCATCTTCACACAGCAGGAATTTCATTTGAAAAAGTTTCTTCAGATAAAGATATAATCGCTTTTCCTTGCCTATGCTAATGGAAGAAAACCGGAAATATTGAGTTACGGTAACATGCTAAGTCAGCGCTGCTACGTGAATCGCGAGGGAAGGCTACAAGAAAAACTATATTCAATAGTCTACCTCGTAATTTACACTCAAGTGATTTGAAGCTGATTGGTCTTCTCTAGTCTCTGAGATATCAAATCGAAAAATGGAGCAAACAAGATTTTGGTTTGCTCTTCATCATTTAATTTGGAGGTTATCGAAGTACGATTCCTAAAGCAAGCAAAAAATAGCAGTTCTCTGTACCAAGTGCAGAAAGAAGTAGTTAACTTATCTTTGGAACAAGGTAACATGTCTGAAGATAACCACCTAGTTGAGCTCAATATCTGGAAACGTCAGACCAGTGAAACTTAGCCTAGTTACTTGATTACTTGACGTCTAATTACGAAAACGATGCTCTTATGCTTTTACGGATCTTTCATTATGCTTATTGACATATACGGGGCCATGATGGTTACTGACATGTGATATGCCAAAATATCAATCTGTTAGTATTTTGTTTGATGGGCCTATCTGACGCTGTTAACGAATAGCATGTTCTCGCTAATATCAGAATCACCTAGATAACGCCCCTCCCCCCTGACCCCTCAATACGACCCATTAGGTGTGGCACCTCACGCTTGACCTAATGATAATCGATGATAATGGTGCTGAGCAAGAATTAATTATGTCAGATTGGCGATTTTTTGGCATAGGCACTAAGGCCCGTATGCACGTACATCCCCGTGGGGAGGGGATGTGCGCTTAACCATTGAAATGATCCCCGCTGGGGATCCCCTCCCCTCCCCACGCGAACCCCCGTATGCACAAAGACAATATCGGACAAGGGATCCCCTGTGGGGAGGGGAAGTGAACCCTCTTATGCACAAGAGGGGATCAAGCGGGGAAATCACCTTGCTTTCAAATTTTCTATGAAAAACTCTTTCTTATTTCATATTTTGATTTCAACTCATCTTCATCTCCTCACTTTCATTAATTCAGGGTTGCGAAATGCGTGTATGCAGTGACTGCGCTCGGGGCACTAAAAATGATTTCTTCTACTCCCGTTATGTTCCTGCTTTCTTGGATGCTGCCCACTTTCGCTCATGCTGCTCCATTTCAGTGTAAAAATGTTGACCTATAGAAGTTGATGTGTCTCTGCAAGGGAATGGGTAGAAGACGTTATGCTGCCGAAAAGGGGGGGGGGTGCCGCGCGGACGCTCAAAGCAGTATTCTAACACATAACAGAAGCTGCAAATTGTGCCAGCTCTCCATAAACGCTGTAGCTATCAGCTGCATATCGTCCTCTATCCCAGGGGAATGATCCCCAGCAGCCATCCCTGCTATGCACAAGGGGAACGCTGGGGAGGGGATCACTCCCCAGGGGACTTTTACTCAGAAATAGGGAAATATGCTACTTTCTAGATCTTTTCGAGGCAGCTTATGTTAAAATAACAAGATAATGGCAACATGTCATGAAATATGAAAGTTACAATGTGTTTACTCAGCCTATATAGTTGAAACTATTATGTTATATGAAAAATGCGCAAATTTCCTGAATGATCAGGAACTCTTACAAATAATCGAAATTGGCAGCTATTGTTGCTCGGATTTCTTCTCAAGAGGCGAATATAGAAAAGAAAGACAAATTGCAAGCCACAGGTAGCTGAGAGAAGAACCCGGCTTTCAAAGAAAATCCTCTATCAAAATGAACGAAATGCTTGGTAATGACTGAGCAGAACCAGAATATCCGCATCTCTGGCATGATCTACACCATCGAACCCCTACTTCGTTGCAGGGGATGTCGATCCCCTTCCCCGCGTTACTGAGTTGAATTCGTGCATACGGGGTTCGAGTGGGGGAAGGGAAGGGATCCCCTCCCCCATTCGAACCCCGTATGCACTGGGGTTCGCTCGATCAATACCTCTGAAACCATTCACACCATCCCCGCTCAGGTGCAGGGGAGGGGATCGCTCCCCTCCCCTCTGTCATGGCGGGGTTCGGCGGAGGGGATCGTTCCCCTGGGGATCCAGCTCCCCTCCCCTCCCCAGCGGGGACGTACGTGCATACGGGCCTAAGACCGTAATGACAGAGTTCTAATCATTTTTGTTTGTGTTTTGCAAAGCGTTGCGTAGTCTTTTGCTTAACTGGGCGCATTCAGTATACCGAGGAGAAGCAGCGCATTGATAGAGCTGGTTTATTCTTTACTTGTAGAACTGTATCCTTAATAGGGCTTCCAATAATATTCATGTGAGCGCTTTAGATCTAAGACATAAGCCAGAAAATAAAACAATTAGGGAGGTAGATGTTCGTTAAGTTCCGCGTTAGAGCTCGGACTCATCTGTTCAAAAAACAGAAAGAGGATGTGCGAGATTTTGCGTGATTATCGGTTGTTGGCATTCCAATAAGCAAGAAACGGGAGGTGACAGCTTTTCAAGAATATGCTTCAGCTAGTCTTTCTGCCCACTTCGTTATTACATAATATTCTTGTTTTCCCATCTAATAAGTCACTTTTGTCATGCGTATATCGCAGTGGGACACCATAAGCGCCTTTCGTTTTTTGCGAGACGACCTTCTAGAAAAAATCATGAGCACTTGGAGATCTGTGTCGTCAGGAAATTGAGAAACTGTACAATGACAGTTGAAATCTCTAGTAGGTGTGTTCTTCTTGTAGTCAGTACATATTCAATACCACTATAATTACGCTCTTGCGCAGAGTCTTGATGCATAATGTCGTTGGGATGTCAGTGATTCGCGGTTTTGAACGCTCACAATTTAAGGAAAAGAGATTTGAAGCAGCGTTCGAGCTTTTTTAGTAGTAGCATTTTTCATTTTGCCAATGCGACTTCGTATCCTTCCCTGTTGACACCCAAAAGTCGAATTCTCAAGGAAGACGTTCATGAAAGCAAACTTGATGTAATTATAGAGATACTCCATGGTGATTCAAAGTAGGCACATGCGTCCACTGCAAAATACGTGCACTACGATTTGGCTGCCCGAATTATATGTTCGCGAGACTTTTAATCTACAGGTCTGCCATGGGAATCGGAGGGCTTGCAGGAGTTCCTAGCACCTTTCCTCGCACCAACTTCGCACCAGCATTCGCACCCATGAGGGTTCTAGCACCTCCGCATTTCACAGAGATCCGCCCATTGCTCCTCCCATTTACTGGTCTCATTGTGGGGCGTGCAAGCAGCGAGAACATAGATTCAGGTATTAAGGTAATAAGAGAAAAAATGGAGAAAAAATGGAACATAATTATCATTTCTTAAGTGAGGTGGCTTGGAAACTTCTGCCATGCCGTCCTTTCAAAAAAAGAGCATATGTACATTACTTTAAGAAGAGAAAAATAGCAGAGAATTTTTTGAATGGAAAATCCGTTTGTTCGAATGTTCGAAATATTAGAGGATCTAGCAATACCAAACTAGGGTACCAAACTTCGTCGCGTGATCGAAGAGTTAACTAAGAGTTTCAAACACGACATTGAATTTGCAAGGTGCGGTAATTCGTTATTCTTAGATGATTTTAGAACTTGCAAATAAACTAACTTCCCTGTTATATACCGTGATCGAAAGACTCATAACTTCTGCTTAATTTATATTAATGCGATATGTTTCACAAACTTACTCAAGCGCGAGAACTTAAAAGTTTTTAAGGAAGCGTATCTAACCGAAAACATGAAAAAACATAACTCGAAATTCAGCTGCAGTCTTTTGTAGATTCTAAACCTTTTAAAACCTACAATTTTTTTTTGTTTCTCGATTTCAGTTCTATTATCCTCATATACAATGAAGCATGTTTTGCAGTGCGTGTACACAATTTAGAATGAGGGCACCTAGAGGGAGGAGTGATGGGCGGAGCCGCCCTTTGGCTCTGAGAAGGTGTGATGTTCTTCAAGGAATTGCTGGAAGTGCCATGTACCCCTGCGAGGAAAAGCGGCTAGGCTTTGGGAACTCCTGCCACGCCGCCATAGGAATCAGTCGCAAACATTGACACGAGGTGCGCGCCTGCTGCGCTAAGGCTGCGTTCAGAGCTAGCTATCTCGGCGCTGGCAGGCACCGACGCAGGTCAAGAGAAGCAGGGTAAAGCTCAAACTTTGTTCTTTTCGGTTTTGTAATCTTTCTGATCTTAGACTACACTTTTTTGACAGACTTTTGAGAGCATGACCTTTTTAAGTGTGGAAATAACCCTGGCGATGAGGACCTGAAACGCACGCCGACATACATATAGGGCATTCGAAAAATCGTGACGATGGCGCGACCACGCGCAACACGCGCGCATTCCCAATTCTTGGTTTCTATATCTTATCGAATAGTTTTTCTGCTTACACATAATAGTATATCGTCGACTCTAAAAATCGTGACGACGGTCTGCAGTGCACCCAGTGCGCGCCGCACGGCACTGCCGCCTAGTGATTCGCCCAAATTACGTGGAGAAGGTGAGTTCTTGTGGTTTTTCTTTTTCTTTTTGCATCTTTTTTGCTTGCAGGAACTTTCATGGCTACCGCAGGGAGCCTACACTTCTGAGAAGCAAGATTGCCTTACGTTAAAGCGGCAGTGCCGTGCGGCGCGCACTAGCCGTACTGCAGACCGTCGTCACGATTTTTAGAGTCGACGATACAGGAACTGGAAGTGACTGAGCTTAGCGTTGAGGTGTTGCCTGCTTGTATGAGTGTTTTATCCTTCTGTGCGCGGAAAGACCGCAGTCAACTCATCGTCACGATTTCAAAAATGAAGCATACATCCATTGGGGGGATCGAAGAGAATGGATCGAAGAGAATGAGGCAGAGCTCGAACTGAGCGCTGTGCTGGAAATGTTCCGCACTTCCAATCAGTACGAACTCACCCAGAGACTAATTTAAATCGCGACAATCTGGCGTATATCGTCTTTGTTGGAGTAGATTTCACCTAGTCAAAGTGTCTGTTCGCGCGTGAGTTCACGGCGAAAATATGACTGCTTTATGGTGGATGCAAAAATTGACGTTTCATTATTATATCAGGAAAAAGGTGAAAGCCGTGAGATTGTTTTGGATTGATGGCGGCTCAAGGCCATAGATGTTGTTGAGCTTAGTGAATACGAAGGAACGCTCCGCGTTCTTGTCTATCCCAGCAAAACAATCAACAGTTTACTTGCAAATTGAACATCTACAATCATCGCTAGTACTCGCGGCTCAAAATGGCGGTGTGTGAAGGAAACAGTTAAACCTCGTAGAATTTGTAGGACGTACCTCATCTCTATCACAAACAGGAAAGGCTTCTTAAACTTCTTAAAGCATAGCCTTCTTCCGAAAGATGAATCTGCCGATACAGTTGACAAAAACGTTTTCGAGAGATTCCGCTTAACAGTTGCGCTTCGTGCCGATGGAAACGATGGAGACGACCTCACCGGCATTTGTCTTGCTTGCAGAAGAAATGAAACTGACCATATATGGACAGAATAAACTGACTTTGTTTACGCCCGAGTTAGGTTATTGTTTGTCACAATGGAGTATGGTGCAATCTGTCCTGAAATTCGTGTTAGGCTTTAGAGGAGGCAAATACTCTACCTCACACGTTTTGCTATGGATCATTTATCCTCTCCTCTGATATAATCAACTTCTATTATTTTTTCAATCTATCTTAAGTAGTTTGAAGCATATTCTTAGATCTTCTGCAGTTGACTTGGCTCTCAAAAAATATTTCAAACCTGCTGATACTGGAACTAGTCAAAGCTGTGCAGAGTTTCATGCCCGACCGAAATCTAGAATAAATCAATATTTATGATCTTTCCAACCCTGGGCGTATTTCAGACAAAAGATTCTTCATGCCTAGAGTGCTTTGCTATGCACCGCCGAGCCATTTGCGTACGTTCCTGTTCTGTTCCTGTCGCACTTTCAATTTTTGAGCCAAAATCCAGAGGCGGCTTCGAAGACAAAAAAGACAGTTTTGAAATCAGCGCGCGATGCTCTTCAATTTGGTGCATAATCCTTGTGAAAAGCTTGTTTCGGCTTCGGGTCCTTTTCTCGTAAGTAACGATCTTTAGAGCTCGCTTCAACTTAGACCTACAACATGGTGCGAATCATTCTTGTCGGTACTATAGGATTACGGTAGGATGCTGCAACTTTAGGCGTTGTTGTAAACTGAACCGCATCAGAAAATTTTCAAAAAAGTCTAACAAGGGAAGGATAGTTGGATGCCGCGGCCATTCCTAATGATTTGTATACCAAAAAATGCGCCTTCGAATGCAGATTCTCAACCTGTGCTCGAAATCTGCGAAACGATCATTTGAAGAAAGTTATGAACTTTTTTCCTTGAAAATTTAGCCTACTTTTGGATAGTAAAAATCACCAGATTTGATCTAGCCTACCGTTTGATGCTACTGAAGAAAATTCTAGACATAGTAATATTTATTTAGATTATCTGGATCATACTCAGCATTTGGAAAGGAGAGAAAATTTTTTTATTGATGATTCTGACCCTCCGCAGGAACGCAATTTTTTTAATGAAAAAAAAATCATAACTCCATTCAGATTATCGTTTCGCAGATTTGAAAGACAATTTACGAACCAGCATTCAAAAGCGCATTTTTTGGTATACAAATCATTATGAATGGCTACGGCATCCAAGTATCCTTCCCCTGTAAGGATTGTGTAATAGTCTCGATCACGCTGATTTCACTGGTCAATTTTTACGGGTTTTTCAAGCTCTTTGAATGGTGCAGTCGCATTTTTAAGGAGCACTGAAATTGCTTTCACACAACGAAGGTTGCGGTAAAGTGCAAGTTTCAGGTTTAGGGTCGACGACCCTAGTTACCTGATATAAGAGCTCCTAGCTTGTTTGGCCATCTTACTGAGACTGAGTTTTGACTTTTTTGAAGTTCCCACCGTAATCCAGCTGTAACAAAGTGATTTGTTCTATACTGTAAACCTAAGTTGAAGCCAGTTCCATAAAGTACTCCTCAGGCGTCGGCAAAAGACCTTGTGTTAGGTGAGATATTAACGATCAAACATTGTACACATATTTTGGGACATTCTGTGTACGATCAAATGAAGAAATCTTGTGCAGGCAAAACACGCGCATCAATAATTTTTGTAGTATCAATTCTTTTGTGAGTAGGAAATGTAAACTGTTATTGCTACCAACATTATGACAGTATAATTTAGTGAAACTTTCTAAAATCAATAATTTTCATGATCAGTAAGTGAAATTTTGTGAGTACTTTGAGACGAAACCCCACAGGTGTAGTATCCTCGACAGAAGCCTGAATGAGCTATACAGGGTGTCCCAAAAAGATGTGCACACTGTTTGATTGTTAATAACTCTCTTGCTTTCATGTCTTTTGCCGAGCATGAGGAACCATTCCGTAGGGCGAGGATAAACTTAGATTTACAATATGGAGAGACTTATCAGCCCCTTTTCATTACTGTAGGATTACGGTAGGAATTTCGAGGAGGATTTTAAGCAATGGAAGGCTGTATTTTACCTCAGAAAAAAGGCAAATAAGCCACAAACTCTTGAACTGGGTTAATCGTAGTCGCTGATTCTAAATATGAAAAGTGCACGTCAGTACAATGTTTCTTTTTTTGAGTAATTTCAGATTTAGGGTAACAACTGATTTTGCAGTGTTCAGCAGAAATGTGAATACGCCATCAAGAAAGCTCGAAAAACTGATGGAAAGTTGTGTAGTGAAATCAGAATGCCTGAAAACCTTGCTACACAATTTTTTTAGATTTTCTTAAAATTATTTCATCAAAAGGCTTATTTCACAGTGATGCTGTATGCTGAAAGTTCATACCGTAATCCTACAGTAGCAAAAAGAGAGTGGAGTCTCGCTTAATACTGTAAATCTAAGTTTATCCTCGCTCTACAGAATGGTACCTCAAGCTCGGCAAAAGACATGAAAGCAAGGGAGTTATTAACGATCAAACAGTGTGCACATCTTTTTGGGACACTCTGTATTTTGAACGGCAAAATTCCAAAAAAAAATCTCACCAAATATCTTTTAGCTTAAAATTTTTCTTCGGAACAGCCCTAGTGCTGAATCTTCTCTGCCTTATAACACCACATTCGTATCCGTCTGAGCCCCTAGAAGGTGCACATTGCTTACCATTCAAACATAGCGCATCATATTGTTGTACGACACTATATAGGTTGCGCAGGCACCTCGACCTGCGCAGTGCTTACATTGCTTCATTGCTTATTGCATCGATGGGCAAAATCCTCCTTTTCCTTATAATACTGTGAGCAAATTATTCTGAACAGATATTCATAAAATTGCTGTGCCTGAGCTTGTGGCTAAGCCCTTGCACCACATGCAATCCTTCTTAAAGCCTTAAGAAACTCCCAATAATAACAGTTGGAAAAATGAGAGTTCAGTGGCAAGTTATGCCATACACAGCGCAGACGATTTTTAAATGCCTTTCAAAGAAGTGGTTGGACCTTTTGAAAAACTAATTCGCAATGACGCTGAAAGTTGTAAATTCTACCATAATTCTACAGTCAAGATTGATCGGTAATTCGAATATGATGTGAATTTGAGTTGAGGCCAGTTCTACAGAATGATATCGAGGCTCAACAAAAGTCTTTATGGAAAGAAAGCAATTCACGATCAAAAAGTGCATACTTCTGGGATGCCCTGTATTAGGTTATCCCGAAATTGTCCGTTTTCGAGCGATGATAAAACCTTGTCTAATGAAGAAGCCCAGAAGCGTTTCAACCAGGGTCAAGCGTGTTGATGCGATTTGGGACCCTTATTTACGACCCCCTCCCCCCCCCCCCCCGACGAAGGTACCCATCCGTACGACCCCCCCCCCCATCTACCCTCTTACCTCCCCTGCCCACATTACTCGCGGTAACCTGCATAAACGTGTCAATCCCAAAAAAAAACACCTGCATGAGAACTACAGTGAGGTTTCGAAGGCAGAATTTCTCAATGGGTGCGCCCAGCATCTGTAGCACACATACACACCTTCAATAATGTTTGAGATTCTGCAAGTTTTTTTTTTTGAATTTTCAGGCATACTTCAGGCCAGCAAATTCGGTTCCCGTTTGCGACACAAATTTTTGCACGAAAAAAAAGAGACATTCTTGAACTACAAAAGATGTTGTCGACTAAGAACCTTACCTCCTTCATCTTGCACAGTTTTTCCTGCGAGAAAAACCGCTTTAGCGCCATCCAGAACGATGTCAAAAACGTGCATGAACACGGTAGTTTGAAAATTTGTAACTAAGGCCAGGAAAAGGTTGAGAGGATGCAATGAACAGGTTCTGTAGCATAGTGCCCAGACTATCCATATAAAAAGTTCCAGTCCTTGAGGAGCAGTGAGCTCGAAAAAATCTAGATGCGACTCTCGCAAATTTAGATGCGATCCTAAAAAGCAAAAACTGGGATTTTTGAGCTTAAAATTTTGTAACTTGCCAGAGAAGTTATGAAACAGCCTGCAATTTTTATGAGGGAAAATAGGAGGATGACCTTATATTACGGCAAAATTGCAGCCAACAAGCTTCGATAGCTCCGAAGAAATTTAGATGCGACCTAGATACGACCCCCTTTACTTCAGTTCTAGTCGGCTTACAAAAATTTATTAAAAAATGCGCAGATTACGGAATATAAACAGATTTTGTATAAATGTAGCAGAGCATCTCCAAAGTGCACATTAATTGTAGGGGCCCGTGAAAAGCATTACAAAAAGATTCAAAAATTATTGAAGATCATCGTTGGTGAAAATATTCGTTTTTGTCGAGTGTGTGAGACTTCAGGGAGACTCCGAAAGCAAGATTTCTAAGCCAGTTAGAACATTTCGAATTTTTATCAAGTCTTGCATCCTTCAAAAGTGTTTTGAGCTCTTGAAATTTTTTTTTTGAGAATTTCTGAAAAAATTTTTATCCTTACTATGCTTATTTCTACCTTTTTTTGAATTTATTGTAAAGAACATGTACTAATTATCTGCTTTTTACTTCCTTTTGAGCTTACACTTTTCATCCAAACTACTTCCTCTTACGACCCCTTCCCCACCTTAGTTGCCCACTTTACGACCCAATGTTGCGACTGTTGCATCACACGCTTGACCCTGATCTTCATACATACAGTCACTGTTGCGGGAATTTTTTTCGATCTTTACATCTTTCATGGTCACTGGTTGTTTCAGTTCATGCCGCCTTTTTAAATTTTCAGAAAACACGTGATTTAGTGGCAAACAAACCTTTCGAACAATTTTTGACACAGTTTTTATTTTTTTCCCCAGCAGATATGCTCTCATTCTGATTCCTCTCCTGGAAAAGCAGATGATCGGCAAAGTTGAGCACACATCGTTTGCCCAAATTTAGCAAATTTTTAAAAATTTTCAGATTTTTCTCTCAGCATCATATTCTTTCAACGTAACTAACTACACCGTGACAGTCTATTTGAACCTCTAGGTCTCCGAATGCTAACGGGCGAATATTAATTATCCCATAACTCCATTCGACAAAACCGCATTCTTGATTTTTTATTTCATGCCCCATTTACTATTCAGTTTGTAGACCAAAACATGCTTCACTTGATGGTTCCGAGATATTAGCAACATTCGCTTCACAGGAAATTCAAAGCCAAAGGCTTTGATTTCATATCGAAGTCGGATCGTGATCGCTCAAAAATTTACGGATCTTTTTCTTGTTCACGTATATTCTGTTCACATCAGACATTCATGTTACATGTTTTTTTTTTCGTGGCCAACAAGAAAGCAAAAAATGCAGCGATCCAGCAATCCTGACTTTCTTTATAAGCTATTCTTTATCTTAACATTGAAAGTATATTATATTTTTTCGCCTTTAATCTATTTTTTGAAAAGATAGATTTTATAGAATTCTTCAAATTTGCTTAAAAAATGAACCAAAAAGTAATAATCTCTACTTCCTAGTAATATTAGAGCAACACAACATTTGATTTGACCTTAAATAATCTCAAAAAAATGAGTTCAATAATATATCGAATCGCTCCCAATACCGAAAGTGCATTGGAATCATGCTCTTTTCTATTAACTGTATTTGGAGCATTTCTACTTTTCACCGTGTTTTTCGTTAGAATAGCTTCGCCAAGATTTTTAAAATGTGCCTTTTAAGTCGAGTTTTTTCTCATTTTACTCAACAGTAGTCAAGAGTGAAGCTGCTCCCAAGCTTCCGCTTCCAAAATATTCCCTCAACATCTTCACGTTTGTACATGAAACAAGGAACATATAGAAAGTTTCCATTTCGCTAAAAACCGCATTTTCAGATTTACTATAGCATGGCTAAAAAGGGATTGACCAACCAACGTTCTGCTGAAGAAACCGCCAAGTTCCATACTGGGGAAGTCTGCCTTAAGCGTAAGAAGCAGGCCCATAATCTCCTAGAAAAAGCGATCTTACAAGTATTTTAATCACTCTTTGATACAAAAGAGAGGTTTCTCTAAGTGAATGCTAGCACACCATTGATATAATCCACTTAATGGAGTGGCGCTACTTATTGTATCAGGTATGGGTCTCGACCGTCTAGCTTAAAATTGCTGTTTGTAGCTATCAATAGACACCTCAAGCCAGCTTATGCTTTAACTTAATCATAAGAACTGCTCGTTTATATTGTTTTTGATCTATCCTCTACTTTTCTTGGGGTACTCACTATGATAAATTTGCAAGCATTTTAGCACATGGGATGTACAACAATAAAATCAGACCAGTTTTTTGCCTCAAACGTCGTCTTGGAAGCAAAGCATTTTAGTAGTGGGAAATTTTTGAGCTTCGAGAAAACCACAGTTTATCAGAATACCACAGTTTTTTTTACAGTTCAAAACCCGCAAACGCCTGAATGCAAGTAAGTGTATCACGATCACAGGAGGGGGGAGGTTTTTTTTTTCGAATAAAGGTGCTTGGCGCTAGCCACGCACTCCGAAAAATATTTGGGATGGGATGCTCCCTAAAATTTTTATGCGCTCATAATTCGAAATTTCAGAGAAGGGGACCACGCCCGATAAAAAGTTTAAAGATTATTTTAATCATTTGCAAATGTAAACACACTTACACATTTTCATAACCCATGAGTTACTTTCAAAAATTACGCGACTAATAAAATCGCGAAAATCTACATCGGATCCAACAGCTCAAACAAAAACTTCTATTCACAATTTTTGCATGTACGTCAAATGCCAGACGTAGCCATTAAAATGTGGAAAATCATTTTGCTTTTTCTTCCAAAATTTCTTACAGGATTGCTCTATTATGGGAATTTGCTACATTCTTGATAAGAAGGTGTTCAGTAAAGGGTAACCAAGCAACAACACAGTTTATCAAATGTCAACAACTTTTCGCGAGCATACAATATTCTTGACAGCATCATGTACAAAAAAATTGAAATTACCTGTTGTCATGTCTGTTTTCAGAATTGAATTGATGATTTTTAATCCATCACCAAACCGACTGATTTTTTCGGATCATAAAAATCAGATAGTTTCCTTAGTTATTAGGACCTTCCGGCTAGTCATCTGAATGCTTGAAAATCTATCATTCCAGAAGAAACCGAATTTTTCTGGAGGATATAATAAACATGTATTAGGTTGGCACATAATAAAATTTTCATATAACTTTTGTCTCGTTGAACGTGGCGCATTCATTTTTTGGCAATGTAAGGATTATGAAGTAAGCTTCTAATGCACACATTTTTGCCGAATTTTACCACCTTTAAGGATTACGGTAGGTTTACGGTGTTATGGGAAAAATTTCAGAACGCATCAGATTTTGCTGAAAGACCTGTAGGGCTTTTCGACATGCTGATCACAAAAATGAGATCCGTTTTGCATGAAAAGGCCTCGTTCGTGAGATCAAAAAACGAATTTCATTTTAGCGACAAATGAATATGAAATTCGTGTTCACCGTATAGGATTACCCTATAGTGCAAAGTTTTAGCGAATTCTGACTTTTCGCAGCTTAGTTATTGACAAATTGCCTTCAAAACTTGACGATGTGACTTGTTCAACTTCTCAAAGGCACCCCAACTTGATTTGTGTTTAAATTTCGTTTCTTTCTTACTGATTCCAATGTGTCCACTTCTAGCTACATACTGCCTATAATTGCTTTTTGGCATGTTCAATCCAGGTTTCGTAGGGCTTCATGTTTGCTAAAAAACCGTGAAACCTCGATTTTCAGCAGTTTTTAAAAAATGTTTAGATTTTTTGTACTACGTTATCAAAAACCAAACGGTTTGTGGAGACTTGCAGCTTACATCACGTTCTACATGATGCCACAAAATGAGATAAGGGAAAAGTTACGGGAAAAGTTGCAAAACTTATTTGCCAACCTAATAAATCAATAAGCTTCAACAAATTTTGCGCTCCTAATCACAACTGCGCAAGTTACATAGAGATGCTAACAGTAAGGTTAAACTTTAGTCATCTCTCTTTTCTCTGTAAAATCCGCCGTTGCAGGTAGAAGCGCAGAAAGAGGATTGTCATTGTATTAGGTTGTCCGGAAATTAATGCAGGTTTTGAATTTCAACCGCAGTAAGTCATACACTTCTCATTTCTAAGTAGGTTGCAATACATCATTCGATAGAGCAAAGCAAACTCTATAAGACTCTATATAACTCTATAACACGCTTGACCCTGGTTCCAACATGCATTTTATGCAACATTATCCGCCTTCTGATGCTTCAATATCGAATGGAGTGTTGTGTGTATTGTTTGGAGCCTAAACGTTATTTACTATGAGATCTGTGGCAAAGTCATGAAACATGCAATTACAGCAAAAATATAAAAGGTTTTAGAGTTTTTGCGAATTGAAGCTTGATTACTATCAACATATTAACATCGTTTACTAATTGGTTTTGTCTTTTGCCAATACATTTGGGAAAAGTCACGTATCAAGCTTAGGATTTCTTTTGATTCAGACATAAATTTCATTAGCAGAAAGTACACAGGATAACAAGGTGTACCGTATACCTATTTTGTCAATTGTGCACTCGAAAAATGCTTTATAATTCTATGCATTTGTAACATCCATTGCAATAACGTTGTTCCGAATCAGAAAATCAGAAATCAGAAAAATCAGAAAATCAAAAACCAGAATCATTTTATCATTTCGCGAATAATTCTCCTTATTTCAATAACCAAGCTTCAGAGCTATAAACTTTCAGTGAAAATTTGTGACACATCATTGACGATAAAAGTGTTGACCATAACCCACTGACCTAATGGTAAATCGCATTTGTCGCGCATTTCACTAGTAGCTATCACAAGTCAACTCAACTCTCATTCGTTCTTCTTTTATGAGTGTTTTCACTTTTACAGCCGTCTTCTTCGCAATCACTGTCGTGACGCAAAGTGAGTAACACTCTAAATGGTGAGAAAAGAAAGTAACAGTACCATTTTAGCCAGCGACGAACAACCCTACTATGGAGTTCCAATGGGAACTTTCGAAAGCGATAAGTTTGGAGTCCATTCCGAGTTATACTTAGCTGATGATCATACCATAGTTCTTGACAAATTTGACCATAAACCAAAAACACCTGCGTGTAAGTCCAGAATTTGAAAAGCTCATGACTATCCTTGTTATGAAGTTGTGTGCGTATTTGTCTAGGCACAGCAATGATGATAGGACCACCACGACAAGAAGACGAAAAGAGAAAGGTATTCTGATATAATGACCCGCCAAGAGCACAGGTATTGTAAGAATTCCAGGTAGGAGATGGAATATTGTTACCGTACACTCAGCCCAATTTTTCTTGGGAAGAAATCAGACGACGAAAAAGGATAGCGGAGTTAGTAATTTATCATCTCTCTAAACCCGAGTATTTGGCAATGTATTCGTTTTAGAGAGGAGACGGAAAAGACGATAATTCGTTTGAAACGTGGGTTTTTTCAATGTGTAAATTAAATAACTTAAAGTTTTGATTTGTCAGAATGGCTAGTGTTGTTGAAATTTGGTCTTGTGTATTTGAAGTTATGCCTATGGCTAGGCTGTGATTTTATCAAGTGCCCTGAAAGTTAATATTGAACTCGAAATAACGGAATCCTTTTCCTACTTTCTGTTCATCGTCCTTGTCCGTTTTGCACCTGAAACACTATTACCCGAACAGTTCGATGAACTATAGGTTTTCGATAATCGTGTCTATTTGCTGGAAGCGCTAGAAGATTCAACCAAAAACATCTGCTGTTTTGTGATGAATAAACAGCTTCCCTCCAAACAAGTGAGGAATTTTCCAGAACTTTACATTTGTAAAGAAATGTCCGCTTTTTATTTTCTTCCAAGACAAGAAAGGAGAGGAAAATAAACTTAGATCAAATATCTCTCTATCGTGAATCAAAATGGTAACACATCATTTCGGGTTTTCTTCTTAACCATTATTTATCTGTCTCATTCCGTGTCTTAATATTTGAAGTCCTATTAACACTGTTTTGTGTATAATTGTAAGGAAGAATTCTTCGTAAAAACCAATGTCAATTTTGAGCTTTTTCGAAACGTCTGCTGAAGTATGGGCCATCTGCGAATATTGTCACTAAACTCATAACTTCCACGACTTCTAGGTTTGTTTATACAGAAACAGAACCAAATAGCTCTCCAAATTTATTAAGCCCGAAGACGCCTCCTACTCTCGGTCCTGATGAGTCGTACGAAGAGATCGAATACATCGAGGATGAAGAAGAGACGGAAGAGAAATCAAAATTGCTGAAAAACCTTCTACCAACGTTTTCAAAGGTTAGTCTGCAAATGTGAAATGCATTTGAGTTTACTGTTGTTGTTTCAACAGCGAACTGCATAAATCTTAAAGTGCTTTTCCCTATGCAGCTCTAAACTGCATCAGGAATTCCTTATATAGCTATTCATTTTTTTTTGCAATTTCTCTTATTTCGGACACTTTTTAGTTAAAACGCCAAATTCGAGTAAGAAAATTTCTTCTTCAAAACGCTCAAAATTTTCTAATTGAATCTTTCCTTTTAGCTCCATTTTTCTCTCATCATTACCAAATATTTCAACACACAGTTCTTGTCCATATCTTGCTCCTGTATAATATGTCATCCCTAAGGTGTGCTGTAATGTGTCACTAATAATTGATGCTGTGCTAAGAATATTTTTATTGAGTCTGGTAATATTCTGCCACATTCATAGAAAGGTTTCTTATTTTTCGACTATCCGCTTGACTTCAGTCCTGAAAAGAAGTAAAAGAAATTACTCGCTCAATTTTTTGACACAGATGGCCCAAATAAAAAGCTATTTTGACTGTACAGACTAGTCTCCACGTTTCTACATAACCGGGATACCACTGTAGAACCAGCAACTCTGAAATCCGAAGTTTGTGTTGAACCAGCAACTCTGAGAAAAATCGTAGTTCTTGAAAAAAAAAAGATTCTAAAAAGTCTATTCTCCTGCTTCGCAACTTTCTCTTAGAAATCATGAAAATGTTAAAGACGTTCAACCCGTACAAAATTTTTATGGTATAAAAAGCTGAGCTTTTGATTTTTTGCATAACATTTTTGATTTACCGCGAGCTATGATGAATGGGAATTAAGTATAACTTCTTTTCACAAAGATCGTCTTAGAAGACAGTTGAAGCTACAAAACATCTTGAGGCTTTGCAATAGAAACTCAAAAAGTCTGAAGCAGTCCGAAATTAGAACTTCCAAAAGAGCCACAAAATTTTTTAACGATCTAGCAGTTACCTCTAACAATGGGTCCCAACACTTTTCTTTATTCAACCAGGATGGCGAGACACATCGCCAGCATTCCACGACAATCTCTACAAGCACTCTTACAACCAGGAGACAGTTTCCTACACTGGTTACAGGTCTGATTCCATAATTTTTGGTTCTTAAACCATTTCGAGCCGATGTTTTCAGAAGCGCCGTTTTTCTCATTTACCACTACTGCACTACCCATGATCGTTTTCAAGTGAGTAGAGCACTTTTAAGCAAATCTTCAAGCTAAAAACCATCATTTCAGTAAATCCGAGAGACTGCAGCAAAGGAACGAGGTGGTTTTCTTTTCGATCACCCCAATTTCGATTTCATATTGAGTAAAGTGATCTAAAATTTGACATTCAAGCTTATTATTGTTTCATGTAAGCTGACAAAAAAAAATCAAAACCTGTGAACTTTTGTGTTCGATTTTTTTGCCCTAACCAATTATATTTCATCCTGCCAATACAGATGCTCATTTTTATGTAATATTATGTAGGTTCTCTCGCACAAATTTCCAAATATCGTAACTTCGTATCTTGATATTTTGCATATTAGACTTATACTTTATATACTATACTTTGTTAGAAAGAATGGATTATGTATTTCTAATAACATATTGGAAGCTTTCTAATAAGCTCTGGTTGCATAGACAAAAATTAGAGAAAGAACTTATACGATCGGTGTTTTGAGCAGGCTCAACAAAAAATGAGAAACATGGTAAAAAAAAATCCACAGTTATTAACATAAAGCTTAAGAGATTTTTTTTTCTAGCTGAATAAAGTTTTGCTCACCGTGCTTGTCTGTTAAATGTTATTCTGGGAGGTGCCGTAATATTAATTTTGCCGTTTTGTATAGTTTTCTCGAAATTCGTAACTTTCTGGGAAAACCTCGATCAGCACAATCTTTAGTTAGCTAGAAAGGGATGTCCTAAAACTCAAACTAATAGCTGCTTTAGACTTTATTGGGCTTTTACATTTATGATGGACCTGCTTAAAAATCACCGAAACTCAAATAATTTCTTCCTTCAAATTTTATCTCTGCAAGCAAAGCTGGTGAAAAAGCTTTTCAAAATTTTGTTCAAAATAAGTAGTTCAAGAAAGTTAGCATTTTGCAAAAATATCGAGACAAATTCCAGTTTACGATTTCTCGAAAATGTTGCGCACAAACTTTCAATGCACCCCAATATTTTTATTCTAAATCTAGGAGCACCAGCATGTGTTATCCTTAAATCTCTTTGGATATTTGGAAAAATCTGCTGTTTTTATTCGGAAATGTTTTCTCAATTTTTCCACTCTGATGGGAAAAAACAAACATTGGCGCAAATGAATTAGTTGTAGTGCGCTTCTTGATATCAAAGTTCACTCAGTAATTCCTGTTTCACGATCGACATATCAGCCAGAAGAAGCAGACCGTCTGATTTGATTGTGTCGTGAATGCCAACGGTGTAAAATCGCCGGATACAGCCCCTTGAGTTTTGTCTCGAATCCCCCCCCCCCCCGCCCCCCTAGGCATGCCATAAAGGCTACTGCATGACGAAGGCGCAGAAGAGGTGATAGTTGAGCGGGCGCGAACGAGGCGAGCGTATCTTCATCGTTGTAAATTCTGCGCCTCATGCGCTCTTCGGCTAATAAAGCCGCGTTCGCGCCCAAAGATATTGCGTTTTCGTCATGCAGCAGCTTATACCTATATAATTAGTATATTCGTAACATGTCAAATAACCCCTGTAGGCTAAGTTTTAGCGAATTCTGAGGGTTCTCAACATTAGGCCAACCAAGTGAAGCGACCATTTTCAGGCGCTAACTATTTTGAAAGTGAATTAGTTACTCCTCCTGTACTTAATACAAAGCGATACTCTCTATTTGTGCACACCACGAATCCTGTTCCAAATAATCATAGAACTATGAAGTTAGGAGCTGGCCGAAATCACGTTTGTCCCATTTTTCGCTTAGTGATTGTGCTTTCAGCAACTAATGCTCAAACGAAAGAAGGGTAATTCAAGCAATCACTTCTACAAAAAGTAAGAGATTTTGGTTATTGAACTGTATATAATACGTATTCTGAATTCTTTTTTGAAGTAAGTTAGTGGGGGTGTGACACAACCCCAGAAAAGCTTTGGCTGCCACCCTTTTTAGGGCTTGTGTCGTACCCGATTATACCTTTGCGCTACTACATGAATCGCGAGGGGAGGCGACAAGAATGAATAAATTCGATAGCCTAAGCCTGATAATTTACACAAAAGTGATTTGATTAATTTGATTGATCTCCTCGTCTGAGATATGGAAAGAATGGAACAAACGAGATTATGGCTTGCTCTTAATTCCTTAGTTTGGAGTTTATCGAAGTGGAGTTCCTAACGTGAGCAGAGAAGTAGTAACTTTTGTATTAAGTGCAAAAAAATGGTTAACTCACTTTGATACAACGTTAACATGTTCGAAAATAACCTCTCACGTGGGTGGCCCAATATTTGAAAATCTCAGAATTCGCGGCACTTGGCCCACAGGGGTTATATGACATGATAATTACGAAAATAATGCTCTTATGCTTTTAGAGCTCTTCCATAATGCCTACTGTACATATACGATGGTAGGCCAAAACATCACTATGCTGATATTTTCCGTAAAAGGTCTAGACATTGCAAACGAATACATGTCATCGTTAACATTAGAATCACCTCGATAACGCCCCCCCCCCAGGTGTGGCATGTCACACCCTACGCTTGATCCTGATCATTGGACTTAATGAGAAAAACCAAGCCGTCCGACTTGTATTAATAAATCTAACGGTGATTTCTTTGCATGCTAATTTCATTCAGAAGCATGCGACTCAATCGTTTAAACTTCCGAATCTCGATAGCAATCACATAGAAGCCACGACTGCGAAAGGTAATTGCCAGATTTCTATTATCTCTGAGGTAAACGTTAAGTACAAGTTAGGCTAAAGCATTTATAAATTCCCAAATTTTTCCATCAAAAACAGAATAGTGTGTTCAAAAGACGTTGGAAAATTGTAGAATGGGATCATATACTTTTTTTCAGCTCCAGTAATATTATGGGAAATTTCTTAGTTGTGTAAAAAAATAAGTTATTCAGTAAGATCCGTATTTAAAAAAAATGGTAACGTCTTCTGCTTTGATCTGGGTGCTATTAACTTGGCTTTCAAAGAAAAGAAGACTATTGATATCGAGACTAGTCACTCTTTCACAGAATTCCGAAAAAAAGATTTTTTTAGAATCCCCAACGAATCTTGATTCATCGTTCTCTCTACCGCCAGCGCAAGACGAACAAGTCGCATTTCTTCTAACAAATGGTGGCCGCTTATCCGACTACAAGTGGATTGGGCTATACGATCAGTGCAAAAATGTTAGTATTAGGTTGTCCCAAAAGTAAACCGTATTTTTGAATAGATCAAACAATTTTTGTTTTTCTGGCAGACTTGTGGTACCATTCGATTAGGCGAAGCAAGCTCTGCAAAATGACTACCAAGGATCCGCCTAAGTCGCATTCCATGTAAAGTTTGAAGCCAAAACTGGAAAAAATTGATTACCTGAAAATTGGATTTTTGGGAAGAATAGTCGTACGGAACTCAAACTTGGTCATTATACAGCAGTGACATATTATTACTCAAATATGCCTTTACTGGATTTTTTCCGAGCTTAGAAAACGAGAAAAAAGTGTTAGTCTGAAAATGGCAAACTCCGCCCCCAGTCCCTCCCACATATGTCACTGTATAATTCAAACCTTACTAAGTATAATTTCAAAACTGAACCTTTGTATGTGCTCTTATAGTTGAGAAATACCAAGTTTTACCTGAAAAACCCGAAAAAAGTGGCATTTTGGCATTTTGGCATTTTGGGACCCCATTTGTTTCTCAATTTTGAACTCCGGAACAAATCAAAAACATTTTTCGACACTACTATGTGTCTACTATATAAGGACCAAGTTGGAAGTTCGTAGAAATTTTTTGGAAGGAGATTCGATTGTTAGGGTAGCTGAAAAGATTTGATTTTTGGGTCCAAATTTTACCTGGATAGCGACTCAAATGTATTAGGTTGAACCGAAAGTTCGTTCGCACCATTTTCAAAAAGTCATAACTTCTTTCCGTCACGACGATTTTGCGCAGTTCAAGTTTTATTAGAAAGCATAAAGCATGTAGTTTCCAATAGTCTCCTGGCGACTTTCCAGCATGTTCAGATTGCAGAGATAAAAATGAAAGAACGAAAACATCCGAAATTCGGAATTTTTGAGAAACAGTTCCAAAAATCTAGAAACTGCGCGATAAAATCCAGAAAAGCCATTATCCTAATTTTTCTTATATTTGATTACTAACTGAGTTAAGTTTGTGCTGATCGAGCTCTTCTTTCAAAAGTTATGATTTTTTGAAAAAAATGCCGAAAAATTACTTTTCTAAGAATTCCTAAGAAATTGATTTTTCGGCATTTTTTTCAAAAAATCATAACTTTTGAAAGAAGAGCTCGATCAGCACAAACTTAACTCAGTTAGTAATCAAATATAAGAAAAATTAGGATAATGGCTTTTCTGGATTTTATCGCGCAGTTTCTAGATTTTTGGAACTGTTTCTCAAAAATTCCGAATTTCGGATGTTTTCGTTCTTTCATTTTTATCTCTGCAATCTGAACATGCTGGAAAGTCGCCAGGGAATATTGGAAACTACATGCTTTACGCTTTCCAATAGAACTTAAATTGCGCAAAATCGTCGTGAAAGTTATGATTTTTTGAAAATGGTGCGAACGAACTTTCGGTTCAACCTAATATTTTGGTGGTCATTTTGTAGAGCTTGCTTCGCTCTATCGCATGGTGTCCCAGGTCCGCCAGAAAAACAAGAACATTTTGATTTATGCAAAAATACGTTTTACTTTTGGGGCAACCTAATATCTGTGAAATTGGACAACTGTTACAAAATCTGTGCCTGATTCAGATCTCGGTTCCATTACTGACACTGACAGGTGTAGATCCGCCGAGGGAGGAAGAAGTTGGGCGATTCGTTGGGAATGATCGTAACATATCGAGTGGTATTGTGAAAATCCTGAACTGTAACACAATTCTGGTTACTGATCTTTTCTTTGAAGCTACTCAGAAGTTACCCAGTAAGTTTTATCTCTGATTCTTATAGGGTATAGAAATTTATCAGGAGCAAAGAAGTTTTTATAGCTTTGCTGTCTCTCGGAAATTTCGGGCTGGAGTTTCACCTCAAAGACCAAATTTCTTAATTTTGCTTTTTCATGATATCACCCATCAATTCACAGCATTTCAAGTTTCAGAGATGTGATAGTGGATTTGGCAATTCACACAGCGCCAATGCGGTTCCGGACAGCACTTGCGCGCGTGATTTAGCACGCTAGCCTGAAAAGAGCGCTCCATGGCCATTTTACGCGCGCAAATTGGCGGCATAATAACCACTACAATTCGTCCACGCGCAAGTGCTGTCGCACTATACCTGTCAAATTACAATTTATACCTTTAGATACCTTCTTCTTCGTCGGTTTAGGAAATGTCACCCATACAGTACAGCAAACAAAGGCGAGAACAATCGGATACGAAATGTTCGTATTTCAACATAGACATTTTTCTACATAAACTGCTATATTAGTTATGATTTGATTTCCAGCGGGGACCCACTGGAACCCTACAATGGCGACGATGTGATGGTACGATTGCCGAAGGGAATACGGACATTCGATGTGGATTTTCTTTCCATTTACAGCGAGGATGAGAAGAGGAGCTATGGTCATGTTGACCTACCAAGCTTACTTGTACCTCCATGTGTCGACGATACCGGAACCTTATAGTTTTTCTCAAAAAATGCACTTCAAGATGTTTGAGTGACGTAAACTCGAATACTTTGCTTCAAACTGTTTCACAAATGTGTTCAACGTTGTAATACTCATTTTCGCTAATAATGTACATAGAAATAAAAACTTCCCAGTACGTGGCTCTCAGATTTTTTGAGTTTCAAGACTTATTAGAAAATGCCCAATTTTTGTAAATTCTACCAGGCCAACGTTATTGATTGTGCTGTTCTATCGTTGCTACATACATTTTCTTTACAAGACAATCGATAGAGATTTTGAAAGGAAAGAACGTTTTAATGGTTAGAAAGGAATAAGAGGAGTATAAATAACTTGTGCAATTCAAGAGTTTCTTCACTGCAAGTTGGAGCTTTTTTTTTTGAAGCATAAGGTATACTTTATAGCTTACCCCTCAGAACTTACAGCGTGAAAATTTATCCTGAGGATTTTCAAAAAGTAAATGTCTTTATTTGAAGATCCTTTCTATACTTATAAAGTGCAAATCCAATTATATCTCACCCTTTCCAATTCGTGAATGTGGTAGAGTCTCAATTACCACTTCTGATTTTGTCTGATTATATCGACATAAAAATTTCACAATTCGTGTTCCATCCAAATCTAGGCAACTTTGATAGTGCTCGGTGTTGCTTTTGTGTCAATATATCTAGAATGGTATATTTTAACTTATTTTCAATTTTACCTTAAATTAATTTTCAAACCAAGGATTATTTTCAAACTATACATGATAAAAAAGTCTTTTTTGGCTTGAATGGCGTGTGTCTTATCTTTATTCAATAATAATTCCATAAATAGTTTGGTTTTTAAGACTGTTCTCCCTTTGATATTGAAAATCCTCTTTGAGACGAAGTTATTGAAGCAACAACTTTTGTAAACATTAATCACTTCTATTTATTGTAAACCTCAAATAATTACCGAATAATTTTCTTATAATTTTTTTCCTTCTTATTAAAAAAAGATTAGTTTTTAGTATTGTTTTTTTACCGATGACTTCATTATGTAATAAATCATAATAATGATTTAATCTGAAAATTTGATTATTTAATATATTGTGCGTGGGTAGTGTTGGTAAGGAAAGGAAAGACTCATCCCAATGATACACAAAGTTTTTATTTGGAATTTGTGGGCACATAGTCTACTGATTGCGTTTACGTCATTGAACTTGAACAGTCGGATGGAGAGAAAACTTCTTTCTTTTTTCTCTTTATTTAGGAGGGGGAGGCTTTAATTTATAAGTTGAGCGAAAAAACCCAAGCAAAAGGACCACAACTGGACAGGAAGCATAGCAAGATTTCGATTATAATGCTTACCATACATCCCATTTCTTGCAAAGATCTTGGTGCCCATCCCTTGTAATTTCTGGCCATTATCCGGCAAAGTCATTTTCACTTTCATTGCTAAAATAGCCATCAATTCCCATTGGACGGTCTCATAGCCGAATTGCAAAACATTCTAATAAAAAAATCATAAATCTAGAATACTCTATATTTTCAAATTATTTAATTGCACTGCTGTGAACGATGTACACGGTCATGCTCGCTCCTGAACGTTACAACGGTCACAACAGAACACATTTGGTATACCAAGGCGGAAAAATTGTTTATGGTAATTACCATATCCAATCCCTTTTCAGCGAATAATGTGAAGGATGAATAATGTGCTTTTGAACAGGTTTAGCAGTGAAATCCTCGAAGAAAGTGCAGGTTAGGAAGAATAGACGAAGATGCAAACGTTGATAGAACAACGTTGGGTGGCGCTAAGAATATTTGCTCGAAAGATTACTGTAGAGCCGCAATTCCGAATGTCTCGAGCGAGAGCGGCTGTGGAAACATTGAAAATCAATCTGCAACCAGCTTCTGAATGATGAGAATTTTTGAAAATTTGGATAATGAGATCGCGTAATTCAGGTATATCAAATATTACTAATTTCTGATAAAAAATCCAAAAGCAATAAATTTTTGCGTTTTCTAAAGTACACCAAGACAATGGGCATGATAAGGGGAAATCTTAAATCATGTGCCCTGAGTGCCATTCTTATAGTTCACATTCAGTGGCCAAGACTTTTCAAAATATGTAGCTTGAAAATATAGGCTAAGTTCAGTTTTAGTACTATCTCATGTTGACGCAGATCATGTTCATAACAAGTTGATAATATCTGTATTGCTTGTGCAAATATATTGGAAGTGTTGATAATAACGAAGATCATAGAATAAGGCTAGTGTGATTCTACGCATTTTACTGTTGGCTTTTTGAAGTCACGCTTATAATGTGCTCCGAAAGTTAATGAAAATAACACATCGCGGGTGATCTTTGTTTGTCAAGCAAGGCACGCAAAACAGAAATGCTTATGGTGTAGAGTTCCGTATACTTACAGTAGTCCTTCATCACCCCTTTTTTGTGTAATTGCACTTTCATACTTGCATGGCAAAAAAAATGTCGTCGGAAGTGAAACGTCTATAACACTGAGTGATTGTTGCTCTATGAAACTTAAGCTTTGCTGCTTTGAAGATATTAATAGTGCAATTACACAACCGGTAACCAGATGAGAAAGAATGGAGTGATTAATAACGTAACGGCGTACTTACCACAAACCTACCGTATACTTACAGTTCGCAACAACTCAAAAGGAGCCCAAAATAGAGCACTCCGTTCACATTCAAACGTTATGAATTTTTGTTGTTCAAGCTGAAAATGCACTTTATGGATTACTACGGGTACTTCTGGATTACTTTTGGGTATAACAAATCCATTGCCTTTCACCGTTTAACTTTCACTGATTCTCACTGATCGGCATTCTTTCGGCGACAGACGTAACCGTGATGACTGTCGCCGAGGGACCAGACGCGACTCGAATAAGTTGCAATCGGGTCAAAAGTGAAATCGAGACACGCGATCACTCGTACTCTTATGACAGTTATCAGAGCTCTCGAGTGATCTTTCATACGACCCACATCTATATGATACGATCGCGCCGGTGTTCACTCGTCCTATATTAGAACCCGTTCGAATGCAACACCGATTTGAAACGTTTCATTTTCACCTCAGCAATCGGCTTGTGATGTCACTGATCGGCCATGAGCTAGCGACGTCTAGACATTCCCTTTCAATGCTCATTTCTGCTGTTCATCTACTCATGAAATCGACTTGCAACACCTACAGTATTCCTTTGTGCCATCGTTTACTGACCTTCTTATAACTGTTGGTAAAATACAAATCAAATGTATCTGCTTTGTATACCTAGAGAGCCTACATTCGACCGATTGCTATAGTGCCCTTGCGGTGACGACAACAGTTTGGCGAAAATAAATTCCGCAGCCCAGTGCCACTACATTTACCGTTACACTGCGTCTACCGTTTGAGACAGTATATGACAAAGCTTGAAGAACCGAAGCAAAGCCCAAAAATTTTTGCATTCAGAAGTAGCAATCAGAGCTAAAAATTTTCAAATAAAATTAACTGCCTAAAGCTGAGGCCAACGACACTGTATAGCGTATCGTAGGCATTAGCTGTATTGGTACCATAATACTACATACAATATATGCATATGAATTCTGATATAATTTGCACTTTTGGAGGATGAGCAGCACTATGAGAAATTATATTTATTAGGTTGTCTCATAAGTTTTTTCAATTTTGACTTTTTACCAATAAATCACACTTCTCAATTTTGATTAGATGCACGGAACTGTTCGATAGAGCAAAGCGAGCTCTACAATATGGCATGTAAGTGTTCGCACCAGCTTCACCCACATCACTAGTTAGGAGCCAAAATCTAACAGCTTTTAAATGCTCAAAAAGGTGAAAATTCTCTATAACTTTTTTCTTAAAAAACTTACCAGATCCAAACTCGCTCACGCATATATGCTCCATACAATACATTCATATGTGCCGTTGCTGTGTTTCTTTCTGTGCTAGAAACCGAAAGAACCAAAGTTTTCAAGATTCCAAAAAAGAGACGTTGCGCTGTTTTCACACAGGTAAATGTATACTAGAGGCCTTTAGAAGTACAGTCACAGATTTCCAGCTCTCTATGAGCTCTAGTCCCCGAGAAATATTAGTTTCAACATAAAATACCTTAGCAAAAAAGCTAAATTCGATATTTCTCAAAAACTAGCGCTCCCGGGAAGCTGAAAATCTATCGATGTATCGCTGAAAGCCAGTAGTTACATTCAGCTTCAAAAAAAGCGCAGTATCGCTTTTTTTGAAGCTTGAAAATCTTAGTTTTTTTCGGTTGCTAGCACAGAAACAAACGCAACGGGATATATGAATGTGTTGTGTGGGGTGTATATGTGTGAGCGAGTTTTGGATCTGGCAAATTTCCTTTGGACAAAGTTGTAGAGAATTTACAATTTTTTGGGCATTTCAAAGTTCTCAAATTTCGGCTTCTAACCCGTGATGTGCTGAATCTGGTGCAAACACTCACATGCCATCTTATAGAGCTTGCTTTGCTCTATCGAAAGGTATCCTGCATCTTAATCAGAACTGAGAAATGTGTGACTTATTGCGGTAAAAATTCAAAATTGAAAAAACTTATGAGACAACCTAATATTCGCAAAAATTTGTGAAGATGTAGATGTTTCAATTCGAAGGCCGTGGATTTTTTGAAAGTTACAATCGACAAGGTATAGCACTGAGTAGTACGTAATCTATGCACAATTTTCAATGTTTTTACGCTAATCATCTTGGCTACCGATGTTCGAGTCCTTTGACTGATTTAGAGTTTTGGAAATGACGAGGAATTTACAACTAGTGAATATGTACATCATTGCCTTTGAGACATACTCTTAATGCATTTGAATTCGCATTGCTATTTGTTTCAGCAAGAACTCTTCCTGCTAGTATTTGTATTACTTATTACTTTCCTCTTGCAAATATGTATCATAATTGTCGATCGGTCTATGCACGCAAGAATAATATCACAATTAAGCTCGTGCTGCTCGCTTCTTGAAATATTAGGTCGTTCCGAAAGTAATGTCGCTTTTTTCAAACGTACGCCACATTTCGTGGAACAAAGATATGTAAGAGATTCTGGCAGCATTTGATGCAGCATTTCATTCTCTTTCTAACGGTTATGAAGATGTTGTAATACATTCAATGAGCTTCCAGAAAAGAGTCAAAATCTGCGACCTACGCTTTTTGAGATGGCCAAGTTTCACAATTTTTCTACAAGCTTATAACAAACCTCAGAAGGAGTCCAAATAATGGATGGATGGAGCAAACCCTACAGGAAACAGCACAACTTTTTTCTACTTTTCAGAGCTCGTCATAATTTCTATATAGATTTTTTGATGGAAGCACCGAATTTCAGCAGGCTCGTCTCAGACGCAAATGCATCAAACACCAAGAAATCGTCGGATTTTGAAACTTACAAAAATGGATTATGGTTTTACACTGACTTTACAAAGCAAATGAGCGTTTACCGCTTCAGATTAGCAACTTTCGAAAATTCCGGGTACAACCCGGAGGCGCCCTGGAAAACCTGAATTGTGATGATTTTATCTCGGAAAACTTGATGAATCGGAAACCAAAGACAACTGGTAAAAAGAGGAGAAAAAGCTGCGTCGAATGATACCCGGGTTGCTTGCCGGTTTTTGTTCTGTGAGGTTTGAGTTGAGCAAATATGGAATTCGATGGCATTTTAAAACTGATTCCAGAAACTCTAAGAAGCTAACTAAGGAAAAGAAAAAAGTTACTCTGTGTCCTATAGGGTTTGCTCTATCTACCTGCTACTTGTACTTCTTCGGAGAATAGGTACAAAAATTTTAAAAAATTGCCGAACTTGACAATGGCAAAAAGCAGGAGTTGCAGATTTTGCTAATTACTCGAAAGCTCAATGAAAATTATGCAATGAAATTACAACCATTAGAAAGAGGATGAAATGCTGCTTCGAATGCTTCTAAGATTTCTTGAAAATCTTGATTCCATGAAATGTGGCGTTCATTTGATAAAAGCGACAATACTTTCGGAACGACCTAATATATTGTATTTAATTGTAATTAGACATGTGGCTACTGCTGCCACCGCTTTTGCTGGTCTCTGTATGGGCCCAAGAAACCAGCATTGAACCCCAGCCTGGAATGGTGATAGCACAGCGGTTGGCTGAGACCTTACCTCGTCTTCCTAACGTGATATCCAGTCAGATGGAGGGTAAACCTGAAGAGTTGAGGTAGCTACCGTACCCCTCCGTGTGTTTTTACTAAGAACTTACTCAAACCGTTCAGAAGCATGATTTCACACATGTTGGGGGATGGTCTGATTAGTCAGCTGGTTACGAATCCACTTGGGGTAAGTCTACGGAACCAAATCTCCTTCTGATCAGAAATGAATTTTAGGTGGCTGAAGGAATGGGAGTTCAGCTCAGCAACCTTGGGATCAACAAAACCGATGTTGAGAAAAAGATGCTGTTGGGAAGTGGGAATTCTAGCGCCCTTCCTCTGTTTCCATTGTGAGTTCGTTCTTTTAACTTTCTGCAGCTTGCTAATTTGTATCACAAGAAGCCCTCTTATATTTTTTTGTCAAAAGATTTGTGAAGTTCTGGAACTAGTACGATTGTTAGAAGAAAGTATGCCTCGTAACTTGTACCTTGGAATTCCAAGAATCTGCTTTTTATATTTATGCTTAACGCACTCAGTACCAATTGCGCTAGATAGAGAACGAAATCTATTTGTTTTCCTCAAACAATCTTGCTTCAAACTCCTCATCTTTGCCCCTAATTTAAGTTTTACATGAGTACTTGATATGTGGCTGCTAGGAACACAAAGGATATATCTTCAGCACCGTGCAGCCTCCCAAAACAACTACGAAAATGATGTATCTGGATGGTGTTCCAATCAAAGATTTTGACCAGTTTGTCAGGTAAATATCTCATCAAATAGTTTTGAAGATTTTATGTTTGTTTTTCTGTAGGAATAGAAACTTAGAAGATCATTTCTCTACCAAGCAGCCACCAACAACAACTACTCCTATTCCATCGGCTAATGATGTGGGTGGAGTTTATTGTTAAATTCTCGTTAGGTAGAGAACTGAGAGCTCTTTTGAAGATTGCACCTCGATTATTCAAAAAAAAAAGAGAAAGGTCAAAAGTTGCTGGAAAACTGGGGGTATCACGGGAAATATTCTAGAAAAAATTGTTTTTTCCTCATGCAGAGCAGCGAGCCATCTCAATTTGATTGCAGATCGCGGCAGCTGTTTATGATAAACTGAAGACTTCTATACCAACTTCCATACCACAGGTGAATATTTTGTTCCTTTGCGTTTAGAAACTAAGCAGACGTTTTTAGCCACCAGCAACGGAGAGGAAATTCCCAGTGACCGATGAATTCTCCAGAAATCTTGATGTTGCCATGATTGACCCATCAAGACTTCAAGAAGTGAATACACTTCTGAGAAGAGCGCCACAACGATATGGTGAGTTTGAGTAGCATTGTTTTTTTTGCAAAACAGCTTCTTGGAAATTTTATGATTTTGAATACTATAGCGGAAAGGCCCACGACAACAAAACACTTTCCTAAATAATTTTCTTAAAAAGAGAAACTAACGTATTAACAAAAAGCTGATCGCTAATATACTATTGCTCCTTTGTGATTTTTTCGTGAATTTGTCCAAAGCTATCCGACCACATCAGTTAAAAGCAGCGGCTCGGCAGAATGACATCTTTGGGGTATTCATCGTTCTCACCCAACTGGATGAGCTAAGTCCAAAACTGGCTTTGCAGCTTCAAAAGATTGATAACCCGCTTTTCCAGACGTGAAAAGTGCTATTTGGGCGGACCGCGTATGCCTGCCCTCTAGAGCGCGATTGGCTCGTAACAGAGATACCGTATCCACCGTACCCATGAGCCAATCGCGCTCTAGAAGGCAAGCATACGCGATCCGCCCAAATAGCACTTTTCACGTCTGGAAAAGCGGGTTATTGATATCTTTTGAAGCTGCAAAGCACAATCTGACTTGGCGCATCCAGGGGAACTGAGAACGATGAATATCCCAAAGGTGTCATTCCGCCAAGCCGTTGCCTTTAAACAATTTCAAAACTAAGTTTGATTTTCAGAGAATCCTCTTGCTCACGCTGCTGGACCTTTCATGCAGACTCTCGATCCAGAAGTTGATGAAGTAGTGACTAGCCTTCGCACTGGCAGCGCTATGGATGTTGAGGTTCAAAAACTTTTTCGAAAATCATTTTCAACATTAACATCACTAATTTAGCGCATTCGACAATTACAAAACATTCTTCAAACGTATGAGCAAGGACTACAGACAAAAGAACTCATTGCTAAACGTAAACAACTGCAGCTTTTGCAAAATGAGTTGGTGCAACAAAGAAAGAAGATTGAGGAACAAAGGAGAATGGAGGAGGAGCTTAGGAAAAAGGCAGGACTTTTTCACCATTTTCCAGTCATTCTTGGCCACATCAATGCACAATATTATATTTGAACAAAGTGGATTCCTGAATGATCTCCGTTTGGTCTCAAATAGCAATTTAGGAGCAAGAACTCGAGCTACAGCGCAGATCTATGGAAATTCAACTACGAGAACAGCTGAATCAGTGGCATAACTCATTCAGTAATGTCAAGGTAAGGTTTATGAAGCTAGAAAAAACTTCAGGTAAGATTCAAGTTTTTTTTGTTAGGATCGGAACTCTCTTCTGGTGCCCATGGACTTACCTGAACTTTCTGCTCCAGCAAGCAGTTTGGTAAGTGAGAAATCTTTCTTTGTCTCATCTCTTATTTTAGTGAGCAAAAAATGCTGATGGTTTTTATACTTTAGGTTGCTCAGCCTCCAGCACCAATGGAAATGCTTCCAGAAACAACCAAACTCCCACATGTGGAAATCCCGAAAGAGTTACCAACCATACCAACTACGATGTCCACAGTCATGACCCCTCCAGCTTTTTCTATGGAGGAGGAAGTCCGTAATTTCAAGTTTCTGACGATAAATTTTAATCATAAGTTAAGGAAGAAGAAGAGGAAGAACCAGCACCAGCTGTAGGCACAAATCAAGTTTGGCCAAAAGTCTTGGTGCCACCACATGGCAAAAATGTTCGGCTAGCGCCTAGAAGATCAGCTTTTGAACAAGAAGCGTAGGTTTGCTCAAAAAGGCTTCTGTATTTCTTTCTCTTCACAGAAAACACTTTAGAAAACATGCATTTACATCTACAATGATCTAAAAACTCACTTTCTAGAGAAGACTCAGATGAATTTACATCTGCTTGCGAATGTCAGCAGATATCCCTACAGCAGATGAAAGGAAGATGGTCCGTTGCACTCGCATCAAAATCCCTCCTGGAAAAGGTCCAAGCAAAGCTGGCATCTATCCTGCCAAACAGTAGAGATCACGAGCTTAGCTGCAGTAGAGCTGTTGGTAAGCTTATATTGTTTTGATCCGAACGCTGACAAAGAGCGGAATGACGATGCCTTGGTTTTTGATCTTTCAAGAATTAACGCATAATTGAAAAAGGACTACCTTTTTTACCACTGAAGATGCATGCTTTCATATATTATTGATGCAACCTCACGATTTTTTTCCTACCTCCTAATTGAAGAATCAAATTATTTGACGGCCATTTGGCCAGAAAGAAATCGGGAAGAATTGACTGAAACTTTCATAATAAAAGCATAATGACTGCAAAGCAACTAAGGCACTTAAGGCTCGTAAATCTGACTGTGAATATAATGTACCTGCGGTGTTGACATTTGCTGTCATTATCTGTACGTGAACAAATCGCCACAGGCGCAAAACTTGTAGATAGCTTTCCACGGCCATACACGCTCAAATTGCTGGCGTTGCAAGTATAATAATGATTTGTTCACGCGCATTTGTTGTCGGCAGATGTCGGCACCAAAGTGGCACCATATTCACCGTCAGCTTTACCAGCCTATGCATTATGAGCGTTATCGAGAACGAACAGCTAACGATCCTGCTGGGAATACGGATTGGTGCTGTGCTACATATTTCATCGTGGTAAATCATGTTTGGCTGAATCTTGACGAGGTTGACGGCTATTCGCAAAACTCTGAAAAGCGAAAATAATATGCATTCGAAGTCTTATTTCACTCAAAGTTTACCTCCTCATTCTTTTTGCCCTCTAATCTCTTGCTATATTGCAACGGTTACAATAATTTTTCATAAAAAGTTTTACAGTATCCGCTCCCAAGACGTCAGCAGTCGCCCAAGATGCACGCATCCTTTGGGAATTTCGTACATCTGGATCATCAAAACTTCTGCGGGTACGTTTTTCACAATCTAAATATCTCAAAATGTTTGAAGGTGCAATTTATTCACAGCGCGATGACAAGCCCAGGTTTTAATCCAATAGTAAATAGCAAGAAAAATGTTTTACAAAGATTGCAGAACTAAGCTGGACAGGCGGATTAACGTAAGAAAGTCCCACATCTTTCTTGAATTGCAAGATTTTTCTGCAAGTGCGATGCTAAGAGTACCTTCATTATTGGAATATTGATGTGTTAATTTCACACTTCTGCAAATTTAAATAGTCTGGGAAAAGCATTAGAACATGGATTTTTCAACTGAATGTCAAGGTCGGGATAAACTGTTATTATGTTACTATCTCACCGGATGGAGCAGTTTCGGTGAGACAAAGTTCTCAAAGTTCTGAGTTGAACTTTGCTGATCAGAAGTCGAGGATGAGCTTCCAATAACTTTAGCACTATTTCAGCTCAGTGGAAGTGCCCTTTCAATGGATCACAGATCAGTGCGAATACAGATTCACGATTTTTCAAATAATATTTTCTCGTTACCAGGTAAGCGACGTTTATGTTTACAGGATTATCGATACGCTATAATAACTGCAAGCCTTTGTTAATTCAAATCGACTAGAGGAATGCAAACGAGTTGGAAATTTGCGCCTTACGCTTTCTCTTTTAACCTTTAGCATGATTTCTTTAAAATTCGTAGGCCCTCTTTCAGAGATTATAAGTAAATTTAATTGCAGTATTTCAGTTTGTGTTCTGAAGCACTCTGGTGGTGTCGAATATGAGTACATGTTGGTCACAAATGGAAATGGTGGGTTACCTTGAAAATTGCAAAGTTACAGTTTTTTCCTGGATTTTTGATCTTCGATAATTTCTTAGAAGAATTACCTTTACTCATCACTGCACGTTATGCTCTGTTTTCATCCAAGGCAGTTATTTCAGTAAAGATTTTTTGCTTCTAGGACCATGCCGAGAAGCTGCCTTACTCGTCCGAAACCCTGATGTGTTCTTTGACAAAGACAACAGCGATCTTATCAATTATTTGAAGGATGTAAGATATTTTTCCTTGCTCTGGATTGCTCTACATGGCCTTCTACAAATCGCCATTTCAGAAGATCAGCAGCGATGAACTCGAAACCTTAGATATAGTGCCATTCGCAAACGACTGCTCCTAGAAGTAAGCACCGGCAGCTAATACTAAAAAACCCCCGCTCAAAACTGATCTTCAACAAACACTAATAATGTACATTGATAATAATATGCAAGGATAGCTGTACTAGCAAATAAAAAATTTTTATCAGTGTTTTCATTTGTAGGACACAAGTTTTACACAGGGAGATGATGAGAATAGTAATGTAATAATATATATTTTAATAGTATATATAATTATATATTAGGTTGGCGAATAATTTTTGTTACACTTTTATTTTTATTTTCTACAACTAAGAAACATCCGAAAATTCTTATGTTTGAGGAGTGTTGACGGGATGCAAAGGTCTACCCGCCGGCTCTGCGGTCCTTGCGCAAAACACTCACTTTATCGGTGGGAGTACGTTTCATGGACACTTTTGTCAGCGGCCTGGCATACTTCCAAGTGATCAGGGAGAGATCGGGCGACGTGGTGTGCGGGCAGGGTATGGTCCATAGTTTTTAGCGAATGTAAGGCATGGCACAATCATGTCCACACGATCACATTAGCTACATGTTGCGCCATTCCAGCGCACTTCGCATTTCAGCATGAAAAACAATTTTTAAAAGTTCACAAAAATTATTTTCAACCTCTACGTATCAACTCTTACCAATGTATACGAAAAGAAAAATTTTCGACTGATTCTTTCGATTTTCTTGACTTGTTCAAAGGCAGTGGCTCGGCAAATCTCAACCTAGTCAAATTTTCGCTTACCTGGGGTTATTCAATACGCTGATCCCGAAAATCTACTTCTGCGAGCTTGAAAACGGCGAAAACGAGCGTGTCTCAACTTCCCTTCGGAATTGGACGAGTGGAGCAAGGCTGATAATGCTGGACCGTTGCGGGACCCAATGACTTAGCATTGAGGCGGGCAGCCTCCAGTGGTAAAGAGGAGATTGTCAACTCGTCCGGGAGCGTGTAAGATTGGCCTGCGCGTGTAAATTTGAGAGCCATTTTCTCGGCAGGGAAGGCATGCTGTGCAACCAGTATTGCACTGTTTTCATACTTAGGCGATAGGGAACCTATCGCGTTGAAAACCTGAGTTGTTGTGTTTTGCCGATCCACTGCCTTTAATCCCCTTGTTTTTGGCGTGCTAGCGCACCAAAGTGCTGCCATAAAGAGGCAATGCGAAAATATACTCCAAAAAAAACTATGGGAGAGAAAAAACACAATTTGACGCAAGGAAATAATCAGAGAAAAAATGGCAGTATTTGCGGCAACGGTCTTACTGTGTGTGCACCCTGCCGTGGCCTACATATGGAGCAACTATGAATATTCTAGAGGAGTTCTAGAATTTTTCAGAACTACACAAAAAAATGTAAGAGAAATTATCCGCCAATCTAATACGTAGTATTTCTAGTCAAAGGATGAGTAAAGAAGGTGGTCCAATCAGTGTGCGACGCGGCTGCTACCAGCGTGTCCGGGCATCTCTCATCATTGGAGCTCATACGCCCGCGCACGCTTCGCGTAGCCGGACGACCACCTTCGTCTTGGATTAGCTTTTACCCATTTTGGTTTATGATGACCCTCGGTTTTATCATGTGTTTCCAATTCTGTCTGAGAGGGACCAGATCCGGGATGCTGTTATTTGTCTGGAAGGGTTTGAGTGTAGGTTCACCTTCTTTTTTTCAGTAGTTTTGATTGGGCCGCGTACGCTTTGAATACCACGGTCAATAAGTGCTTCTTGGAAGGGATGCCTTGTAGCAATGATATATTCTCATTCCAGCGTCAAAAAAGACTTCTAGTTCTCAGGGTAAATTTTTTTATGGGTAGTCGGAATCTCCTATCTCTTGCCAACAGTTATAATCCCCAGTATGAAAGCTTGAATGTCTGGTCGAGCATAAGCTCTACATCATTCCAAGATTTGTGGGTTGTTTGGTCTGCAGAATTTTGCGAATCTAGCTTCCATACTAACCATGCCTTCTTGATCTTGCTACCTCCATCGCCTCGCCTAACGCATGAAAGTAGTGGCTGTTATCAACCTCAGCATGAGGAAATCACACGTTTGTAACAAATTCTACGGTCTCTCATTCGCTGTGCATTGAGTTATAACGTCTATAGGCATGCCTGAAGACGCGACTATCAATGAGGTTTTAAAGACGGCCCTGCCCATTCCCACCTTGATCCTATCCATTTTTTAGTGCATTCCAATGGGCGGTCTCTGCGAAGGATGCTTCAAAATTAGATCCGCGGTAATTTGAATCAGCCACTAACCAGGAAAGGTGATATGTTGCATCTGGACATCCTGTATGCATTTTTTATATCCCCTTGAGCTTGAATTCAAGTCCGTCAACCAGTCCGGCTCAGTCTAGAACTTACCTATACATTCGGGTATAATAACTATGAGGGGAAAATAGACACTTGACAATAGAATGTCGAGTGCAAATGGCAATTAGAGGAGATGCCGACAGTATTTCAGCACATAGATGGACAACTTCACTTAGATTCTGCTCACTGGTATGAGCGTCTTCAAATTGTCTTATTGATCTGTTTGGGTATTCTTTGTGGCTTAACAGCATCCTGTGCAACAACTTTGCCTATAACATGGATCGCGATTTACCAAAGTTTGAGTGACAAAATGCGCAACATCTCCTCGCTTTACCGACATTTTCAGTCTATAGTATGTATATTTTCGGCTGTTAGAGGGGGAAGATTTTGGGATGGCCAGTATCGACTGTGGTGTTTGGGCTTCTACTGTGAACGCTAGTCATTTATTGGTCATTTAGTCAGTCATTAGTATTTTATAGTCATTTATTTTCTTTTCCGTTACGAAAACGAAATAAAAGCACTTGTGGTGCAAAAGAAACAAAACCATATGCATATATATTGGAGCAAAGTGAACACTCATTGAACCTGAGCAATATTCTGAGAGGGGATATAATGTTGAAACAAAATAAATGAACAGGAATGTATAGCTGAAGGTACGCGAACAAATATTACAAATGAACAAATACAGTTGTACAAACACTAGTTGAATTCTTAAGTATTCGTCATCGATGTTCCGCGCCCCGATTTTGGGTTGTTTTGGACCTTCCTTCAGCCGGTGTTAGATTTCGCGCGGGCGAGGTCCTCAAAAATAGTCTTTTCAATCGCTTGCAATACCAGCATTCCCTTTCCACTCACGCATTATCTTCTTCTGAAGATAGCCTTCCAGGCAGAAGGGTAGAGTCCTTTTATCCGGTTGGTCTCCGTCTCAATTCCTTGCGCACATCTTGGACAAGCATGAGAAATGCCTACTTGACTTTTCTCAAACTCTAATTCAATTGTCGTTCACGTCATCTTCCTGTCCTTCAGATGTTCCGGTCTATCGTCTTTGCGTTCCAATCAAAGACTCAAGTTTCAGGCTTTCGGTCAGTGCAGTGAGTAGCAATGGTAAATACTGAATGCTTGCAATCATTTTGAGTCTAAATTGTGTGAATAGAGAATTAAGTGGTCTTTGTTGGTCATTGGGTTGTTCGACAGAACCTACGAATGCGATAATGTCTTGCGGCTGAGGTAAGAGATGGCAATCAGGAAAGTGGGAAATGGGTATTTTACAAATTCCATTGTAATCAGCGTTAGCCACAGGTTACAACGTTATGGACCAATATTCAACAGTGTCCGGAGTTGTGCCTTCAAACCGAGGAAACCCATGCATTTGGTTTGTACCTCGACTTGTTGCGCACCAACCCCCAACGGCCATTTATCTTGAGCGCAAAATGAAAGTTACAACCAAAATGAAAGGCAAGATATGCAGAAAATAAACTTTGCACCAAAAAAGGAAGGTGATGTAGCCGTCCATAGTCGGTCCTCCAGCAGCAAAATTTGGACGGGCACGAACAAGGTTATCAGAACAGCAAACAAAACAGGGAAATAAGAAATGGCATCAGATTATCTCGTCTTCTCGAGTTTGTTTACTGCTCCTTTATATACTGCTCTCCGTCCATAATATCATTCTTGCCTCACTTGATGGAAGCATGGTTTTATGGCTGTGTGAACTCTTTTTGTACAGAGAAATATCCGGTAAAAGTGGGCTCTCTTAACTATACTATACTTAACTATACTTCAAGAAAAAGGAAAATAGATGGTATGATAAGCGTTACAGGAAGCAAGACAAAACTTACTTGGAAAATGTGCGATTAGGGCATTTAGGGATTTTTGTAATTTAAAAAATATTAGCTTTAGTTGTAACTTGTTCTTAAGCCTTGTTAGCGATTCACCTTAGCCTATGAATCAGCTGTTCCTCCCGCAATCTTGCTAATAGCTTTGCCTGGTGTTTTGTAAATCACTGCCACGCTGTCACTTATCAACATTCAAACATTAGCCATTTCTCAATCAGCTCCTTCCAATCAGCCACTTCTTCCTGCACGCGAGGACTAGTCTTGGTGCCCTTACAATACTCACTTCCATATCCTGAATTGGAGGTCTCGCCAATGCGCTCCTACGCACAGCTGTTACTATTTATTATGTGCCACATGATGGTATCAGCATGCCACCCAAGGTTCCTGCTACTACGCCTTATCCTTCGTGTGCCATACACCGCACTCACCAGACATCCCGCCAGTAACATCATCGTATTGTGTATATCCGCAAATGCCATGAGCAACGATAGCATCAGAAACCCGCGACGATAGTCTCGCGCTTCCTTCTTGCCATAATAGTACCATGCCGCACACACCGTCCCAGTTGGAATCCATTTATTCAATCCACTGAACCACACTGTGGTCAAAACTGATCCATACACTAGCAAGTCACCTTTCATGTTCCCATAGGTCAGACATTCAAGAACTGCCGCCTCTATCCCAACCTGTGTCGGCCATGCAAAAGTTCCACGCAACCACGCCAACAACAAAATGCCCGTTATGACAGCCACACTCAACTGCCCCGCCACTGCGCTCCCAAATGACCAGGCCCCCTATCACTATTGGCGCTAATGCTTCAAATGTAGGGGCGACAAGCCCAATCACAAAATGGAATCCCTTGGCAACTGCATTGCCAATCCAATTCCCAAAGTCAGGTGTTTCTGCCTCCGCCACCTCCTTAATCGGCCCTCTTTTTCGCGGAACATGCGATATGTCAATCTCCCGTTCATACCCACTCGATTTCAACCGGCACACTGTGCCTGTCGGTAACCATAACGGCTTTGTTTGCATTTGTCTGAACTGTGTACAGATAAACACCAGTGCAGTACACAACAACAGAGCACTCATCTTGATCGCTCGTTATGAGCTGCTCATACCTCACTTTGTCGCCGACATACACATATTTGCCCTCACCCAACTTGAACATGCAATATTTTATCGCATATTCTGGCAACTCTACTTGAATTTTCAAATGAGTTGGTCCTTGATGCGTCACCACCGGAACATTCCACCATGGCTCTGGTTCTACTTTCTTCCGAAATATGACTTTGGGTCGTCCACGTTGGCACCCCTGCAAGGCAACTGGCCCATCAGGGAGCATCTCCCACTTCTCCATGGGCTCCCCATTGGGTTTCATGTCGGTCCATGCTAGTGCCCCCCGAGGTTCTTCAGTCATGGGTCCACACTCATACTTGAAGCTACCGCCTCCAGCTGGGCTGTACCAACAATCAACGGCGGGTGTTTGTACTAGGGCTGCGATGTCATGTTTGACGCCCTCCACATTCAATACCGACACCCCTGGGCGCCACTGCGCGTCACACCGCATGTGGATCGCATATGTTGCGCTGAAGTGCGTGCATGCCTCCGTTCCATTCTGTTCCAGTCTATGCTGGGCTGGAATGCACACTCTCCACTATTCCCTCCATGCCATCCCAGATGGCTTTCTCATCACGGGACACCCAAATCACTTCCTCTGCACGGCCAAGTATGATCGTGCCTGCCAAGATGCTAATGATTGCGAGTGTTCGATGAGTGCGCCACAAAAAACTTGCGAGCAAAACCGCCCAGGCACCTTTTTCTACCTTTTCGTCTTCCATGCCAATAAGTATTGCTCCTGGCACAATGCTGAGCAACCCCGCACGTGAGTAGAAATAAGCAACCGCTACACAAGCAGTGGCCCATCCCACCTGTCGTGCTCTGGCCTCTAGACCGACTGATCGCATTACGCCGCGAACGGCATCCACAGCACCGTCTACAATCGTCCGACTGTTCTCCTCCACGACGTCATCGACGTTCTCAAGGCCCTGTTTGACATTCCACGTCTTGAATCGTGTGTACCCCGCTGCCTGAGCCGTCTGCATTCGGGTCCACAAATCCTCCTGCTGCTGCTAAGCTCGGGTACTCTGCTGCTGGTAATGCGCTTCTTGATGCTGCTGAACTTGAGCGTTCTGCTGCTGATATCGCGCGTCTGGCTGGGCTTGAACATTCTGTCGAGAATCATCTTGCCCATATACTCCTGGTATTGCGCTTATTGCTAGAACTATCGACACAATTGTCACTTTTCTACTTTCACCAAGGCTTGTTAAACTGAAATGTCATGCTCCGATCATACTGCCCAAAAAATGTTTGTCGTCTAACCCATGCGTTAAGACATTGTTCCAGGTTCCACGCTTAGTCTACTCTAAAATGGGGCTGTTGATTTTGTTTAGCAAGATGTAAAGAATGACACGATGACGAATACAACACATAAAATATAGAAATACAAGGAAATAGTAGAATAGTAGTAGAAAATAGTAGAATTGCAAGGAATAGAATCCGCAGCAAGAGAATTGATTGTCCGATGATGCTTTGACGTTGCATGTGCAGAGGTGACGAATCAAAATATAACGGAAATCTCGACATGAATTGTACTTTGCACTGCGCTTACGGAGAAGAAACTTGACAGTTTTTATCAAATGATAGAACGGCAATCCAGCATTCAGAAAATACACTTCCCGTCAATCAAGTTTTCACACAAGTACTTCGAGCACACACCTAAAGAATTTGCAAGAAAATTTGGTACGTGGTGGCACAAATCAAAATGTACGCAAACAGGTGCACGACTACTTGCACGAGAACCTCATGCACTTTTTCATTACTGCAAGATATGTGCGCATTTCAAGCTTAAACAGCATCGCAAGAATACACAAATCTCACATAGTGAGAGGCCAGCTTGTACTAGCAAGAACGACCGTAGTTTTATGTCAGTGGACGAAGTAATGAGCTCACATGTTTGACCTACATAGATAGATATTACAAAATTTGTTGCATATGCTAACAGAGTCAGTAAAGTATGTTCTATCTTGGCTACGTGTGCCACAAGAAGGATATGGAGTGAGAAGTAAGATCATGGATGTACAAGAAGTTGGGATGAGATAAAACCAGGAGACAAACAATACGCCAGTACTTGGATTGGTATTTTGCGAGATGTTGATTTCTTGAGCATTTGCAAAATGCTGCGCAGATAGTCAAGTTGTGGATTGAGAGAAACTCTTATTGAAGGTAGAAAAGAACTGGGAAAAAGGGTTCGCATAATTGCAACCTTTTTGAGTCACCAAGGAGTTAGCTAGCATCCGCACTAAAACTAAGAAGTGCAGATGCATCATAGAAGGATCAAGGATTGAAAGACGCAAGGAAATGTCTACAAAGACGTGGAGACGCTGAACCAATAAGTCCTAGAAGGCGATCGCTGACCAGGCATAAAGGACCAGATCACGTCCAGTACAATATGAAAGTATACTGCTGACACTGAAATATTTTATCTATGAGTTCAGAAACAATTTGATGAATCGCCAGAAATAATGGTTATCGTTTTGTGTTAATTGTTGGAGAAAATTTAAATGCATTAAAAGGCACTATTCGCATTATTCATACTATGTATTATAGCTCATAATGTTAGTGAATGTACTAGTTAGTGTGTTTCAAAAAAAGTCTTTGTGTGTGGACCGAGCAAATCCAACCTTGCGGACATAATTTTCGACACCGTTCTTAATTATAGGTTACCTTTTGCGGCGATGGCTCCTCCTACAATACCGCTCACATTTTTTGAAAAAAAGACGCGAATGTATGGACATGTATGGACATGTCCATACATGTATGGACATGTCCATACATCAGCGTCGCATGGCCATATCTCGCTTCAGAGTGGACGAATTCTGAATCCAAGGCCACCGTTCGATTCAGCTCGGCGCGGAGAATCTTTTGATATATTGGAAGTGGGGGTACGATGTTTTCGATATTCCGTTTCCAGTTTTCTCAATTTGTTATGCGGAGGTCCTTTCGCGAATATTTGAAGCAACGTCTACCCAACATAGAAGACTTTTCTAAGTACTGTTCGATAATACTGTTTTTGTAAATTATTGTGCGCTAAAAAATAGGCTTAGACTTCTTTCCAAAGGAGGTGAAAGCGTTGGTGAATTTTGGAAACATCACGCGTTTCTAAATTCTACTCGCCATAACTTCCTTCGGAATAAGTATATTTTGAATCCGAAAACTGCGCCTTGCTCAGCTCATCAAGTCGAATCTTCCTATGTACAGCATGCCCTTGGTATTTCGATTTCAGTATTCTTGAATCTTTCTGAGGACGTCTTTTCGCGAAGGTGTAATGCAGCGAACATTGTTCCGAGTACATTTCAGCAAGGATCTTTCGATAGCACTTTCTCTGTAGATTATGATGCGCTAAATAGTAGTCGCAGGTTTCTTTTCAAAGGAAATAGAAGGGCTGGTGAGTAGTGGAAAAATCTTGTCATCCCAAATTCTACTCGCCATATCAGCAGGATACGAAGCTATCTTGCTAAGCAGATGTGAGTTTCGAAATCAGCAGGTCGCATAACCTCTACGAGCAAGTTTTCCGATATGTTCGGGTCATTTCATTTTTTCTCGCTTTACGCTCCGGAAGCGCGCCGATGGATTTTGGTCAAAATGTTGATGCTCTTGAATTGTAAGGAAACTTCGCTTATAGAGGTTTTCGAACACGCTGTTTACGAAAGTAGTGGTCTTTGAAGAAGACAGGGTCTTTTTGTAGAGATATTCTGAGGTGACTGTAACTGAGTCATGAAAGTTCGTGAATTTGCCTGCACTTTTCACGAATTTGTCAGAAGCCTTGCCTGCTTGCTTTTCTCAGTCAAAGTTACTAGGAAGTGTGCTATCGAATGGTGTATTACTCAGGCTCCAGTCTGTGAAATTCGCCGAGTTACGAGCCTACTACACGTCCTCATGAATTTTGCCCAAATTGTAAAGATCGCATATCTCGTCGAAATTCCTCCGTGAGCGCTTGTATGACGCCCATTTCAGATATTATGTTCGCTTCGTCGAACGTCTCCCACTGCACTGAATGTGGTGCTTGCGTCTGCTTCAGCTGCTCAAACTGAATAACAAAGCTATTTCGTGGCTAGAGCTCAAAGTAAACCTAACACAATAAGATCCATTAAAAATATGGAAGGATTTGATCAGCGCATTGTATTAGGTCATTCGGATAGTTTTTTCCTTTTTGCGCCTTTGAGTTGATACCATATTTTAAGAGGGTGTCAGGGGGCTGTTAAGGGTTGCCATATAAGGATCTGTAGAGGAAGTCTTCTAGTTTCTGGGATCCCACCCAAATTGCAGAAGACGCTTTGTAGGAAAGTTTACGCGGCTCTAAATTCGACATACGAAAACGCGATTATCGAATAATTGTATTCTCTAAGCTTAAATTTGAGCGTAAGACCGTTGAGGAAACCATCATTGTGCGCAATGCATTTGCCAAGACCACGTCTTTTTTGAGGTAGGTTCAAGTTTACTTCAGAAAGTTCAGATCTAGAGAAGTGAAAGCTAATATTTTGCAGTGTCCTGGAAGGTGTTTCTGCCATATAAACGAGCATCTCAGAGGGTCCTTTAAATCGCAATTATAGCTGCGTAAAATTATCAGCAGGCCCTGAAGTGTCATATAACCTTATTAGGAGCCACCTTCGTTAAAGCTGCAATACCGAAAAATTTCAGCGACATGTACCCACAAATTGTCGCAATCGCAGTTTGAGGGCGCGTTGACTCTGCTTTCGTCGCTCATAATTTTATGTAGCAATCCTTTTTCAGCCTGAGTTATTAATTACAGCAAAAAATTGACTAAACGCGGCAATGAGAAGCGACAATGTGGTAAATCATTTGGAATAAGCATTGAAAGCATGACCAGAAATCTGTCATTCCAAAAGGTTGATGCACTCAAATTAATTTAATCCTGCTGGTCTTGTACGCTATAAACTTGCTAAAATGCTATTGTACTGTAAGAGCAGAGTAGTGTGATGTCGCTCTGAAGACTGTTTGTCAAAATTTCAAAACTGAGCAGACTTGCACGTATAAGCTATGAGAGATGCCATCCACGCTCATGACTCCGCCAAACCACATGTAGGAAAAGTGGCTCTCACAAAAGGGGTTGACTGCGCACCGAAGTTCCTGTTTATTTTTCAAACTCTTTAGACCTTCCTTTACCAGTCACCGAATTTTCCAATTCCTCGGTGCCTATTAAAAAATAATATGACCTAATAGAGATTGACTAATCAAAAACGCCTTTTCAGGCTTTAGTGATTCCTCTGAGACCATTCCGCAAGAGAAAAGCACAAGAGCACTATAAAAGTGTAACCAGAAATTTGCTAAACACATTGCAGTTTATTTGATAGAAAAAGGCTGAATCAGGGAAAAATCGTGCTCGTTTGAATTTGGAGGTGCAAAAACGAAAAAACTTTCCGAGTGACCTAATACAAGCGCTCGCGGAGGAATTTCGACGAGATATGCGATCTTTACAATTTGGGCAAAATTCATGAGGACGTGTATTTGTAGGCTCGTAACTCGGCGAATTTCACAGACTGGAGCCTGAGTAATACACCATTCGATAGCACACTTCCTAGTAACTTTGACTGAGAAAAGCAAGCAGGCAAGGCTTCTGACAAATTCGTGAAAAGTGCAGGCAAATTCACGAACTTTCATGACTCAGTTACAGTCACCTCAGGATATCTCTACAAAAAGACCCTGTCTTCTTCAAAGACCACTATTTTCGTAAACAGCGTGTTCGAAAACCTCTATAAGCGAAGTTTCCTTACAATTCAAGAGCATCAACATTTTGACCAAAATCCATCGGCGCGCTTCCGGAGCGTAAAGCGAGAAAAAATGAAATGACCCGAACATATCGGAAAACTTGCTCGTAGAGGTTATGCGACCTGCTGATTTCGAAACTCACATCTGCTTAGCAAGATAGCTTCGTATCCTGCTGATATGGCGAGTAGAATTTGGGATGACAAGATTTTTCCACTACTCACCAGCCCTTCTATTTCCTTTGAAAAGAAACCTGCGACTACTATTTAGCGCATCATAATCTACAGAGAAAGTGCTATCGAAAGATCCTTGCTGAAATGTACTCGGAACAATGTTCGCTGCATTACACCTTCGCGAAAAGACGTCCTCAGAAAGATTCAAGAATACTGAAATCGAAATACCAAGGGCATGCTGTACATAGGAAGATTCGACTTGATGAGCTGAGCAAGGCGCAGTTTTCGGATTCAAAATATACTTATTCCGAAGGAAGTTATGGCGAGTAGAATTTAAAAACGCGTGATTTTTCCAAAATTCACCAACGCTTTCACCTCCTTTGGAAAGAAGTCTAAGCCTATTTTTTAGCGCACAATAATTTACAAAAACAGTATTATCGAACAGTACTTAGAAAAGTCTTCTATGTTGGGTAGACGTTGCTTCAAATATTCGCGAAAGGACCTCCGCAGAACAAATTGAAAAAACTGGAAACGGAATATCGAAAACATCGTACCCCCACTTCCAATATATATCAAAAGATTCTCCGCGCCGAGCTGAATCGAACGGTGGACTTGGATTCAGAATTCGTCCACTCTGAAGCGAGATATGGCCATGCGACGCTGATGTATGGACATGTCCATACATGTATGGACATGTACGGACATGTACGGACATGTCCATACATGTATGGACATGTCCGTACATGTCCATACATGTCCATACATTCGCGTCTTTTTTTTCAAAAAATGTGAGCGGTATTGTATTGAGTTATCGATTATCGAATTAAAAAAAATGAATTTTCATCAGCCCCCGTTTTCCTAACGACTCCAGTAGAACTCATTATTATTTCGTGGCGAGGACGATGCGGCGATCCAAAGCGAATAAGAAGTTGAAGCTCATGCAGAGGGGGGGGGAGGGGCTGCAGTGCACATCCTGCGCAGAGAGGGGACGGACGAAGAGAAGTCATGAAGAACAGATTCCGTCTTTGTAAATCTTATAATTTGCCTTATCTAAATTCGAAGTTCCACACGTTCCACACAAGAAGAGCACGCCAGCTACTTTATGTACAGGGTGTCCCATTGGGTTGTTTTGAAACTAAGTTCACCCCGTTTCTGTCAATCTATTTGAACTACTGGTCACGTAGGAAACACCATTTCTCATGAATACCGCTCAAATTATTTAAAAACTCTTTTCTTCTAGTTTTTTATGCATGCTCTCACTCCCATAGAGCCTTGCTCATTCTGTGGTGTCGGACTTTGAAAGGACAGCAAAACGAATGTTGAGGTTTTTTCGGTCGTTGCCGTGAAATCTACAGCCAAAAAAGAGAATGTTTGCTGGAAAATCCCCTTTGATTCAATCGCTTTGGCGGCTGGAAGGCGGGCTTTGTGACCTGATTAAGTCAAACTGACAATGCCAATGTCAAAAGTTGTGAAGAAGTATGGTGTGATCACCTGCTAATTGCATTCAAAAGTTCCATTGGAACTCCATGGTAGGGCTGATCACCCCTGGCTGAAAAAATTTAACTTTTGCTTTCTTTCCAATCACCATTTCAACCATTACTCACTTTGCGTCACAACAATGATTGCGAAAAAGACCGCTGTAAAAGCGAAGGCTCTCATTAATGAAGAGAGAGAGTAGTTGACTTGTGAAAGCTACTAGTGAAATTCGCGACAAATGCGATTTAGCATTAGGTCAGTGGGTTATGCTCAACACTTTTACCGCCGATGATGTGTCAGAAATTCGCCTGAAAAATTTATACACCTAAAGCTTGATTATTAGTATCCGAGAAGTATTTGAGAAACGGTGAAGCGATTCTGGTTTCACTGCGGAACAATGCTATTGCAGGAGAATTTACAAGTTCATTAATTAACAAGGTGTTTTCAGAGAACAGAAGTGACCAAATGGGAATACGGTACATCTTGCTGTCCTGTTTTCTGCTACTGATGGCGTTCTGAGTAAAATGCTCGTCTGAATGGAAAAAAAATCTTAGTTTGAAACGTGTTACTTGAATTGTAGATAAAAAGGCAGAACTAACAGCGAACGATGTTCAACAAGAATCAGGCTTGAGTTGGCAAACTTTGAGACCTTTCATATTTTTGGTGTAGTTGCATGTTCCATGACTTTACAAGAAATTGAGATCTCCCAATTAATAACTTTCCAAGCTCTAAACAGCAGATCAGAAGTGTCCAAAAGCACTATCGTATAGTCCGAAAATTGTCTAAATGCTTTCTTTTACGAAACTTTAAAATAGAATTTTTGAGCAGATAGAAATGACGGGTGAAGGATTTTGATAATTAACAAGAAGGCGGAAGGTTGCCATTCGATAGTGAAGCATCAGAATGCGGATAATCTTGCATAGAATGCATGTTGAAACTTTTCTGCGTCTTCATTGAACAAGGTTTTATCGTCGCTCGAAAACGGACAAAACTTTGGGACTACCAATACAGGGTATTCCACTACTGCAAGACGAAGGCGGTCGGTTTGATGTGCAACGCGGCTGCGACATGGCTGCGTCACAGCAGCGTCACAGCCGCGTCACAGCCACGTCGCACCTCGAAGCAACCGCCTTCGTCTTGCAGGAGCTTATACGCATTTTTTGACGAAATCATTCTGTAGAGCTGACTTCTGTGGAGAGGATTCGCAGAAGGAGTTGCAAACTGCACGAATTAAACCAAGAAAAAAGTCACGGTTAAGCCCAAATATGAGTAAAGGTCGCGGATAAGAGGCGAAGGAAAAAGTGACATAAGAAGCTTCCGGTAGAACGCAAATACCGTAATTACGTTATGAAAACATAAACTCCGCCGAAGAACGTATTCGAAGAACTGACGGTACTCTGGACGGAGGACCGTATATAAGCAGACAACAAATTGAAAGGACAGAGTGCCACTACTCCTCGCTTCCCCTTCCTTTACGTGACTCTAGGCACGACCCTCTCCTCTTCTCCATCCTTGAAGGTCGTGTTTTCATCTTTATTCATGAACATTTGTGTGTTAATCACGTCGGGTGATGTATCTTGTTTCCGTGCATGCCCTTGATGTTGAACTAACCATTAAGAAGATAAGTGTCACTGGAAATTAGTGACCTTCAGGTGGATGTGCAAAATTCATGGCTTAGACGAGTTATTACGATTAGTTACTAATTGTTAGGGTTCGCAAAATGATAAGAGATAATACTTGGTTGGAGGACTTAGCCCCGGGATGCGAACCTTACATGGAGGTTCCGGCGAGTGTATAGAAAAGTAATAATGTGATGTGATGTTGTAAGTAGTTGTTTCCGAGTCGACAGTTTTGCGTCAGTTGATCGTGTAAAAGATAATCGTAAGAAAATTGGAAAGTAAGGTCTGAGTGAGCTAGAACGACGTGTCTGTAAGGCTGGATTTGTTATGCTTCGCGTGGCAGGGTCTCTATTCCTGCCATAGTCTATATCGTTCAGCCTCAACCCATCATCATAAATTCTCAGTTTACAGTTCCCGCTATATGACCAGAGAAAGCCGGTATAATGTTGGAACTTAGTCTTTTTATGTTACGGGCTAGCACACAATATAAATAACTAGTTGGGACGTAGTCAGGCCAAAATGCCGCCATTATGTCTGAGTTTACATCGTCTCCCAACAACCATTTATTCCCACGCAGGGAACACACACGTACACACTACATAAATCACTCCCGCTTTAGGAGATTGCGCAATTGACGGGATCAATCAAGATAGTGAAATTTGCGAATGACACACCAGATGGAAGGGAAGGATCACCAATAGGAATAAAGAGGTCACGAAGGTAACTAGCGGTCCTCCGAGGCCCCTAAGAGGAGAGGTGGAGAAATATGAAGTAACAATTAAAGACAAAACTATACGATACCACACACTCATACAACAAATTCTATAGTGCTTATATAGTGCTTTACAGACCAGGCGCTACAAGTTCTCTTACTTCTTCTTCTCCAAATTTCCAGACTGTCGTCTACCGTTAATTCTCTAACAAAGGCATGAGTAACCTCTAGAAGTCACTTCTTCCTTCCTTCCGGTCCCATTGTTACTACGGCTTCTAAGAAGCAGTTAGTTTTTCCTCCATTACACTCACGCACATGATCGAGGCTTCCAAGTACAATCAAAAGCGTTTCGTGCGTAATCGAAACTTATCTTACATCCGCGGGGTATTGAAAGGTTGCGTCGCACAACCTCCATCCTTATCATCAATAGGATATGTTGACTCCGAAAGTATCGATTGAAGAGTTCCTGAACATTTGTCTTCGGCCTTGTCTTTCCTCGGCTATTTTCTTTCACGAGTATCGTACATCTAGTTTCTATTTGCCCGGGCATTCGTGTCATCTAATATCTCCATCTATAACCATACAGCGTTTTGTGCGGACTCGCGTCGCGAGGTCAAATGGAATGGTTGCGCAGCTGGGTATCTTCGACGCGAATCCTGAATATTCGGCAAAATTGATTGCTATGCCTTCGTAATAGCATTGAGTCCCCGAAAATCGAGAAAGACGATGGTAAAATGGGATGGTAAATCTCCAGGCATTTGCTTCTCGCTTTTTCACCAAAACAATTGGAGCACAAAATGGTGATGATGATTCCCTGATTATACCGTCTTTCAACATCTGCGTTATCTGCTTCTCGATCTCTTGTCATTTTTCGAGAGGCACGCGATAGATCTTCCTTGCTGGTATAGTGGCGTTTTCGATAAGATCGATTCGGTGCCGTATCTTTCCTCTATAATGTCCGAAATGTCCATCCGGTCCTACGAAAGCGTTGGTGTGACATCTAATGATTCTCGTAGTTGGTCTTTCTGATCATCTCTTAAACTCGATTGCGACAAGTCGATTTCCTTGGTGATATCATAATCAGGGGAATTTGGTGTACTAGGGAATCTAGACAATCTGAACTCCCAATCTGCTTCTGGCGAAATATGCTCGTAGCCACCATACTCGTTCAAAGGCAGTCCATTGACGTATGCAACGGTGGCAGCGACTGGATGGGCGTTGCCTTCTGATGACTTCATCGAATGTTGAACTTGTGGACATTCCAGCGGTCGAACTAACACTTCCGATTCACATGCTGGGTGTGCCCAGGCCACTTTGAGATGCCTGGGGAGTAGGATGTTAGTCATGGAAGGGTTGAGAATATTGATATAGCAAACTCCGTCTAAGCCTAGTGTAACAAGGGCTCGTCCAATGACGAAAATCGTCCATAGGTCGGAGATTATCCTCAATGTAGATGTCCTTGCATCTGGGCCATGTTAGTCCTTCGATGTAGGCTTGCACGACATTACTGGTTCGTGGAGGTAAAAATATGTCCTTAGCGAGTCGCACAGCGTATGGTGGTGTGACGGCCAATGTGATATAGCTAAGTGGTACGAGATTGATTGTCTTCGGACCTATGCGTATAATATTGTTATAGAGGTCGAGGGAGACCAGGAGCCCGTTTGCATTCAATGCTTGAATTAAATCGGATCCTAGCAGAAGTGGAGATGGGCAGTCCTTCTCGTCTGATACAAAACATTATGCATGATAGTATGTGTTCCTACTCGAACGAGCAAAGAGAGTGAGTCCACTAGTTGTATCGTGGTGCCATTTGCAGTTGCCGCCATCTTTGATGTTCTCATAAGCCGCTCCAAATCTCCTATCACTGATAATGTAACATCCTCATATATGATACGGCTGCACCGCTATCCAAGAGTGCCGTCACAGAATTGTTTCCAATCTTGACTTCAAAGTAGGGTAAATGTAACTCTCGTGATTCCACCTCGATTGCATAAATGCGTGGTACGAAAAGTTACTCCTATTCGTCCTCTTCCTGTGGTAGTTCTACCATCAGCATATTTACCGCACGCGGTCTTCGATTTCTCCGTTCGGGGTGAAACTCTTTGCCATAGTGAACACGGCTGATGCGGCAGTTGATGTTGCCTGTCTGAGAAAGAAAAGCTTCGCGTAAATCACACAAGCTGCTACGCAAAGGAAGATGAACGAGCTCTTATGGCAATCCATAGTATCTTATACATAAAGCTGAATGTCTGTTTGTATGTATGTCTGTCTGTATGTCTGTCTGTCTGTGTGTACGTATGTTCCGAGTAGAAAATTCCATTTCTGAACCGATCCGGACCAAACTTGGCACACATACACTTCGGGCCCCGGCGGGTGTCACAGGCTACTTTTCGTATCGATCGATATCGATTTTATCGATTTTTTGCAAAATTTGAGCTACGGGGCTGGGAGTTGGCACAGGGGGGGGGGGGTAAGTGAGCATGGGGATTCCGAATACAATATTAGTTTTCAAAATCGTGCATTACTTTTATCGATTTTATCGATTTTTTTGCAAAGTTTGAGCTACGAGGCTGGGATTTGGCACGGGGGGGGGGGGGGGTAATCGAGCATGCTGATCACCCCGTAGGGGTGATCAGCATGCTCGATTACACCCCTCTGCCAAATTCCAGCCCCCTAGCTCAAATTTTGCAAAAAATTGATAAAATCGACATCAATCGATAGCGAAAAGTGGACTGTGACATCGGGGCCCGAAGTGTATGTGTACCAAGTTTGGTTCGGATAGGTTAAGAAATGGAATTTTCTATTCGGAACATACGGCGGAGCCGGGCATGCCAGCTAGTCGTATATAAAATCAACTGATATCTTCCACACCTTCCGAGAGCTTTTGCGTTGTTGACTCATAAACGGACAGCAAAGAGTGAGAGTGACCTACGGACATATTGGTATTGCGTGTCCGTGAAAGCGATTTTAATTATTCCTCGCTTCTGGAGTCGTACAGTCATGTTCACTTGTTCCTCCTTCAACACTTCCATGTGCGGGATAGCTGATAATGCGTAATTGTGGAGGATGCGGTAAAATGTAGGTGGACTATCGAAGAGGAAGGGTTTTGCGTGATTGTTGACGACGGTATTTGGCAGTAAGAGACTTCGCGTCATATTGGCGCGTTTAAGAGATGGATAAGGACATGGAACCGTACCGGAACATTGTATCAAATCCTGTTGGGTACATTGAACCAAAGGTCGTTATTGATCCTTACTGGCATCAACGTGTAGCATATTCCATCGATCGTGTGGTTGACATAGATGGATGTTGGTGTGACCTGACGACATTTTGTGACCAGCAGATTATCAGCAGTCCGGATAGCAGCGATATCACTTCTTCCTAAAAGGATTCTGGCGGCCCATGTGAGATCCACTGAGCTCAAAAGACGTATCCTTTGTGATTCCAAGAATCTTCGTACACAGATGTTGTTGAAGTAACGTCGTGCCGCAAAATTCCTTGTTAGGACATTTTCTGTTGCCGGGGGTTGTGTAGGCACAGAGAATGTTGGAGGGGTTGTGGTGAAGATTGTAGTTTCCGCTGCTGTTGAAACTTCACGATACTCCCTTGTCGTCGTTTGTAATATTGGTGATAAGACGGCGCTCATCATAGGAACAGTCCAAACTGGAGGTACAAATCTTGTAGTTCTCATCAGTGTTTCTTGTGGTATGGGTGTTGGTGTTGGAGTTTCTGGTTGTATTGTTGCGGCAGCGGAAGACGTCGTAGGGAGTGCACTTGATGATTCAGGGTATATTGGTGTAGTGTAGGCAAAGGTGTATGATAGTACACCCCCATTTCTGTCGTCGTTACAGGTTGAGATGTTGTAATCTCCATGGTGGGTGTAGTTGATAATATAAGAGAAGTTCCTTGCGTAGAAGGCATCATTGTCGGACTGTCGGTTACTGTTGAGGTTCTCATTGTTGTTGTTGTTATCCTTAGTGCGGGCGTTGTGAAGTTCTTCATTTGCATGCCAGCTATGGTAGGTATTAGGGTTGTCCTTCGCGTGTCTCCTTCCGTCGTCATTGTCGTTGTCACTAGCTTAGTGGTATTGAAGTATGGAACTGTGAGCTTCCAATCTTGCTTCGTTGGGTCGCGCACATTGTATTCAGCTTTCCCGAACTCTTCATTAAGGTATTCATCGAAGATTGTGGAGATCCCAAGTTCCAAATCCCGTCGGGTTTCGAGTTGTGCGTAGTTGAGTGGCACAACTTCCTCAGATTGTTTAAACAAGCGTAGTTGCTTCATGCGATATTCACCATATCTGATGGTCCGTAGTACAATATGGCGCGGGTTGTCAATTTTGTAGAGTCGTGTTGTTCTTGAGAAGTCCTTATTACTGATCTTCCACCGTTGCAATTCCGAAAGTATCTTGTTCCACCTTATTGGGTATTAGAAGCTCCACGGTATTGAAAGCTGGAATCCTTTTAAGCTTCTTTACGTTAAATATTTGTTTGATCAAAAGAACTGGTTCCGCTGCCACAATCTCGACGGGGTAGGTATTTCCTTGTCTATCCGTGTGGTACCGAATAGCACGCTTTGAGCTTCCTCTTCTATAAGCGACGCGTAGGACATAATCTTGGATTGTAAGGTCCTGGGGAATATAGGGGAAAGTGATGATGTGGTTCGATGTCGTCAAGTAGTTGTTGCCTAATCGGCAAAATTCGGTGAGTTGGTTCTGTAGGCGACTATCTTCGGAGAACTGGAAGATAAGGTCCGGGTGAGGTAGGACGATATACTTCAGAGTAACAAATGCTTCGAAGATTCCAACACGTCTGTATCTGTATGACGGCGTGATTGCGACTGGCTCCCAAACAATTGTATATTCCCGCGAGAGACACACTCCTTGTGAGTATGAACAGTTTGTCGTATCGCCCAAGGAGCTAATTATGTGGTATCCATCGAAGGTAACAATTTTTCCTCCTTCGAGCGAGTATACACTACGTAAGTAGTAGTTCCTCGTACCCCATAATGGTACTGTCATGTCATCGTTTTCTATTTCGTTGGTGGTTTATAGTCCATCCGCGATCAGCTCATGCCCATGTATCTTTCCAGTTATGCGAGGCATTTCACAGGCTTTCTACGGTATCGATAGTCGACGGCGTCGCAGGATGGTCATAGTTGTTCGAATTCGGAAGAAACTGCTTACAGATATTTCGATAGCGTCCCTGTAACACTTGGTAGCATTTTGCCAGGATGTAGGATTATCTGCGGATAAATATGCTGTAGTCCGCAGCATTGGGGCATTCGCCGGAGTTGAGCAATCGATGGCTTTCGGAAGTGAGAAGATATTCGAATAAGGATTTATACCACATACCTGGTACTCCGCATTCGCAAGAGTGCTGCAGATCAATGTCATGATGCAAAGAATATGTACTCCTGGAGTAGTACTCATGGCTCTTGCAGAACTAGTAGTCGGTTGTACAGATGTTGGGTTCCCATATGCAAGAGGGACATTCTGTGCATAGCATGGGGATGTACCACGAGTACACGTCCTCATCCTTGGTCCGTATCCGTTATACATCATAGTTGTATTCGTGTATGGTGTGCAGTTTGTAAACGGGAATGAACGTTGACGGAAGAAGGGACGTCTGGGATAAAATCCACGCTGGTTGATAAAAGATCTTGGCGCGAATCTCGTCATTCTTTGTCCTTGCCTGTACTTGTTCTGCGGGATATTTGGTTTCCTTGGCGGGGCCGCTTTCATCCGGCTTAACTCTTGTTCGAGACGGTTGATCTTTTCGTCAGTGAGGAGTGCATTAACCGCTTGAAGAAGTCTCCCTGTCTTCATTTCTCTCTTGTTCCAAAATCCGGTGTTCCTCCCGCTCTGCATACTATGGCCTCAAACTCGTCCGTATCAAAAAATCTTTTAATCGCCTCTAATCTCCGGGTTCAGACCTTTAATAAAAAAAAGTCAACAGCCATAGTGTCACGACATTCTCTCCTTGGCCTTGGAATGCGATTCTTGTCTTGTTGTAGATCTTCTTCGCTAACTCTCCAACGGTATCTTTCCCTTGAGTCATATGATGTAGCTCGTCACGAATATTACTGAGAAGCGAATCGTTCTTTAGTCTCGTGGCCAGTTCCATTACTAGGTCTTTTCATTTCATCTTATCTTGGTTAGAGATCTGCTGGTACTTAAATTTCACTCCTCCCGATAAGCAGCGGAAGCAGCTTCTTCGCTACCGCGTGGGAGATAGCAAAGCGTTTCACGATGTCCTTGTATTCGTCCAAAAATTCTTCAAAGGTCTTATCCTCGTTACCAGAGAATTTGTCATGTCGGCTTCCCAGGATCTTGGAGGCTTGATATACTTGTTTCGGAATCAGCTCCTCAGATTCCTCGGAATCGTCCACGTCCTCCGGCATGTTTCCTCTTCACTGGTTCTTTGCAAGCGATTCTTCTCTTAGCTGATTCCTGCGCAACCGCCGTAGTAGCCTTTCGCTGACCTTTGGAGTTTCTACTTTGCTATAACGAAGTATAAAAAAAAGGACAGTGATCACAGGGCGACGGTGCTATCAAACAAAATTTATCGGAGCCTAAATTTGCATGGAGGTCCTAGGGAGCATTGCGTTAGTCGTCAAAGGCAAACGTTTTTTTTTGAATGAATCTAATTTTGTCGTGCAATTCAACCCTTTATAATAATCCCAACGACGCCTATTTAAGTAACTGCTTGATTTGTAAAAAAAGGAAAGGGAGACTTCAAATTTTTTACTACCACGCCAGTGCGCTACCTCCGCTTCGCAGAGGCTTGCCTGGCCCTACTTTCTCAGGGTCTTCTCATCCTCACACGACACTGAAATTTATCGCGCTGTGCAAGCTACCGTGAATAATTTATAGGCAACTACCATGCCTAGAACTTTTCCGTGTAAAATCAACAATTTCTCATAAAGCCTTTCCTATGAGAATAAATACAAATTTGAATCGGTTTTCAAGCTCTTGTAATTGGTTCAACGGCTACAAGCATGACTACGTATCGGTTGAGTGAAGCAAACATATACATTATTGCGTGCAATTTCTTGATGTACATAGTTTTTAGAGGAATGTTTTCAGGGATATATACTAACAACATTGTGGTGTAGATAAATACGGCAAATCATGGAATATCTTCCACTAGGAACAATAATCGTCGTAACTGCATTTCTGTGCGATCTTTCTAGAAGATAGAGTCAAATATTGACAAATCAAATACTCACGCAACCACTACTTTTGGCACCTTATTTATACGGTACTCCCCTTTTTGTTCACTATGTTTTTTGCTAAAGTCTACTTGCACATTAGCTTATTAAACATATCTATTATTTCACAACAAGTAGGTACCAGCTCGATTTCATCAGGCTGGGAACCAAGTTCTGCATCTACCTTCGCAACTTCACTCTCTTCAGCTATGGCGCTTTCAAATTTTAGGTATATAGAGCGCAATATGTGTTACAAATACGCACAGATATCTGGATTTTAAATACGAATTTAAAAAAAAGGTTCCAGGTATTCTTCAAAAACTAGTAAGTTTTGAGGATTTTCGGGATAGAAGCCGGGATGAAACCGTTAGCGGCCTATTGTCAATTTTCAAATTTTCCTCTTATACCATAACCCCCACTAAAATATCGGATTTCGACAGAACAGAGCTACTCTTGTAGATTACGTCATAACCTAAACAATGACAAAATTTATGTGCGCTATACTAGGAGAGAGAAAATCATCGAATAAGTTGCGAAGCTTAGTTTCCAACCTAATACTAATCAGAGGAAAATATGTACTGATAGCAGGATCGGTGCGTTATAGATCCTTACTGTAGCATAAAGAATTTTCCCACAATGATTCCTCTTTTTTTGTTTACTTCTATTACAAACACATCATAAAGAGAAAATTCATTATGGAATTGGTACAATAAACGAATTCGCGTGAGACAATGTTATTCGTCTTTGGGAAGCTAATTGTGGGGTGGGGTGGCCTCTTGTCGGCCACTCCCACCCCCTACTGCGGCTCTCTCCTTCAACGCTCCCAATCATCGTCGTTATCCTCCCAAACCAGGAAGCTGCGGGGAACAGGAGTGGAGAGGCGGGGAACCGCCAGCCAGACCTGCTCGACGGCTAAAACCGTCCCGCGAACCCCTGGTGGTGAGAAGTCCAAGAGGGGTGCGCCGGGGTGCGCTAACGTCGCCCCAAACCTTTGTCTGAGGTGGTCCCTCAGACAATGGGTTCCCCGGCGCATTGGGCATCGTCTACAGGGGAAAAAGAAATTTCCGGCGTGACGGGCCATAACCCGAAAATGGGTATGGCTATTATTTGTTTCTCCGTTTTTTTCCTATTTGTTTCTCCGTTTCCTCTAATGTTCCAATCCTATTAAATATGGAAAAATCGATCTTCTAGAGGAATTGCATCTTTTCTCTCTCTCTCTATTTTATATTAAATTAATTTAAGATTTTATCTATAACTTTTTTCCCAAGGAATATATTATTTAGTGTGTTCTTCTCCCACTCCAGTAAATGGATGCTAAATGTCCAAGCTCTCTAGGGAGATGAAAACAGCATTTGCTTGATCCGTAAACGGTCTCAAGCCCTGTTCTTACCTTCTCCTTCCTTCCGCAATAGGACAAAATCAAATTAATAAGTGTCCGAGACGAAACTGATCAAACAACTGCAAGACACAAAAGATTTGAACAACGAGGAACTAGCCGTTTAGATTGACAAACTAATACAAGTTTTCTTTTCCTAATGTTGAGGAGTTTGATTATCAAGGACACGCTTGTCGAAAGAAAATGTATGTATACTCTCGTCTTTCTCTCTTTTCTTTTTATCTTCTTCTGCTACAATTACAAAGGAATCATGCAAAGTTTATCAGAAGCATTTCTAAATATAAGACATACATCCCCCCCAAAAAAAAATACCCAGAATAATATATACAATGAAAAACAATCAGTCCCAACTAGTGGAGGGTCCGGCCGCGGCTTTTTCTTCGTCCTCTCGCTCTCTCCTCATCAACAATGCATTTCGGGGGTGGATGATGGCTTCAGGCAGATTGTTAAATATTAGCCAGACCTGTTCCATGGCGAGTACCAGGGATCCGCTGTTTTTAGGGGAAAAGTCGATCAGTGGAGCATCAGTATACTTCAGCTTATAATGGCACTTGATAGCCAGGTGCCGATAAATATTGTGCCTTCTCGGCACCCCTGGCACGAATCACACAAAAACCTATGCTCCTTAGCATTTCTGCTAAGGAGCCGGTAATTCGTGTGGTTTGCAATCGGCACTCCGCAGCTGCCATTGTAGGCAGCCACGGCGAGGGGAAATAATTCACGGCACCATTCAGAGATGGTGAAGTCCGTGAGGCGGTCGAGGGAAGTCCGGGTCAGGTTTTCGATCAGAGTAAGTAGCTTGTAGCAACGCACGAACAGGGTCCCATGCCGCAAGTCCATTGGTGGAAGGGAGAGGGATTTTTTTCTGGAAGGACATCCAGTCCTCCAGGTCCCTCGTTGGGAAATTGGGAGTTTCCTCCCTGATGGTGCGCAGAATGAATAACAACAGCTCAAGGCGTTCCATTGCGATGTCTACTCCGTCCCAACTAAGCCCTTATATACAGATGTAGTTATATAGTGGCCTAAAAATTTTTTTCTCTCCCCACAGTAATTATCGTAAATGACTGAAAAAAATGATTGAGTTTGGAGTCAGAACCTCCATGTAAGGTACGCGCTCAGTTCCGTAGTGGTGGATTTTTACTCTAAATTCTACTGTTTGCCGTTCTCTATAGGGCGCGCGACCTTAGCCCATAACTATCAATCTACGTCGGGGATGACCCGAGTGGCCGTCAAGCAATACACTACCGTTTAAAGAAAAACGTTGTAACGCTGCTTTTTCTGACGGCGGGCACACCCCATAAACAACAATAAGAAGCTAATAGTACGCTATGTTGCGATCGTTTCGGGTCAACGGAACACAATCTCCCAACAACCATTTATTACTGGAGCGGAGAACGCACACCCACACATACAGACACACTAATTTATCTTAAGATTCACGCTAATCCCTAGTATTGGAAAGTACACTTAGCAAAGAGAGAGAGAAGATTCCCTTACGGAAACAGTATGAGAAGGTACAGCATGCGGAGAAGCAACATTATTCCGGAAACATCGATAGGGTCCCGAACTGAGACCCCTTCTCAGAAGGAGGATAGAAAAGTGTAGCAGAAGTCAAAAGAGACGACTACATAGCATAACATACAACAGCTATCTACTAGGAGCTTATATAGCGCTCCATAAACAGGATGCTACAAGTTCTTCTGCTCCTTCTTCTTCTGAATGCTAAGTTACCAACTGTCATAAATCGTACGGTGTCGATATAATTGTCCTGCTGAAACTTCTAAAGGCAGCTTTTTTCTCCTTTCCAGTTCAAATGTGGTCGCAGCTTCTAAGAAGCAATCAGTTTTTCCTCGGTTCCGCTTACGCACATGATCACGGCTTCTGAGTACGATCAAAAGCATTTCGTGCGTATTCGAAAATTTCCTTACATCCGCGGGGTACTGAAAGGTTGCGTCCCACAACCTCCATCCTTGCCATCGAAGGGAATACGACGGCTCCGAAGGTATTCCTAAAATGTCACTTCTTATTTTTGATGCGGACACTGAAAGGCGTTATTGCTTCATTCGGCGTAATTGTTTTGGCGATATCGTATATCTACTTCCTTGCGCGCATTCATAATATAATATCACCATCTATAACCATACAGCGTCTTGTGCGGACTCGCGTCGTGAGGTCAAGTGGAATGGTTGCGCAGCCGGGTATCTTCGACGCGATTTAACATCCAAATTAAAATGCCATTTGCCTCCTATGGGGTTCCTCAAAATCCGTACTCATAAGTTCCTCGCGCAACCATTTTTTTCGTTATAGATGACCGCGGTTTTCTTCATAATATCCATAACTTATCGGCCGATATTCTAAAAACGTTTATACTCTATTTCCTGATTCGTATTCGAAAATTTCCTTACACTGTAGAATTTGGCGAAGCGCCGAATGTCCGTGTAGTTCTCCGGCATTACGGACATTCTAGGTGCCCGTTCTTCAGGGCCATCCGAGTCCTCTGGGGACTCGTCACGGAGGTTGATGGTCAGGAAAAAGTATAGTTGTGCAGCATTCATGGTTGACACTGTGAAATTTGGGCGCGCTTATATAATATTTGCAATTATTTAAAAAATCTGAACCAGAAGAAACAACTGTTGTAACAGGGTAATTAAGTTCGAGGCCGGAACCTCCATGTAAGGCTGGATTTGTTATGTCGCGCATGGCAGGGTCTCTATTCTTGCCATAGTCTATATCGTTCAGCCTTAATCCATTATCATAAATTCTCACTTTACAATTTCCGCTATATGACCGGAGAAAGTCCCCACGCCGGTATAATGTTGCGAATTTAGTCTTTTTTTATGTTACGGGCTAACACACATCGTAAATAACTAATTGAAACTTAGCCACGCCAAAGTGTTGCCATTATGTCTGAGTTTACGCCGTCTCCCAACAACCATTTATTCATACACAGAGAACACACACACATACGCACTACATAAATCACTCTCGCCCTAGGAGATTGCGCAATTGGTAAGATCAATCCAGATAGTGAAATTTGCGAAGGACAAACCAGATGGAAGTGAAAGGATCGTCGGTAGGAACAAAAAGGTCACAAAGCTAACTAACGGGCCCCCGAAGAGGAGGCCCCGGAGAGGAATATAAAAGGACGTCGAGTAACAATTAAAGACAAAACTATATGATACCACACTCCCATACAACAATTCTATAGTGCTTATATAGTGCTTTATAAACCTGGCGCTACAAGTTCTTCTACTTCTTCTTCTCCAAGTTTCCAGACTGTCGTCTACCATTAATTCTCTAACAAAGGCATGACTAACCTCTAGAAGTCACTTCTTCCTTCCTTCCGGTCCCATTGTTACTACGGCTTCTAAGAAGCAGTTAGTTTTTCCTCCATTACACTCATGCACATGATCGAGGCTTCCAAGTACGATCAAAAGCGTTTCGTGCGTAATCGAAAGTTACTTACATGTCGCAAGATGACGAAAGCTTCGAAAACACCAACATGTGTAAATCTACGAGGGTGCGATTTCAGTTGGTTTCCAAACGATAGTGTATTCCTTCATGCGGCAGAAACCGTCCATATATGAACAATTGGTAGCGTCCCCCCAAAGAACTAATCACCTATTGACAGTCAAAGGAAGCCATCTGGCCTTGCTCAAGCGAATAAAGCTGGGCAAATAGTTCCTCGTACTCCAGAGAGGTATTATTATGTCTTCATCTTCAATCTCCATGGTAATCGACAAACCTTGGGACTGTTCGAGTAGCTCACCACCGTGTATCTTCCCTGCTGTACGCGCAATTTCACAGAGTTTTGCGGGATTGATAGGTGTCCTCTCACAATAACCGTTGATGTGCGAAATAGGAAGCTGCTTATGGCTACTTCAGTAGCGTCTCTGTAACACTTAGTCGCATTGAGACGAAATGGAGTTGGCTTATCTGCAAACAACTGGGCCGTGGTCCTGTCCTCATCATTGGTCATTCAGTGGGGCAGAGCAGTCGATTGCTTCAGGGAGTGAAAAGGCATTGGAGTAGGGGTGCATTCCGCATATCTGGTACTCGACATTCGCGAATCCACAACTCACTATCAAAGTCATTATGTAAAGGAGATTTGTCGTCGGGAGAAGAACGTTCATACTTCTGGCGAAACTAGTGGATGACTGCGGCGTTGGGTTGTGTTAACAAAGAGAGTTTTGAACATATTGACGAGGTCGTCCGCAGTTGCAAAATCTTGTCCTCTGTCCTGATGCGTTGTACGCATTCGGCTTATTAGCGTAGTTCCAGCGATTCACGCTAGTAAACGGACGAGGTCGAAACGGGAGTCGCCGATTGTAAGGTCCTCTCGAGTTGAAAAAAAACTTAGTTGATCCTCTTGTTGGTCTCTGTCCTTGCTTGAATCTATCTCGCATTACATTTTCCCTTTGTGGTGTTACCTTCATTTGGCTCAGCTCTCGCTCAAGACAGTCAATTTTTTTATCAGCAAAAAGTGCTTTAATGGCTTAAGGCGCCACCTTATCCTCTTTCCGTTCTTGCTGCAGAATTCGTTGTTCCTTTCCCGCCCTGTTCACTAATTCTTCAAATTTTCGGTGTTCGGTAATCTTCTTACAGCTTTTCTGACTTCGGGGTTGAGACCTTCAATGAAAAAATCGATAGCCATGCATGATAGACTTTTTCTCCTTGTCCTTGGAAGGCAATCTTAATCTTGTTGAAAACCTTCTTCGCAAATTTACTAATTGAATCTTTTTCCTGCGTCATAAAGTGGAGTTCATCTCGAATATTGCTGAGAAGTGATGCATTCTTGAGGCGTACAGCCAATTCCGTTACCAGTTCTTCTCGTGGCATCTTGGCATGATTCGGTATCTGCTGGTATTTAAGTTTTGCTCCTCCTGTGAGATACAGTGGCAATAGCCTCTTTGCTACCGGAAGCGGGATGTCAAAGTGCTTCACAAGCTCCGAATCGTCAAGAAATTCCTCGAAGGTTTTGTCTTCTGATCCCAAAAATCTGTTCAGAAAATTCGCTAACATTTTGAAAGCGTATAAAGCTCTATTGAGGATGGACAACAGATTGCAGTTATGATTTGACTCCATGAATTAAGTTCGAGTTTACGTACACAAGAAACTTTAGATCGACCTCTGACTTCTCCCGCGAGAAACTATTGTATTCTTTTCGTGGAATCTTGAATTCATACATGTTTCCGTTTACGAAACGCTCGATATCAAAAACTTTACGAGCTTTCAAACGATCAACCAAAACAAGATACAGTTCTAATAATTGTTCATTAATCTACTACGTATTACCTCCACCAACCGTTCACAAAGAGCAAAAAAAGCACAATCAACAGCAATTTTCTCTACCAATTGTCGTCCCGGATGCTGGGAATGGAGTACATTTTCTGAGAGACGTGGAAGTGCGATCCACGTCTGTTCAAACGTGGGCAGCCACGACAATTCTTCCCTGGAGGCCTAGAAATCAATAAGAGGCGCTCCAGGGAATCTGAGTACGGCTTTATACCTCATCTCAAAATGTCGTTCAAGTGATCGAGGCTTTCCGGGACACGTTTTGCATGGATACCGAAATTGCTTTGCATTCAGCAACGAGAGTCTATGACTTGGAAAATGGACCACTGTCTCTCCGCATTTTATTTTTTATTTATTTATTCATACGCACTTCGGCGTGCTATCAATCCAAAAACTGCTAACACGAAGATACTAAGGAGAGCCGCAATGAAAATGAAGAAGTAAACACAAAACAAACAAACAAAAAAAACCACCGAATATTTTTTCTGACCAGCACATAAAGCTACAACATATGGGTGGGACCAGAGATAAGCTGAAGGGACATACTACCGAGTAGTGTGATTTTTAGACTAAAAATTTCGTATATCCACTTACCCTCACCAGCCAACAGACATGAAAGTGGGCAAACAGTGGGGGCGGGAGCAGAAGCTCGGCAAACGGATAAGCCGGCAGCCCCCGCCGACATACCCAGACGGGTACACTGGTAGGGGGCCACCAGCATACCCGCTCACCAAACCTCCGCATCACCCCCACCATCCGGCCACCACCATCCCGGTGGGCAGGAAAGGGAAAGCAGCCCTACGAAGAATAACTAAAGAGTGCCTACACTAACTCATGTATGCCGCCTAGAGCTTACTAGAGCTTACTAGTCCACCCGCAAGAACACACATATAGTAGCCGGGTCTCGACTAAACAAGGTGGTCACGCAGACTTAGCAGGTCTAGTACGGCCTGAGCAGAAGCAGAAAGACATAATAAAGACAATCCAAACGGAAAAAAAACAGAGCTAAAAATAACATTGAAGGAATCGGAAAGGAAGGAAGTAAAATGTAGTTGGATGGGTGTAGACATCATCATTTAACGTCGCGTAGCTGAAGTAACTCAAGAACGTCGATCTTGGACAGGGCTTTTTTGAAAGTGGCAGAATTTTTCTGAAGTAGAAGTGCAGGGGGCAAACACTCAATCCATTTAGCTGTTCTGAAAGCAAATGTGCTTAATCTGCGTTGACGACATGAGGTGAGCAGCTTAGGGTAGCGAAAAGCAATGAGAGAGCGCCTTCCATAAACGGGACGAAATGACCAAAAAAGCATGAGCCATTGAATGCCATAAGGTGATGGGGAACAAGGAGCGTGTCCAATACTCTAGAGAGTCAGGCGGAAGCCTAGGCAGCGAAACAGATCTTAGGCGCTCAATAAGATTCGCTAAATTATACACCCTTATATAGGGGTGGACGAATCGAATACTTCTCGGAAAAACCAAGAGATTCTCCCTCATACTTTTGAGCCAGCTATCGCCGTCCTCATCTCCATCCGCGATGTTGGGCGCTCCGATGGATAGTTACGCAGAATAAAGACCAACAGATCTGCTTCTCGAGATGGCTCAAAGTTTTGCGCACTCCTTAGATTCTACTCACGGATCGCGTCACGGTCCGGAACCGAAACCTCCATATAAGATTCGCATATCCCTCAAGTGCGCGAATTACTCTAGATCCTCCCATCATGTGTTATCTTTTATCACCTTGTGAGCCCCAACAATTATTGACTGGTTGGAAGAACTCGTCTAATCTAAGATCATAAATTTTGCATGTCCATCTGAATATCACTGATTCCCAACGATATTTATCTATGGTGCAGCTCTCCGGAACCTCAGTTCTTCAACTTTGTCGTTCGGCGAAGTTTATGTTTTCATGAGGAGATTACAGTATATTACTTTACATCTTAGGTCACTTTTTCCTCCGCCTTGATTATTATCCGCGACCTTCACTCATCTTCGGGCTCAACCGTGACCCTTCCGTTCTTGGTGCGCTTCGTGCAATTTGCAACTCGTTCTGCAGGTTCTCTACACACAGGTATGATCATTGTTCAAAAGATGCAATTGGTTTTCCGTTCCACTAGCGCACATGAATCACAGCTTTTGAGTGCGATCAAAATCGTTTCGTGCACACTTAAAGTTTCCCTTACAACTGTCATTAAAGACGGAGGGGCTATTGCGAAAAGTAGATCGCACCAACTAGCAATGGAGCCAATTTATACTTCATTGAGGGCTGCGCGCGTTAGAAGTTTCAAGGCAGTAGTCAGTCGGTATAATATGACGTTTGGAATACGGGAATAGTCTTCTGGCATGACGGCGAGGCGCGCCCCGTTCGCCTCGTCCGTCGGCTCGTCGGAAGTCTCGTTGCGAATGTAGATAGAATGATAAAAAAATAAGTTGGGTGGGGTTCATTGTTGACACTGTGGGATCTTATCACGCTTATTTAATGTTTGTAGTTATCAAAAGTCTCCGCCATGCACGACAACTGTAGTAAAAAATGATTGAATTTGCAGTGCTCGAAACGATTGTTGCATAAAGCGAGGTAACTCTGCTTCTTCTTACTATTCTACTGAGTGATGTACGAGCCTCTCACATCAAAGCTGTTCGTTCACCATCTCTCAACAACCTTTTATCACTATGATCAGAGAAAAGCACTTCAAATAGGGAACTGACAGAAATAAAGAATAGTCGGTTGCTACAACAACACAACAAATAGGAAAATGGCAGAAATAAAGAATAGTCGGATGTTCCAACATCACAGCAAATAGGGAAATGGCAGAAATAAAATAGTCGGATGTCCATTCTCAGAGATGAAAAAGGAGGATGGGCAGCAGGAAAGGACAACCTGACATTGACAACGAAAGGTCGAGTGTATGGTGTGGCTGCTGATTCATCTAGAGTGCTTCTCAAACAGCGTCCTCCAAACAGGTTCTGTTACTTTTTTCGGTTCCTCTTCCACAGTGTCGCTGGTCACTACTCGCTAATGAATCTGCGTTTGACCTAATTGTCCTGCTGGAGTCTCTAATCGACTTTTTCCTCCATTATAGCCCAAATATGATCGTTGTTCATGAGAAGAAATTGATCCTGAAGTTTCTCTTACATTAACTTCACTACATGATTGTAAGGCTCCCGCCAGAGTGCCGAAGTTATGCCAGCGCTACGCCAGCATTTCGATCGATACACGTGTATTTCGTTGGGGCGGGGCTAGCTGACGCCCCAACGAAATACACGTGTATCGATCGAAATGCTGGCGTAGCGCTTGCATAACTTCGGCACTCTGGCGGGAGCCTAAAAGACTATAAAGCTTTTTTAAACGGTGTAACTGCATTTTCACGAAACAGTAAGAAAACAGTTGTCACGTTATGCTTGGGCTAACTTACGAACTTTTACAATAAGATATAAGTTTCATTTCAGAGTCAGCGGAATTGATAGCTCATCGTAAATGTTTTTCGTTTTTCTTCCCCTTTCTGAGACTCATTTCTTTGAATTGTTAAAGCACTGCGTAAACTACCCAAATTTCAAGAGTGACGCACCTGTTTTTTTTAACTTGAACAGCCTAAACATACCAAAGAATTTCGCCAGAAAAGGACTTTATACTGTGCTGCTTATTGCCTAAGGGTATCGTGCGGCATAAGATTCGTGTTCCGAAACACAGCGAGGCGGCTGAGTGTCGTGCTTGAGAAAGTGAAAAAGGTGCGTCTTGTACTCGTAATATTATGGTAGATTCTTGACTGTTTCGCATATATTAGGGTGTCTTATATTTTTGCCGTTTTATCCTAAACATCAGCATTTCTCGAAAACTGAGGCACCTACGAGGGGTACAAATACACGATTGTGCTTCTGTATGAATGGGCTACATGACCATATGCGTGGAAAGAGCTCACGACGTTCAGTGGAAGAGTTTGCCATTTAACTTCATTCGTCTTTTTCTTTATTTCTAAGCAAAGAAAAAATTTGGAAATTGTACATTTGGATGTGCGATGCGTCGTCATATGCTAGAATAAACGGAGAATTTTTAAGACTTTTTGGGGTGAAGATAGATCTTTAAAAGTGAAGTTCGTTTTTGACTGTTATCAGATTTCAGCTCAAAACTTCACGTGAATATGATTTGGGCAGAGCTATCTTGTAGAGCTTGTTTTCCCTATCGCATGTTTATCCAACCCAAATCAGTCGAAGGAAAGATACAACAACGAATGTTGTGGTAAAAACGATAGAAATTATGAAACACCCTGATATTTCCGTAAATATAATATCCTCACTAAATGCTCCTATGGTACGCGAAATGGATCGAACCAAAAACAAAGGTGGAAAGCATTTATGCGGGAGAAACTCGTCCTTATCCAACTAAATCCGGTATGGCTACGCAATATAAATGGCTTGTGCTTTCCTTAAAGCTAGCCTCTGAGCCCTCCAATTTTGGGTATAAAGTGCGGTTCATAATTATACGAACACCTCAAAATTTAAAAGTTTTTGGACTTTTTGACAGAAACTCAAAAAGCCATTGGTACCACGCGAATGAGCAGAGCCGAAAACGGTATATGATCCGTAAGAATGGAAATGGATGTCAATCTTAAAAGTGTTTTTGCGCTTGATGCAAATTTTTAGCGGTTCATAATTATACGAACACCTCAAACAAAGGTCCATTTTTCATTCAAGATTGCAATTATTTGAGTCCAAATTTTTTGTAGAGTTACGGTAACAAAGTCTTACATATCTGCTACACACTGAACCCAGTGCAGTTCAAAAAGAGGACCGTTACTTTTTTCAGAAGGCTCTAAATGCTTTTGGAATGATTGCGCTCCAAAAACATCCGTTCTTCTGTGGTTCAAGCGCTCTAATTAGCTTCTACCAAAGCTATGAGATAAAACAAGCTCATTTGATAGGTATTTTGTTTAACGCTTGGAAAATCTTTGCGTTTTCGTGCCGTTTTTCAACCAAGTTCCAACCTTACCACAGAGTTAGCACGATTTTAAGCCTCAAAACTCAGCTTCTGAAGCCGTACAATGAAGTAAGCACATAGTATGTAAAAGTTCACAAGACTGTATATTTGGTTAGAAAAAATCAGCAGCGCTGAGCGTTTGTTTTGGCAACGCAGACGTCATTTCACCAAAAACACTGTTTTTACTATTGCAATCACACCTTTATTTGGTTTTTAGCTCCATAGCCTCAAGATCAGTTCTACAAAAAACCCAAAAACTTTGGCACAGAAACATCATCACGCAAACAATGCAGCGGCTTCATATCAAATGTTTGCGCAAGAGAGAAGCTGAGTTTTGAGGCTCAAAATCGTGCTAACTCTGTGGTAAGGTTGGAACTTGGTTGAAAAACGGCACGAAAACGCAAAGATTTTCCAAGCGTCAAACAAAATACCTATCAAAAGAGCTTGTTTTATCTCATAGCTTTGGTAGAAGCTAATCAGAGCGCGTAAACCACAGAAGAACGGGTGTTTTTGAAGCGCAATCACTCCAAAAGCATTTAGAGCCCTCTGAAAAAAGTAACGGTCCTCTTTTTGAACTGCACTGGGTTCAGTGTGTAGCAGATATGTCAGACTTTGTTACTGTAACTCTACAAAAAATTTGGATTCAAATGATTGCAATCTTGAATGAAAAATGGACCTTTGTTTGAGGTGTTCGTATAATTATGAACCGCTAAAAATTCGCATTAGGCGCAAAAACACTCCTACAGTTGACATCAATTTCCATTCTTTTAGATCATATACCGTTTTCGGCTGTGCTCTTTCGCGTGGTACCAACTTCTTTTTGAGTTTTTCTCAAAAAGTCCAAAAACTTACAAAATCTTGGGTGTTCGTATAATTATGAACCGCACTTTATAATAGTCTTGTCCGCTTCTGAATGATAATCTCGTAATTTGAAGTTTCTACTCTCGAAACGAAAGTTTCTAATGCTTTAGTACTACAGCCGAGCCTCTCCACACATCATTTCTAACTGCTCAAGAATTCGATCTTACACAAGTAAAGCAAATCTTGAGTATACTACGCTTTAATTTGTCTTAAACACTGTTCGTAGTTTTACAAAATCATTTTAGAAAACCAGAATGTTGAGTGACTTTGAAGGTGGATTGTGGGCTACCGTGACCGTGACATATGACCACCACGAAACAACAATCCGTGCTTGAGAAAATTCATTCAAGTAGGAATCAAACTTCCTAAAATCGAAAAAGAAAAACATCAAATGGATACGTTTTCCTGGACAAAAAATGCTTGAAATAATAGCAAACGAAAAATAGAAAGTCATTCCAATAGAATACAATAATCATTCATGAAATTCATCAGAGAGAATTACCTATGTCATGATAAGAACATTCATACACTTCTGCATGCAGTGAATGATGTTTAATAAGATATTGAGCAATAAGAACTGAGCAGAAGGAGAAGAAAGAAATAAGTGAAATTGAGACGGGCATGAGAGCATGAGAGTAGTAGACAAATCGGCACAAATCTTATCGGTACGGAAGCATATCTAAATTAAATTTTCAAACGTAAAGCGGCGCAGATGGTTATCTTATTTTTTACAAGTATTGAGCTCCAAAAAATGATTAGTTGGGTTGCTGAGTGTTCAAGAGTGCCGCTGAACTCCGGTGTTGACCCGGCGTGTATGCATTTGTTCGGCCTGAAACATGAGAAATCTAGAAAAAAAAAACGACGAATTGAACAAATCAGTTGAATTAGATATGGTTTAAATTTTTTCTTTCTCTGCTGTATGATGCCTTTAGTCCTTTTCGGATGGTTCATACGTTTTTTTTGGATTTCAGGAAAAAATACCGATTTAATTTGAGGACAGCAAATCGGCAGTCCGACTTTGTGTTTGTCAACACATCTGGACCAACTGGATATTCGAACATGCAAAAAGTGTCAAATTCTGGTTTTTTAATACGCAAAAATACTGAATGGGCGACCTTGCCCCGCCGTCTGGCCAATCGCCTCACAGATGGGCGGAGACACTCTGCCAATAGCCAATCATCGAGAGCAAGCGCGTCAACCGAGACCGCCTCCCCCCCCCCCCCCCCCAAAAAAAATGTTGAGGCAAACCTTCAAATGCGAATTTACCTGTACGACACTTGTAGACGCAGACAACCAAAATTGCAGCAATAACAATGAGCACTATCAGTCCTATGATCACTATCGTAGCATTCGTAGATAACATTTGTGTCGAAACTCTATCATCCTCGTTGTGTATTTCAATATTTGAATGTGGAGTTGATGTCGCAAATGTTGTGACCTGAAAAAACTGGATTGGAATACAATATAATTTTATAAAAATCGCTGTTTTTGCATGATCTGGAAAAAAAAACTTTGGGTTAAATCAAGCGTAGTGCTATGTGTGATTGCACAGCAACGCACACTTGCGCGTAAAATCCATGATTAGCCATCGGGTGTGCCTTTCTTGGGTATAAGCTTTTAATAAACTTTTCCGTCTCTAAATTACGGACTCAAGTATAGTAAGTATTTTTTTATCCATAAAGTTTTCCTGTCCGTAATTTTTAGACAGCAAGTATAAATGTGTGCAAAGTAGCCAAATGTTTGGGTTTGCGCGAAAATTAGTGTTGCTGTGCAATCGCACATTTACGGTTCGAATCTACTTAGGTGAACTTTATTGAAGTCAGAATTGACATAGTGAAAGTAAAGACGACTCAACTACTTTGCGAATGTGAGAGAATGATTTTGATAGCTGGATTTTTTGTCAACAAACTTCATTTCTATTAGGTGGGTGCAAAAGTTCTGTCGTTTCATTTTCAAAAATTTGTAACTTCGCCAGATTTCAACGGATTTGCTTGCCTGTAATTTTATTAGAAAGAATAGGCCTTCCGCTTTCAAGCGCTTTTTTGTAGAGCTTCTGTTTCACACTGAGTGCAGAGATAAAAATGAAAAACTGAGGCCATGCAAACTTTGACCATTTTAAGTTAGGTCATCAAAAATCGGGAACGCTGCAGAAAAATCTGAAATCTTCCGTACATATGTTTTTTGGCCCACACTTTGCATCTGTGAAAAATTTGTGCTGTTTGAAAGTCTCCGTGAGATGTTATGAATATCGAGTTTACCATGGAAAACGCCAAAATCAATTAATTTGTGAATTTTCGCGAAAATCATAACTTCTCAAAGAGACGTCCAAACAGCACAAACTCTTCACAGTTGTAAAGAGTAGGCCAAAAAACATATGTACTGACAATTTTAGATTTTTCTGCAGCATTCCAGATTTTTAGTGACCTAACTTAAAATGGTCAAAGTTTACATGGTCTTAGTTTTTTATTTTTATCTCGGCACTCAGTGTGAAACAGAAGCTCCACAAAAAAGCGCTTGAAAGCGGAAGACCTATTCTTTCTAATAAAATTACAGGCAGTCAAATCCGTTGAAATCTGGCGAAATTACAAATTTTTGAAAATGAAACGACAGAACTTTTGCACCCACCTAATATATACTTTTCTACGAAAAATTTGAATCTTACTTCTTTTCACTTTCTTGAGTCAAAGGAAAAATACATTAATCTTATAATTCCACATCTCATTCTTTGAGTAGTTCAAAGTTCGAGGAGTGATTAGTGATTACTTAGCTTTACCAAGTAGGCTTTACTTACAATTTATTCAATTTCACAGGATCCCTTGTTAATTTCGTAAATCTTCATTTCAAAAATTTTTGCAAACATGATTGATCTTTGGTAAAAATTGTTAACAAAAGGTTGATTGTATCGAAGATCTGTCCGCGTACTAATCAGCGAATAAACAAAGAACTTACTCTCTGCGTTTGCATAATCGTCGAGTATTTCACTGTGTTTGTTCTCAGCCTTGTCACTGGTGGTTGAGTGAATCGAGGATGAACAACGGGGGTTGTTGCGTAATTCGAGTCTCGTGGTAGTGCCGAGCCCTAGATAAATAAATGGACGCTTAGTAGATTTGACTTTTGATTCAATCCCCACGGTGCCGACAGCATTTGCGCATCAGAAAGCAAGGGCCGCAAAACCCGAAAATGCGCCTGAGTGGCCACTTTTACGCGCAAATGTTGTTGGCATCACAAGCATGGACATACTCCACTCATTTGTCATCTGCACCGCATAGACACTATTGCATGTCAATTTACTAGTTTACACAACTTCGAAATAACCGAAACTGCGGTGAAGATATGACTCACCTCGATGTCCTCATCATCGCTAGAATATTTTCCGCTACCTTCGCCCAGATTTTCATATCCTTCTTCGTCTACTGATTGTGCAGAAATACAGGACGCAAATGATATGATCAGGGCAGCGTAAACGTATGTAGACTTCATTTCGAAGCCTGAAAAGTAAGATATACATTTTTTATTTACTAGTATTTATATACTTGAGTATAAGTATATAAAGATTTATCGCGTACCAGTTTTGCCTGCTTACAGTTACGATGAAGTGAGTAAAGCAAAAATAACATGTGTCCCCAAACTATGTTGACAAATTTTGATACGAATCTAATAAAGTAAGATATAGAGGCATGAATTGATCATATAGCATTGAGTAGCTTGAGATCTCCTCTTATTCTTACAAAAGACACACTAATTTTGATATTAACTTTCGATATAATTTGCTTTTTCCACACTACATTTACTTAGCCTCGAAAACTTGTCAATTGTTTTCTGGAACATTTTTTGCGAAATTTTGTTCCAAGCTTTTATCAAAAATTGGCTGCAACTCAGCAGTTGTTTTAAGAGGCTCAGAGCATGTTCCCAATTTGAGGTAGGTGGCCAAAAATGACCCAGCACTTTTCCTTGAGAAAAGGCACATTGTCTCTACCATTGTTGCCATAGTCGAAAAAAACCTCCTCTCAAATGGCCCAATCAATGAATTTTTTCAAGTGAGCAGGGAGTAATATGTCGATTGAAAAGGAAGAAAAAAACCTCTAAAGATACCAACATTTCTCGGTAAACGTTTTGATCTGACAACAAAATTACGAGCCAAAGTATGTCAACGTATTTTGGGACACATGGTAACTTGATATACAAAATAATCACCTAGATGGTACAAAATCTGGCATTCAAAATGAAATGAAAATTTTCTTGAGGTAGCAATGAGGTCAAGAGTTGTTCTTCCAATTGTCATATGAATTTACAATTTCGAAAGCACGTTTTCATCGCTTACTCATCTCTTCGCTCACTGACGTAGTGCAATTTAGACCAACTCATTTTGAATATGGCTGTTTTTCCTTTTGAATGTGAAAGATCGTATGAAGTTGAATAAAAAAAATATTCATGGAAGCGATTAAATGAAATAATAAAGAGAAAGCAGAAAGCAGGACTTACCCGAACTTACTATCCAGAAAGTGCTGAAATATGAGTATTGCAGACGGGTGTAGCTGTTCTCATCGGCTTTTCCGAACAGATCTAAAACAATAAATTGTATTTCGAGTTTTTAATGGTGATGTCCACTCTCAGTATGAAAGAATGTATAGAAGAATGTCATGCTTGGTGTACATACACATTTCCGTTCGAAGGTGCCTACGCCGAACGTTCGAAGCCGATATGCAAATATGAACCCGATCTTATGCCGTGAGAGACGTTGATACAAACGATCAAGTAGTAGTGATGCTTACTTCACTATATAGCAAACGATATAATCTTTTATGTTGAAATATGAAGTCTAAAATTGCCATAATGTTTATATAAATTTTAAATTTTTTTTCGAATATGAAATTCACGAATTTTTTTAGAGGTGCAGATTATTGTTGGCATATAGCGGCGATACAAGCTGAAAAACTTAAATTACGGAATTTATACAAATTCTCAACGATTACAAGACTGGAAATGTCCAATAAACTGATTTTGTTTTGTTAAAAAAAATGATTAGATAGTTAAAGGTAACTTTTTGACGTTTTTTCACAGTTTTTTTTTGTTACTTATGTTCTAACCTTATGATATACAATAGCTACTCTTATCCAACAAGATTTGCATTTCACTCGTTTATATCAAAAAATATTCCCCTATTCCTAAACCCAGTTTTGGCAGATTTGGAGCTGAATTACAATTTGAAAAAATTAGTTTTTTGGATTCCACGTTTGTTTGCAACGATTGAGAAAAAGCTACGTTATTATCCTACAAACAAACCGCTCACAATTTTTTTTTACTATTTTTTACGGTCAGGATTTCATCGCACCAAATGAACAAAGAAAAAACAATAAGCATTTATATTCTCACCACGCCATACTGCAATGATGAATTTGGGGACGATGATCCACTGCTTGTGACGGAAATTTCACTGAAAGAAGAGTAATCGTTGGAAAAATAATTTTTACATGATCAAGAAAATAAGAATGAGAAAATTCCATAGGTCAGATATATCGCAATATATAAGAAAATACAATGGAGCAAAATAATGATAGAATTTTCAGAAATTCTGTGAATACTGCCAAAGGGACAAACAATTTTTTATTGTTAGCGGAAAAATGCAATAGAACGCTTGCTAAAACATCACTTATAACATATGCTTGGAAAATGACGAACGAAGCATATGACTATGACTTATGATAAACATTTAAACTGTCACAGAATCTTCATTTCTTTGAACAACTTCATTGTGGAGGAGCCGGACAGACGAAGGAGCTGAATAAGCGAGACAAAAAGGTCCGCTTCTTCAGGACCGTATAGCAGAAAGAAAAGAGCAGAAAGATGGAGATTCAAATATAGAGGAGAAGGTATCATCAAAGAGATTTTTACGACCCCATCATATAATAGCGTGTTTGCTTCTGTTCCTTTGACACGAAAAGGAAAAACGAGATGTAATAGAGATAGGCAAAGTGGTAGCTGCAAAAATGATGCTACTATTTTACGTTCGGAGTACATTTTTACGACAATTACATTTTTTGATTCAATTTCTTGAGGAGTACTGCTGGAAAAATCACAGATTCTATAATTCATTAGCAACGACAAAAAATATTGGAATTCACTAGAATTAGGACCAAAAAACCACTTTTGAGACGGAAAGCTTCAATCAGGATCTGCTAGAACACGAGAAATAATAACAAAAACCATAACAAGCATTCAGATTTATTTTCTGAGTATTCTTAGGTGAGGTTGAAGTTCAACTAATGCCTAGCGCCAAATTTAAGTAATATTTTACCAAAAAAGAATTAGAAAACTTGTCTAGAAACAGACAGCCCAATTCCACCAAGGATTTCTTGACAATTTGTCGAAGAGATACATGTTTCTTTGCTGTTACGCAACTCCCGAACTCCGCGAAAAATAAATAGATGAGAGATATTTGGAGATTAAGTCAAGAATTTGTTGTTTAATCCAGTGAACTCGAAAAAAGCTCACAGAATGATGTGGTCAAATTCTCAATCATGTGTCCTCGTTAGTTGTCTGATGCTGTAATGATGAGTGAAAAATGCGTTTTACAGCGGATTTTTTTTTGTTTGACAGTGGTTTGGTGGTGGAGAAAGATGAAAGTTTTGCTAATTACAAAATTTAAAAATTTTTAGCTTTTGCGTCATGAACCTAAGTTAATTGAAAGTGATGAGGGAGCCTAGAAAAGAGTTAAGAAAGTCCCTCCGAAACAGCTAATCGGTTTACACAAGCTGACTGACGCCTCTGCAATTCATCTCAATGAATCAACGATCATAATAGCATGAGTCAAGAGGAGTTTTGTTAAGAATACACCCGGATCTAGAATGTTCGTTCGAGGAATCGCAAAGCAACAAACAGGTGACCTGACCTTATCAACATAGTTGTTTGACCATATAACAAGCAATGCAGGTGGTTTATCCCCCCCCCCCCCTCCCTACTGTTCCACATTCTATTGCCTGCACACGGTGGCCAATTGAAGCAAGATAAGGAGCCGCAAGTGCTTATTGAAGGTCAGCTCATCACTGCGAAAAGTAGGGGGGGAGGGGGGGGGGACATTTGACTCGCTAAACCCTAAAAATTCATTGAAATTTTTTTCCTCATTCTCAAATGATGGAGGGCTATTGTAATCTTTTGATATGTACATGTTACACATGAAAATTTCAATTTCTGTAATTTTATGGATTTTTTGATTCACTTTGAAGAATTTTCAATTGCATTTGGAAAGCTTGAACTTCTTAACTACTTCCGAATTAAAACTGAGATCCCTAGACTTCATAAGAAATCCGTAAATAAATGATAATGAGAAGAAAAATAAAAGAATTTTTCGAAAAATTTAAAAAATTAGTGGTCAAACGTCGTTACAGAAAAATTGTACAGCTGCAAGTCACGCCCATAAAGATATTGATGAATGAATGCCTTTAAGAGATCCATATTTAATGCTGTATGAATACTGCTCTTGTGATGGGGGGGGGGGGGCGTTAGCTTCATCAGCGCGAGAAAAAAGGTGAAGATATTATGCAAGAAGAACCGCTACTGAGAGATTTACAAGAATTCGAATTGTTGGACCTGTAGCGAAGAAAAAATAGCTATTAGGACTGAGATTGGTGGAAATTTTACTCTAAGTCATAATTATACTAGTAAATTATTTATTTTTATGGACTCTCAGTTCTGAAAATGGCTTAAAGTTTACTCACATACACAAATTCTCGTAAAGCTTTGAGAAATTAATCACATGCTGCTAAACATAACGACAAGATTTATACAGAGAAAAATTTAATTTTTATGCTACAAACAATGAACACTTATTTCAGGAGCATCCGAAGTTAGCAGAGTATTTTAAGCAATATCTTACTCATTTTAACATGGTGGACAGGTGCATTGAGATATAACGTACGATAAAATCAATGAGGTTGACAGTTACAAATCCCTACTGAACAAGTGGTCAAAATAAAAAAAAAACATTTATAGTTTTCTTTTTCTTCACTCACCACTGTGATCTATAGAAAATCTTCTAATAAACAAAAGAAGTCCGCAAGCTTATATTTTGCATCAATGGATTTGACGAAGAAAAGGAATGCAACGTTGCGATGTTGTTTGAAAAAGAAAGTGTAAACTCGAAAGAGTAATTCGCTTGTTAAGCAGAAGAAATAGCCCAGATTTTATAATCAAAATTCAGAATTTACAATCACAAGTTTCAAAAGTTTCAAAACAAAAATCAGATTTGATTTATTCTGTATTAGAGTAAAACGCGAGAAAATTACTCGCAAACCTAACCAATAAGGCTCTTTACTTATGGACCAATCTGAAAATGTGTACCATTCCCAATCCAGTAGTTTCATGGTTTTAGCGTTCAGATCAGATAATGTATCCATAGAAAGATGGAATAAATTATTCTAATTAAAAAAACAGTCGCTTTTAGCCCATCAGGTAACTGTCACAATTAATGTTTCAAAAGTTTTAGGTAAAAAGTGAATTCTCAAAAGTAAATAATTAAGACAGTTCAACTAACAATCCTAAAAGGACGAATTCAATAAAAAATTTTTTCAACGGTCCTTAGTTCACATTCATGACCAGTTAGTTTTCATAACTAAATGTACATTGAGTCGGCGATAAGAGTCTTTCAGAGATAAAACAATGAAAAAGTGTCTTAGCGCACGAGTTCCGGTTTTTGCAGAACATTCCGATGATTGTGATTAATTCGCTGACGCACATGTACTAAAGGTTTTTTTTTCGAATGTACTGAGTGATCAATGGAATTTCCGAAGGGGCATTCAATTTGTTTAGATCACCGAAATCAATAGGAATGTGTGAAAGGAAAAGCTTGGTGCGTGATTTTAAGAGCGAATGAGTAGAACTACTAATTGGATGCGAATGAGAGTATATATTTCGAGCGAGATATAAATAAACATTGTGAATTGAGCAGTGAAAAATATTTGCTTTGGAGTAAAAGCTATTCTTAAAGCGAATGAAGGCAAGCTTATTACCATTGAATTAATCCGCAATAAATCAATCAAACAGACTCTAGATTGGAGAATCATTTAAAAAAGTGCATATCCATTTTTTGAAACTTGTAATTACATTTAGTGAAAGCGTTTGGCCAGTGGAATGCAAACACCGCCCCAAACGCTATTATTTGTCAACTTTGTAAAAAAAATTTCTGATAAGAAGGGATGCAAAAATTTGGATTTGCGGTCCCAAAATGCAAGATTTCCAATCTAGACAAAACAAAAAGCGATACAAGATGTTCAACTTGCGCATGCGATGGAGGGATCAAACAATACAGCGCTTCATCGTTATAGAAGCCTTGTGAAACAGGAAATTTGGCATTCATTTTTCAAAACTTCATCAGACAACTCTAGCACGTTTCAACACATAGTTTGATTACATTTTTAAGATACCAAAACACATTTCGTCTAGGTATGTAATTAATCAAGTGATTTCGTCATGGAGTGCAATATTCACAGCCCTGATTTCTAACGGGGGCCCAGTAGCTAAATAATCACCTCGGAAATCATCATTTAAATGTTGAGAATAATTGAATAACTAAATGTAAGATGTATGTATAATTTTGCCCCCCCCCCCTCGATCAAGTTCTCAAAAAATTAACAGCAAATTTTTCTGCTGATTTGAAATCGCATTATTATAAAGCTTGTAAAGTTCGTAAGAATTGAAATGCACTAAATGACTGAGGTAAAAAAGCAGATAAAATTGGAAAATTTGGCAAATGTTTGTTTTTTCAGCATGCATAATTATTGCTTCTTTTGCGTATAGGTTTGAGATGCTGGACAGAATAAATTCAGAAATTAAACCGTTACCGTCAAAAATTTTCGACTGTATAGTTTTAGAAGGTTTGTTCAAGGCCAAAACAGAAATGAGTTGCTAAATTATTCAATTGACTCTGCTCCATATACTTTTCCATTAAAATGTCTGGAAATGTTTTTTGTCGCAATTATACACTTTCTGAAACCTACGACTAACAACTTTTTCTCACCTGCACATTATAAATTCCAGAAAAAATGAATTCGCTAAACGAGAAAACATTTTTCAAATGTTTTCATTTTCACGTTTCAAGTAATCTGCCAGTAAGAAATTCTCTAACAAGCACATTCAGGAAAGTGCAGGATATTCTCTTTTATCTCTACTGGAAAAATAAACGAACTCGTTAAACTCAATAAGGTTTCTAAAAAAAATTTTGGTACAAGACCAACAAGCTGATTGATAGGAATAGAAAAAGGAAAGCTCCTTTTTAATAATTGAGTAACCATGTTAAAACAAATAACTAATTTAATTCATTAAATTTAATGTTCATATAGATTTAAGTAAAGTTTAAACTAATGATTTTCAAAATCAAAAATTTCAATCTATAAAATTTGAATTTGAGACCTTAGCCTTATTGAGAATTGCACGCAAAATAGTATTATAAATTTTTGAGTTTATTTTAACATTCAAACAAAAATGAGCAGGTAAAATCTAAGACAAATCAATCTTATCTCAAAATTATGATTGAAACAAATAAAGTTTTTGAAAACACTGACACTTGAAAAGCGCGAATTCCGCAAATTTGCGTGCAATGCCTGTGAACAATAAAATAGAACACCTGTGCTATTTATAGCACGGATGACCACGAATATTCTCCGAAAGGCAGAATTGTAGCGTTATCAGCCGATTACTATCGCAGTCAAACAATCGATTACCGCAAGTAAGGGAAAGAGGAGAGAAGAGAGAGAAAGAGAAATGAGAGAGGGAGGAGTTTTCTCGGACTCGTCATCGCGCCGAAGGATTCTTCTTCTCTCTCGTGCAAGCATCAACTGTTGACATTTAATGTTTGTTGTGCTCAGCCCCCAAAATAATACAGATAGTGCAAGAGACGAGCTACTCAGCACCGGGTATTTGCTCAAAATATCACCAGGGTCTCACAAATGAAATCGGAAAAGTCGTTACAGGAGTGCTATGGGGGCGTTAGTGAAAAGTAAGAGAGAAATAATTCTGGGAAAAAGCTACTAGGTTGGGACGTAGCCCTTGCACTTGAAGAAAATCTTCTTTACGATTACTCCAAACATCTTCCATTTATACTGATTTTTTTTTGCTATACCGAATACGGTCCATACTTTACTATACAAATCTCTTTTTCAGAAGCAATTCAGTTAAAAAATCAGACTCTGAGGAATATTTCGGACGTGTCTGCTTCATTCGTGTTTTTATACACATTAACTGATTCATTTAGAAGCATAAACTTTTGCTTAATCCCATAAATCTCTGAAAACTAACCATAAAACATTTATTATTTGGGCATTTGACTGAATGGTTGTCGATATTGAATTTAAAAAGAAAAAATATGTTTAAGTAGGGATTTTTGCTATTATAATGGAGTGTATTTTTAAAAATTTTGGTGCAGTACAACACCACCCACAGAATGTGCGAAATTTCCGTGAATTTGGCGAAATTCCGGTTATTCCGCAAAAATACGCAACATTCCCGGAATTCCGCGACATTCGCGGGAATTTTGCACATTCTGTGGGTCTATTGTACTTTGTTCCAACATGATTCTATGGGCATAATTCTTGATCATCTAACAAACTAACCACTAAAGTAACAGACAAGCAATTTCCATTATACTACTAATTCAAATTCTTTTAGGGAACCTACCTTGTATTTGAAGAGTGTGCCTATACTATGTCTGCAATTCGATACGACCTTTCAAATGCTAGCAGAGATCATTGCAGGTCAGGATAAGATGTAATTAGAATGATTATTTTTGGCTCCTCGCCAAGCTGATGATATAATTGCTATAGTTATCACCTCAAATTGTACTGAAATATTATTTTGTACCATTTATGGCAAGATATATTTAAGCAATAATTAGCAATAACTGCTGGGATGCATGAGTTTAGAATACTACTTGTATTATTTTATTAGCGTTAGTAAGAAAATTCAATTCAATTCAGCACAAACATCCACACTAAGATTTTGAGAAACGAGAGATTTTACTGAACCATAGTTGAGGTAACTATTCTGTTATTCGAGATTTTGTAGTAGTTATTATCTCTCAACCTTTATCCTTAACTTAACAAGTTCTGCTCAGAGTAAACATCTGCTTGGGTTCTTTGCTAATTTTTGTAGGAATCCCCAGATAGAATCCCTTTTCTGCTGCTCTAAAAAAATTAGAGTACCACGGGCTGCTGCTTCATATATAACGTATTTTCTCTGATATACTCAAATTGCTGCCTGTGTGGTCCCAAAACTTATAAAGAGAATGATCTGCGCATACTATCTGCTGCTAATTCACTTGGGTATTGCTATAAAAAATCTTTTTATGAAAACTGAGTAAAAACTAATTTTAGTAAACGAGATGAAGAATTTGCAAAGTTTTCGAATTCGAATATAGGTGCAAAGGAATGTAGGACATTAAAGCATTAAAAATACTAGTATCTTGTTTAGTAGGAAAATTTAAGATTAGACGATATAAATGCATGATCTATTGGTACAGTATGAAAGCTGAGAAACCAGCAACATGCAGTTGATAAAAGAAAAAAGAAGGAAAATGTTGCGCTGAAGAGAATGAAATTGCTAGAAAAGTTGGTACTTAAAAGTTAGAATGCGCAGTCTTTACAAGATTGTAACTCGAAGAGTTGAAGAAACAAGTTAAGAAAAAAGTTTTGAAGAAGTTAAAGGTCAAGAAAGTATGAAAGAACTACCACTACTTGTTATTTATTTTCAATAAGGCTATATTTTTTCGTCAATCTACAGGCAATACACTTTTCCACTCCTAAATAAACTTATTTTTAAATGTTCGAAAAGAGTTTGAACACCTTTCTTCCTTATTGAGGATTCCAGGGATATTTGTGGAAACTTTAGCACTGTCTAAGGGCAGAAACGAAACGAAGTTTTGTATTTATTTAGCAACGGAAAGTTTCTCAGCATTTTCTTACTATTGAAACGTTCGGATCATGAAAGTGCATTTGATAAAAGTTTCTACAAAACAGTATCAATCGAGTTTGATAAGAGGATTAGCGGTTTAAGAGGAGGATAGCAGGCGCCAAAGTGATTGCGGAATTTCGGTCAAGGTTTGTCCAAGGCTCTAGTGCTCCCCTAGACAAAGGCTGATACTTCCAACTGTACGGATATAAAGCTGATCTGGCGAAGCAAAAAAACAGCTTACACTCGCTGAGTTACAACTGGCGGTGCTGTTTATGTCCACAACAGCTTGCAAATAAACAAAGAACTTGGCTGAGAATGCGAAACAAAACGCCAGCGATGACTACGAAGGCGTCCGTTGACGTGCATGGCGCAGAACAGGTCAAGTGCGAGGGCAAGGCAAATTTGCCCGTGAGTCGCATTGCGACAGCTGATCCGGTACTTTGAGCATGCCACTCGCATGCCGAGAGGCGCCTCGATGATAGCTGTGAAGGACTGTGCTCGAAAAACGGATCATCTCACTGGACAAGCAAATATTCGCGCTTGAGTGGGCTGTACACATGGCTCTGGGATGAGCACAGTTTAGACGTACTTTCGTGCTTGAGAGCTATTCTAGCTAATGAGTTTGTCGATGAGCACTTGGGAAATCTAGGAGAGTTGTGATAACAGAAAATTTAAAGGCTCGTAATGCTGCCAGAATTATACCTGGATCAATTACGAAATTTATAAGAGGAGGCTTACGCCAAAGTAAAACATTCAACTTATTAACATTTAACTTATTCAATCCAAGTTATTTTGACTATCGCCATCCTTCCTTACTGGAGTCCCGGGGATGGCGTGGAACAACACTGTCTAAGGATAGGAACGAAACGGAGTTCTCAAGTTATAATTTCAAAATTATGAACATTATTATCTATTATTATTATTATTATAGTTTAACAGGAGAAAACACTCCAAAAATTTCCTCTAAACGACAAGCATCTAAATCTCAAAGAAGAAAACGAATATTTCGATTGCTATGTTCTTACACGAAAATATAGATCACCACGTTGAATACAGTTAAATTACTAAATTCTGTTTTAATTCACCTTCTAGGTCCTCACTGTTTATGGGAAGTTCTGAAGAGGACAAGAAATCAAATTTCTGCATCCAAGTGGAAAGAAATGAAAATTTAAATAAGATTTTTTGATATCATATACTACGTTAACATCACTGACGTTGTGATTATTCTTTGCCCTGCTATGATGCAGCAAAATAAATACAGAAATTTAAAAAATGATCGAATCTGGGCATACTTGAGGGTTTTCTCAGTTCCAATGAGCCAAGCATGCGAATGAAGTAAAAAATTTGTAACCTTACGCTAAAATAAAACTTACCATTTGTCTATTGGTGAAACAAAGTTTAGTGAGTAGCGAATATTGAACCTTTTACTAAGTTTTGCAACTGAATCCGTAACCTTTCGCTATCTGATATTGGCACACTCATTTTTTTGAAATTGTAGAGATTTCCGTGCGAGTTACAAACTGGTACAAACTGCTTTCTTTTTGATGACGAAATAGAAAAAATGCAAGAAAATTTCGAAAACGAGTGAAATTCGAGAATTTATAAGGATTTGAGTAAAAATGAAGCCGTTAACCTAGACCATGCACACAACATCCGAGTCAGAATCTCAAAATTCGCTGAAACTTTGATTGGTGTGGTTATTTGACCTGCTAAACACAGATATCATATTCGTTACTTGAATTAACGCCTTGTTTCTTGTTTAAGGTAAGACCCCGCACCGTAAACTTACAGTAATCGAGCTAAAAGGCCCTTACCATGCAATTTTAGCATCATATTCGTGATGAGCTTGTCAAATAACCCTACTACGCCAAGTTTCAGCAAAATCTACAATATTTTACAATTTATCCCCTTATAACATATGCCTACCGTATCCCTAACTGCGACGTCAGAATATGGCAAAACTGTAGCTGTGCTTATAGCTTACGTCATAGCCTACATAATGACCAAATTTGAGTGCATCATATTCAAAAAAGAAAAGAAGTAGTTGTAAAACTTACTTAACGGCCTAATATTTATGTAAATTCTCAAGTTAAGAAATCGACTGAAAAAGTACACATGTATTCAAGTTGCTCCAAAATGGAATCATTTCATTTACTTCAGCATCGAATGCAGGTAGAGGTGAGGTTGAATCTCGTTTGTACATTATTTTTATGCTCAAATCAATGCCTCTTAGCTTGTCGGAGCGAAGGTGTCTCATAAATTTTATTGCACACTGCAACCTCCCATTTACTATCTAGCAATTAACAGCAAAATGTTACTAGGTATGTACTTCTAAAAAAACCTTCCCTACTCTGCCTTGAACGTTTGCGTTATTCTTTCAAAAATGATGTAATATTTCCGTTAGCTTTTCATCGCGTACCCTTTACATCAGGTTTTGATACAATTTTCGATTACATTGATTGATCAGCTTTATGCGCTGCAAATTGAATTTGTTAGCCTAATTTCTGAAAATGATTTCATTTCCTTTCTTCAGACAAATGGCGCCAAATGAGGCTTCACTTCCTATCAAGATTGTTTGGAAAATGTATGAAGTGTAAGCCACAAGAAATTAATACACTTCAAAGCAATCTTCAGCGAGCTAAAAGAAATTGCCCAGTAATTACCTAGAAAATAGGCTACAAAATTAACTCGAATTCCTAAAGGGTGTGCTAATCTTGAGATGAAAACGTCGTAACTATGTTTTATGGATCTGATGAAGAGCATGTTATTCCTAGCTTTTAAGCTTTGCGAAATTTGGCATCTACTTAATAGTGGAGCTGGTTGGAAGACTATTAGAAGACTATTAGACTATTAGACTACTAGAAGTTATTTTTGTGACTTGTCATGAATTCGCGATGTAAGTTCATTTTGTTTGCATGAAAAAGAGCAAATCGAGTGTAATTTATGGCAGCACAGAAAGAAATAGGGATATTGCATTTTGTTTGATTTCCAGGCTGAGAAAAAAACTTTATTTCCATACATAAGTTTCGCATCAAAAAAACATTTTGAATATTACGTTTGGAAATACAATAAATTATTTCAAAGCACGCCAATCATTTATTGTGGCATATAAAAAGCTGCATACCAGAGTATCAAAAAAAATTTCTACTTAACAGCAAAAATAAATAAAAAATTAAATATCAAACATCCGTGATACTCCCGATCAGCACAAGCTTTTTTGAATTGAAAAGCTGAAGGTACATAGAAGTAAAAGATTTTCTTTCAGTGTGGGAAAAATTATGAATTTTTTAAAGTTATAAATCAAGAAAACTGACTTATGTATCAACACAAAAGATTGATCCACCTTTTTACAGAGTTCAGTTAGAAAAGATATTAAAATTTTTGTATGGCTTACGAAAAAATCAGCTCTACAAAGTCCCTTGACGCTCTAGTGCATGGAAACTTTCAAGGTTGAAGTGAGAATCAATAGAAAATTGTTAACATTTCATGAGAAAAGAAAATCGGTGCATAACGGCTGCTTTTCTACGAAATGGTAGTTGAGCGTCAGCTGTTACATCACTGCGCTCATTTTCTTAGGGCCAGGTAAAATCAAGCACACACACCTTTTGCCGAAAGGACGACGATCACAGGAAATGGAGAAAAATGTTGAAAAAAGAGGAGAAATGTTGGAAATGATTGCATGTGCCGTTAGACGCTGCACATGCTACAGCTATCTATAACGTCTATGAAAAAGGTATGGATTATTGTCCATGATTTATATCTCTAGTCACACTCCATTAATTTTCTGAACATTACAGCATCGAATGCGTTCTCATGCACAGCGTACGAGATTTGTTTGGATAACGAATTCTTTTTCGCACATGTAAGAGCTTAGAAAAAGTGTCAATTGCTTTGGAACTGAGATTGCAGCGAGAAGGACGAAGTAGGCAGATGTAGCTTACAATTGAGCCCTCAACTCGGATGGAAAAGACGTACTAATCTTGACGAAACAGCTCGGGACTACATAATTTTGTTCAAAATTTTTTCATGAGGTCCGGTTTCGATACTTGGAAAGGAAATTTCACAACGATCACTAATGTTCAGAATTTGCTTTCATTAACCCATTGACGACGACGCCTAAATTTGCGTTTCGGAGCTATGGGACGCGATTTTGCACAACACTTTAGGTTGTGGGAAGGTTTCGTGGTTATTTACGAAATGCAAGGTTGTTTTATAAACAATTGTAAACACTTTCTTGAATGACGGAGCCTACAGGCCACAAGAGTGCAGAAAATTGGAAAAAAATATTAATATATGAGAAAAATACTAGACCTACAAGTGATATGACTTTGCAAGAGGTGTGGGCCATGCAAGAGGTGTGGGCCACCGGTGGTCCAGATCGTCCCTGGCAGCAAAAAGTGCGTGGGTCACCGGTGGTCCACATCGTCGTTAATGGGTTAAAAGACATCTCACTAAGTTGCCGCGACGATCGTTGCGTGATCATAATGTAAGATTTGACTCTACATTCTTAGTCGTATTTTTTACAAACAACAACGATGAGGGATTGATGAAACCAAAATAAAAAATGCAAAAAATTCTATTCAAGGGAAATCATGGGAGTCCGACGTTTCGTGGCGATGTTCTCGTAGAGTAATTCAATGAAAAGCCTTTCAATGAAAACAATTTTTGAATATTCAATTTTTTTCGCGTTGCTGTCAAATTTCGTTGTTAAATATCAAAACTCGACTTCATGAAAATCATTTTGGTCGCATGCCGTATTTTCCACCCCAGTTAGGGGCTCAGTTGTAATATCATGTTGATGCTCAATTCTTGCACCAAAATATTTGATGTGCTGCTTTCCCCACCCAGCTCTAATGAAATTTTCTGATTTGCTTAACAATAGAGAGGGAAAATCTTGCGCTTTCAAAAAGTGTTTGAGTTAAAAGCTTGAGAGCACATGGCAACGATATGAGCTGTTTAAGAAATACCCAAGGAGTTTTGGGTGCTATAATTGCTGAAACGTAAATGAAATTCAAATTTATTTTTGGTATTGGCTTTATGACACATCTCTTTGTAAAAAAAAGAAGCTAAAGGAGGATGTCTCTGGGAATTGTGCAAATTGATTAGTTTGTTTAGGCACTTTTAAAATAATTCTTTTCTATTTCTTTGGTTATAATTGTACAGCAGCCTAATATTAGGCTGCCCCATAAGCCTTGCACCGAAACCCAAATCCAATTTTTCTAGTAAAAGAATTCATTTGATTAAGTACTGCTCAAACATGCTTTCTAAGTGTGCTCTAAATAAAAATGCATATAACAGACACAAGCAGAAAAAGAGAAACAGTCATGTCGTAATTTTATCAAATTTTAACGCTAAAAAAGGGTCCGAGTCTGATTTATTTTTGATTTTGATGACTTATTGACTCAATGACTTACTCTTTTTAACAGGAAATCGTGCTAAATACATTTATGTTTTTTGAATCTTTTCAGTCGACGTTACGATTTCGCTACTCATAAAAGCTCTGATACGCATAGTAAAATAGAATATTAACTATCAAATGTTATCAATAATTTATAATGTAAGTATATGAATAAGCAGACAAATACAAATTCAAACGTTTTGTTGAACCTGTTTGTAAAGGAATCATTTATGTGCAAGACTTATGGACCAACCCATCATAAACAAGTGCAGATGCTGAGCATGAATGTTTCCTTTCCTTCAGAAATGCTCCACTTCTGCCTTTTAACTGGATACGCCTGTTGTATTTGGTCATCTCAAAAGCTTTTCCGTGTTTTTTTTGAGCTTCACACATTGGTGCCATATTTTTGAGAGATTGTAAGAGGGCTAATGGGGTTTGCTATATATGGATTTGTAGCGAAAATTTTCTGGTTTTCGGGGATTCCGCTAAACGTGCAGAAATGGCCTTACAAGGAAGTTTGTATGGCTATTAATTCAACATAAGAAAACGCGATTTTCAAATCATTGCATTCTCTAAGAGGAAACTTGAATGCAAGGTAGTCGAGGGAGCCCGTAATGTGCACTGTATTTAACAGAGATACCTCTTTCTTGTGAGTGGTGCAAGATCATTGAAAAGTTTAGATTTAGGAAACGAAAAGCCGAAATCTCGCAATGTCCTAAAAGCTTATCTACAGTCTAGACGAGCAGTTCAGAGGGATTTCTGGTGCAAATAATGCAGCTGTGCAAAATAATTAGCAGGACCCAAGTGTGTCATGCAATGCCATTAGAAGACACCTTGGCAAAAACAATACAAGATAAGCTCGAAATCGCCAATCCATCGCGGGCCCATCATTATTTTACCCTTGATTCTCAGCAGTTCTGAAGCATAGTTTAAGACTGAATTGCATCCTCAGTAAAACAGAGCACAATGTTTCTAATGAGGCCTGATAACTGAGGAGTAGTTCGTTCTTGTTACGCACTAGATATTTCGAACGACTAAGGTCAAATGATGGCTCTAAAAGGCTTTCAAGAATTATTTGGCAAGAAAAATGCATTGTAGCTTTCAAGGTTGAACTGTCTTCTTTTGAATGTTGAGAAAACTCCGCCTTCGTTTACCAACGGAGGCTCACTTATTGTTGTTTTTTTTTGTTTAGTTTGTCTAATCCATTGAGATTTAATAATAAAAAACAAAGCATTCTATTAGGTTGTCACAAAATTCTTTCCCTGTTTGCTTCTTTACTGCCATAAGCCATTTCTTCGAAAATTTCTTATGTAACTGGGGTACTTTTTGAGAGAGCAAAGCAAGTTCTTACACGGTGACGTTCAATCCACAATAGGTGTAATCCACACTAAGTATGAATCCAAAACCTAAAAAGACCCAAATGCCCAAACATTAAGAAAAATTGAATCTTCGTCCAAAAAAATTCTACAAACTCCCAACTTGTTTTAGCATATAATGTTTCGCATCAGACACCCATAAATATAACTGCTATATTTTTTTCAGTGCTAGAAATCAAAAAAGTGCAAGCGTAATAACTATGCTGGGCTGCTTCTACATAAACAGATTTACAGTATAAATCTTTACGCGTACCACTATAAAATTTTCAACCTTTCAAGTGCTTTACTTCTCGAGACATAACGAATTTAGCATAAAAACCCGAAAAAATGAAATTTTTTGAGTTTTTCGTGATTTGGGAATAATTTCGTTTTTCGATTTCTAGGCAAGGAAAAATTCAGCAAATGTAAACACAAATGTCTGATGTAAAAATTATATACCTGAGTAAGTTAGAGGTCAGTAGACTTTTTCTAGGGCGAGATCGGATTTCTCGAGCATTTGAAAAATTTTGAATTTCGGCCTCAAACTTCAGGTGTATCAAACCTTTTGTGATTTTTCAAAAGGCATCTTGTAGAGCTTGCGTTGCTCTATCACATAGTCGCTTGAGCTCTAGCTTAAAAAATTGAGGCTAGCTGATTTTCGCCGATATGAAGAGACTTATGGAACAACTTAATACATGGAAGCTAGATCGAGAGTTGAGCAATTGAGCAAGACAGCGTGAAAAAAATAGGCAACATTGGAGACACCGTAGACCAAAGAAATTATAAAGCATAGATAATATCAAGACATTTATATACTTGCTCATGCGTCGTTCAAGGCTCACAACAAGCACGTTGGCTGAAATAGCCAGTAATTACAATAGGTATTCCATTATTACTTCTGCTAAAGTAAATTTTACAGTTGAAAATCATGCACACACTGGTCCAGTGGATATCAAAACCATGTCATAAAGAAGAAAAATTCTTGGCCTTTCCAATTTGCTCAACTTCCTGATCAAAATTAATGGCTTTCTGTGAATTTTTGACCATGGATCTCCCTTTGATATAGCCAATCTCACACTGTCAGGACATGATTTTATATTTTTTGGCGTCATTATGTTTCGGAAGAAAACTGCTCAAAATTTCAATTCGCTTTGCTTCTTTTTTTACAGAACGGATCTGTCATTCGCCTCGCAAAATTTCTTTATTTTCGAAGAAACTTACTCCCAATTTTGGGGTCAGGAATTGCAAAGAGGCTTTTGAACTTAAAAAAATCTGCATTTATTATTAGACTACTACTATGCCTTTAAATTTGGCTGCGCGATAAATACCCTTGATTAATTCTAGAATGGACATACTTGCACACAAGGCCTCCAGAATCCCATTAATTCCAGAACATACTTTCACCAAAGGCTTTGTGCAGGGTGGGTTGATATAGGGGCAGTGAAACAGGAAATAGTGCGTTGCACATGAAAAAATTAAACGAAAAAACTACAACTAACATTTGCAAAAATTCAAACAATTTCTTTTGATATTCTACATTATAACTGTGTTGATTGGTAACAAAAGTGATATCATTTTAAAATACTATTTTCTTCACTCTACATAATAAACGACTCTAGTGTAAGAGGTGTCTGCAAAAAAGAAGAGTATAATGGAAAAAACTGAAAGTAGTAGAATATAATGTAGTAGAATATTAACAAACACATAACATATATTTCAACTGCAGTTTCTTTTTCCATTATATTCTTTTTTACAGACACCTCTTACACTAGAGTCAGTTATTATGTAGAGTAAAGAAAATAGTATTTTAAAATGATATCACTTTTTTTTTACGAATCAACCCAGTTATAACGTAGAATATCAAAAGAAATTGTTCGAATTTCTGCAAATGTTAGTCGTAGTTTTTTCGATCAATTTTTTTTCTGCGCAACGCATTATTTCCCGTTTCACTGCATCTATATCGATCCTGCACAAAGATCTTTGGTGATCTGCAAGGTTCTCCATCGTGGAGTTTATCGGAGTATTTATCGCGCAGCCAAATTTAGAGGCAACGTAGTAGTCTAATAATAAATGCAGATTTTTCCAAATTCAAGGTCAAGTCTCTTTTTGCAATTCTTGACCCCAAAATTGGGAGTAAGTTTCTTCGAAAATGAAGGAAATTTGAGAGGTGCATGACAAATCCGTTCTGTAAAAAAAAGAAGCAAAGCGATTTGAAATCTTGATTTTCTTCCGAATCATAATGACGTCAAAAAAAATATAAAATCGCGTCCTGACAGTGCAGGACTGGCTATATCAAAGGGAGATCCATGGTCAAAGATTCACAGAAAGCATAAATTTTGATCACAAACAGCTGAGCAGATTGGAAAGACGATGAATTTTTCTTCTTTATTACATGGTTTTGATATTCAGTGGACCAGTACTATGTGCATGATTTTCAACTGTATTTACTTTAGCAGAAGTAATGATGGAATACCCATTGTAATTACTGGCTATTTCAGCTAAAGTGCTTGTCATGAGCCTTGAACAACGCATGAGCAATAACTGCCTCAATATTATTATTTACGCTTTATATTTTCTTCACTCTACGATGTCTCCAATGTTGCTTATTTTTTTCACGCTGTCTTGCTCAACTCTTAATTTAGCCTCCATATATTAAGTTGTCCCATAAGTATTTTCATATCGGCGAAAGTCAGCTAGCATCAATTTTTAACTAGAGCTTAAGCGTTTGTGATAGAGCAATGCAAGCTCTACAAGAGACCTTTTGAAAAATCGCAAAGGCTTGATACACGTGAAGTGTGAAGCCGAAACTCAAAATTTTTCAAATGCCCGAGAAAACCGATCTCACCCCAGAAAAAGTCTACTGACCTGTAACTTGCTCAGGTATATAATCCTCACATTAGACATCTATGTTTATATTTGCTGAATTTTTCCATGCCTAGAAATCGAAAAACAAATTTATTCCCAAATTACGAAAAACTCAAAAAAGTCACTTTTTCTGGTTTTTTTATGCTAATTTCGTTATGTCTGGAGGAGTAAAGCAATTAGAAGGCTAAAAATTTTATAGTGGTTACTCATAAAGATTTATACTATAGATCTGTTTATGTGGAAGCAGTCCAGCGTAGTTTTTACGCATGCACTTTTGGATTTCTAGCACTGAAAAAAATATAACATTTGTATTTATGGATGTCTGATGCGAAACATTATATGCTAAAACAAGTTGAAAGTTTGTAGGATTTTTTCGAACGAAGATTCAATTTTTCTTAATCTTTGGGCCTTTGGGTCTTTTTAGGTTTTGGATTCATACTTAGTGTGGATCACACCTGTTGTGGATGTTTGAACGTCATCGTGTAAGAATTTGCTTTGCTCTCTCAAAAGGTACCCCGTTATCATAAGAAATTTACGAAGAAATGGTTTATGGCAGCAAAGAAGCAAATACGAAAAGACTTTTGGGACAACCCAATAGAATGCTTTGTTTTTTTGTTGTCATCAGATTTCAGTGGATTAGACAAACTAAGCAAAAAACAACAATAACTGAGCCTCCATTCATAAAAGAAGGCGGAATTTTCTCAGCATTCAAAAGAAGACAATTTAAACTTGAAGCTACAATGCATTTTTTTTCTTGCCAAATAATTCTTGAAAGCCTTTCCCATCATTTGACCTTATTTGTTCAGTTGAGGTATCTACTGCGTAACAAAAACGAGTTACTCTTCAATTATCAGGCGTCATTAAAAACTTTGTGCTCTAATTTTACTGAAGAAGCAATTCAATGTTAAATTATGCTTAAGAACTGCTGAGAATCAAGGGTGAAATAATGATGGTCCAGCGATGGATTGTCGATTTCAAGCTGTCATACTACATGAATTCAAAATTGCAATAAATTACTCTTCAAATTAGAATTTTTGCAGACCGTTCCCTTCAAAAAGGCTAAGAGCACTCACATATCCTAGTCCACCAAAGTGCCATCTTGAGCTTGAGTTTAGTCAGGTTAAGGTGTCTACGAAGTGGATTTGATTGTAAGAAGAATAAACATGAGAGAGATCTATTATATTCAAATTTCAAACCAAATAATAGATTACATACACGAATAATGCGCATAAATATGCAGAAAAAAAAGAAAACGTCTTCATGTCGATTGCCTCGATTATGACAGATTTGTATGACAACGGAAACTAGAGCCAAAAATTATAGACGGACACAGTTCAAGGGACACACGAACAGGTAAGCACTCTCATATCAATTGCTGCGCATGTGCAGCGGCAATCGCTCCGTAGGTTCCGAATAGAAAACGAGCAGCGGTGGTCGGATCTAGAGGAGCAACCGTCAGCGGACGAAGCGACAGTGATGAACCTGTTGGCGTCGACAGCAAACTGCAAGAAATTCGATCAATTCAGGAGCAAAAAATACGTTGAAGCCATCGAAACGGGCATCGTAAACAGTGAAATCGCTTAGGAAAGTGATTGGGCTGGATAAGTGCCAAGAGTGAACATTAAATTCACTTTTAAGCGAGGCGCGATGCAACCGAAGCGTCTTGAACCAGATTCTTAGGGGAAGTATAAACGAGTCATCACACGCAGAGACAAGGTACAAATGCGTACGCGGTCAGCGCCTCTCCGTTCAAGCACACTATCATTCTCCTTACCGTCTGCTGTCTCTTCTAAACACTCTTAACCGTTCGCAATGACATCCAGTCTCTGCGTGCGATGAATCGCCTATACTTTCAACGACCACAGCCGTTCGACATAAGACGCATATGGAAATACTTGTTTTGGAACGCTCATCCCAAATACAAAGAAGTTGTAAAAAAGGATCAAGTGTTGTCTGGTGTAGTGGTGAGTAGGCTAGTCTATCAAACAAGATATCACACGTTCAATCTCTGGTGGAGCTCAAAGTTCTGCTTTTTCTCTAGGAACATTTTTGTATTTAGCAAATTCACGACAATACATTCACCAATGGGTCGTAACACTGAAACTGCAAGATACGCACTGGTCCGAAATCACAGAGCTCTAATAAATAATGTAATATCACTGATTCCCATGCTCAAGGCGCTTCCTGACGCTTTCGAGGGCAAAGACCCTTGTAACTCATAATTTCGCAGATGTCGAATATGGATTTGAAATCAGCGTTATGGAACGAGCATTTCTAGTGATACACTATGTTGGAAGGCTGAGATCACCGAAAGTATTTTTTGTTAGTCTTTAATAAAATAAAGAGGCAATGACGCAAAAAAAAAATCCTAAAATGACATTTTACATTTCAAGTGCTTCCCTATGCCCCTATGCAGGCTTATCTGTAAACGAACTAGCTCTAAGTTGATTTTATTTATACGCTATATAGGATATGAATTACTCGTTCTCTCAAGTTCTTCTGGATGGAGCCTTCTGTGTTTCGATGTTTATTGTTTTATTCCACAATTTTTCAGTTTCTACATTTTCTTCCTGCCCCCAACATTCAAAACACTAACTGCCTTGAACATTTCGATAAAACAGTTAATGATAGATATGAACTAGTAGTTAGATTAGTGTAAATCATTGAGTTGGAAGAAAAAGAGGGTAGCTGTTTTCGAGTTTTTTTTTGTTGGTTAAAATTAGTGTTTTTCAGGAATTTGAGCATTTAGATACCGAAATTTCATGCTTGAAGTTCCAAAGAGTTGTGGTACACAACTGCTTATTGGAAGGAACTTATGACAGCTGGGGGAGGAATTTTCCACTTTTCGTTTTCCATTTTCTCCTTGATTTCTAAAAAGGAAAAAATCTAGCAATCGTATATGGGTGAATGCATTATATGCTGTGCGTAAGAGCAGCTAATTTTCAGGACTTTCTGAAGATCCGATTTTTGGCGTCATGAACTTTGAGTTTAAACCATTGATCGCGAGTATGTTTATGCTTAGAGCATCTTGTAAAGTTTGCTTTGCTCTACTGAGTGATAACCCTCACATATTTTTTCAGGTTCCTTTTGTTGCTTTACCATAAAAATTACATCCCTTTCTTTCCAACCCAATACATGTTCTATAAATTTGAACAAACTAATATTTCCCTTCGATTTCTTTCAGTGGTCAACTTGGCAGCCGGCACATCTATATTGGTAATGAAAAGTCGACTCAATGCATCAATTTTCCAAGTATACGTTACAAAATTTTTATAACATCATACATTTGAATTGCCCTTTGTGCCTTGTTGCCTTTTTTATACACTCTAGGTAATTTGAAAGCACCAACAATTATCCGAAGCCGAGGGTCTTACCTGGAAGACATTGACTGAATCCGTTCTGATGTTGGCATCGCATGTCCAAACATATTAGTGCGATGCATCTGAAGTGTAGCTGTCGGATCATCGGTAGCCGCCTGTCGTTTGAATTTGTTACGTCGATTTTGAAACCAGATTTTCACCTAAAGAAACGTCTTTGACTCAAAGTCTCAGCTTTTTTAGAGCTGGGTGCGAATTGTACCTGTGTTTCGGTAAGGTGAAGTTTCTGTGCAAGATGAGCTCTTTCCTGACTGCTAAGGTATCGTTTCATGTCGAACATTAGCTCTAGCTGTGATACCTGAAAAATTTAAATTTTTCATAAAATTAAAAACTTAAAATCTTGCTATAGAGAGAAAGTTGCAAAACTTTCAGCTTTTGCAGCTAATCCAAGCGATTGAAATATTTACCTGGTGTCTGCTAAACACTGTACGGGTTTTCTTCTTACGATTTGTGTTATTTGGATCAGAGCAACCGTCGTCATCGCTACCTCTGGCGTCTCCTATAACGCAAAAATATTTTGAATTTCAAAAAAGTCACGGAAATAAGGTCCCTTTACGCCTTTACCCGATTAGATAACTATTCTATAGCATACAAATAACTGATAGCAGCGAATATTCCGGACGACACATAGAAAAAAAAATCTATCACAGCTCTGAGGCTCAATGTATTTTCAAGAACGTTTACAGTACCATAAAATGTTGAATTCAACGGCAAAAAATAACCATGATATAAAGGTGATATGTTGTAGTAATTTGGTAATTGCTTAGTAAAATTGCTTTTATTTTCGACAGTTCTTCCGACAACCAGACGACTGAAAGCAAGCGCACTCTATTCGTGACACGCTCGCAGCCGCTCTGCAGCTGTTAGACCGAAGTCGCTTGACGTGAGTAAACAAGGAAACAAGAACGAAAACAAGAGGTGGAGGGAGAAATATTGTTGTGTAGACTATCACTTTCTACATAAATTTGATTTATATCCAATCATAGACAAAGAGACTCAAGGCCCACTTATGCTTGGCAAAACTTGTGCATCACCTCATTGTGGATGTTCAACCACTTCAATTGGAGGGAAGACATAACATGTAACGAATAGCAATGCTATGTTGAGATCATAAAAGTTGGAGTTGAAAGTACAAATTCGTTCTTACATTTGTTCGAGTTTTGCGAAAATTCAAACGTTTGGAAGAAACCATCATTCGTGATTCACTGGTTTCGTAACCATTTGCGTCGGTTGTGGTCCTTATTCGTAGCATTTGCGGCAAATTTGCCGTTCAACTTTCTTACCTGCATTGAAACTCGAAAAGAAATTTCTCTCTATCATAACTGACAAGTTAGACAATGACTTTTAAAAAATAAAGTTTTTTTGAGAAATTCTAGGACTTGTTTTTTGTGGTGGCGTGTCTTGCCGAAAAGCTGAATTTTTTAAGGATTCAAAATCAGGGATCTCAGAAAAAATTTGGATTTTTTTCTTCGGTAGCAAATTTATTTCCGAGCTCAATAAAAGTTGGAGAAAATTGTCCAATTCATGTGAGATATAACTTACAACATTTTCGTTTTTGAAACAAACAAACTCTGATTTAAAGAAATTAGGAGTAGTTCGCGGGTGCTATTGAAGAAAAGGGAGAATGTGTGTTGGGTTGTAGAAAAAAATCTCAACAACCCCGTCACTGTTCTCATGTACTTCTTTCCTTTTCCAAACTATCAGTGATATGATAACTGTGGAATATTCCACTAGTAATAGGAACCAAAAATCTACAATAAGAAACCCATACCCTAAACTCATATTCTACGACTGAGTACTTACTACTGCTGTCATTTTCCATTCACGAGATCTTTGAGAACTCACGCTTAGATTTCACTACTACGAATACTTTCAACCCATTATTATGGACCTCATTGTCAGATCTCATAGTATCCCCTTTGGCGGCCTCGGTACAATCAAGTACAACTGGTTTCCCATGAGTGAACCCAACCCCAGTTACCTAATGCCCTTGTCTCATGTCGGTAACTGTCGGTAACTGTCGGTAACCTACTTCCTTTGTTTCGAGACAATTATCCTAATTTATCAACTTCGGTCGTTCAATATTTCGAGGGCTCTTAAATTCTAGCATTCAAAGACTTTAAAATCACTTAAATCGATACTAGGGACTTTTTAGATTTTCGTGAAAGTCCTGTCATCCTTTCTCTTATATTCGAAATTATGTAAACGACCCCAGAGCCAAGTTTGTAAAGAAGTAACTCTTGATAAAGAACTATTAGGCACTAAAAAGCCGATTTTTTTGAAACTCTCACTGTAAAAAATATACGGTCCGGTTTCAATGACCAAAGTGGATACTGTAACTTGAGAAGGACACCCATTGCATAAATAGGGAGAACAAAAAAACAGGCTTACTGTTTACTTGATGGAGTCGATTTGTGGTCAAGAAAAACATCGAAACTTTTAGAATCAGTCCACATTCTCACACTCTCCGTTTTAAAATTTATTTTATATTATCTCAATTTGCCCATTTTGCTATCAAAGACTGTGGGCAATCGTTACTGTGAGCATATCTTTAAGAACGAATCAGAACGCCAATAGGGATGCTAAGGGTTAGTCATTGTGATTTTTCAATACTTGAAATTCTTTGTGACTATCGGTATCGAGAAGATGATTCCAAATTTTAGGTGCTGTTAGAGGTCAGATTTCAGGCAATTCACTTGAGCAAGCGAACTACTTACATTCATACTATCATGATTCTGGTCATCAAATTAGTATCTGCAATATACTCAACCGAACAAACTACAGTTTAAGGAGTCGGTTAGTAGTATACTATCTTATCATAATATTTTACAGGCTTTGACCAAACTTTGACCAACCATTTTTTATGTTAGAAGTATTCGAAACCAAACTACCTAACCCTTTAATACCGTAAGAATGGCATTTAATAGCCAGCAGTATTGTGAGGGTGCTGAAGACTTGCCGACGGCAAATTAATAACGGGGTGGAAACATTCACGTCCTTGATTTATTCTGAGACAGATTACTGTAACTATACCGGGACGCGTTTGGGTTTTCGTTTCTCCTGGTAAGAAAGGCCCATGAATTTTCACAAATATATTTTTGTGATCACTAATTACTCAGCTGTAATGATGTGTTTTGTTCCAGGCTTACGACAAATTTTGCAGTTTGAAAAATGTAAGGCCTAGGGTATGGTTCAGGGCAGATACCGTAACATACCACAAACTTCAGCATCGTCCTCGACATCAGAATCCATGGGGCTGTCTCTTGCAGAGCTTCTAACAGCATTGTCATGTGAAGCGATTTCCGCCTAAGATATATAGTACAATATTGTACAACATTATAATTTTTGATTGTTCCACCTTGCTCATGTCTTCGGCAGAACCCCGAGATGCACATACTTGTGACAGAGCGTGTCGAGACTCGGCCGCTATATCCCTTGCGAATACTGAAAACAAATTTTGTGAACACGCTATTGTCTCCTATTGGAAGCGCATTTAATTGAAGAGATAGTTAAGCCGCAATGAGGAGAAATGGATGAGCACATGTGAGCCAGAACAGGCCAGCACGCCCTTTTTAGTCATCATCAGCTCGAGGCAAATTCTTATCTCTCGCCCCCGACAGAGCCGAGAAGTCCCTGTAACAGGCGCAGGCACTCATTCTTGAGTTCCACAATTAGGGGAGGTTCAGCTTGGATTGTCTTGAACTGGATTCTCGAGGAAATGGAGGGCTTTGATTACTTGATCTAGTTAAATGGACAGAGCCTAGAACGCGCATCCGCTAACGTTGCTGCTGTTCACGGTGCTGATGCGCGTTCGTTCGGATTTTCCATGGGGGTAGCTGATGGGTTCGCGCTCGCTCAACCCGGATTCTCGAAGCAGCCTTAATGTGTTAAGTGGACCGCCGTTTTTGGTTCATTGCGAGTGTTCGATGATTATTTGTGCTCAGGTTAGGTTTTCATTTTGCTATCTGAACACAAGCGGTAGCGAAACGAACAGACTCCATAATTTTCCCGGAACTTCCTCAGCCCAAGCCAGCCATTCTGCCCAAGATATCAAGTTCTAAGCACTGATTTATCCTCATCAACATAATAGGCTAAACGAATATCACAGCGGCAAAAGAACAATAGCAATTGTCAACCACGGGTGGTAGATGCGTATCTCGATGCACACAGCTCTCGCTCCAGCTCGGCACATGTTCGCCTCAGATGTCGCCGCAAACTTCTTAATGACCATACCCCTAATTCATTCTTACAGTCTTTTGTTTTCGAGGGTCATCTTGACTCAGATCATCCGTAGACAAATTAGCGTGTGCATATTGGACGCGGGAGGGGGGGGGGGTACAAGCGTGAGGCGTTGATGGTTTACGGCGTCAACATATACCGTAATTCGTACGGGTTCGCTTTGATTTGAATGGCCCACTTTAGGCACTACTTGCGCAGAGCGAGGTTGGAAAATTTGGTAAAAGGTCACATTTCCGGCAACAAAGAAACTAACCAGTATTTTGGGACGATTTTAAGCTTGAAGGAGTCATTGGAAGTGTGGGAGTAGCTCCCGGTAACATCCACGGCATAAATGGCAGCGCTGTGCCTAGAAAGCCAGAAGATGCCAAACCGGCTGGTGTGAGTCCTTGCTGGAAGAGAGCTGCGAATTGTGGAAAATTAAGTCGTGATTCGAGTGTCATCGCTTCTCCATCTCCACTGACTGATGAAGCTGGAGACGTGGGTGAGGAACTGGAACGAAATTTTTGAGAATAAACTTCAGTGAGGATTTTAGAAATGGAGGTTTTATAGTTCGTGAAAAGTAATCAAAAAATGTCCAACTTTTTATGGTCGTGCTCAAGTAGATCAAGAATTGTGAATTTGCTTTTCGTTGGTTCGACTTGCTCTTGTGCATGTGAAACACCCTCAGCTTCACTTCCAATCCCTCGACGAGGGACAGCTTCCATTTTAAGTTATATCTGAAAGAAATTGATGACGAAACGATAGCAGCATATTTGAACATTCCATAATAGAATGAAAGAATGAAATACATCTAGAAACCTTAGACAAATGGATCTTATCAGACTAAGTCGAGTATGCACGAGTATTACAATGCCATTAGGCAATGAAGTGCACTTTTCTACAAAACGAATGTTGATGGAAAAAAGCAACGAAGCGATAGAAAAACAAAAATGAATTCGCGTAATTGAGAGCAATAGTTGGATTGGAAAACAAACGATTGTTAGCTGTAAAGCGCTTTGAAGCGTAAGCGTTTGATGATCGTTAGAGACTTTCAATTTAGGTAAACAGCTTTGTATAGACGAGATAAGTTGAGATTTAACTTTTTAACGGGAAAATAGCTGTTCCCGTCAAGGATTTGTGGGGTGAACACCAACAAATTAGCTGCGACATCGACGGGGGTGAGATGCATCCTGTGCGGCCCCGCCCACTTAGGTGTGGATACGGTAGCCGGCATCCGCGAATCCTGGCCGTCGCTTGAAAAAACAATTACCGAAAGCATTCGAGCCCGGGATGGTGATAGTGTGTATGTGTGGAAATAAGCAGTGCGTTCTCGGGCAGATTTTGGCCTCGTTTCGATCGTCGGCAAATCGCCGAGGCGACAATGTCTTCAGTGGCAATCGTCCGTAATTCGTTAAGTGGCGGTAAATGATGAACACAAAATCACACGGACACAAATCTAGTAACGAACACGAAATCGCAGTTTTCGCAAATTCCTCACTAGGAGAACGGGAAAATTAGAAAATTTCCGCGCCTGGCTTGGGGCTTGCGCTTACGGAGCGCCTCTCTAAATGGTCATTCGATCATTTCCATCAAAGTGATATATGCAAATGTTCGGGTCAAGCTCGGATTAGATGGTGTCGAATTGACAGGAAAGGTAAGCCGGATAATGAGGAACAACGGCTATGTCAGCATTCACGCTGTGCACAGAGTGTTAATGCGTACTTGCGTGCTAGATGAGCGGAAAGTTATCTGAATGAACAGAAAATGTGCAAGAAAATGAACAATGTCGAAGTACTAAGGCTTGAATGCAACTTGCTATTTATACTAATTCTTCGCTAATCTGAGAAAAGTTAATGACCGGAAATTGACATAAATTAAAGTGTAACTTATATGAATATGCTCAAAAGAAAAGACAGAGGTACGCCCTCGTACCAGACCTCGTGTCTTGCCACCTTATTTCACTTGATTAGAAAAAATAGCCTAGCCTCTTGTAAAGGGGATTGCTAATTAATTGCTTGTGTAGTGTATAAGACTACGGTAGGCGAAGCATTATCTAATTCCATGCCTTATTAAAATGAGAACGAAAGACTCGAACTCAGTTTTGAGAAAGAAGAATTGAAAGCGAAGACAACAGCTTCGATCCGATGTTACGCGTAATTTGGTCTAGACTATCTTCTGGATAATTAATCATACAATTTGAATGAAGGGGAGACGGTAAGGGGGATGGAAATGAAGTCTATAGGATTGTTATCACGAATTTTGCAAGCTGCAAAATTTTTTTAATTTTATGAGATTCGAAAACTTATAAAATATTGCTGTTAAATTTTTGCACACGAATGAATCTTTTGATAATACATATTTATGGGCAATAAATGGCAACCACAAACAGAATTTTTCAAGAACTTCCCGCAAACAATATCCGGTACGCCCGATAATGCCATTCACCTTTATTGTCCTTACTGCCTCCGGGGAACTCGTACGACTCTCACCGCGCCGCCTTGTTTGCTGATCTCATGAACTCGTATAATGTGCTAACAACAAGCATAAACAATAAACAAAGTAGTTTTCGTAGACCTAAGCAAACAATCCCGAAAAAAATGACAGGAAGTGATCGTAGTTGAGATTACGGTAAGGTTACGGTAAAAATTGAATTTCAAAGCGAAGGTGTATGAAACGATAGCGATGAAGCGGAGGGGTCTCTATAGCGCATATGAGCCATAAAACATAAGGGTGAATTGCGATACGTTGGAGCCTTTGTTGTGGAAACATATGTACATGTGGTTCGAAAACTTCAAATTATAAGAGAATCTTGAGTGTGTCCACTTGAATTTTGAATTTTGAAATTTTTTTTTAGAAATATTGCAAGGAAAAATGAAGTGCCTATGAGAAAGTGTGCTTGTTAAGCCATGCTCTTTTGCATAGCAAAGTTCGGAAAACATGCTCAATGGCTAATACGGTAGCTGCTGACAGATGTGTGTAATCATGAACCAATTACTGAAAGAGCCTCCGCGCCTGGATAAATGTCAAATTAGCTTTATGGGCGACAATGACAATATGCCGTTCGGCTTCAATTAGACTCATGACGACTAAGTCAATTCCTATAAAAATTCTCCGCACCATTCATGCATTGAAGATGTGCAATGCCCCCACGATGGTAAAAGGATTCATCTCATATATTGTGCATTTAATAATGAGAACTTAGAACTTAGCACTGGGGTACATCCGATTACGTTTAATATTATTCAAAAAGAGTCCATATTCACTGCAGTAGAAATCCCTCGAAATTATGAAAAAAATTACCGTTTCACTTGCTTTGTTTTTTTTCAATTAGTTCAATAAATCCACAAAATTGTTTATCGGTTTGTTTATTCACCTCCATTTGTCATCTTTTATTTGAGGTTGAAATCATACATCTTACGAGTATCAGAAGTGTTCAGTTATAATACGATCCTGTTCAATACTTAACACTTTAAGCTAAAGTCCTAAAAAACACATGGCCAGAGCAGTAAAGAAAAATACTAAACTTTAAAACAAAAATAAATTTTAGTTTTTTTTCGCGCGGAATACCAACTTGATTCAGTACTATCATCAATGTCAAGGTGGTAATGATACCTAAATGAAAGACCAAACCAGCCAGAGCTTTGTCTCAAAGCATGTTTCTCCTCTTTCTTTGCGCAAAAAGCCTTAGAAGGAATCTGAAATTCGCCTAAAATTAGTTCTCGATATCTGTCACCCATGTGGAAAATATTTGATCTACGGCGCTTGAGGCCTTTCAGATCATTGCTCATCTGCTAAAATAGTCTCTTAGTACTTCTTTTCATAAAATATAATGTCTATTCATGTACGTTTTCAATGCAGATAACCCAAATTAGCAATGAACTTCGCTAGGTCGATTAAAGAAAGGACATATTAGGTTGTCCCGAAGGTTTTGTCGGTTTCTTTCGTCGCTCACTAAAACCCACAGAACACCAATATGTGGACGATCTGGGTATCTCTTAATTCATATTTTTATCCTCTTTCTTACAGCTATATTTGCTTTCTGATCTACTCTGTCTTTGCAACGTTATCGTCACGGCTTTTCGAGCAGCTTTGCAGTATTGTCAAACCCTTCCTGAATTTTGAAAATTTTTATTTTGATATTTTTAAAGAGCGCTGGTAGCTGTTATGTAGAGCAAACCTTTGGCTACATCGTGTATATTTTGGATTACGTGGAGTGCGTTTAACAAGTCCCTAATAATAATTTATTTAAGAAAAACCAAGGCATTTTGATTGCGTTTGACCCGTAGAAATACCGAAAATTCCAAAAAGTAATTTTCCAAAGCACATCAAACTTGGATAGGTTGTATAAATAATGTTTAATAACAAACAAGTGCTAATTCGCAGAGAATCTAAAAGCTTACATGTTTTTGCTGCAGTTGCGTGTTTCATGACCTTGCCAAAAATCGAGACTTTGGAAGAAATGATTTTTTTAGAGCTAAAAACAGCAGGTTAGGAGAATCTAAAAACAATACCATGTAGTCCGAGAATTGCTTTATCTGTTCCATACTTAAATGTTTCCATAACTATGAAATGAAATTTGTGAAAATTAGTCGAACTTTGAGCAGATAAAAATGATGGGTGAAAAATTTTAGCACTTATCAGAAAAAGAATGCAGGATTATGGCTAGAAAATGTAACCATAAGAAAGAGAAGGAAAAGCTGCATCGAATGCATGTTTAAACTCATTCAGTTCTTTATTGTGCGTGGTTTTATAGCGATTTGAAAAAACCGACAAAACTTTCGGGACAACCTAATATAATTGTAGGCACACTTAAGCCAATTTAGGAAATGTTTGTACTTGTTACTCCTCCACCTTTTAGGTTGCACTAATTATTTGAGTAAGGTTAAACTCACTAGACGTTAAAATATATGCATGCCCTATCGAGAGAGTGTGATCGTTACGCTCTATTGCATCGCTACAATATCACTTTAAACTTGCAGTCATTTATTAAGATATTTCACCTTATCTAGTGAAAAGCTAATTTGTAAGGTTGAAGTACGTTTAGCTTCTAGTATGTACTCTGTGTGAGGGAGGAAGTGAAATTTTCCTTTTTGTGCATTTGTTTCTCGGTATGACTAAGTATGCAATTCTGAGCTTACGGAATATATTACCGAAAATTTCAAAAAACAGGAATGAAAGTAATATGAAATTATATGTTTGATCCACACATTTTTTGACCATTAATATTGGTTGGAACATAAGTCTTACAAAAATTTTTCGGAATTCCATAATTTTCTCCAGATTCGCGGAATCGGCTTGTTATAATATAATTTAGCAATAAAAGCCTTACTCTTTCCAAATGTTGCAAAGCGAAAATCATCATTATGCAAACCTAGAACTGAATTTCTCCAACATTTGATCTCCAAAAAATGCTGCAAGGCTCAAATTTCTAGATTTGATTTTACTTAAGTTTTATTTACGCTCTTCAATCAAGATAAATTTGGGCTGATAGGTCGCAACTACAAAAAGCTGTAATTTTCAAATTTACATTTGATAGTTTTGAACTGTTTTAAAATCTCTAATGTCGACAAAATACTGCATGAACCATATAGAATAAGAAATACTATACAGAATGAAAAAACGTTGCTTTGAACATTTTCAAATTTATTCCTTTGAATTTCTGATGAATTTTTTGAATTTTTTTGAATTTTTTTCAAGACTTATGCCCAACCTAATAAAATGCCATTAAAAACATTCGTCTAATCTCTCTTAGTCTATTAATGTCTTCCATTTCTCGCTGGGTCATTCTGGATTTATAAGCGTAACAGTTTTAATGACTCCTCTGATCCATACGGTGTCCGTGTCCGTGATGGCTGCGACGAACCTGTAATTATCGCTTAATCGTACAGGCGTCAAGACTGTAATGCACTATATCGTCTTAATGTTACGGAAGTATAGGTGTGACCTAAGTTACACCTGTTTCAATTGTTTGTAACCGATTACAACATTTTAGAAGGGCAAGTAATCTGTTGAGAGGTTTTCAGAACTTTTTTTTTTGAAATCAACATCAACCTTGAAAAAATTTTCTGAAGATTTGCTTATCTGCAACCTCCAAGGAAAAAGAAGCGTTTGAAGAAGGTGAGTGAAAAGGTGTGCAAAGAAAAGAATTTATTATTGTCGGATTTTTGCGATCAGCCTCAAAATTCCAAATTATGAATGTTCACAAACTCGAATACTAAACAGCTAAGTGTTTTTGCAAAAGTGTGGACAAGGTGGCTGCTCTCATGCTTACAGAAATGAGCGAAGCTTTGGTGATTGCATTCTTCGAAAGAAGAATAGTCGCAACGACTAATCAATATCATTTTCACTAAATATTACAAACATACCATTCGATAGAGCAAAGCAAGCCCTAGCAGATGGTGTTCGAGGAATCGAGAAATTTTTGAAACGCGGAAAGCTATGAAAACAAATCTAAAAATTTATAGCTGCCCAAATCGTTCTGTTCAGAAAAATCGTACAAAACTCCAACTTGCTCAACATTGGCCCGTAGTAAACTACCGTCAGGGCATCTCCCCTGAGGCGGACCGGAGTTGATATCTTGGCGCCTCAGTCCAGCATCCGGCGAGCTATTGATCTGGATGCAGATCGCTTCCTGGACATTGTGATCAAGTGCCTTCTCGAGAAAAGAGCCACTTGAGCTGGTTTGGTTAAATGGGTAAGCCATTGGAATTACACGCGCGCGGCCGTGGTTCAATTCCGCCTAGCGACACAACTTTTGCTGCATCGCCGGGCAATCTTTGATAGCGGCCACTATCCAATCGATGATGACCGCTATCAAGGATTTCGCCTAGCAAACGTAAAGATAAAACAAAAAAGCATTTCGTTACGAACATTTTGCGACAAAACGAAATGGTTTGAACGTGAATTTAATAAAATGAACAGCTGAGTCCTCGTTTTGCACAGCTTTAAAAAAAACCAGTTAAGTTTACAAAAAAGAGAAGAATTTGTTTTTTTCTGTCTTACTCGCCAAAATCAGCTGTTCATCGATCCTCTCCTTTTCGGGCGCGGTTGTGCAACTTTGCGCCGATTTTGTCCGCAGTGTTAGGCAAATTGCTGTGTATTGTAAGTTACTCAGGAGCAACTTACGACGATTTTCTCTGCGTTTCCTCTTAAGCACACTATTTCTGGACATCATCGCTCATATCATCTCCCATGACCCGGCAGGGGAGATCATCTCCCTGCCGAACTTCACCTGAGGCTCACCTCTCAGGTGACCTTGCATGCCTACATGGGGATATGGGCGGTCGTCATTTTACTGGCAAAACCTCACATGAAGGTCTCAGGGGAGATCATCTCCCATGATCGAGCTTTACTACGGGCCATTATCTATTGCCTCAGCTGTGCATATGTGCACTTTCTGTAAGTTCTTCATGGCTAGAAGTTGAGATAATAACATTTGGTCGTTTAAGCAAAACTGATGCTTGTCCCGAGATAGATAAATCGGTAATACAAGTCTTTAAAAGAATAATAATATTTCAGCCTTCTCGAGGTGTTGGTTGTTGAGAAATATTGAATTTCAACTTTTTAAAAAAACCGAAAAAGGAAAACTTTTCGGATTTGTGGCCTACTTTTATCTTCAATTTCCATTTACGGAAAAAGTTACGGCGAATGTACTTATTATTTTGCGTGCATCTTAACTGTTCGGCAAAGCTGGAAGTGAAGGATCTTTTTAGATGGAAGTCTGATTTTTGGGTGTTCAAAATTTTACGATTTTTTTCTGCAAACTTCACATAGATGGAATCTCTTGCGATTGTTCAAAATATATCTTCAGGGCTCGCTTTGCTTTACCGAATAGTTTTTTTTCACATTTTTATATCTTCTCTGTAGCTTCAGGATAAGAAACATGTATTAATGTTGTATCAACCTGATGATTCTGAAGAATATAACCAGAGTGCAATTTGTCAACAAGTTTTATCGTATAGCTAAGTCTCTTTCCGAAAATTTACATGGATTTGCGTCCGAATTTTTGCCGAGGAAATGAATGCAACAAACCTGAGGTTTTGACTGCGTATGTTTGAGCTGTGAAATTCCTGCAGACCAAGGCCAAAAGCCTATATTGAGCACTGCTAGAATAGCGAAAGGTGCTCTAAAAAGTATGCAGAGTCTACCGTGAACTAGAAAACGCGACCTGTTTGACTTTGTACGTCCAGCTAATCACGCTTCAACTCAAGAAAACCTTAGTCCACAGGGTCTTAGTCTCTTGTTTTACAGAACAAATCTTTCTAGAAGTGGTTTCCTAGTTATGAACATGTAGATTCGAAAAGTGCTATTCTATATGAAAGGTGTCCACAAAAAATGTGCACACTGTTTGATTGCTAATAATTCTTTTGAATTTTTTCGTCGATCTTCAGGTCCATTCTGCAAAGCGGGCTTCAACTTTGACGCTGGGGAGCGTATCACAAATTGCTTTTCGTTACTGTATCTTACGGTAGGTACTTTCAGAGTCAATGCCATTCCCAAATAGACCATTTGATCAAAAAGATTCTCAAAAAATCTGGAAAATTGTATAGCTAAGTTACGCATGCTAGTTTCGCTTCACAATATTTCGCGAGTTTTTTATGTTTTTAACGGCATAACTCATGTGACAGGAACTCTAGAAAGTGCAAATTTTACATGAAACCAACAAAATGCCAGTGCACAAGAGTTTAACGAGTTTAACTTTCTCTCTGAGGCAAAATGTGACAGCCTTCTTTTTGGGGGAATGTTTCTCCTTACAATTTGGCTTTGAATACCTCATCGTGTTCCTACCGTAATTCCACAGTAATAGTTTCGCTTCGTACTGTAAATCAAGCCAAAGCCAGCTCTAGACCAATGTCTAAAGATCGGCGAAAGCCATTGAAGCAAAAAAATTATTGACGATCAAACCAAGTGCACTTTTTGTAATACCCTATAGATTGTGCACACCAAGACATTAAGTGATATGTGAATTCGGCGAATTAATAAAAGCCGGACGTTTCGTGTTCTGCAAAAAACAGAAACAAGAAATTGGAGCTCATAAAGGTCAATAGCGAATGTATTATGTTTCACTTTCAGAGCCACAGTCTTTTTTGTCAGTGACGAACCATCTCTGTCACACAGTACCTCGCCTTAGGTGACGAATATCATAATGCAGTATTAGTCTAACATAGGTAGCATCGACCCGAATGGATAGACGTATTTGCGGCGATCGCGACCTGCGCTTGAAACGTCGCTAGAACACGATTTGGAGGCGGTTCGCATTGGGAGAAGCATACTACCGCGCGTCGCGGGCTTCACTGTGACGACCAGTCCGTGCGGTTGATGAATCAATGTGTGATGGTATGAATGAATAATTCTTTCTGAAATGTTCCTCCTTACAAGTTCGCTTATCTGTTCATCCCTCTTTCCATTCAGTTCTTACCACAGTGTGATGAAATGAACGACCGATGTTCTAGTAGTACGATTTGCATCGCCGTGCATTGACACTTACCCATGCGACTGTACAGTTCAAGGATCATGTCTTCAAAAAATAAATTGCATTTTTCCAAGGTGGAAAACAATAGAAACTTCTGAACATGACTTTCAACGCTTGCGCTGTGTATGTCATCGGCTACCACATAGTTTTAGAAAAATCAAAATCAGTTTCAACACGGAGCAGGCAAAACATTTAATGTGGAGCACCGCGTCCGCGTCGCTGGAAGCTTTGCGAGCGCACAGCGATGACATGGAAGCAAATTGAGGGAAATGAAGAGACGCAGACTTGGAATCTTAGGTCTATGTATGTATACGGTATGATATACCGCAGCTGTGGAACAGGGCAACGCCGAACGGCGCGAACCGCGACGCGAACGCCAATCCAGTTTCCGCCTTAACCGAGTGGAAACGTATTGTATGTAGGTACTGCAGCTCACAAGTTATGCACGTAATTTTTGGAAAGTGGGAAAGAGCAAGTAAAACTAGCTCGAGAAACAAAATCGGTGATGAAGAAAAGCATCTTCTCGTTTAAATATTGATACAATAGATCGCCTATGTATACAGTCACTCTACTTCGTGGATTCAGAACATATAGCGACATGACCACTCCACCCCTCACACCGCTGGTGGACATACCAACAGCTGGGCAGCAATTAAAGAAAGATCCTTTTGGATCAGCAGAAATACGGGGCTACCATTAAACTTCGTTGAAGGTAACGCTGCATGAAATGATGCTCCGTATACGTGACGTTTGCGCGCCTGTTGTTTAACGTGCAGAAAATCAGTTAGGCGCAGATGCGGTGGTTTTTCGTATTTTCCAGCTGTAACTTTGCGCGGGGGGGGGGGGGGCGGTTATTTACATGTTAATTACGAACATGGTACTCATTCATTGTAGTAACAATAAATCAATCATGTTGAACTAGTCCTCTTTTCTCATCACATACAGAAGATCGTCTTAAAAAAGAACTCTCGCAAATACAAGATTAGTTTTAGAAATTTTTCTCAAAAATCTTTCGTCGAAATTAATCTAGACCCTCATTCCTTACTGAGGAGTCCTGGAGAGGGTCTAGAAACAAAAGTCCAAAGGAAGGGACGAAACGGAAAAACATGAACTTTTTTCATATTACTGGATTATGGATTTAGAGTGGGAATTAGAATTAGTTGCAGATAATCCCAGACAAGGTTTTTGGCCAGGTCTCTGCAATATTGTTCTCATATCGTGTGCCTACCGTAACTCCACGAGAAGACAGCAACATGCAAAAATAGCGCGATGATTATAATCAGCATGTAGAACAACTCCTTAGTTCGAGTTTGAACTAGATCCTCGTCACAAAATTAACATATCGTTCATGCTGTAACTAGGAAACTCGAGGACGTTCGCGTACCTCTGAGGTGGGCGCCAAACTGACCGTGACCTGACAGCCTCGCAGAATGTGAGAATGATAGAAAAGCCTTACCAGTGGAAAATTGTTTAGCTTACGCACGCCGATTTGATTTTTTTACAAGGTGACATCAAATGACAGTAAATGCGCTGCGTTGTGCTGGCAGGCAATCGGTCAGTCTGGCGCCTAGCTGATCACTTAGTTCACAATTGTGTTTCAACGCGTTTTTTAAGCTTACTGTTTGGAATTTGTAAGGATTCATGTTCGCGCTGTTATAATGCAGCTGCGTTTTTGAGTTAGTCACAGAATAACTGCTAACTTGTTGATTTGTCCGAATACAGTATTCTTGCACTACCAACAACATTTGCGCGTAAACGATAGTGATGCATAGTTATTTTTTACTCGCAAATCACAAGTAAAGTTGTTACATTCATAAACATGAAATCTGTTTGCGCGTGAAGTTGTCAACCGGAGGGTATTATATTAGCTGCCAAGTCAGTAAAGCGTAATGTTCTATCAAGCTGATGCTTTATTGACCAATCCTAATATTATGGAGGCTCTAAACAAAGCAGTCATTTGTGCGATATGTGATATGATCGAGACCTCAGCCCGCGTCCAACATTTCCAGAACTTGTCGACGTTCATAGTGTGCCGTAGCCAGCTCGCTAATGACGTAAAGAAGCACATCAGGTGAACCTAAACAGCATTGCAAAACAAGTGGGAAGACACGGGGCACCAAATTCTGTCAGTAAGAAAACCTGACGCAAAAAATCGTTTTTATGGGACAGGTACTAAGGTAAATTCTCTTGTGCCAGCGAAATTTCCCCAGTTAAAGGCAGTGTCCTAGCAAAATTTCGTTTTTCACTTTTCACCTTTTCAGACCCTTCTCGCCATGAGGAATCCGTATCTGGGCTTCTCAGCACATGCAAATGGCAAAACTGAGCTTCTTCCGAAGCTTTCCATGTCCGCAGTCAGGGGCACGTGAAAGTGGGCGGGATCCGCAGCGAGTAAGGAGGAGCGCAGACTCCGGGTATTTTCACTGGATGCGAACCTAGAAACCTTCAAAAAAAGCTCTTTTCGTCATTCTCATGGACAAATTTCAGATATGGGTTCCTCATGCCGAGAAGGCTCCGAGTAGGTGAAAAAGTGGACAGCGAAATTTTGCCGGGACGCTGCCTTTAAGGAGTCAATAAGCTTTGACAACAAATCAAGAATTCACAAAATCTTGGTATTATTTGAAACCTTCTAGTTCTAATAATTTAAAGTCTTCCTTACCATTGAGATTATTTCCAAGGACATTTCAGAAGATACAACAAGTTCAGATTTATAACTGATGACTGTATGTGAGCTTGGAGTTATCAGAAAATTTCGGACCTTCGAGACATCGAAGAATTGTAGAAGCATCATTTATAAACCAGTGGTAAATTTGCTAACCTTGTTATTACCCTGCCTTACCCGTTAACCTAGGAAGAAAAAATGATCCGGCTTACCAAGAAAATTACAACATGGTCCTTATGATAGAAAGTATATTTTTTCACATATGGTACCTGATCTTCCACATTTGCTGATTTATTTACGGTTCCATTTTGGTGTGATAATCGCTGTAAGAACAATTACATACGATTTTCTCACAAAAAATATTATTGATAGTTTTCTGCTTATCCTTTGTATCAAAAGCATCTATGAATCAATATCTCTTTCATGGCATGAGTAGAATCCTTTAGTTTTTGTGATTTAGACCAACCTGTTTGTAGGCCTGGCTCACTGGAGTTGTTATCAGGAGTCTCTTCATCATCATCAGTATGAACTCCCCCACTTTCTTGAAATCGTGTAGATTCAATCTTCAACACCAGACCGATAGGTGACTTTCCAGACCTCTATATCTCAATATGTCATTAACTTCGAGGATAGGAAATCAACTGCGAAATGCAAAACATTCAACGGTTTGATGAAGTGCCAAATCCGCTTTCATTTTTGGTATTCTTGTAGCTCGTGAAATTCCTAACTCATTTGTTTTAGTCTCTCTTTTAGCTTAAGATTTCGTTTTGCATTAGCTTTCGCTACTCTGAAAAATGCAAATTAGAAAAGAACATTGGATCAATAATGATAGGCATAAAATTTCCAAGTGAAATGTTAACTAAGTTCTTGATTTCAGATTGTATAGCAACACAATACAACAGTCCAATTGTTGTTATCCATTTACAATCAATTATGCGTTAATTAATGAATACTTATTAGATACCAATTATGTTCTGTCACACTTAAATGCAGTACTTACACAAATCTTCCGCTTCAATCATTTTGTCATGGGCCTTTTCTGGGGCCTTTCCGAGGCCCTGATTATTGATAGGATCTGCAAAATGTGCGAAATCGCAAAATACCCCCAATTTCTGGGATCCTGTCCTGAAGGCCCTTTTAGTCTCAGGGCGGAGCTCGATAGGGTGAGCGTAGCTTGATAGCACTCCCGCATTTTCCAGGACCATATTTTCCATTCAAAAGCCACATTGGAGAACCGGATCACGCAGATGCCCCTCTCCGGGGGCTCACTATTGGGTTAGTTACTACTAGGGATAGAATAGATTTTGCCTAGAGGCTGCCTTTAATCTATAACAAACGCGCTATTTGGTGTATCTGAAAAGCAGAAGCGCAACAGACTTTACAAAAAACCTGCACAGTTACCAATAACTTGGACCAAAATTACACTTTATCAAGCGAGCGTGTTTTTTTTTTGTTCTCTTCGCCACTATATGATCCGAAAATAAAAATTTATCTCATTGAGATTTGACTCACTTCAGCTTCTTCTTGTTCTTTGTTCTTCTCATGGAGGTTAATGCAGGCTTATGATAGAAACTTTCTAAGCCAACGCCGTTCTAAAATAAGACGTTTGTTCAAAAAAAATCTCAAAAAATCTGGAAAATTGTTAAGCTAATTTGAGTCGCATGCTAGTTTCGCTTCACAATTTTTCGCGAGTTTTTTCCTGTTTTTAAGGGCATAACTTAACTTGTGACAGGAGCTTGTCTGGAAAGTGCAAATTTTATATTTGAAAATTAGCGAAATGCCAGTGCAAGAGAGTTTGACTTGTTTGATTTCTCTCCGAGGCAGATGTGACAGCCTTCTTTTTGGGGAATGCCCTCCTTACAACTTTGCCTTGGAACCCTCTTCAAGTTCCTAACGTGATCCCATAGTAACAGTTTCGCTTCGTACTGTAAATCAAGCCATCAGCTCTAGATTAATGCCTAAAGATAGGCGAAAGCCATTGACCCAAAATAAAATCAAACCTAGTTGAATGATGATAATGATCAAACCAAGTGCACCCCTATAGATTGTGCACACCAAGACATTGAGTGATGCGTGAATTCTTGCAAATTAATAGAAGCCGGACGTTTCGATTTCGATTTTCACTCGAAAGTTCTGTAAGAAATTGGAGCTCATAAAGCTCGATAGCGAATGTATCATGTTTCACTATCAGAGCCACAGTTTCACCTTTTCATCACTGACGATCCATCTTTGTCACACAGTACCTCATCTTAGGTGACGAATATCATAATCGTCTAGTATTGGTACTTCTTCGACCGCAGGAATGGACGTATTGCGGCGGCCGCGACCTACATTTGAAATGTCGCTGGAGCGCGATTTCTTGAGGCGGTTCGAATTTGGACAAGCATTCTACCGCGCGTCGCGTGCTTCACTGTGACGACCACTCCATGCGGTTGATAAAGTGTGATGGCATGAATGAATAATTCTTTCTGGGAAATGTTCCTCCTTACAAATTCGCTTACCTGTTCATCCCCCTTTCCCGAACAATCCAGTTCTTAGTTCAGTGTGACGAAATGTACGGCAACAATTCTATGGTAGTATGATTTGCCTCGTCGTGCATTGACACTTACCCATGTCATTTTACAGCTCAAAGACCATGCCTTTAAAGAATAAATTGAATTTTTCAACAAGATGGAAGTTAACAGAAACTTCTGAACATGGACTTTTAACACTTGGGCTATGCGTGTCATCGGCTGCCACATAATTTTAGAAAACGCGTAAAATATGTTTCAACACGGAGAAGGCAAAACATTTCATGTGGAGCATCGCGTCCGCATCGCTGGAAGCTTGAGCACACAGCGATGACATTTTGGCAAGCAAAAACCGAGGGGAATAAAGAGACGCAGACCTTAGGTCTATGTATGTATACTGTATGATACAGTGCAGCTGCGGAACGGTGAAGCGCGGAACGGCGCGAACCGTTGCAAGGCGGACGCGACAGCCCAGTTTCCGCCTTACTCGGCTTGAAACTTACTTTATGTAGGTACTGCAGCTCGCGAGCTTATCTACATAATTTTTCGGAAAGTTGGAAGTAAGGTAAAACCACCTTGAAAAGCAAAATCGAGGATAAAGAATATCTTCTTGTTTCATTATTGATATTCGATAGATCGGTTATAGTAAAGTCACTCTACTTCACGGATATCGGACTTCTTAGCGACATGACCACCCCACCTTCACACCGCTGCTGGGTTTACCAACAGCTGAATACGCATTTAGTTTCCTTTCGGACCGTAGAATTTACCACCGAACTGAGGTGGCGCCGATGAAGGTGAGGCTGCATGAAATGATGCTCCGTATACGTGAGGTTTGCGCGCCTGTTGTTTAACGTGCAGAAAATCAGTTAGGTGCAGATGCGGTGGTTTTTCGTATTTTCCGGCTGTGACTTTGCGCAGGGGGGTTATTTGATAATTACGAACATGGTACTCACTCACTGCAGTAACAATCATGTTGAACTAGTCCTCTTTTCTCACCACATAAAGAAGATCGCTACAAAAGAAGTCTCTCAAATATAAGATTAGTTCTTGAAATTTTTCTCAAAAGACTTCCATCGAAATTAATCTAGACCCTCTTTCCTTACTGAGGAGTCCTGAAGAGAGTCTAGCAACAAAAGTCCAAAGGAGGGGACAAAACGGAAAACATGAGCTTTTCATATTACTGGATTATGGAGTTTCACTGGGAATTATAATTATTTGCAGATAATCCCGGACAAGGTTTTTGGCCAGATCTGCAATATTGTTTTTATATTGTAAGCCTACCGTAACTCCACGATAAGACAGCAACATGCAAAAACAGCGCGAAAATCATAATGAGCCCGTCGAACAACTCCTTAGTTCGAGTCAGAACTAAATCCTCGTCACAAACATCTGAGTCTCATGTGTTTTTTGCTTTAAAAAAAATTAACACATCGTTTATTCTGTGACTAAAAAACTCGAGAATCTCGGACCTCTGAGGTAAGCGCTGACTAACCGTTTGCCTGTTTCAGCAGGACCCGGCGCAAGCTGGTGTAATTTGGCGTCATACTGAACGGAAATCGAAGTGGCGTCTGCGATGTTCGCAATTACAGTAGTAAAGGGATGATAAAACAGCCCCGCAGAATGAGAGAATGATAGAAAAGCCTTACCAGTGAAGAATTTTTGTATAGAGAAACTACGCACGCCGACTTGATTTTTCTACAACGTGACATCAAATGACAGTAACTGCGCCGCGTCCTGCTAAAGCATCTGGCGCCTACCTACCTATATAAGTTCACAATGTGCTTCAACGCGTTTTTTTATAGTTTACTTTTTGGAATTTGTGAGGATTCTTGTTCGCGCTGCTATGACGTGTACAATTGCTTGAGTTAGTGACAGAATGATTGCTAGCTTGTTGATTTGTCCGAATAAAGTATTATTGCAATACCAACAATGTTTGCGCGTAAACATTGTAACGCGTGCTTCATGGCTATTTTTTACTCGCAATCGCAGCCAAAGTTGTTACATTCACACATGGAATCTGTTTGCGTGTGAGGTTGTCACCACCGGAGCGTATTGTATTAGCTGTCAAAGTACAGCGTACATGTTCTATCAAGTTGATGCTTTATCGACCAATCCTAGCATTATAGAGGCTCAAAACAAAGCATTCATTTGTGCGATATGTGATATGATCGAGACGTCAGCCCGCGTCCAACATTTCCAGAACTCGTCGACGTTCATAGTGTGCCGTAGCCAGCTCGCTAATGACGTAAAGAAGCACATCAGGTGGTACCTAAACAACACTGCAAAACAAGCAAGACAGGGAGCATCAAATTCCGTCAGTAAGTAAGCGTGACGCAAAAAATCGTCTATATGGGACAGGTACTAAGGTAATTTCTCTTGTGCCGGCAAAATTTTCTCAGTCAAAGGCAGTGTCCCGGTAAAATGTCGTTTTCCAGTTTTTCACTTTTTCAGACCCTTCTCGCCATGAGGAATCCGTATCTGAGCTTCTCAGCACATGAAAATGGCGAAAATGAGCTTTTTCCGAAGCTTTCCAGGTCCACATTCAGTGGATACGTGAAAGTGGGCGGGTCCTGAGCGGGGGAGGGGCGCAGAAGACCTCCGGCGTATGTCCACTGGATGAGAACCTAGCAAGCTTCAAAAAAAGCCCTTTTCGTCATTTTCATGCGCAAATCCCAGATATAGGTTCCTCATGCCGAAAGCTCCGAATAGGTAAAAATCTGGACACCGAAATTTTGCCGGGAAGCTGCTGTAAGGAGTCAATAAGCTTTGGCAACAAATCGGTTCACGTGATCTTGTTACTATCTGAAACCTTCTAGTCCTAACAATTTGAAGCCATACTTGCCATTGGGGTTCAAATTTTTAACTGATGACTGCTACGTGAGCTTGGAGTTATCAGAAAATTTCGGACCTTCAAGATATTGAAAAATTGTAGAAGCATCATTTATAAACTAGTGCTAAGTTTGTCAACTTTGTTATCACCCTGCATTACCCGTTAACCTACGAAGAAAAAATGATCGGGCTCACCAAGAAAAGTACCGAAACATGGTCTTTACGATAGAAAGTATATTATTTCACATATGTACCTGATCTTCCACATTTGCTGACTTGTTTGCGGTTCCGTTTTGACGTTGATCATCGCTGTAAGAGCAATTACACAAGATTGATCTACACAAAAAAAATTTTGATACGTTTTTTGCCTATCATTTGTACCAAAAGCCTTATGGATCAAAACCTATTTCATGGCATAAGTGGAATCCTTTAGTTTTTGTGGTATAAACGAACCTGTTTGTATCCCTCTCATCATCCTGGCCTGGCTCACTGGGATTATCATCAGGAGTTTCTTCATCATCACCAGTATCAACTCCTCCATTTTCTTGAAATCGTGTGGATTCAAGCTTCGATACCAGATCGACTAGGTGACTTTCCAGACCTCAACATCTCAATACATAAATTTCAAAGAAGGTCAAAGGCGAATTGCAAACCATTCAACTGGATTGAGGGAGTGCCAGATCCGCTTTCAATTTTTGGTATTTTTTGTAGCTCGTGAAATTCTTCTCTCATTTGTTTTAGTCTCTCTTTTAGCTTACGATTTTGTTCTGCATAAGCTTTGGCGACCCTGAAAAACTGGAAATTAGAAAAGAACATTGGATCAGTGATTATAAGCAGTAAAATTTTCAAGTAAAAACAGTCAACTATGCTGTAAAACTCATCTCAGATTGCGTTGCTACATAATACAACATTATATAGATACATAACATCTCATTGTCAATATCCATTTACAATCAATTATGTGTTACTCAATGAATAATTGATAGAAACCAATTATGTTTTGTCACTCTCAAAAAGAGTATGCACACATATCTTCCGCTTCCATGTTTCTGTAATCTGGGTTCTTTCGGTGGCCCTGATAAAAAATAGGATTTGCAAAATGTACAAAACCCTGACAACTTCGATTCCTGGGACCCTGCCCTGCAGGCGCAGACAACCTTTGACGTACAGATGGGTGGGGTTTAACAGGGTGGGCGTGGCTTGATAGAACTTTCGCGTTTTTCAAAACCATTTTCTCTTTTCAGAGGCCAATTTGGAGAGCCAGATCAACGCAGATGCCCCTCTCCTGGGGCTCGCTATTGGGTTAGGTACTACTAGGGATAGAATAGATTTTGCCTGGAGGCTGCCTTCAAGCTATAACAAAGGCGATAGTTGGTGTGCTTGAAAAGAAGAAGCGCAATAGACTTCAAAAAAAGCTACACAGTTACCAATCACTTGGACCTAGAGTAAAACACGCATTTAGTGACCTTTTATCGTTCTCTTCACCACTATATGATCTGAAAATAAAAAATTATCTCATTGAGATTTGACTCACTTCAGCTTCTTCTTGTTCTTCTCATGGAGAACTCGTATTTGATTCGAAAGCTCGTTTTCCTCAGCAGTTTTACCTCCCGGACTCGTTTCTGTACGTGTAATGATTTGCACAATTGGCTCTGCTTTGCTTTCGCTAGATCGCAGCCTAACAAAAGGTTTATTTACATCTCTAATTCAAGGGAAAAAAACTTCTTAAACGTACTCTTTAGCCGCAGCGTAGAATTGACATACAACATTTATGCAAATGAACTTTACAAACCTTGGTTTCGAACGGCTTCTTTTCTTTTGCGACGATCTGCTATTCGACTGAGAACTTGAGTTGGAGCTAGGTTGCTGATGACGTTCTGTAGAACGAGAACCAGATTGCTGATGACGTTCTGTGGAATTGGAACCAGACTGCTGATGACGTTCTGTATGTTCGATCTAAACTGTCTTTCGCTTGCAAAAATAAATTTTGGGCTAACAAGAAAAGGGTGCATTGTTTGATGATTACAAAATCTGCTCTAGATAAGTTGAAATTTACCTTAGGAAGTTTCGCACCAGTATATATTCTAATTTCTCTTGACAGGCGTTGTAATTTAGTATTTAGAAGGCGATTGTCCAGTGCGAGCTGTGCATTGGCCTGAATGATAAATTATTAGGTCGTCCCGAAAGTTCTTCCGCACCAAATTTGAAAATTCATAATTTCTGACTTCTCCAAACGATTAAACTGCTTTTTATTTCTAGTGAAAGAGTAAGCAGTCATGTTCTTTATAATGACGTCTTAGCTGCTTGCTAACCATCACCCGTTGCATAGGTAGGAGCGGTTGAAGAAAATTAGTCAAAATTCGAATTTTCTGTGTAGGGTCATAAGAAACCTGAAACGTGCAATAAAAATCTGAGCAGCTGGTACTAAAGGTTTTATTACCTGCTCTTTTTTAACTGTGCAAAGTTTGTGCTGATTGAACGCCTCTATCAAAAATTCTATTTCCGAGCAAGCAATACAAAAAGGCAATTTTGATTTATTTTGGCATTTCTCTCTCTTTTCTCGTAAATCATAACTTTTCATAGAAATGTTCAACCAGCCCAAGGTTTGCACAGTTAGAAAGAGCAGATAATAGAACCTATGATACCAACTGCTCACATTTTTATTCCAAGTTTCAGATTTTTTATGACCCTACACAGAAAATTCGAATTTTGACTAATTTTCTTCTATCGCTCCTATCTGTGCAATATATGGTCAATAGTTAGCAGCTAAAATGTCGTTATAGAGAGCATGACTTATTCTTTCATATAAAAATAAATGCAGTCACATTTGGAAATATCAGAAGTTATGATTTTGAAAATGGTGCGACAGAAGTTTCGGGCCAACCTAATATGTTCCCCAAGTGCTTCCAAATTTTTTCATGACACAGTTTGCAAAACCCTTTCTAAGAATTGTCTCACAAGAAAAAAGTTTTACATCACATCCTGCTGCCTTCTTCGAGGCTCAGATAAATCAAGCAGATTTTACATCCAATATAGTGTGCTTGCGGTGACAAGATTGCGCGGCAAAATTGGCGCGTAAACAAATAGCCACGTCTGTAATGCCGCCCGCTTGCGCTCGCAAAAATGCCGACATTGCTGAGATGGCTATTTGTAGATGCGCAAATTTTAACGCAGGATCTCGGCTCCGCAAGCACACCACATTAAGCAGCAAATCTATTAGACTGTAATTATGCCACTTTTTACCTTTTTAGCCTTCAACAGCTCCTCCCTCATGTCGTCCAACATCTCCTGACGCGGAGATCTACCATACTGGTAATTTTTAGACCCATATGTCATCATATGTACCTTCGGATAAAGTTCACATATTACGAATAAGGCAGTAGAAGAAAGTGGCCGTGGCCTCGGCCTAGTTCGTTGTATTCCAACGCCTAAACTTTATTTTTGTTCATGAAAAACAATTTGAAAAAACATAAATGCTATCAGTACAAGGAAATCTTACAAGTGGAGCAACGTCTCACTCTGATATTTGATCAAATTCAAAATAGGAAACGACTGGGAAAAAAGGCCAGCTTAAAAAACAACAAACTATGCGAACAACACAGTAGTAATTTTTTTTATTTCAAGAAGAGAAATATTATCAAATTGTTTCCCAAAAAGAAACATGCATTCTGGTATGTAAATTTGGCAAATTGTTTTGGATAATTGTGCTAAGTATCTCACAAAATTTGCACCGTTTTACTGCCATTTTACAATAAACCTGATGGACTACGCAAATTACAGATCTGTGCAAACTATCTGAAAGATAACTTTTCCGCGTTTAGATCCTGTATTTCAAGGAAAGTAAAAACTAAATGATCATTTGACAGTCAACAAATAGCCAGCACGACAAGTCATTTTTATCAAAAGAAATCCCCTAAAATCGAATGAAAAGAATTTTCAAAACTCGTCGATTCCCATTTATTTAAACTTTCTTTTGATACACCTGCTCTTGTCATAGAGTCAAACCAGAAAAAAGGTACGTTAATCTATGAGTAGCCAAATTTATAAGCAAGAATTCCAGTTATTAGAAGGAAAGAACAACAAAACCGTAAATGTTATGCGCAAAATAAAATAAGGTAGAGCTTCTATAAGCTCAATAAAAATCGTCAGACTTCATCTAAGAGCATAGAAGATTATATGGAACCGAAAGCTTCTGATATAGGATGGTAATCTAGTAACCCCTATTCAGTAGATGTTTTACAGAAAGTTCTTGTATGTATACAGCTTTTGTATGCAGCTTCACATATTTTATTCAAAGGTATTGAAAATCTTAATTGGACTTCGAAGTAAGCATAAAAGCCATAAAAATCAGCAACCGTGCAAATCGAGCACTTTTACTTTGCAGGGCGTGAAAGAGAGTACGTGTTCACTGACCATAACATCCGCCCAAGTTCACTTACTCTCTTCCGTTGAGTGCTTGCGTCGCGTAAACTATGTCTGATAATTGCTGTGTAATGAAAATGTGGACTATGGAACCATGAAAAGCTCGTACCACTTGAGTAGTTGTTAAACATAGAAAATTAATGGTAATGATCGATAGAATAAGGAGTTATGAAGGCCCACACGAAGATGAGTGAGGTGCGAATCAGAATGCAATACGCACACGAACAGCTTTGTTCGTCACCATGACAACACTTCCACAACCTCTTCATTGAAGCGCGGGTGAAATCAAACAGCATTTAATTATTTGCTTCAATTAGGTGCACTATAACTTGATTTTACTTTGATTTACCCAATTAGTCTATGAACCGCTGAAGACAGTTTCAACTATGAACTGAGAGAAGTAAGGAATCCATTTCAACAGTGAGTCACCAGTCAAAAGTGGAAATGGGCGAAGTCCAGACTGATCTCGAAAGTGCAAACAATTGACACGAAGTTTTCGTGTAAATGGGAAAGTGGAGTTGATTGAATGTCCATATGAATGAAAGCAAAAAGTTTTCAATAAAGGCTATGCTTGTCAAAAAAAAGTCGACGTTCAATTCAGGTGCAGCGTAAGACAAAAAATTCCATCTGAACTTTTGAGTGGCCGAGATAGTACAGCTTCGCCCATGCCTTCTGAATTCTCTTCCCCCCCCCCCCCCCTAACCTCCCATTTGCATTTCTCGTCCATTCAAACTATCTATCTAGTCTTCATTTCAGAAAAAAAGAGCAGAAGACAGGGCACAGGGTTTCAAAGTTCCAAACAACAATTTCTTTTGGCATGTCAACTAAAAAGGGTAATTACCAAATATCATCGCCTCTTGAAATGTTCCTGAATGATGAACGGCCTTAATCTTAAAATTATTTGGTGCCATGAAACACCTAATAAATACAGACCTATTCATTCTCGCTTGAGATAAACTTTGAACGTACGAGTGATGTATCCCAAGCAGGGCTCGGATGGCACCAGGGAATTTTCAAAACGAAGTCCCCCTTGATTTTCGCTAAGTTTCACGGAGTCCCCCTTGACCCTAAACCCTAAACCTAAAAAACCCCCAAAAAACGAAACGTCGCAATTTGTCGACAAAAAACGATATCCCCATTGCTTTTTGTCCCAAAAACGATGTCCAGCTTGCCCCGTGCCACCTGGTGCCAGGCCCTGATCACAAGATAAGCTCAGTGACATCATTCTGGTAATAAGAACCGCTTTTCTTTTCCCACAAATTTATAATTCCAAGTGTCACACTTTTCACGTCACTATGCAAAATCCCATGAGCGGCAAGCTGTTAGCATCAACACGATGGTGAAGACATAGAACACGTAATTTCTTGAAAAATCATTTATCTGTCAGAGCATGCACCCTCCGCGAAAGTCAAGTCACAAGAAGTACTCACTCAAGTGAATTACCCTATCACACTTCCACTTCTTATGTCGAATTTCATTTGCAAAATGCAACCGAAGAACCGCCCATGAAAATCTGCTTGAAAGGCATTACTTCCACGGGTTAACACAAAACAGATGATTAGCGTTTGGATTGCTAACGGCCAAAAAACGATTCAAGTTTCGGCATCACTACAAATCTAGGTACAAATTTAAAAAAAAATTTTCAGCTAACAAAAGCCACAAAATTAGGCTCGTGACGACTGCCTGACTACTCTGTGTCGTATTGGATGCAACGCAGTGATATCATTTGAAAAAGTGGCAATATGTCTTTCATGCACCATTCTAGCAAAGCAGTTTAAAAATTTTATTTCATATAATCTTTTTCACAATCTCACGCAATTTAAGTCCTCTTCGTGCGTGTTGGAGTTGAGCGGCAGAGAACTCTACCAGGTCCAAGTATTCGCTCCTCTATCACAGGGTCAGGATAATACGGGATGCGGCTTTTTGCAGAAACAATCTGCATTACATCACAAATTGATTAGGAACAATCCAATTTCTATACCTAACCTGACCACTGGTGTACATCACTCTTCCAGGATTGATCGGATCGACCAACTCGGAAAGAGAATCGGCCTGAAAGAAACAGACTGAACACAAAACCCCCCAAATCAGACATCAATCAAAAGCACTATCCAAGACTCAGCTAGATACCATGCGCAGATCACAGGAAGAAAGAAGGGGCATAGGGGACAGAATGAAAGAAAAGATTAGTCAATATCTAGTTGAATTCTTCGCTTTGAAGGATAGGAATTGGTCACAACTAAACGTAGCGAATAAAAAATTGGTCAAAATAACAAAGCAAAATTCTTAACTTCCACGGAAATTAGTGTAAAACATTGTTACAATAAATAAAGGCGAGGTATCTAACTTGCACGTAGAAATTTTATTACTCTCTACATGACAAACATCACCAAGCAAAATAAAACGTTGACTCAAAATATTCGAAAAGGATCATCTAACAACAGACCTGCTCTTTGGTCATACATGGACGGCGGTCCAAGTCAACTACTCCTTCTGGTGCACGATGTAATTTTTCGCAGTAACCTTCCATTAAATGCACCCGCAAATCCGTACAAAAGAATGAACCCGCTCCGCATAAAGAACAACGAAGTCGCATTACTCGTATATGTGTTACCATATGTCGACGTCCCTCCTGTAAACATCAAAGCTAGCAGCAATTTGTCTACTTTGAAAAAAAGATATATTTTAGAGACAATTATGCCATTACACAACCGAATTTTGCATAAAGTCAGAAAAAAAGAGATAATTTCATATTTCATCCAACGCCAACCTTGAGGTTCGGCACCACTTCGTTGCATTGTGAACAAATGTGCTTCCCGTCTGGTTCATCAGGATGGATTTGTTTGAGAGAAGAAAAAAACAATTGCTTCTGTGCACTAGACAGATAGACGGGAACCATAGCGAGATCGTCCACCTTGCTTGGCTTTCCGTTTTTGAAGAGAATCTGAACGCGATGCATATAGCTCAATATGTAAGCGAAACTTCGACTGTTCTAAAAAGTAAGCACACTTCTAGTTACAGATACGAATTTTGACAGGAAACTCAAGAGCTCTGCATAAGTGAAGTAACCAACCGTTACATTATCCTCTACGTCATTTATTGCATTCAAATTCTGCTTGCGTCGATTCGAAAGGTTCCCAACAGAGTCCAATAAATTGGCTGGTGATCGTCGCTGTCGAGTCACTTTGACCCTAAACAATTTTTTTTCTCCTTGCTATGAAAATTACGCTAAACTCGCCCACAAGTAATACTGAAGCACACGAAACTGAAAACTAGAAGGCAAAAAACATACGAAGTGTTGTGGGTGTCCTTTGGTAATGTAGGAGTAGACGTACCGCTTTCATTGCTTTCACTTCCCACCGACTTTGTCCTAAAGCACCTGAGAATAAATGGTGTTTCGATTTGTCGTCTACACTATGATGGGTCTAGTTTTCAAAAACATTATAAGAGACCACAGATGTGCTCAGAGCACCAAACATATCTGAATAAAGATAGATGTCAGATCTGTACGCTGGAAGTGTAGGATACTTTATATAGAGTCCCTTAGTGAAAAAAATTAAGTGCTTGAGCAGCTAGAACCCAGTGAGCTCTTACACTCTAGGTTCATACTGATCCGAAAGTTCCGAAACAGTTTTTCCGGAACTTACGGATCAGTATGAACCCAGCCTTAGCAGCAGGAGCTACACCTGAAGAAAAAATATTCAGCAAAATAGAACAAAAACTCACGACGAATGGGAAGGAACCGTTTCTGCAGAGTTATAAACGCGCAAGACTGGATGATCTGTTGTGCTTTCACGGCGATTCTTAATTTTTTTTAGATGAGCAAGGGAAAACAATGGAACAAATAGTTTGAGTAATAAACTATCCAGACCAACCTTCCTCTCATCAACAATGACAAAATCTTCATTATCCATCCAGTCCGGTCTCTTACGCAATCTCGATGACTTCGTACGAACCGTCGTAGGATGTGGAACAGCTGGCTGCTAAATTGAAGATATCCAAGTTTGATGCTTTCCAAACAGTATGCAGGCAAAACGCATGAAGAGAAATGTCAATGAAATCTCACTTCTTCGGATAAGAGATCGGAAACGGTAGTGACCAGACGTCGCACAACCTAAAAAGGACAAGGATTGGGCCGATCTCCAATGAGAAGCAGCGTAAAAAAACTTATGTTCAGAAAAGTTCTTGACTGTGATCCCGGATATCTTTTGATATAATACAGGGTGATCATGGCGCATAATACCTACGCAAGAATAAACTGTTGATTTCGAACGCGTCGATTACAGGGCAGACAGAAGGAGGACCTGTCGGTAGCGCTCTAAGCACTAGTCGTACAGTAAGCTATATTCGCGTATAAGACCATGTGAGCGATGGCTGTGCAGAGCTAGTACCCTTATTTTGCAAGTCGACTCTATTTTTTCTAGACGCGAGCAGCCCGAACATATCAAGGGTTACACCCTAAGATCCTCTGCTGTGCTGCGCTTTACCTAAGAGAATTGTGCATCGTAGATGGGAAATCGAGAATGCAGAGAAATCATCTGTGATTCGAGAACACGGGAAAATTTTGAAGTGCTACCGAATGTACTTAGGATGTTAACAAAAAAGACAAAATTTTTCCTTTAAACCAAAAGCAAGCCAACGTACTTCACTAACATCACTTGCCACTGTATCAGAACGTGCCACCGTGGAACTGGAGCTTTTCTCAGGGGTGTGTGAAGACGAACTAAGCGGAGAGCTGCGACGCAATTTCGAGGAACTTCTGGAGTGATCCTGAAACAGACAAAATAATGTAGGAAACCCTGCTGAAGAGTTTGAACACTTACGCTTTCTTTAACATAGGTCTCAAACTCATCATCTCTATAACGTGCAGGGATTTTTCGCTTACGTCGTTTCTGTAATAAGAAGGTACGACGACAGTTAAGCAGAAAAAAACAGCAGTATTATTGTCGATTCGTTAACCGCATGACTGCGCAAACGTTGCGGACCACGCGCAGCAGTTCAATTGTTGCGCTAGTACGACTTGTACTATGGCGAAATTGTACCGAAACAAGCATTTTACCTCGCGGTGCGTGCACAGCAGATGTCCAGTCCGTGCGGTCAACGAATCGACGTTATAAACAAGAAACAACGTATTTAGTGCGCAAAGCTGCATATAGTAGAGAACACCGCATTTTTACAATGAGCACTTCGTACTGCTCCTCTACAGATTTACTTCCAGTAGCTGGTCATTAAATCCACTAGAACTCAAAAGCAGCGTCCAGGCAAATCTGGACATATGGGGATCTCATGTGGACAGTGATTTTGGCACAATGCAAGTCATCCGATAATACGATCTTGGGACCCAGTCTGGAGGCGCATAGTCTCAGCCGTTAGTGAGTCATTTGCGCTGTCGCTTGGGCCGTGCCTTGGTTAGGGCCCCAAAATTATTTCCACGTAAAGCCCCCATAGGTCCAGATTTGCCTGGACGCTGCCTTCAATATCGGGTTTGAGCAATGGGCAGGCGAAGCGCTATCAGCTACAGCCACTATGCAGCAACTACTTCGCGAAAGCTACTCTAGAGGACCCGACATCGCCGAAGAAAGCCCAAAGCGACAGAAAGAGCCGGAACGCCCCCTTACGCGCGCAAATTTTGGCGCTAGAGTATGTGTGTCAATTGCGCAAACGAATCTTTTTGCTTCATCTGTCGTCTACACATCAAAAAAATGTCAGATCTACCAAAAGTTCCACGCCAGATGAAACAGGGCGTTTCGGCTCTTTCTGGAAATACGACGGGTCTCTAAAGAAAAGACTGTAGCCTCACCCGCATTGCACAAGCACTCAGTGGCTTTTCTTCATCACCAGATGCATTGGAACACACAGTATTGCTTCTCTCTTCTTTATCGTCGATATGTGGCGACAACTGATGCAGTGGTTGAGAAGGCGAGCTATCACTACAGGAGATCTCCGGCGCAGGAGAATCACGAATGCTAGCAACTTCTTCCTGATTTTTTGTGTCCTCCGGTTCCAAAACTGGCGGGCCATCGAAACCGTTCTCTTCACTTACCTAAGGTACAAAAGGATAGGTGAGGACTTCAGACAGTTCGTTAAGCAGACAGGTAACTTACATCGTTAGTTTCGCAAGTTTCTTCTGGATCTGGACTAAGACTGCGCGAGCGTATGCAGATGTTAGGAGGTTGCTCACCGGTCTTCTGTAAATCAAGATACTCACTAACTGTTTGAATACATTGTACAGCCCAAAAGGAGGAGAACAAACCCCTCTTATACGTTTTCCCTTCTTCTTGGCTAAAGCTTCGCCTGCTTCTTTCTTGCGAAAAGCGAGATGCTCTAGCTTTACCCTAGCATGCTTTCTTTTCACGTGTGCAATGAAAGGAGCAGAGCTATAAGTAAGACACTTCTCTTGAGACTGAGCAATATCTCTCACACTTACGTTATGAACTTTTTCGGACAAAGAAGGCAAGGTATTGCATTCGAACCTTCCTCACGAACGGTATGTTTCATGGACATATGATATGCCAATGCCGAGGTGCTTCCGAATGGCGCTATGTCCGCGCAAGATGTGCATAAACAGCGACAAGCAGTCGGCTCCACCATGTTCGGGAAATATTTCAGGATTCGTTCTATGCATTCAACCTAAACAAGTCAGAAGTCTCGTATCAAACAATGATGGACATCGACATACAGCTTCCTTCACTGACAATGAGAAGAGATTTTACTAATATAGGACTACTCTGACAAGGGCCTACTCTGACATTCTACTAAAGCAAACCCTACGAAGTTTTGCATTCAACAAATTCTCAATAACTTTGAATCAGTAATGCCCTGATGTCAAACTGACCTCTTCTTCTGATACCGGTCTAGTAACGTCATTTTTCAAACGCATCCGCAGATTCATACTGCGATATCTAAACGAATCAAACTTGAAGTAGATTAGACACGAGTTATGGAGAGCTAAAGATATTGATATGATACTATGTGAAGAGTCCACTGCTTCACTTTATGAATCACGTATAGAGTTATTATAAAATTACCACATTCACTAGAATCAAAAAAGAAGAGAATAACTTCAGACAAAACACAAGGGCGGAAAAGCAGAAAAAAATGTAGAGAAAAATATGCATAGTAGCTGGTTACCTGGCCGCATTGACCTGAGGTCGTAGGAGTAAAACTTTATCCGGGGGTAAATCGGAATCGTCGTACATCATGGTAGGCAAACAGATCTACAAATGACAATGTTGTTCGATATTCACCGGACAAAGTAGATAATTTTTGGAACAAACCCGTTGCGTGCCATCACGATCTACTACAGCTACCACCTCCCTGCGATGACTTGGAAGAGTGTGGACGAACGCTGAAGCGGAAGGCTGAAAAGTGCTATCTTTTAGAACTCAATATAAATAACGATAAGAGTAACGGATAATGGAAAGGCAATGAGGATAAAGTTTGGGAACAAAAGTTCAGGGACACAACAGAGCAGAACTTACATCGTCGCCTGTTATCTCAGTGACTCCAATTTTCTTAAAAACATGCTTCGCTATATTCGTGCGTCGAAGTCCCACCTTCTTTGGAGATGAAGGCAGTGAGCTTTCTAAACTTGGTGCTATGTTTTTGCAATAAAGCACGCAATTTATTAAATAGGTGGAAGCAACAAAGTTGAATGAAATGACTCTGAGGTGACCAAATAGGGTTATATTGTTACTTGTGGGTTCGGCTATAGGGTTATCTTGTTAATTATGTATGCAGGTCCAAGCATGGAAAGCATTTCATAAATTCTGAACCTGCTATAAGAATAATTTCAAATGTAGGGCTGCTACTCTAAAGTTAGGCAAATTGAGCATCGCAGTCTTGGATAATGCCAGACAAATTGAACGACTCTGTTTCAACGAGTAGCTTGCTCAGCCTTTTCAGATACATTTGATAAGTTGGAAATTAAACAACAAGAAGAAAGAAGTCCAAACTCGAAAATAAACATAACCACTGATTATGCTATGAGATGAATGCTTCTTGCCATGCACAATTAATAGAAATTTCCGAAGAAAGTGGATACAGAATCACTGGATAAGAGAAAAAATAATCTAACGAACCATTGCTCTCCTGACATTCCACTCTGCAAAACCCCCGCTTATGGGAGAAGAAATTGACAAAACTCCGAAATATACTTTTGCACGCTCTAAAACATACAATCAAAACATCTACTTTTGCGCAAAGAATAGCTTGTACTAACCTGCACTCAAGCATGACGGAACATTCTTTTTCAAAAAGAGTTCGGACATCCTCGCTACAAGAATCCAGGTAGGCTTGCAGATCGAGAACACCTGAAGATACTGAGCAATGAGGTGCTCGTTACAGACGATGCTTCATAATCAGTGCTTGACACTACTAAATTTTACTGCAAATACTATTGTATATTTATAACGAAACTCTTCCAAGATAAGACAGGAACATGCTGACTCATCACGTTTAAATGATTGGCAATTTTGTCTTATTGGCCAAGCACCGTCTACTACTTCACTAAAGGACCGTTTTGACAAAGAAAACCCATACCGATATCGGATGCGACAAGCGCTTAATCAAGGACAGTAGCCATGAACTTACCTGATTGTGCAATTGGCGGCATCCACTCGCATAAAACACGCTAACAATAAAACTTGACTAGAACGGTAAGAAGTACTGGCAATCTTTTGAGCAGGGATCACACCGACCCTGCTCATCAACCAAGAAACTGAAACAACAAATGTAGCTTACTGTAGAAAAATCGCACATCAAAACTTCGATCAACGCTTTCGAGGAAAAAAAACCGCAACCGGACATTAACAGACATCGGGGCAACCGTGAAAGAGTATGTATAAAAAAATTTTCTCAAATTATGAGAAAACCTAATAGTTACTTCAAGTCGAGCAATAATGAATTCATGTTTCCAAATAATGACTACGCCTCCCTCATCCATATTAGTACAACTAAATTCAAGGACCATTCTGTGATGATGAGCATTCAAACCGAAGGCTGTCTTCAATGATAACGGAAATGTATGCTTATTTTTTGAAAGAAGCTAAAGAGAAAGCGAAATTCGGCTCTATCTTATGAACTCGCAATTATGGATATCTCGAGGCCGCTGTGGATGCAGAGCATAGATCTGAAGTGAGCGTGGGGTGGTCAAGGCTGACTGTTGATTAAAGCTCGGATCATGAGTTAACTACCCATACTTACGCAATACTCAAGCAAAGCTAAATGAAAAATATCTCCTAGATTTCCACAGTGTTTCTTATCCATTCATTCTAAGAGTAGAAGAGACGAGTACGCATTGCACACATTGTCAAAACAAGTTTGATCGTTTGTTTGACAAATTTCGTGATATGCCTCTTCTAGGACTGTTAATTACTTGAAACAGAAAAGAACAATTTCGAGCTTGTTTAGATGTGTCCTAGTCTTAGAATAAATTACACGTTTCGCGCAGGAAGCAACCATAAAAATTGCCAATACCATAACTAAACCCTTTAATAATCATAGAATTAGAAAGAGTTAAGGGACTGAAGATCAGCCGTGAAAGAAAAATGAAGTCTTTTTTACATGATGAAGCAAATGCTATACAAGCCTCAAGCACAGCAAGATTGTAGCATGCTTAACAAGTTCGACAGCTACACCTCTAAATTTGAAAAAAGACCAGTCTAAAGAAGGCTCACTACTGGAATGTAAATGTAGTGAACCTGGGTAATCGTCGCACCATTCTCATAACAATAAGAGGGGGTAACAAATCATGAAAGTTCATCCCAGAAATGAAATCAAACGCTAAAACAAACGGTTGAACAGATTTGCAATGCAGTTAGCGACTACAAGCTCGAAACTGGAAGCAGAAAATTTGTTCCGTGAAAGCAATATTCAGTATTTCTATTTCTAGGTTGGAGGATGTAGCAAAAACTTTCCGAATTCACAACAATTTTACAAGTAGATTTCAAAAACGACTCATGTTTGCCTGTGACTCGCTACCCAGACGGATAGAATTTTATAGTGTATTGTACCTACACAACGGCGGCTAGTACTGTGAAAATTTGAGTGTGTGTGTATAGTTGGACTATTTACATCTACAGTACGCCAAGTAGCACATCTGTAGCAGTTTGAGAGATTCCCATTGAAAAAGGCTTTCACGAACACGTTGGTACTCTTATCTGCTAGATACCAAGACGATCATTACTGTAGGCAAACACTAGCATCTAGGCATAGATACAGGATGCACAGATGTTAATAACCCCTGTAAACCACAGTCCGCATTCACGTACACTCGTCAAGTATTCATAAGGTAGCAGATCTAGAAGCAGAAATTCCAGAGAATTTACACTAGTAAGACTTACAGATAACAAATAAGAGAATGGGATCATCATAAGACCAAGATGAGTTACTAAAAAGAAATCACAAGCTCCCGTCAAACTTTTCGGCGCGACCATGAACTATTTCTGGAAGTAGTTTTGCTTGGAAACGCTGATGGCAGGGACAACTGAAGAGCGGATCACTAGAAAATTTCATCAATCCCTTATTCAAAAACTTAAACTGTTTCATCAAAAAGTTATTTTCATGTTACCTACAAAATTCTATTTGGGTATATAGCTAGGACGTACGGCTCTATGCTTCCAGAAATGCACCTTGCTTGGTTCGATGTAAATTCGCCTTTTTGTTCTAATTTTGCCTTTCAAAAAGCTACTTACAAGCCAAATGACCATTAACGTCACAGATAGGGTATAAGCTTCCTCTTCGCGACTAAAATATAGTAAGATCAAGTAAAACAATTACGTGTTCATCGAAAGTGTACAACCATCCAACGGATTTGTGTTATCTCGGAACTCTTCCTATCTAATGACGGAATGTTTTCATCAGATACGGTCGATTATGTGAGACTGAATCCTAAAGACCTGTGAATGTTCTTGTATTATTATTAATCGGCATGATACTTCAAATGAAGGATAATTTCTGCAAATACAGCGAAATGAAATGCCAATTTCTTACACTGTAATGATCAAAAAGTGATCAAAAAGAACGAGCACTAATGACTATGCCTTATATTCACCCTAATTTCACGACTACAGGACGCGGGGGGGGGGTTTCTAAAATCGACGAGCTCAAACATGTCAAAGGATTTCGTGACCAAAGGACCCTATACATCTGCATGTTGCCTGAAAATATAGCGCGATAATTTTCGTTTTCCAAAACGCAGCGAGGTGGTTGAGCGGCTTGCTTGAAAAATCGAAAAAGGTAACTCTTGTACTCGTGAAATCAGGGTACTATTCCCGAACAGAAGGAATTTCATTTGGAGTGCGCACACTATTACCACCGCGTCATCTGACTTCTCCAGCAAGTTCTTGCACTTCAGTACACAATCATAGACACCCGTACAGCACAACAAATCTCAAATCTCGAAAGTAGTTGTACCACAAGCCAGTCATAGCTCAGACCTAATCCAGAGCATGAAACATTACACCGAATATTACGCGTATGATGCTACAAATCCTTGCCTTTTTACAAAAAGAAATTTTGCCACTACTTGGAAGCTCATTGTGGAAGAAGTTATCGTAAATGCAATACACTCTCGTTCTAGTTCCAGCTCATGAGCTCATCAAAAGAAAATGCAAACAAACTCACATTCAGTTTGTTGTGAGAGCAGGGGATCCCACTGTACCAGAGACTTCGTGATGCAAAGCATAACTGCAGGTCTGAAACTGACACGGGCCTAGAGACTGCCTAGAGCTCTGGCAAAAGCTATTTTTGACTTGCAAACTAAAGGCGCTGATGGGGGTCGGTCCTCGAAAAAGATTCCAAAACAAAAGAAGTGTTTCAAAAAAAAGCTACATTCTATTGTGATTCAGACAAAAAGGGATTGGAAACGGTTAGACCTGCCTGGTTCCTTCCCCATTACTATTTCACTGAAAAATCTGTCAAATGTCTCCCCGATTGACTATAGCTAAAACACCCTTGTGAAAGAGGTCGCTCTGTGGCCGTATTCGACATACCCTGATGTAAAATATACCTTGAGAGCATACTACCTTGAGCCATTAACACGTAATTTCACGAGCATACGTACATGCATTGAGGAGCTACGAACATACCTTGAGGCAATGCAGATGCACTGGCTCAAGGTACAAAGTTTAGGTAAATTTCATCCACATGAAGCAAGGCAAAATTTACCTTGAATATGTATCTTGAGCCGGTGAATTTGCATTGGCTTAGGAACCGGTCACACTTTTCCTGTGATTCCTGCAATTCTTGCGATTCCTGTGATTATTGCGGGTCCCGTAACAATGTGTATTAGCGAAAAAAGAAACAATGTCTACTGAAACTGGCAAAGCGCTACCTAGTGCGGCACATCGGAAGTCGAGGAATCACAATGGAATAGTGTTTTTAGCTTAAGATACGTTCGTGAATACGAGTTGGTAGCTCAAGTACGCTTTACATATCCTGAGATAAGGCTGATTGAGCATAAGTGAATGCGGGTATGCTCAAGTATATTTACGAGGTATGTTGGTAGGATACAGCCACTGCTTATCTCATTTAAACCATGATTTTGAATGTTTAGCCCTTACTGAAAATAATTCGCACTCGAGCAGCATTCTCAGCTGGAAGCTGACCGGCAAGATGACACTCGCCACGGTCGCGAAGAAGTCACTTGCGCAGACCTGCTTTTAATTATGTTAACCTCGTTCACAAAAGTAGAATGTAGAACGAAAATGATTTTCGTCGTTCGCTTTTTCTTCTAGATGGAACGGAGAAAACAAACGTTGACGCGCTTGCGCTACACTTTCAAACTTCACGGGCTTGAACCCGATCAATGCCGGTGCCATTTACGCTTAAAGTTTGGACGCCCCTGAGGGACAGAGTCCGGTACGTAAAGCTCTCATCCATAACAAGTTGCGAAAAAAGTCATATCTAAAAGATATCAGAGTCTTCAGTATAGCTTTCAAGACATCAGTCAGAATGAAGGAGCTCCAGAAGAAAAGACGCGCTGATGGAGATGTAAGCAACTGACAACGTTACGAAAGCATAAGGTGGACATAGACTACAGGATAGAATTTGAGGTTCTGAGTCGCAAAGAAAAATTGGCCGTACTCCACTTCAATCATGTTCGCTCTCGTCTGACTTTCTAAACATTAAAGTCAACTACTGTCGGTACATGTCATCTACTCCACCAAGCGTTGCATGAGATGTGTATACCAAGCAGTGGTGCCCATGGTCATATTATTCCTATGCCTACAGTGCATGTGAATCCTATAATCCTATACCTGACAATTGCATTTATCAACAAACGCAGCTGACCTATGTTGTTCCACAAAACTAGCATCTATCCCGATTTACTATAATGAATATGAACTTGGGAGGCCTTGGGTAGGGTGAACAGTACACGATGCCAACCGGGAGAGGCGGGAAGGGGGGGGGGAGAGGTTCTACTCGGATTAAGAGAGGAGACGTCTCCACTTTTCTAGAAAACTTAGGAAGTGAGATTTGCTGCTGTGGAGGTCTTCTTGAAGTTTCTAAATGACCCATCTTTTCCTCCTTCCCTGCATTATGTCAAACATAGCCTACCAAGCATCAGGTAGCGAATGACACTGCTGATTACGCACAATGATTCCAGGCAACTAGGCAACGATATGCGCTGGGACAACGCAACAAATGCTTCCAAGAATGATTACAAGAACTAATGCAATTTGAAGTCTGCGAACCATAGACGAGGAGACAAAGGCATAGATACGCGCACGGTGAATGAGATCTACCAAACTGTCTCGTGTTGCGTTGACGTGAGAGAGGGCACGGTGTGCAACCGCGTACGGCAGTTGCCACGATTTTTGGAATAGCTCAATTTCTTGACATATCTGTACTGTCACTTCTTTCTGAGAGCTTGCATTGAGACAGAAGTACTCTTTATTCGTCTGAAATGAGATCTCGATAAACTCGATTGAGCTAGACGACTGTGGAGGCGGAAATGCCGTGTTTCTTTGGCTGACGACATCATCAAGTATAAAGAATAACATCTGCTGGTTTCTCTATCTGCTGGAACATCCCATACGACCGTGAACCTGGAAGGTGTCTGCGGCATTATTTCGAAGCGACAACTCAAAAAAACGATGGCTCGGATTTTTTTAACCAAGAAACGCAAACACCATTGTGTGCTGACCACTGTGATAAACCACTGTCAAGCTTGAGATGCTTTCGAATTCGTATCATCAAGATTAGCGTTATGCTACTTCAGCAGTTGGTTTGGCCCTGGAAGGCTCGCGTTATTCGTCGCTGGGTTGCGTTCGTTCATTTACTGGGAAGTGAAACGCTGCCGCGCATATATGCGTTCGTTGAAACGGGAATGATTGCAGAACTTTATTCACTTACTATATCATTATAACAAAAACACAATCACACTTTCGGAGGATACACTTCATCCGCATAGTTGCGTAAGGATTTTATATGAATATGAAAAACTTAAACAATTTACAAGGACCTATTTTCAAGGTTCAATCAATATGTGGAAGGTGTTCGCAATACTGCTTTGATTATAATACATATCAACACGGAAGAAGTAAAAAATTGCCACTGTACTCCATTGGGGAGTTGAACATTGTTTTTGTTGGAGTTTTATCCACATTTTCTGGTAGCCTCCTTCATTTCGTTGTGTTATTCGTAAGAATACTGATATTATAGCATGCGCCGCGTTGTTCCAACAGGGTAAAAATGGGAATGAAAACCTCTTTGAGGAGAGGCAGCAACTCTTCTTCGATAAATGTGAACTTTGATAGCATAACAAACTTTGTCAAGTTTGCGATGTTGCCGATGTTCCTCCGTCCCTATGCTTGAGTAGAATTTGCACTCTAAACCTTAAACGATCAGATCTGGATCCTAATTCTATTTCGTATCTGTCAACAATCCTCGGAAAGCTGACGAATTCCAGTAAAAGTTCCAGAGAAATGCAATCGATTGCATCCCACTCATTATTGGCATGCGCCTTCGTTACTTGAAGCAAAAACATTGTTAATATATCGCAGCGTTTCATTGTAAACACTCGCATTTTGAGATCTAGGCTGGGTTGCATAAAATGCGTCCACCGTACCTTCACCAGAGGAAACTGTGTTCCCAATCAACTTGAGGGACAATGATGCTACTTGATGGTTCGCTCTTCGGTTGTAGCTTGAAGTCCCTATACAAACTCGAACCCTATGCTCTTCGCGACTGGTCCTTTAGGGAATGGCCATAGGTTACCGGTCATGGTTGCCGAGGTTGCCGGCTTTGCTGGGTTCAGATAGCTTAGGGCCGCATGCACTAACCTCCCCGCTGGGGAGGGGGATTGCAGCTTAGAAGAAAGCTTTATATTTCGAAACTCCAGATACCTGATTTCACATTGTGTACCTATCCGTAAGTATTCCTACTACCCTTCACTATGAACATGTTGAACAGGAGCGAGAAGCTGTACGAACCGCATTTTCCAGCTTTTGTATGATCCCTGATGATCCCCGGCGCTTTTCTTTAGAGTCATTTTTCTTTCTCCACAGTTAACGAAAACCTTCCAAAGTTGTACTGAACACTAAAACAACAGTGCTAAGCATGTTGCTGATGAGAACAAATGAGTTTTTGAAAACGCGAATTTTTCGGTAAACCTCAAATTTCGACCATTTCGGTCATCGAAAATTTCATGACTCCGATACTTCACTTGTTCTTATCAGCAACATGCTAAGCAGTGTTGGGTTAGATAATCTGCACAACTTTGGAAACTTTTCGTTAACTTTGGAGAAAGAAAAATGACTTCAAAGAAAAGCGCCGCGGATCATCAGGGATCATACTAAAGCTGGAAAGTGTGGTTCGTACAGCTTCTCGCTCCTCTTCAAAATGTTCATAGTGAAGGGTAGTAGGAATACTTACGGATAGGTACAAAACGTGAAATCCAGGTATCTGGAGTTCCGAAATATTAAGCTTTCTTTTGAGCTGCGACCTCCTCCCTGCGGGGATGTTAGTGCATGCGGCCCTTAGAGAGTGCGTGAAACGTGGAGGCTATCATGAGGTCACGACCGGCTACGCCGGCAACCTCAGCAATGCCGGCAATCTCGGCAACGACGGCAATTTCGGTAACCCCAGCAACCTCGGCAACGCCGGCAACCTCGGCAACCGTTGCAGCCAGCCTATGGCCGTTCCCTTAACATTGCCCACAACGAATTCTGACTTCTTCATACAGATAAATTGGGATTGCATTTTGATCGATTGTTGCTGATATTATCAGAGAAAGCAAGTGACTATAGTATAGCGTGCGGAGGAGGAGCAAAGGCCATTTTCTGTAGGTGTCAAAGCTCCAGCGGCTAAGGTCTATAGGCCGTCCGCACTGCGCACGGAAAGCAACGCTGTTGTGTACATTGAAGGCAGCAGTTCACGACTGGAAGAAGCGCAGAGAAAAACAGGCGAGAGTGCACGAGGAAAGAGGAGTGACGCGCAATGCACACCTTGCGCACTCTCCGCGCCCTGCGCAGACGCCTATAGTGCGGCCGCCTCGCTTGACTTTGCACTGCGTTCGCGAATGCGATGTTTGAGCATTTTTCTACGCTTGCTAGCCTTTAGTTTCTGTCCCAAGCGTGGGAAAATACCCTGAGGATACGCCTACAAAAGCGGCGCAAGGCCTGAGCGAGCGATCGCAGTGATCCGAGACTTGGACACTCACATCGAGACACCCTGTAAGCGTTGTCGGTTAGGTAGGTGCCAGAGTAAGCGAATATTTTGTTCAGCTTCGTTCAGCTGCAAAAGGCGCACAGGATCAACGTTGATTCTGCGCGGCACCTGCAGCTGAAGCAGGCCTTGGCAGCTTTAGAGATTACTCAGACACTCGCCGGCCGGCGGCCGCACAAATACCGGCTGGTGAGACCACAGTTAATTTCACTCAGCAGCGTAGTGTACGCCCGCCGGCCGGTATGTGTCAGTCGCGCAACAAAATGGTTGTGGGGCGCGATTCTTCTTCGTTTTGCAGCTTTTGCTTGCCCCCCCCCCCCCAATTACAAAACATAGTACAGAACCGCAAAAACATATCCATTTACTGTATAAGCATACATAGTGGGAAATATCTATCGTCGACTCAAAAATCGTGACGACGGTCTGCAGTGCGGCCAGTGCGCGCCGCACGGCACTGCCACCTAGTGATTCGCCCAAATTACGCGGAGAAAGTGAGTTCTGTGGTTTTTCTTTTTCTTTTTGCATCTTTTTTGCTTGCAGAAACTTTCATGGCTACCGCAGGGAGCCTACACTGCAGAGAAGCAAGATTGCCCTACGATAAAGCGGCAGTGCCGTGCGGCGCGCACTGGCCGCACTGCAGACCGTCGTCACGATTTTTAGAGTCGACGATACAAATAAGACTGGTACGTAAAGCCTAATACAATATGCCTCTAATAAAGCTATGAAATTTGGACGCATCTTATATACACGAGAAGATGACGTTTCTTTGCACATGTGAACATCCATTCGATGTAAATGGTACCATCGGACCGCTACTCATTCCGAGTTGACTAGTTGCTGCACTCTATATTCTTTAGGGTGACGCTCATCTCAAAACGGACATCTGCAAACGAGATAAGCTTTTCACGAATGAGATCACTGATACCAAGATTTACCTGCTCAGAAACTGCTATTTATCAGTGAGCGGAGCAACCCAAAGGCCTATTCCAGGAGGCGTTCAGTGAATGTTTCCCCTAAACCACTCACGAAGATTAGTTTCTGTCAAATGATCGGTGTAAACCCACTTACATAACTGCTGGAGTGTACGCAATGATAGGCGTAGGAATACCGCGATTTCGTAGAACATGAGATATATTCAGCATCCGTAGATATACAACAGAGTTCTGGAATAATCAGCAGAGGAAAAGTAGTCCGTGAACGCATTCTGCGAAGAATAACGATAGTTGAAAGGCCATAGTCGTTAGCATGAGTGAGATGTTGATCCCGATGACCATGATCTAGTTCCATGAGTAGAATAAGATTTCAGACACATACAGCATAACGCCCCTGTCTCTGAAACATGTCATTTTGGTTTTTTTGTTCACTTATCAAACATAAACGCGAACCTAGACTCTATACCTCGCGAGCAGCACGTTTCAGCTTGGTATCTCCTGTTTTTGAACATTTAAGACAAGCATGATGCGATTCAAAAAGAAAGGACTACAAATGTCTTAATTTTTGCTTCGACTCTGAAAAAGAATACAGTGGAATGGGATAACGTCAACTCGTAATGCGGCGAAGTTCTGAGCGTCTTCCAGTGACACCGCAGCACACATAACTTCCAGATAAACATACGTAAACAGAAACATACAGTCTGCTCCAATCGGGATCAGGCCGAAGCGTCGACGTAAATTTGCGCGCTCGCAGCGCTAGGCGTTTGCGCACATCTATGCGCGCTGTTGGAGAGAGCGAGAAGCTTGAAGAGGGAGCAGATAAGCAGGCCGTGGGCGTGACCGCGAAACCCTAGCGGCGCGGACTCCCGCTATGCCAATTTTGGCCTGATTGGGTTTGGGGCAGACTGTAAACGAAACAAAGAAGTTGCAACTAGATACATAAACAAATAAAATCGAGCGCGCCTTTCCTATGAAGCTCGATCATGTAATTTTTGAATTCCATGCAAGTCCCGCACTTTGGCACGTGGATCTTAGATAGATACGGGTAGGGGAACGAAAGCCGCCAGTTTTAGCCGCCTTTCGCGGCTAACTGGTCCTTTCGCAACGTTGTTGCATGTCGTTCCAGGACCAGCAGTCGGCGCAAGCGACCGAAATTGGCGGCTTTCGGGTAGAGGACTATATGTCGCCGAAAAAGGGCGGTCCCCGCGGTCACTTGCGACAAATACGCACCCTTATGCATGCGCGGACATGCGTTCCTTCAGGGAATCCGCGCGGGACTCTACCAAATTCGGCGACATATAGTCCTCCACCCGCGGCTTTCGTCCCCCTACCCGATAGATACCGGCTGGCGACCGTTTAATCGGCCGCCGGCCGGTATGATTTTTTTGAAGCGGTCACCAGCCGGCATTTAGCTCCGCCCAGATTTACGGAGCAAGCCGGCCGGAAGACCGTCGTCGGACGGTCGCCGGCAGGTCGAGTTTGAGTATGCAGCAGACATTAATTTGCGCGCCTTCTGTAGCTGAACGAAGCTGAACGAAATATTCGCTTACTCTGGCACCTACCTTGGGCTGAATTCATACTGCTCTGGAAGTTGCGGAACAGGGGTAGAGAAGATTAGGTCGCTTGAAGGGGGGGGGGGGGGACTGCGCGGACATCTGCAACAAATCACGTGCATTTACCATCACTGGCTCATGCTAGTTGTCCACGTGGGTGGACCCTACCGGCGACCTAATGTTCTCCACCCCCGGAACAATTCCAGTACGGTCCTCGCATTGTGGTGGAACTTTGCAGCCGCCCGCATACGGTTTTGAGCGGCGGAAGCTAGAAACTTCACTCATTTCGGTCTCATTCTTCTACTCCGCTTCCCCTTCCGATAAGAGGAACTTTCGGATCAGCATGAACCCAGCCTAACCGAGCGTTGGGAGAACAGTCAAGAGAAGAGGTAAACTCGAAGCTCCGGCGTTAGCAGATCAGTAACTCAAATGCCCGAGGTGTCCAGGCTCCTTCTCCTGTTGATTTCCTTTCGCATGTCGTTTCTCGTGTTTATCGAAGGTTTTAGGTACAGTAAGAAGAAGTCTTCGTTATGGAGGTCTTCCAACTCCATTTTCGTATCTCTGCTGAGGGCGTTCTTTATGAACTGAGTCTTCTTTCGATTTACTCACGGTCCGATCTTCTTCTCCAATTTAGTTCCGTCAGCATCATTTCTCTCCAGTAATACTGCTTGTAAAGCGAGCGATGTTGTCTGGGTACGAGGGGATCCCCCTGAACTCGTAAGCTTCTCTCATCTCGCTCCGGCTGCAACGTTAGGCTCCCGCCAGAGTGCCGAAGTTGTGCCAGCGCTACGCCAGCATTTCGATCGATACACGTGTATTTCGTTGGGGCGGGGCTAGCTGACGTCCCCAACGAAATACACGTGTATCGATCGAAATGCTGGCGTAGCGCTGGCATAACTTCGGCACTCTGGCGGGAGCCTTAGCTTCGGCGAGTATGTGTCGCCTTGTCGGGCTTCTCAATTGGAAGGTCAGGGAACAGTGGAATAGCCGCACCGTCGTTGTACAGTCCCTGTTGCAGTCAGTCAATGTCCTCAAACAAGCCAGGTCCACTCCTTGATCGACTAGCTAAGGCAGGATGGCGTTGATTTTGACGCTGTCAAAAGCTTTCTCGTAGTCGATGAGGGTTGGAGAGGCAGTCGATACTCCCGGTAGATCTACGTCCCCCGGAACCGTCTGGATGTGGTCCGTGCAGCTGAATTCTTTGCGAAATCCAGTTTGTTCTTTGGGCTGGACTTCATACATTGTCCTCGTTAAGCAGTGAGGATGATCTTTCTGAAAAGATTGTACAGCACACTCATCAAGCTTAGACGTTAGTTATGAAAATCCCCTCGTTCGTCCTTCGAAGGGAAGGACGGCTTTCGGGGTTGGTTCCATTGATTGGAAGTCTTCTCATCCGAACAGAGTTAAATGTGACGCGAGAATCTTCTGTAGACGGTGTCCTTGTCTCGCAAAAGTTTGACGAAAGGTGATGAGTCTTAGGCCCGTATGCACTAACATTTCTGCGGCGAGGGGAGCGGCGTCCCCCGTTATGAAGGGACCGCGTGCGGACGCCGCTGCGACTTTTTCATCATTGGGGACGCCGCTCCCCTCGCCGCAGGGATGTTAGTGCATGCGGCCCTTAGGGCCGCATGCACTAACATCCCCGCGGGGAGGGGACGGCAGCTAGAAAGCTTCATATTCTAAAGCTCTGGATATCTGGATTTCCCACTGTGTACCCATCCGTACGTATTCCTACTACCCTTCACTATGAACACATTGAACAGGAGCGAGAAGCTGCACAAGCCGCATTTTCCAGCTTTTGTATGATCCGTGATGATCCCCGGCGCTTTCCTTTGAAGTCATTTTTCTTTCTCCAGAGTTAACAAAGAGCTTTCAAAGTTGTGCATAATATCTAATCCAACACTGCTTAGCATGTTGCTGATAAGAACAAGTGAGTACCGGAGTCATGAAATTTGCGATGAACCACAGATCGAAAATTGGAGTTAACCAAAAAATCCGAATTTTCAAAAACTCATTTGTTCTCATCAGTAATATGCTTAGAACTGTTGTATAGATAATCAGTACAACTGGAAGATTTTCGTCAAAAAAGAAAAATGACTTTGAAGAAAAGCGCCGGGGATCACCAGGGATCATACAAAAGCTGGAAAATGCGGCTTGTGCAGCTTCTCGCTCCTGTTCAATGTGTTCATAGTGAAGGGTAGTAGGAATACTTACGGGGTACACAATGTGAAATCCAGATATCTGGAGTTTCAGAATTTGAAGCTTTCTTTTGTGCTGCGATCCCCTTCCCAGCGGGGAGGTTAGTGCATGCGGCCCTTAGAGACACGGCCTTCTTCGTCGTCTGGATGGCAATGCGCATTTTAGCAAGTGAAATTTTTGATGGTAACATCGGCTCCACGATTCGTATAGAGGTCGTAACACAAAGCGAGGCGTTTTTTGATAGCGAGAGAGTACGAAAAGCAATGCTATAACTCGAAGGTTCAACGAGTTTATCCTTTTGATCAGGGAAAGTTCGCAACCCGTCTCTACAAATCTTGGAGGCCATACTTTTGGGGGAACAACGGGCATCGAACGGAAGATGACGAGCGGAGGAGATTGGAATACAGGTTCTTCGTGATAGATTCCATCTTTTGTGAGAAGCAAGTCGGAGCCCCTTTCCTTCTGTAGTGCTCCCAGCAACACGTGATATTCGCAGAGTCTCTTCGGCATTTCTTACCTAGTATCTTTGCTGCTAATGCTTCCGAGAACCTTCTGCAAAGTTGTTCTGCAAGTGGAGTACGCTACCAGTCACTCGAGGTTGCATTTGAATGCTGCCTTGAAAACTTCTTTTTTAGCTGGTGGTCTTCGAGATGTGATCCAAGTTCTTCTCACGAGTCGTTGAGGCATCCTTTACGAGCTCGCGATCCTTCTAGGAGTCGGTTACAATCGTATGCTGGGTCGCCTTCGATGACCACTTACAACTTGTTATAAGCTCCTCTAGCTTGTCACCATCATGAAGGACTCCCTTCCTGCGACGCTATGGTAGAGCTTCTCATCCAGCTTCCAATGGACGAGAGCTCTATCATATCGTACTTTCGTTTGAAGGCAGTGGATCGGCAAAATGTACCTTTTTCGGATTCTGATAAGGCTAGGTAGTAGATCCTCAAGTACACTGTCGCCCAAACCCCACCTGCCAATTCATGGTCCCATTTAAATCTACAAAGTCGGCTGCGCGGGCGGTCGCGTCGCGCGCGCAGCTTTTATCATCGGTTCACACTTGCCGTGAGTGCTGCACTCTGCTGGATGTAGACACTAAGTTTGTTATGTGCAATGTGGTCACTTGCACTTGTTGACAACAGCAACGGTTTCTGTGGCATTGAAGTGTGGTGATCACGGCTTCTGTGGCAGTGAATGAAATGTGGCGATTTTTTCGGGGAGATTGAGCTTAGCGCTCGATCCGAAGAGGTTGATATATCACTCATGTGATTGTGAGTTTAGTTTACCAAATGCGTTTGCAAATGCTGCCGAGCATGTCTACATCCTTTAAAGGTATCGCAAGTCTTTTCTTTTTTGTTAGATCCGTGGTAAGCATACTATAGAGTGAACGCTTTCATGAATCTCGACTATTCTTAAAATCTCCGATTCTTCAACTCGTGCAGGATTATTGGTATTTGGGCTAGTGAGGTTCTTTTTGAGAGATAAAACATGATTTCATTTGCATGTGCATGTGGAATGGAGTACTAGTCATCACATAAAGCAAAAAAGATGTTCCGTCATTCCATCTTGTTGTGACTATGCAAAAGGGACAACTTGATCTGAAAAAAAAAGACGTTCTATCATTCTCTGCAGTTTAGTTTATAGTAGGAAATCCTTCTGTATGCTGTGTTCATCTCTGCCATACTGAATTGCATACTCCTTACATAGGACAAGCACAGAATAATCAACTTTGGACGCCTTAGAGCGACTCTTAGGTAACTGTCGGATAGTGGACGCCAGAAACATATGTGTTGGAAGACTCAGGAGACCATGTAAATCAAGATCTTATAAGTAATTGACATGCATCTCTCTCCAGAAAACATCGTTGCACATACATTAGAGGCGGAGAAACTTACAAAAAGGTGCTCAAGAGCAGGAGTCCGTATCCTTATCGTAAAGAAGTCATCTGTTGATGTAGAACCCATCTCTAGTGCAAAAGTTTTCGCATGCCAAGCTATCAATTTTACTTTTTCACACGAACTGTACGATTTTGCAAATTACCTTCTCCAAAAACAGGCGCAAACTAACTTGTTGAGTCAATCTGCCATTGAAAAAACCAGAAGTAAGGATAAGAGTTGTAAAGATTCGAGCAGGGTAAAAATAAATGCTCACCAGCTTTTCCAAAACTTCAGAATTTTGTTAAGATTAACTGTTCGTGATAAACACAATCCTTAGCTCAAACAAACATACAATCCAAATGCAATAGCTTGAACCATGGGAGCTGTCAAGGTCATAGCTCGAAACTAAATTGAGATTAACACCATCTCATAAACTCGAGAAGCAGATGTGATATTTCCATCCGAGCTTGGTTGCCCAACATAGGTAGCAAACCTTACAGTTATCCAAAACAGGCTCTTGAAATATCTATCTGGAGTCTCAGCAACATTTGGTGGCTGACGTACGGGAAGAGCCCATAAAGTGTAAACTGCAGTGCCCTCGATCACCAATCGATTAGCGAAAGCACATACCGAAATGTTAAGATTTAGCATTGCACGATGGCAAGCGTGACCCGTTGATAAAAGCTGCGCGCGCGACGCGACCGCCCGCGCAGCCGACTCTGTAGATTTAAATGGGGCCCCAATTCATTCGTTAAGTCTTAAAAAACGCGCTTCAAAACTCCAGCGGCCTCGCCCACCTCCATCGAATGGGCGGTGCCGGTAGAGTTTTGAAGCGCATTTTCAGGATTTTTTGAGCTGCAGTATAGTTGGGGGTCTACTACCTACCACCACAATCCGGGTAAGGTCCATTTTGCCGATCCACTGCCTTTAAAAGCAGAGTCCGGGCAAAAAGTTGATTTTGGGTTTTTGCTTAAACGGGCCTATTCGCTATGTTGAATCCAAAAAAACCATGCTAGAGCGCGAGAAAGGCGAAAAAGGGCTTTGAAGGAGGGTAATCGGAAGGTCGAGATCTTTCACTCTGTGCGGCTAGCGGAAGCGAGAAGATCGCTCCGGAAGCTGGTAGAGTGTCTTCACAAGGTGAGATACCTCCTGATTTTCTTCCTGCATCAAAGCCCTTTTTCAACGTTTTTGCGCTCTCCAGTATGGAATTACGGATTCAGCATAGGGAATAGGCCCAGATAAGCAAGAAACAGAATCGACTCCTTGCCCGGATGCTGCCTTTAAAGGAGGCGGTGATCCGAGTCACGGTATTCTGACATGGAGAATGTTGGCGTAGGATGGTCGTTTTGGATCCAAATGGCGTCCTGAGCAATCCGATATTGAGTTATCACCCAGCGCTTTAGGCCCCGGTCAGACTTCACGCGACTTAATCGTCGCGACCAAATCGCCAAGATTTCCATTCATTTTCATTTCACATTCAAAAATTTCGGTCTGGAAAAGTATCACAACCGAATGCAAGTTGATCTGCATGGAATGATGTTGTAACAGTTGTCTCCTCGCGATTCAGTCGCGACGATCAAATCGCGTGAAGTCTGCCCGGGGCCTTAGGTGCGGTCAGAAAGGATCAAATCCTGGTGATCGAATGCTGGATTCTTCCCCGACACGAAGACGTTAGGCCTCGTAAAATCTGTTTGCCCGCACCATGTTCTGGACACCACCGTAGGCGAGCGGTCGATTAGTGAACGCCTGTAGTCGTCACGGACGACTACAGGCGTTCACTGATTCCAAGAAATTTTCCGTCAGCTTTCATGTTGTTTTCGAACAAAGTAAAGTAAATTTTAACGAAAACCTTCAAAAGTTCATAAAAATATGTGTGGAAGCGGTGTGCGCTCATGGCCACTTATAACAACCCTGTAGCCCTCCGGGACCTAACGTTTCCGGCCGCCCCCTGCACTGGCGTTCAAAGCGACGCATGGGCAGTGGAATTTTACGAGGCCTGTACTACGTTGTCCTCCTCTCTACAATGAAATTGCCAACCACCAGTGGAATGAGGCCTCCAGCGAGCTAGACGGTGGAGACGGGTTTACTTCAAGCTATGCATTCGGCGAAGTCCTAAGCCGGTATGGTAAATGCCAGAGTAAGCAAATATTTTGTTCAGCTTCGTTCAGCTGCAGAAGGCGCGCAGAATTATGTCCTGCATGGGTGGAGGACATTAGGTCGCCGAAAGAGGGCGGTCCCCGCGGTCATTCGCGACAAATACGCACCCTTGTACATACGCGGACATGCGTTCCTGCAGCGAATCCGCGCGGGACTCTTCCAAATTCGGCGACCTAATGTCCTCCACCCGTCTGGCATCTACCTATGGGCCGTCCGCGCAGGGCGCGGAATTGTGTACTGCTCTTCACTCCTCTCGTGTATATCGCCGTATTTTTTCCCTATGTGCCTTCATGAACTATTTTCAATAGACGCAACAGCGTTGCCCTTCGAGCACAGCGCGGAAGGGCTACGGGTTATGAGTCAGGCTCCCGCCAGAGTGCCGAAGCCATGCCAGCGCTACGCCAGCGCCGAGCTAGCGTTTCGATCGATAAAGGTGTATTTCGTTGGGGCGGGGTCCTGGCTGAGATAGCCCCGCCCCAACGAAATACACGTGTATCGATCGAAACGCTAGCTCGGCGCGGGAGAGGGTCAAGAGGCGCGATTTCTCCGGCTGTCACCAACTTAAAAGCCCAGTTTGGTGCTATGCGAGTCTTCATAAAGTACCAGATAAAGTGCGTTAACTATCTGTCTGAGGTTACTACTTGCTGAATTTAATGGCTTCTGCTGAAAAACGGACCGAATTTACGAATTTGTTCTTAATTGCATTTTCAAGAGTTTTTGACCTTCAACATTTTCATTCTGAATCGCTTCTGAAATAGTAAGACTGGACAACCCGTGCAACCATCTAATATATCTCGCCTAAACTCTAAAATACTCCCAGAACCTTATAAAACACTACATATGTGCTATTTGCTGTCCAGCTGGCAATAAAAATCGCGCCTCTTGACATACACCCGCTCGGCGCTGGCGTAGCGCTGGCATGGCTTCGGCACTCTGGCGGGAGCCTCACACCGCGCACGGCGCAGCTTTGCCGCTCCCGAATTTTGTACGTAGCTCACAAGAACTCTCCGATGCTAAGTGGCAGATAGGGGGTGGGGGGAGGGTGGCTGTAGATACATGATTAAGGCGTAGTTAGTAGTACGGCACTAGGTTGACGGGAGGTCCCCTGTACTGGCTGACATCGTGTGGCGGCTTCGCTTCGCGAAGAATCGTGACTCTAACCCGAACGCGCGCGGGTCGGCCTTCAGCGTCGAACCCCTCCACAGCCACTATCGCCTGCGCAAGTGTGAGTCTGTCAGAACGCCTACAGTTTGTGTCGAAGACGTACTCCCTATTGCGCTAAGTCGACGCGTGCAAAAGTGGTGCGAAGCTGTGGCGCGTGATGATTGTGCCGACGGAAAGTTTACCTAATTGACCCAGGCTATATCTGCGTCTCTACAATCTCTGCGATCTTGGGTTGGCTAGCAACATATTGCTAGTCGCTCGTTGATACGGTTCACCGGTGAGGCGGACATCCTTCCTACGCTGATTGATTTGACCTATCTCCGCTTGGTAGACTGTGCAGTAACACGATCATTTCTCGTAACATGCTGCGAATCGTTTAGTGCTCCATTCCGCTCTCTGCAACCTGCACACTCAACCCATACCCTGTCCAGGGTATGGGTTGAGTGTGCAGCTCAATGTGTAATCGTTAATCATTCTTTCGTCTCAACGCCCCCATCCCCCCCCCCCCCCTCACGGACTCCATGTTAACATAATTGCAAGATTACGATCGGATTGATTTCGAGCGCACTAGTTCAGTTATTTAGTGGAACAGTAACGTGAGATGATGATGTGATAATGAAGACATGATGTTTTCAGAGATGCTAATCTCATTGGGCCCCTAATGGTTACATAGCTGTTCAAACGTTTGTGGTCAAATTTTGTTTCCTCTTGCTTTGATACACTTGGTGAACTCCGTCACTCTCGTTTAGGATAAACAACGATCACCGACAAGCATGTGGCGCGCAATGACGCGTAAAGCCACCTTAAAGTATTAAATAGAATTTCGCTCTTTTCTTCTTTTCCTTGCCTGGGAAAGGAGAGAAGAGCAAAAGTACAGACTCCTGAGGTCGGTACGCTAGACTTCACCCTCATTACATCCCGTTGTCTCCGAGCTTCTACTGTACTTGAAAGGAAATAGAAAGCCCGCTGGGAACGGAAAAAGGAACGAAAGCTGGTGCTGTATGAGATGAGCTTATGACGGCTTACCAGTCTAATGGCAAAGGCAAAGAATGTATTGGCTAACCAATCTCATGGTATAGCCGATACTGGAGTTTGGTAACTCCTTTTGTGTCTACACAAAACTAAGTTTATATAAGCTTTATTGAGACATCAACACCCATATTTGGGCAGGAGTAGAATGCTGCTTTTAATAAGCGGAGCAAGGTAAGATAAATGCATATCAATACAATCACTCGTGGTCGCGAGTTGGTGACTTGAAGGCTACATAGGAAAGAGTAATTGATAAGGTTGTTGAAAGTGCTGACTATATCGGCACACTAAGGCTGCAAATAGTAAAGTTGTCCGTCAGTCGGCAATGGAAAGAAACTACCTATTTGGTAGTGTATGTCGAGTATCATTGTATGAATAAAGGTGGTTCTTTAGTTTGTTCTGCTGCAAATATTCGGACCGCGAACGGTTCAAAATAAGCCCTATATTCAAGGACTGTCCTACTTCCTACGAGTTTTGTATTTTGGAGCATTCATTTTCGCGAAATCACAGGCAAGTGTTCTGAGAGAGTGCTCTGTAATGATGCTACCTTGGCCCACTATAGAAAAAAAGTAAATTTGTAAATAGGCCAACGAAAGAAACATTCGCTTTCAGCTCTTGTACAACATCATGCTTCAGCCCTCGTTATTGTCGTCGTACATTTAATGATATAATACTATGATTTTCAAGTCAAACCTGCCAACAGCATCGAATATAGTAACTCATATTCTACCTCAATCACCTTACCTCCAACCTTACTAGTCAGCTGAGCTGTTAATTAGATGAAGGTATAACTGATGTGTACAAACCAGTGGAACTTCAGCCCGTCACTGAACCTCAGTGGCATCAAACCAGGCCCTTGAAGCGCTACAAACATGAACAAAGCCGATAATAAGAGGTCTAACTTTTAGTACCGTGAATCGATACAATGTTTGTATTGTCATAATGTGCAACGAAAGTGATTACTTCATGTAGTATGATAAGTGGTACATGTGGTGTACGATGGAGGTGATGATGATGATGATGATGTGGTGTACGAAGGAGTTCATATTTACTTTATTCAACAAACAAAAATAAACTCACAATCAGCAAAAAAAATGCTAAACAACAAATCATTGCTGGCAGACATGAATCAAGCAATCAGGCATTACAATAATTAACAAGTGCACAATGATTGCTGAACACACGATCGCCTACGGCGACGGTGCTGGAACTGCTTGTTCTTTTCAATCCTTTTCAGATTTCTGTCCTTTCTTGGTAGTCAAGTAACGGTGGATGTGAGGGATAACACCTGTAAGTATGAGATCAAGAAACAGATGGTATAAGTGCTGCAGAGATACTCACCTCCTCCGGCAATAGTAGCCTTGATCAACGTGTCGAGCTCTTCGTCTCCTCGAATGGCAAGTTGAAGATGTCTGGGGGTAATTCTTTTCACCTTGAGATCTTTTGAAGCATTCCCAGCCAACTCCAGAATCTCAGCAGTCAGATATTCGAGGATGGCAGCGCTATAAGCATACAGCTAACTTCGATGCTTGAACAATTTTCTTAACCTACCTGTAAACGGCTGCAGCAGCTCCAACGCGATTAGATGAACTCGTTCTTTGTTTGAGAAAACGATGAATTCTACCGACTGGAAAGTGCAGACCAGCTCTACGGCTACGCGAGTACCCTTTCGACTTGGATTTTCCAGAATCCTTTGAAAGAAGCTTCCCTTTCCCACCAGCCATCTTTTCTGGAATGCTTTGGTCAGTGCGATACTTGAAAAAATGATCTGAAATCGTTAACAGCAAGGCAACGCTAAGCTGGAAATGGCATCGAAAGGTGGTATGACGACAGTTTGACTTTTGGTATTTGCCCTCAGGTTACAGAAGACGGTCCCATATATCGAGGACCGTTCGATGCAGTGGGGGATGTGAGTATGCTAGTTTTAGCTCATCCGGATGCCCTCGGGCACGTCCCCGCACAAGTATGGGACCACAATGTTGGACAGCGAGAAATCACTTGGGAAGTTGGGACGCCACAAAAAAGCCTCATTCACGCCGAATGCCAACGCGGCTTTCAAGCGTGCGGATGCTGCTCCCGTTAAGTGATGGGTCCCACAGCGACCCTGCATTGGCGCGAATTGCTGAATTTCAAATTCAAACTGTGGAAAACGTCTCTTCTTGCCTCATCGCGCTACCTTAGATGGGTTTTGTCAGCGTAGCGGATGAGCCGGTAAGCAAAAATTTGGAAATTAAATCTCACTTGAACTCTACCTTCGTATTTGACAGAGAAAGGGTGCCTCGCGAATGATCATTGTCGGAGAATGGGCTGTGCTGTTCTCAGCGTTTGTGTGTTTCCTTTCAACGGATTCGAAGAATGTGCGTGACTGTTTCTAGTCGCTTTCTTGTCTACGCTCACTAGTATGTCATTTGTCGGACGAAGGTGCACAAGTAATCTCAGCTAAGTGAACACTCGTATGCAGTTGTAAACCCTGCGTCTCGGGCCCCCTAGGATAATAGAACGTATGCACGCCCCTAGCTTTTGCGCTTTCGTCCGGCAGTAGACTATAATTTTTGTGGTTACAACCGGTTGTTGCAGACTTGCTTATTGTGGCTCTCCAACAAGTTAGTATCTGTGCAGCCGTCTTCCAGAATATCTGAAGAGATCCTATGGAAATCATTCAAAAGACAGTATGACATTCAAGGTAAGTATGCTCTTTATATTGAAAAAGCTGCTGGGCCGAATTTGATCAGAACGAATAGTCTTTATTGGAATATGTTTGCAAAAACATTGTTCAACTTTTGAAGAGTCTTAAGAGTAAACGAGTAATTGTGTTGGTTTTTGGCTAGAGTTCGTTTTCGAAGTTCCGAGTTTATTTGCACCAACTTTGTAATTACATATGTTAGATGCATAGCATAATGTGATGCCAAATTTGGCGTCATTATCATAGCAGGGAAAATGTGAAGATTTTATTGGGATCGCAGCCTATGTTTTTGAATTTTTTTTCGGAAGCGATTCATGATACCGACTATTGGCAGTCATCTTCCTTCTTTATTGATCTGGTCAGATCGCATTTGTTTGCGAATTTAAACGTGCATGATGGATACAGAGCAGGCAGTCGCGTCTGTTTGCGCTTGTTTGTGGACATGCGCGTGTTTGGGAGCAGACGCCTTTTTGTGCTGCTGGTGCTCCGTTTGTGTTTTTTAGTACTAAATGCTGTTGCACAGTTGTAGGGGAACGGACTCCGCCACTTTAGACCGCCTTCGTGGACTACTGGTCCGGAACGACTTGCAAGAACATTGCAAAAGGGCAGAAATCCTGGGACCGATATTGATGAGTACCATTTGAAAATGGCTTGGCTTCGGGAAGGCGGGGTTTCGCCTAATTAAAGCTAGGTAATGATCAGAGAGCACGCGCGCGACAGAGACGCAGACTGCGTCGCGGGCGCGAGTGGCCTTAATTAGGTCACAAAGCTCCGCCTTCCCTAAGCCAAGCCAGTTGAATCAAAGGTTATATCGGGTGTGGTGCGGAAGACGACAATCCTCAAATCTCGTGCCTTCCAAAACCCTTCGGTGCTAAAGTCACACGACGCCAAGTAGGGGGTGGAGGTGGGGAGGGGGACAGATATCGTTGATTCATTGACCGCACGGACTGCTCAACGCGGCGGACCCGCGCGGCGCGGCTGAAATGTAACGAGAGCGCGATTTGTACAATTACGGATTTGTACTGGGGCAAGCGTTTTACTTCGCGGCGCATGATTCGTAGTGATGTCCAGTCCGTGCAGTCAACGAATGAACTATACATGACTCTATGCCATAAGTGAAATTTTGGGGTAGAGGACTACATGTCGCCGAAAAAGGGCGGTCCCCGCGGTCATTTGCGACAAATACGCACTCTTGTACATGCGCGGACATGTGTTCCTGCACGGAATCCGCGCGGGACTCTTTCAAATTCGGCGACATATAGTCCTCCACCCGAAATTTTGTAAAAATTAGCAAGAGCGATTTTACTGTGCTTGCATTTTACGATTGTCGCCTTCTGCGTGCCTCCCGTTGACAACTGCGTCAACATGTTTGTAACATGCAACGTGCTGACGAAACATTTCGGCTATCAGTCTCAGCGCCATGTTGCTCCGTGTTGCCAACATATCGGCCAAGTGTGTCGCAGGTCGGAAACGCAAACCGGGTAACAGCAGCTACGGAAGCGACGATATATCTCAGTTATTATATCAGTGAAGGACCGAGAAGAAGCGGGAGGCGGGAGGAGGATGCGTCCCTCTCCAGAATGGGTCGCGAACTTTTGAAGCCTGACATGAGTTACAAAAACCTGCAAATGACTTGCTTACACTTGTGATTGATCACAGGCAGTGTCTTAGCAAAATTCGCTTCCCGGTTTTTCACCTTATCAAAGCCTTTTCTCCATGCTGAAGCCATATCTGGACTTTTCAGCGCATGAAAACGGCTACAATGTTGCTTTCTACAAAGCTCTTCTTGTCCTCGTCCGCCAAAAATTACGTTTAAGTGGGCGGGGTCCGGAACGAGGGGGTGGGGTCTGGAAGATTTCTAGAATGAATTTCAGGCCTTCAAAATACGCCTTTTTGCTTCAAACTTCACTGTAGATTACTTGGGGGGGGTCTACTTATGCAATACTGTGAAATCTCAATACCGTGATTTTGCCAGGACGCTGCTTTTGATATGTTTTTGATTTCTTTAAATCATTCACAAAGTCGAATTTTGAATTAGCTTTGTAAGAACTTTTTTGGAGGCGTAGCTGAACTTTTTAGCCGGTATACATGTATACACGATTCAAGACACGCAAAGACTGGGCACCGCTGCGTCCAGCCAAGATAGTTCGTGCATGGAACAGACAGCAGATGGTAAGAGAAACGAAAGAGCGCTCGATCAGAGAGACGCCGGTAAATCCGCAGTCTTTACGTGCTATAAATCGCCTACATCCCCGCGGGCAGGGGAAATGATCTGAGAGGCGACGCGTCATATCTTGCTACTCTAGATATCCTTCTTCTTCTTCCTCTATTTGGCTTATGAAGGCACTCATACCCTGATACTAGCGCATAATGGATGCCAGGTTACCGCCATACAACATTGGATATTTACTATATTGTGTGATCCGCTGGGGATCCCCAGGGGATCACTCACTTTCAAAGTCATTTATCTTCCTGAAGATTTAATGAAAAAGTTATAATTGTAGCAAAAATGTACTACGGCACAGCTATCCTCGCTATCAATCCATATGCCTTCACTCAACATGACGTGGATTACGTGGATGATGAAGCGCCGCCTCGCTTCGGGCTTGCGCCACGTTGCGAGGGCGTCGTCTGGCGTAACGTGGCGCCTGAAACAAGAGCGTTGATGTACAGTTTTACCTAGAACTTACAAATGTGGATAATGTTATTAAGACACTTTGCGATGATTATGATTGTTGCAAATCAATTCGTAAGTCGCTCTTTATGGAGTACAATAAAAGAATCTGTTGTTTAATTGTGTCCACTTGAATAGAATAAACATATGGAGTGTAACGCAGTGATAAGAATAGTATAATTGATGTTAGAAGAAATTCCTAGGGCAGTAAAGTCGAAGTTACGATCTCAGATTATCGCCGGGGGCAGGCGGTCCGCTAACTCGCGCTTTTCTGCAAGCGGTCAGCAAAATTTTGGGGCGTGGCCAAACCTTCAGCAAGCGGTACTTCCTTTACTATTGCATATTCTGCAAGGGGGCAGCAATACAGGATTTTCTGCAGGCGCTCGTCAAATGATTTCTTTCAGCGAGCGCCCTGACTCTTCTTACACAGTTTCGGGCGTACGCCGAGCAAAGGTAACACTCTACAGTTAGTTTCATCCCGGATTAGGCGAGACAATCTACGTGGAGCAGCCGCATGCGCATCGCTGGAGGTTTCACGAGCGCATAGCGCTGGCATTTTGCCAAGCAAAGACTAAGGAGATTAAAGAGACGCAGACATGGGTTCTCAGCACGATAGGATATACTGTAGCTGCGAAACGGCGCGAGCTGTTGCGAGGCGGACTCCCGCCAATCCACTTTCCTCCTAAAGCGGGTCGAAACTTACTGTACATGGCAGAGGCGTCATCGTTGGTTTGATTACCCGAGTTTGGAGTACTTTCTCTCAGCGGAAGGTATCTACGGGCTGTGCGGTCCTCAACAAAGGGCCGTGGGCCTCCAACAATTTTGCATACTCTCGCGGAAAGTCCGCGAGATTGCGGCCACTGTGCCGCAACTAATCTTTGAAAAAGCTGCAATGGTTCTCCGAACATTCGTATGAAATTTCGCCTAGATTCTTCCAAATATCTGCAAGCGGACCGCAAGAAATCACAAACTATTTTTTCGGTGCCCGCCTGCCCCATAAATCGCATGGCCGCCTGCCGCCGGCGATTCTCTGAGAAGGTGGCGAGGGGAGAGCACGCTAAGCTGAGGTTGCTCATCCCCTTTTCCAGCAGCCCGCGGGCATTAAACCTCTACATATTATATATCAGTCTAAAGCCGAGGTGAGGAAGTTACCTATACCCTTCCCTTCAGATTTGATTTACTCATACAAAAGTTATGCTGGAAAAGAGGATTTAAAATGGGCTTTTTTGCAGTCTCATATTTCGTGAGGGGGACATTTTGAAATTTATATTTTTGCATCTTGTGGAGGAAGGCTTATTGAGTAGTATACACACCCTTGCAGAGAGATCGGATGTAGTGAAGGAGACTTACAGCAAGGAAAAGGAGACGCTTGAAAAACACACGTGAGTTTCAAATTTAAGTTAGTCGCCTGCGTGCGATCTCCCTGCGAGGGTATAGGTACTAAGTGAACCCTCCTGTATAAGATGTAGAAAAAAAATCAAATTATGAAATGCCACCATCGTCGAAATATGAGGCTCCGTACGTGGAGAGGGGGAGGGGTACCGTTGGACCTCTGGAAACTACATCACCTCGCGAGACTGCTTGACCTCACAAATAATATAGCGCGCGTATAATAATAGTGAAATATAATAACAATTAATAATTATAATTACAATAATAGTATAATAATAGTGCGCGTACCCTCACCGCTCCCGCACCTCATGCGCTCTGCGGCTAATAAAACCGCGTTCGCGCCCCAAGATATTGCGCCTTCGTCATGCAGCAACCTATATATCATTCTATAGGTTATGAAGAAGATTCCAGATCTAGTTCAGAATTGGCTTTAGCCCAATTACAAGAGTTATACTGAAGAGCGATCTGCTGCAAGCAACTCAACTTATATTAATCGAACTAACTTTGCTTAGATATCGTCAACATCGTAGCTTCAACTTTACTGCCCTGGAAATTCCTCCTAACATTGCTATACTCTATGTGTTTATTCTGCTTCAAATGGACACAAATGAGCAACAAATTCTTTTATTGAACTCCATAGATAAAGACTTACGAATTTATTTGCAACAATATTTCCGTAATCGTCGCGGACTCTATTATTAACGTTATCCACATTTGTAAGTTCCAAGTAAAACTTCATTCAGCAACTTCTAAGCCTTTGAGTACCTGCCAGTGGCAATTGCCCTGTAATTTTCGGTCGAAATCATATTCAGAACATGACACGTCGTTTCACCGAAAAATGGTGTATGGAAACAAAATAATATTTATGTAAATCGAACAAAGTACTTGTAAACATTTAAGTAATTATATAAAAATTCATACAAATCCGGTTTAGAAAATTTAATTGTCTAAATTGGATAATTTCATAATTTTCACCATTTTTCGTATTTTTTGTAATCCCCCCCCCACCGGTCAACGTCGGCGCTTCTTAGACACCCTTCACTTTCGAGAGTAAAAATCAGCCGAGACACTCTTCACCTTGGAGGTACCCGGCTCACCCCATCCCCCATCGCACCTATGGTCGCTGCCCCCTCCCCCCCCCCCCGCCCTCCTCCCCAGCCCCCGTTCGGACGGAAATTGGGACCGCCACTGTTGAGTATGTATGTGTACATTATACATGCCCTTGATATCAACCCATATATCTTCCCTCAACATGAGGTGGATTACTTGGACTGGTAAGGCGCCGCCTCGCTTCGGGCTTGCGCAACGTTGCGCCACGTGACGCTGGCTTTCCGATGTTGTTGTTGCCACACCATGTCAAAGATGCGCACTAACGTGGCGCAAGCTTGAAGCGAGGTAACGCCTTACCAATCCGCGTAATTCACGTCATGCTGAGGGAAGACATATGGGTTGAATCGAGGGTATTTGAATATAGGCTGTATCAATCAGCATCGTTCCCGCGCTGGTGTGACTTGCGAAGCCGCACCTTTGCGTGCGACGTGCCTTAACGCGTAGCAGAGTTCGCACACGTCACACCGCACCGTCGCAAGTTGCCGCAGATGCGAAGTCGCATAACCGCTGCTGGTTGGTACAGCCTATAAACTGTATGTCAAAATTGGGGTCGGTTTGAGTTAAAGCTGAAGGTAAATCTAGCATGACGCATCTACATCGCAGTAGTGTTGCGTCACGTCTACATGCTATATCTCTGCTAATCCTACATCTCCAGCTGGCAAATTGGCAGCGTTTTGCACCCGCACATGTGGCGAAAACCACGGCGCCCCATGCTGTTTTAAGCATATGTTCCGGACTGTTTTGAAGAGACTCCAGTAAACTGCGAAAAATGCCGGTGAACGAATAATGTTAAGGTTTAAAGTTGTTTGCGGTCTACATTGCGTTTCCCTCAAAATGTGAAAGTAAGTTTTTTGCAGAATCACAATCACATTTGAAAAGGCGCTTTGTTCTGTTTGCGCAGGGTTTTACAAAGAAATTTTGGTATACACCAAGCTGGTACCACTACGTTGTATAACTGTTTATTCGATAGTAGCGGAGCAGCCGCTGGCTATCAACAGTGAATATGCGGAACAGCCGCTGACGATAGTGGTAATAATCGAACCAACACCAGAACTGAGTATTCAGGCCCTTTTATGCCACTATTTTGGGCGTGGATAACCTGAATGCTCACTTCTGGTAAACAATAGTATCATACAGCATGAAGGATTGCCTACATAAAAGTAGGCGCCGCCAAGCAGACTATCAAGCACAGCGGAGGGGTGACCTGGCGGCTTAAGTGGTCAGTGAACAATAAGGTTTGTCAACGACAAGCTAACAGATATGCTAAATATAACCTACACGGTAGATCTACAATGCTAAAGGTTGTAGATTATTTGGATAATCTACGACAGAAATGCTGTCTCAAGCATGCTAAATCTATATATTTGCCTTGGAAGTTTTGGTTATGACCTGCCATCTCACAAACATGGAGGCATCTTCCCCTTCCCCCCACCAAACATTTATCGTCCTCCTTTGAGCAAAAGGAGTAAGCTTGGTGTTGGCTTGGCTCGAGTATTGCAGACGGATTCTAATCCCTACTGTTTATGTCAATTTTTATAAGCCTTCCACGCCGCCAAATTTATGAAAATGCGGAATCTGTGCGCGAAATTAACTTTGTTCTCAATTAAGTGGCCGAAAGCGAAGAGGAAGTGTATTCATACTATAGAAACTGTGGTAAATACCTATCTTTAGTTACTCATTTGTATACGCACTGCATACACGACTTGTTTCCTGTTGCCCTTTCAAAATTCTTCATGTTCTTCCTGGGAAATGATGTGCAAGGACGTACAAGTCAACAGTTTTCCTAAAGTTTGCTCCCTTTAGTTCGAATTAAGTCATATGACAATAAGTCGTGGGTGCCGCGCGCAGTCTGCAAATTCACAACCTGCATATGACTCGACTATATATACAACTTCATCAAAAAATTTCACATCATATTGTCTGTCTAGGTGGGAAGTACGAACAGCAACAGCCCGTCATCACAATGCTATCCAAACACGACTGTCATGCTCTGTCCAGCATTTGCGTTTAAATGTTGTGCACTTGCAGTCAGCAACGAGACTGCAGATGCATTCATTCTCGACACCCTAATATAGTCATCATTTATTTTTAACAGAACACTCAACTTGTGATCGCTCATATTTCCAATATTGTGTGCATGCATGAGTATATTCTTCAAATTTGGGAACATAGACTACTTTTGAATGATCGAAAGCCTTGTAACCTTGCATTCACGTCTACACATTCTAAATCGAGGGCACCCGTCATAAATAGCGTAGTTTTATCCGACCTTATGAAGCTCCAAAAATAAGCGGGATTTGTCGTTGCTTTAATTCCTCGTCACTTTTGCGAATGAAGCTGTAGAAGCCGAGAGCAAACTAAAAATGACGTGTATGAGGCTTGACGTGATATCCGGCTTATGCGTGTAGCCGTTACCACTTCAGTTATTGAAGCAGCATAACATCATTTGTCTTCTCACATATCATCATTTTTGTGAGAGAATATCATCTTTTCCTCTGTGTTCCTGATCTCAGAATAGGTTCTATGTGTGCTTATGTTTGCAAGCGCACAAATTATTCACTTATTGATGACATAGTTTTCTAAGTTCTTTCGTAGCTGAATTTAAACTTTTATGGTGGCGATCTTCTCACTGATTACGACTATTATAACTTGTGATTACTAAATGAAAGAAAGTGCGGTTGCGTCATTCTTTCTAGAGCGAAGAAAAACGTTCTGTCTTCCTCAAAATATCAATCAAATGCTGCAGATGATACGCATCTTTCAATTATTTGATGAGCAGTACTCGGACTAGGTCAACGATCTGCATCGAAAGTTGTGATTTGAACGGCTGTTTGCGTCTCATAAGGGATGACGCAAAGCTGACTGGAACTTATAGTACAAGGTTAGATTCTCGAAACATCTTTGCTCGTAAGCATGAGCTTTGCACACTTATTTTTTTCCGGAAGATGTAGAACTTCTTCGGGACCTATCGCAATGCTAGGATTAGAAATTCTTGTCGAAATTATGTATCCTGCTGACAGGTCTTGTAAAAGAAGGAAATCGTTCGCAATCGGCTTACTGCTCATCATAGTTCATACAATTATTTCAAATGGGCTTAAGATACTGGTACCCATCAAAATCACCCTAGAGCGTATGCACTATACTTAGGGAAATTCGTTTTTTGAATATATATAGTGAATAATCGAGATTCAAAATTTTCGAATATTCGACTGTCGAATATTATTCGAAAACCGAAAATTTCGAATATTCGGCTTTCGAATAATAATACTCGAATTTCGAATGTTATTTGGTTTCGAATATATTCGACTTTCGAATGTCATTCGATTTTCGAATATTATTTGAATAAATTGGAAGCTGATGGGTGACTGCATCTGAGAAATCAAAACATCCAACACTGGGAATTTTTTGAGTATCAAAAAACTTTTTCATTTCTTAATTAACGATGAAAAACACGCCCATACAACGGATGCTTGTTTAGTGGAAATGGTATTTCTGAATGAGATGTATGCCATATCGTAGGGCATAAAACGCTGATTCCAAACCTGTCTTCCTTATCTGCAGAACATATATGGACGAGGAGTTATGGACGTTTTTTGGAGCCAAAAATTGACTGTGCATCTTGGATAAAATGAGTTGCTAAAATCTTACTAGCTCTCAAATAGTGCAACCAAGTGTGATATATTTTTTATTTTTTATATTTTTTGTTTAAAATGCTCTGATGATTGTTACTGCTCCGTTAAAAAGCTAGAAAAAGTATTTATTTTTGTCCTACTTGCACATTCAATTTTTTGCTCCAATAAGCGTTCATAACTCCTCGTCCGTAAACGTTGTGGAGATAAGGAGGACAGATTTGGAGTCAGAAATTTATGCCCTCCAATGGGGTTTACAATACATCTAAAAAGGCCACTACGAATAAACATACTTTCTTTGTTAGGAAGACATCAAGAGACCTGAGTAGAAAACTTACTCTTATACGGTTGTGAAGAAATTTTTAGAATTTTGCAGAAGGTTATCCTTGAACCGTGGTGCCCCTGAGTAGTGAAATCGAGTAACTAGTGCAACATACAAAAACGTCTCGTCTTGCATACTGTTCAGGTTACCGGGCGAGGAATATCCAAACATCTATAACCTCCATTCGGAGTTGTAGATTGATATACAGGGTGTAAGTATGTTCTTCACTTTTGTAGGATTACCGTAGAATAATTGAAGTTTAAGACGGTGATCAGTATTTTGCTAAGAATGAAAAAAAACCGAAAATTTTACATCTGACTTTTGGAGTCACTCACTTTAGATATAAAATTTGCAATCAACCATAATGCTTTTTTCACAAGTTATGCCAACTACGCAGTTGTTTTTCCATGCTTCTCAAAAACGTGATTACACTTCTGAAAGGCTTGGATAACCCATGAAATGTTGCGTAGTAAAATCAGCACATGTATAAGTCTGACACACAAATTTTTAGATATAGAGAAGTTTCTTTTAAACGTCTTTTTTAGCAGTTGCCCTATATGCTATAAATCCTATTTTAATCACATAATAATAAAAAGCATGGGTGATCCGCTTTTGCTGTGAATGTAAGCTGAAGCCAGCCTTACAGAATATTATCCAAAAGTTGGCAAAAGACATCGTAGGAGCGCTAACTTTTGAATCCCGTATGGATATCGAATTTTCGAATATTGAATTCTTCGAATCTCTGAATATTCAATGTGATTTTCGAATATTCGGCTTTTGCATATTATTCGAAAATGGAAAAATTTCGTTATTCGACTATCGAATATTATTCGAAATTTCAGCTTTTCGAATAATCGAATAATAATTTGAATTGGCACAAAATAAGTATGCTCCTTTTTGGCTGAGTGAATGCGATATGAGTGACAATGCAAATTTTCTAGCATGGATTATTCATCTGGACATTTTATCACCCCACACCGCTGCCTCAGTCTCATGTTGCAATTTTTGTTTACTTTATGGCCGAAAATTGCCAACTTTTGCGCGCAAGTCGTCGGAGTACTCTGCGATTGATGAACTTGTTAAAATGATTTGGTGCGATAGTACATGTGTACTTTTATGAATCGTGAATGCCTGCTGTAGGCAGCCGCCTGCCGTTAGTGAGTTTATCAAGCAGCTCCATCTTATCGAGGTTGATAAAGGCCCACGAAATTATGAATTCTGCAAATATTGTAGCAGATTTTCGAATCAGGCATAGTTTGGTTAAGTTCTGGTATGCTTCTGAATAAGTCACTCGATAGGCGTGGTTAGAACAGGACAATAGCCCTCCTCGCCAAGCTGTCCAGTCGGAACTGGACGCCTCAAAGTTTGAAATGGTTCACGTATGAATTTAGTTTCGCATAGAAATAAATGAGCCTCGATTGATCCCATTAAACAATTTCTGTAACTAATCTCGCTTTCACTGATGCAGTATACGGATTTCAAAATTTTGAACTTAGATTCCTTTCAAACGTCTATCCGAATTGTTACCAGGAAATAGTTCAAAATTTTCATGTTGCTTTCTACTGAACTTTGGTCCTGCCTTCAATACAATTCAAGCAATATAACTAACAAGTTATTCAATATGGGAGCATTCAATGTCTCGCCCATGTTTTTCTTGCTTTTTTAGCAAAAAGCAAAACCGGATATGTTATAAATTTGTATCCCGTAAATATTTAGAGCTCAAAGTGTACAAAGTGATGTCTTTATGTTGCTTGATGCTTAGGAAACAGAAATAGTTTATAGGCTATCAGCTGACGATGAAACTGCATCCAGGTGCCAATTTCATTGTGTGCAGCATTGTTAGTTGTTAGTATCGCTGGTAAGACATCTATCAATAACACATCTGCTCCTGACTTTTTAAGGTTATTTTTAAACACTGATTGAATCGCAAGTTTTTCCCACTTATTTGGCAAAGGAGTGTAAAAATTGCAAAAGATATCGAGCACTGGTATCTGCATTTTTTGCAGCAACTCTGGGTTATGACGATTTGGTGCGTGTATATTGTACAACTGCCATATATTTAATTTTCGACAATAGGATGGCTAGAAAAACACGTCTTCATCATTCTTTGTAGTTCATGTGACTGAGAACTGTGAAAATACTACTTGTTAATTGTGACTCGGGTCGATTTTTTCCAGTGCTCGAAGTTGCTTATTTCAAAAGTACTAAGCAACACCTGCTAACTGTTCAGAGATTAGCTCATTTGTTCTACTAAACAGCTTTCAAACGTGACCTTTTTTTGTTCTGTGATGATTTCACTTATTGGTTACATGTGACTCCGAAGACATAACACAGGAATAGATTGAGTGATTGTCTGTATTTTGATTTTCAAAAGCGCTCGCTCTCTATTTTCACCACTATTGCTAACAAATTTTCGATTTCAATGGTGTGTTTACACATTTGTACAAAAGCAATTGAATTTCTATTTGTTCATCCTTCCACAACTATCCACACCTTTAATATACAGATTATGTCACAAGGTCGATTGCACCCTGATCATGCGCAAACCCTAACCTTTCGAATTATCTTTTGGTAGTTCTCAGTCGAGTTGTACTAATAAGAGCATCTTCCTTTGTTTGCCCTCCAAGCACTTTCATAACTGAGGTCAGTGCAGACAAAAAGTGCTTTGCAAGCCGATTTCTGGATTTGGTCTACGTAACGCTTAAGACGTTTTGATCGGCCTAGTTTTTTTCTTCCAAATTATTCCCTGCATGTCGATATCTACTTAGGCCTATATCACTATTACCAGAAATTTCCAAGTCATATGTTATTACAAGAGACACGCAGTTACGTTCAGTTCAGAAACATAAATCAACATTCTCATGTCCTTCTGCTAAGATCCTATGTTAAATGTGATTTTTTCACTAGTGCAATCTTCGTCTAGAGAAAATTGGAGAACGTCAATATCCTTCTTCAATGAGCGTGTCTAAGCCCGATGTGTGCACGTCACTGATTTTCAGTTTAAACGAGTTTTCACATCTTTAGAACGCGGGTTGCGGGAACTATTATTTGTCAAGGGCACGAAGAATCAGTAACGACCTTCAATTTGAGTGCGCTTTGGTTGTAGAAATTGAGGAAGATATCTCATACTCCGAGTAATCAAGGTTTGCGAAGTTGCGGCCATTGGGCAAGTGTCTAATTTGCAATTTTCGCTTCTGACAAGGCGTTGTAAAAAGCCAAATCATTCGGGTGTGGGATGGCGAGCATGCGGGAGAGAATCCCAGAAATGTGCTGCTGCTGTAAATCTCGTGTTCTTGGCGCGCGGCTAGAGACGGGCCGAGTCCGCGCATAATTTGGAGCTTGTCGAGCCTTCGGGCCTGCCCCTTTGACGCGCGATGACGTCATGCGCATTAATCGAGAGAGCGACTCATCCAAAATTCTATAGGCTAGTAGTCGTGGGCAAGCTGACGGCTAGCCTTCATCGCCGACTTGTCGCCGGTCAACTTCCCGTCTTATTCCCATTATCAGTTTCTGCCAAAATAAGGAAATGTTCGCATTTGTTTATCTGCACACTCCTCTCATCGTCCCCGTACTAGTTGTTTTGATTCGATTTTCAAACAACTTCCGCTTCGGTTGCTACACTTACGACATTACTTCACAATAGGGCGTCGCAGCGTCTCCGGAACTGTGCTCAGGGCTTGTAGAGCTAGTAAATAGGATGCTAATGGTTGTTCGCGTGGGTGAGAGAGCTCCTCCTCGTAGCTGCTGGTTTATGTGCAATTCCTCGGCGTTAGGTGAGTGACGCCATTCCACGTCTTCCCGTCGCGACCGGCCACGCCTCCAGATCGATCCCTCGACTGCGCTGCGTACCTCGTTCACGTGCACCTGGATTCCGTCCGTTCCTTCCCAATTTTGTGTCATCAATTTTGAATTACACTATTGTCCAACTGTTCGCAGTAGAGGAGCATGGAAAGTTCTTATCTGCCGCACAGACACTGCCCAACGCTCGCCCACTCCGCATAGCCTTCTCGAGCCAGCAAAAGTCCCAGCAACACGTCATAGCAGTCGCAATGCTGTCACGCCTTCTGCCCAGAGAACTCAGCTCTCAACTCTGCTAACCGCGTTAACCGATCTGAAATTTCGCGTCCTTGCCAACCAGTTTTTTCTTCTCTCCATGTTCATTCATATGTGAAGACCTCCTCTAGCGAACAATTAATCTTAATTTGATTGTTACCTTAGCAATTCCTCAGATTCGCAAGCGCGTCGTCGCGTGCATCACGTCGCGCTTGCATGACATCATCTCTCGCACGGGGCCCTTTATAGTACACACATAGGCACACAGAGAGACACATTCGAGCGGGGGGAACATAGAGGGAGCCGGAGGGAAAGCGCCTGCTGATGTGAATGACTTCACCTGGTCATGGGAGCGTGTAGAGTAATTCGGATGACATCCTTGTCGTTCCTGGAAGCTACAGACAGGTTGCCAAGGAAATTGATTGTTAATGTTGTCGCGTGTTGGATGAGCTGCTGCAGCTAGGCAACCTCGTAGTGTTTCGGAATGTTTACGCAGTGTATCATCACTTCTTGTACTTTACCAACATGCTAGAATCCTTTGACGGCATGAGCCCGAAAAAAAAAACCTTTAGCACATTGTAATTTCTCTTCTTTGGTGCCTTATCTCGGCGAATGCCACGAATGAAAGACTTTATAACTTTTCGATCGGTTCACATCACAATGTCAGTTGATTCTCTTATATGTTCTGATTAGATCTTGTCATTCTTAGCGTGTCCTTGCTGGAGTAAACAAATTTTTCATTGACATGCATTAAAGCACATTACTGTTTCTATAATTGTGTTCTTAACTTCGTTCCGCATTTATATCGTATGGTCGTTCCTACATTTCATATCTTTTATCATTTTCAGAGTCTCCGAATGACTCCGGTATGAATCTTACATTGTCCTTTACCACGAACTTATGCAATACTGTATTCAGGTGTGTTATAATTCCTTCTATTTATCGTACGTGTTTGTGAAAAATATAAATCCATTGTGTGGGATTTGCAAGTTTTGAGCCTGTGTCAAAAACCTTTCCCAAATCTTTTCTTCCGAAACAAAATCTTTTCCCCTAACAGTAGTGATTTCCTTGCCTCCTCTAAGGTTATATACATAAATATGCCATGTCCGAATATCAAAATTTTTCTACTTTTACGACGTTTGCGTCTTTGTGAGCTCAGCCAACACAAGAATCTTTTTCTGATAACGATTGGGCAGAAGTGCTATCTTCAAACTTTCGTCATGAAGTTTTTTTCAAGTCGTACCGACTCGCGAATGCATACTTACGACTTGTGAGCGTTTTTCTACTCTCCTAATACGCCTAGGAATTTTTTCCCTCTCTTATCACTTAAATTCGTCATAATGGAGGGTGTATCGCCATGCACGCAGATGTCTTATCATGAATGATGTTACACCTGGCCTTGAAAATCGTTCATTGTGCATATAAAATTCTACACTTTCACTGAGCTTCTCACCAGCCTAATTCATTGCACTCCCCCCCCCCTCTCTAATTGCACCCATTATGCCTTGTTTACATCTGTTGCAAATTCATTGCTCTCATCGGCATCAGAAGCCAATATTTTGACGTAAGATGTTATCTCTTGTGAGTAGCCACGCAGCTCGATAGTGCTTTCACCCTCCATCATCCCTGCTAGATCCTCGGCTTGACTCCTCATATCTCTGCACCTCCTTTCCCCCAGCTTCACGCCAAGGCAACTATACATATTCGATTGGCAGAGCTAGTGATGTCAGAGATGTTTGTCCTCTTCACACCAGAACAACTGGCAGTAAAAAGTGCCCCTTGGCTGACTTGCATCTTTCCGCTGAACCAGTTTTAAGTCACCTGTCGTCTGATATTTCTGCTTGAGCATCAGCTTTCAGAATCTCTTAGGATCAAATCGATTTGTTTAACGCCTTTCTCTTTTCACTCCGTCTTTTATAGCAATGCTTATATTCCGGACTTAAATTGCTTTCTATTCGAATTTTGCTTTCATTTGCTCTCCAAATATTGAATCATGTTTATTTTTCTTGCTGATTGTGGAAAAGCAAACTAATATTACTCAAGCATTATTTTCAAAATATGATTATGTGAAGACAGACATACATCATCCTAGCTAGGACCGTTATTTATAGAGAATGAGAGTGACGCACTTCTATCTTGGTTTTAATCATATTGCTTCCACGAATTCTGTCCCTATTTTTATATCAGAAGATATGGTTTATGGTCGTCTAGCACATAAAATGAGGTGGAGCTTGTGCGATTGAGACTGTTTTTTTTTTCTAATAGTTTTCCTGAAGGAACTAATGTATCACACCGAGAGGGTGTGTTTACGACTCTTTAGATTAGTCATCTTCAAAAAAATGTTACTATCTATTGGGATTAGGGAAGAGTCTAGATATTGGCCTCATGATAGCATTTTCGTCAGTGATTCGTTCGCGTTCCTTGTAGTCAATCATTTCTTATCTCTGTGCTTCGAAATACACAGCGCGTACGGTGTTTATAAGCTTCTTAAATTGCCTAAGGACTTTAGTGCACAGTAGATGATAGCGGTCTACTTTTCAATCCCTTTTCGGGTCTGTCCTAGTGACTACTGATACGGTAAAGCAGCAGTAGTACGGAATGTACGAAGGCAGCAAAATTCATAGCATATTGTTCGTTCAATTGCTACTAAATCTGGACCTTCCCTCATTCTTAGTTTTGATTTTTGGTTTTTCCGAGACGGGCTCCAATTTGCGTTTTCCTGTAAAAGTGCACAAAAAATAGTGATTCTTTGTTGCGCGCCGTTTTCTATTTACAGTTCTTTTCATCGCATGTTACATGCTCATTCTTACATTCATGTAACACTTCGTCTTCTGCGTTCCATGTGAATTCAAAGAGCAGAATGTTTGCTTATTTAGTGTCTCATCGATTCACTGTCTGCAACATGCTTTGTTATTGCTATTACTGCTATTGTTAAGACGTCGATCGAGTAGACTAGTCTTTTTGCTTAGCAGTCGATTAGTGCAGTATCTTTGTCGTCTCTATTCACGTCATAAGTGCTGAAATGCTGCTAAAGTGAAACTAGAGAAGTGTTTGCATGAGTCCGTTATAGACTCAGTGCATTAAGTATTTTCTATAACAAAGTAGTGCATGTCATTTTGTCGCGCTCACGTTCTCTTTCTGACATAATGTGCCCAATTATCCTTAGATATTGTTTTGTGTTATTGAGCCAGAACCGAGATTGTTACATTGTATGCCGAGATTCAAAGAAAGTCAAACATTTGAATATCCTCAGATAAGTTTACGAATGCTCGCGATGGCATTACCCTTTTTGGGGAGTTTTAGAAGCTAAGAAGAAAAAGCTTTTGTTTGCATTGTTTCCTTTATTACTCAAGTTGAGTGTTTGTCGTTACTTTGATGCCGTTTGTTTTGAATTCTGACAAAGCCATATCTAATTTTCTAGTCCGCCACAATGTAAGAGAATTATTGTGATAACTGGCTGTGTGCTAAGTTTTGTTTTTATTAGCGACTCAAGATCCAATCGTGATAGCTTGAGAAATTTTTGATTGCGGTTTCTGCTCAAAAAAATTGCTGAGCTGTCTCGAGCTACTCTCACTTGTCATGCTTAGATATCTCAGTTTTATGAATCACATAGCATCACCTTTATCGCCCTCTTTATGCGCTATAATTTTTTTTCTAGTGTCGAATTCACTTGGTGTTTAGCAGTCTGAATTTTGGAAGTTTCGACTCACAAAACGGGGCTATTTTGGATAAAAAAATTAATGCTTTTGTACCGCCTATATTTAAGAAAATTCGGAATTCTATAAGAATTAGCCTTGCATGTGGAAGATCGTACATACTGATACACCCCATTTGCTATGATCAAATAATACTCTCTAATATACTTAAAGAATATTCTTCAAATGTGAGCGTAAACATTTGCAGGTATATGCAATAGGGACATAATCCGACATTTAATCTCGTCATGCATTGAGAGAAACATCAAAAAACAAACACTTCTTTTTTATCTCGGATTAAATGACATTGACGTGAGTACAAATCTTATTTACTCGTTTACTGATGCCATAATGTACTACTGACACTAGTTCTTACTTATAAAATTAGCTGGAATTGACATCATTCTGTGGCTTCTGTAGTAGCAATTATTTTTAAACTGCTGGCACAAAGAAGTGCTTGGGATATTTAGGCTATTAGCACAAAAAAGTGCATAGGATATATAGCTCGTTTACGTGATCATACTTTATATTCTTACTCTCTATCATGGACTTCCTCACATGTCCCGTGCGTCATACCCAGCCCTTGCAGTTCTTTTGATTTTTCGAAGCCTTCTCGATAAAGATTCCATCTTTCAAAGAATGCGTTTAGTTGAAGTGACTTTGCCGAATATGTTCTATACCGTTTTCCAGAGTACCAAATTGTCCTCAGTATCTGCTGTGCGCCTCTATACGCCGAGTCATGAGTGTTTTTGAGGCAGAAATTGAACTATACTGCGACTAAAAGTACGTAGCAGGAGCGAAGACAGATTTTGAATCAGCGTTCAGTGCTCTTCAAAACGATGTAAATTTTACCCGGAAAGGCCACTTCGATCAGAAACACTTTCTCTGTTAGATGGGGCGAATGCGCTTTTTCGTTACTATCAGCATTCTGCTCAAGGCTTCCTTTTGAGGATTCCTGTGGTGATGTCTGATGCTTGTAATTCAGCTTAACGCTATCTTTGATGAGACTCAGTAATTCAGCTTTACACTATCTTTGATGAGACTCAGTAACTCAGCTTAACACTATCGTTGATCAGGCTTACTGAAGCGGGGGATACTGCCTCCCACAAATTTATTCGCACACAGCGTCAGGCTACAAATATCAAAATAGTCATGAATCAGGAACTTCATGGAATTTTCTCGTCACTTTCCACCTCTTTGTGAGAGTCAGTCACTACGCAAAATTCTTGGAATGCTGGCAACATCATAGCTTTTGTTAGTCAACGTTTAACGGAGTAGAATATATAGCAGGCATAAGTAGTGTGCTTAGCATAGTAGTTTTGGACCAGGTTTTCTTTACCTCCTCATTTATAGATCTACGAAAGCTTGGCATTTACTTATTGGGACAAGGTAAAGCTTAGTTGTAGACTCATTTTTTTCCGAACCTTATGATTCTTTACCTTTCCACCATGTTTGATCGTGGGGTATCTTGGAATAATCTTCCTAACAATTCGCAATAGCAAGCCATTTCTAGTTAATGATGCATAGAACTTGCTTGATATGGGGGTGATTTTTCTACAGTCTGTCTTTCATACCTGGATGATGCTGACTTGACCTGTCATACACTACTTACTGTCAGTTTTTCTATGAATTTCATGTCGAGAAAATCTACTTATCAGTAATTTATTGTTCTGTAAGTCAAACTTCCTCTAAGCCTCGTAAAGTAGCTGCTTTTTTGCAAAAAAAAGTTGACCATAATTTGCTCGAATTCGTCCTGATTTGAGTTAAACAATTCACACCTCCTAGGCTTTGTTAGTGACTAGCTCTTTCACCCCTTCTCTAGAGTCACTTTTCGAATAGTATGGTATTTCCTGTGTTAAAGGCTGCCCTTAATTTTCAATCAAAGTAATGCACTACTTAATGTATGTTATGATATGAATGAGTTTCGTTTATTCTTTGTGCTGATTATGACAGAACCGATGTGCTTACGTGAGCTCAATATCATTGCTAATCCTCTTGTCGAGATTCGACGTAATAACTTAACCGCTGCGCCACTACTAACAACTACGGGTTTTTACCCTCATAGAAGCAGTTGACGCTTGCTACTTGTTGCCTAGCATCCAGTTGTGCTGTGATTCGTTTGTCTGCCATGACGTAATGTGACGAAACGCTGATTGCCCTCGATTTGTTGCTCTTTTTACTGGATAGGATACAAAGAATAGAAAATCCACATGTCGTACGAGTAATTTAATCGGGAGATTTTTGCATGCCAGTTTGAAGTGTTCTTGTTCAGTTTGATCATTTTGCCTTCCAGTGATGAAATTGATGGAAAGGCGTGGGGTGTGATGGGTCGCTTGAAAGAAGCCAAATGGAGGATTAACCGGAAGTCTGAAATTACCACGGAACTTCACACTAGGTATGTAGAAGAGCGAAAATTGCTCGCTGTCCTACTCAGTTGTGAATGACGAGTAGATCACAAAATCTGCACTTTTGTAAGAATTTACTGTTTCTTTTGTGCAGAGGCAATGAGGTTCATCTCGGTTGCTTTCCCCATTGTCGCGAGACGCTTCCTATAGGAAGCCCCTCGTTGGAGGCTCGAAATCGGCGCAACAAATTTCTGCATTTTGAATTTCTTAGCAAAGGGATCGCTTTAATTGTCTACCTTCTCGAATTATTACTTCCTCGTAAATTCAAATAGTCTAAATTACTTTTCGTCAAAGGTGAATACAAATTGACTTGCTCTAATAATCTAGAGTTTTTAGCTATAACAAATAGATTTGTTTGCGACTTTGAATTGTAATGGTCATACAATTACTTCATTTTGCGTCATACGCCTCAAAGTACGTTCCTTGCTAATCTTTTGACCAGAGTTGTGTTTTGAAAAAGCCTGTACTGAAGTTTTGTCAAGTGTAGAAGCTGAACATGAGTACGGAGATTGACTAAAGATATCGAACCGGAGAGTTTGTAGTCAGCTAGTCTTTAAAAAGGAAATCAACAAAAAAGCGGCTATATCTGTATAGTATGTGGAACGATATCTATCCATTTTGTAATGTTCGCTAGAAAGTTTCTGCATCATGCGTGTCTATAGTTTGTCGCTATGTTGGGCTTTCCACATGTTTGCGCCAGATTTTGCGAAAACTAAAGATTTTGTAACATTTTTGAATAGGTATCGTTAGAACTTGTATCTGAGTTCGGAGAGGACAAAGAAGAAATATAACTTGCGCTCTAAAAAATGCATCAAACACGTCATATGCGTAAGGTGACACTTGCGGCAAAGATCATACTATATGTAGTGACATTCCTTTAATTGGTGATCATGCTTGCAGACTCCCTAATAATGTATGATCACGTCACTTGCTGAGAATTGCGTGATTAAGCACATTTACAGATGATTAAATAATACTAAATTTGCTTTGGTCTTAATAGAAATGCTAACAGCGTCACATAACATATCCAGTAGTACAGCTGCATTACTAATCCTATTCTTTTCTTTATGTCCCTGCACGTTGAGTAAATTTTTGCTTGAGTTCACTTGGCATACAACGTTTGTTCAAGCTATCTTAAGCTGACAAGAATTCAGTTGGCCATTGGAGCACCTAGCTTTTGCATTGCTATTCTTTGAAAAATGAAGCTTATGATATATAAGCTGATCATTGAGTGTACTGAGTGCAGTGCCTTCACTTTATCAACAACTTCAAGAAGTCACGTTTTTCATGAAAAAGTTTGTTGATGAAAAAAGCTCATTGTCAAATTTTAGGCAGATTTTTCCTGATAAATTCTAGTTCACCACTGAATCTTTTTTTTCAGGAGTATGCGAAGCGATTATAGTCGCGTTTCGGGTACAGTCCATGCTGAAGAGGCTCCTCTATCCACCGTGCCTATGTATGATGTATTCCTCGGCGGTTCATGTGGAACCACGGTAAGCTCAATATTCATATCAGTATGTTTTCGCAAAATTTTTGTTGACAAAACCCGTATCTCCTCTACTTGTTGAGCAAGCTATCTAACAAGTCCAAGTTTGGTGCAATATTTGATAGGGTTTAGAGTTTTGACTCGAGGTCGCACCATTACCATTTTCTTAGAGCAGACTAAATTTCAAACCATATATGTTTGTCATGCACTTGGCGTTATCTATGACAAACGTCACTGAAGATCAATAAGCAATAATATTGGCAGTAATGCGATTCAAGATTTAGTCTAATATTTTTAAGGAAGAAAAATAAAACAAATGAGAAAGTAACAAAATAAAAATAAAATCAAAAGACATCCAATTCCGTTTCATTCCTTCCACTAGACGGAAAAGGATAAGAGCACGATCTTCCCCGGAAATCATCAGTAGTGAGGGAAGATCTTATGGCTAGTAAATAACGATAAGGGAACTAATCTCAACCTTCGACTAATCGGTCTTCTTCCGTTTTCTATCCTTTGTGTGGACCAATCTGTAAATTAATGTAATCAATGAAATCTTAGTAGTTAATGAGGTCAATTATGTGAAATATATAGTATCAAAATTAGTAAAATATAGGAGAGATGAACTTATATTTCTGCTATCTAAAATGGGAGCTAAAAATCTCCCCAACTGGGGCACTCGGGTTTTTTGTCTCAAATGGGATCAAATGGCTTGAACTTTTAGGACATAAGAGGCCCACTGTTTTGCAGAATTTTAGGCCAGTCAGAAAAGAAAACAGAAACTCTTTGAAAATAAGACTCTAGGAGCTACTTTGTCAATGTTCTCTTGCATTATAGGTGTGGCGACGGCAATTAGTCATACCATTTCTGAAGAAAAAAGCTATCTCCTATTACGACCCGCAACGGAGCGTTTGGAGTGAGAACATGATCTATGAAGAAAGCATTGCTAAAGAAGTAAGTGAGACTATTGTAATGATGACGTAAAGTGACGTACAGCTAGTTCTGATTATCGCTCTTTCAGAGGTCGTCCCTCTTTCTGTTCGTCATAGATCCCGCCACTGTGAATGCGACCTCTTTTCTTGAGATTGCATATTTCGCAGCAAGAAAATCCCCCAAATTGGTGGTAGTATTTCTTGGGAAGACGGAATGGAAGCAGAAAGCACATCCCGACGATTTACCAGACCGAAATAGGACCTGTATGTTACTTGATAGGATTCTGGATGCTCATAATGTGCCCATGCTCTACAGTATACAGGTAAATGTTGGCGCGGTTTTATTCTTTGCATATCGGTTTTTCTTTTCAGGATGCACTAGATTATATTGAAGAAGAAATAATTGGCAGTAAGCGGTGGACGGAAGCTCTGCGAGAACCATGCCAACGCCTGTCATTTCTTTCCCTCCGAACCAAAAGGGTGGCTCGAGCTGCTCAATTCCGAGCACGTAGCGCTTGGTTGCGGATGATATCCTACGCACGACACGTTACGTTAGCCTGTGCAGCGGACACAATCATTTTCATAACCTGCCAGATGGTTGCTCCAAATATCCCATTCTATTTTATTCTTCTGCCTCTCATATTGCTCAACATTATCGTCATATTCGCTACTGAACGATTCCAACGCTATCGGGCTCGTCGTCCTCGAGCCGTTGCCGACTCGTCCTATTTTCCGCTACGAGCTTCGGCGGCAATTCCTTCACCGCGAATGTCGACTACCTTGCAACCTCTCAATCCTGTACATTCAAAGAGCCATTGTACGTTTTCTCGTTACCGACACCTATTCTGCAAACATGCAAAATGTTTCTATTTTCAGTGTTACGTTCAAAACGATTCTGTGATGGCATCATTGATGACGGTTTCTCTCTTTTCACTGTACCAGAATTGTCACGACGACGCTCACAGAATGGACGGGTGATTAATCCAGTTACACCGGCACATATTGAGCTGGCATCCAGTGCTCTTGATGACACATCATGGGTAAACCGAGTGGTTATTCCGTACATGGAGTGAGTTTACAGTACCTTACCATAGATAATGATGGTCAAGCATCGTTCTCTTTTAGCCGTAACAATCTTCGTTACTCTCGATTTTTGGTGATGAGCGACGTTGAGCCCGAAAATCGAATGAAGTGCCTTGTGACATGGTCTTCTCAGTTAAAGCATTTTTTCTACCATATTCCGTCTACAAAATCATTTCTGTCAGGGATGGTGGAGGTAAAATCCTTTCAAAATATTGTACGATATTTTTTTATTCTGTAAACTTTCCAGGTAGCGTATATGCTAGGCCACACTAATTGGCAAGTGACGGTCTGCGTACCGAAGGAAGCCGAGTGCTTGGAAGCACCGACAACAAACGAAGATGAGGTAGCACGAGCCTTTAGGCGGCGGCGGAATGATTGCTACCAGATCGCCTTTTGTTATCTCAAGGTAAGTTTCTTCATAATCCCTCCAAAAGTTTCATCCAATATGCAATTTTCCTCTAGGATATGGCAAAACGTCGTCAATGCCGGGTCTTTTCGGAATTGGAAGAAGCGCTACAGTATGTCACAAAAATGTCAGCTGTTGGGTTATGATGTTTCCTGCCGCATTCCTGTTTAGATTTGTAGAAAGATTGTGATATTCCGGTATATGTCCTCTTGCTCAGTCAAATTCTCCTAGTCTTTTATGTGTAGGATTGTATTATATGTAGAATTGTTACGTTGTTGGTCAGCTCTATTATCTCAGCATGTCTTCGAACGTGCTTTATTTCCATAACTACCTTTAACAGTCCCTCAAACCGTTGATTCTAAGTCTGTAAAGAAAACTCGAACAATTTTTTAATTTGTTTTAACTGTCAGAAATACCAGTAATTCTCAGAGTTCCCGCGCAATACATACCAGCATTTAACTATCTTCGACGTTCAAGCACGACGTGTAGAAGGGATCCAGTATATACTCACGGTGCTTCATTAGCTGTGAACCCGAACCTAACCTTATCAGAGTAATTTAATTCGAATGCACATGTGAATGTTATAGTGTCATAATTTTTGATCAATTTCTAAGTGTTCTGCATCATTTATTACTGAATGTATTAACAAATAAGTGTCTGTTACGCATATTCGACATAAAGTGCCCAGGGATTCTGCTGTTATTACGTTGGCCTTGTTATTTCTCTTCGTTTTATTATTTGACTTACCAGTTCACATAATGATTGTCTCATCATTCGTAATATTTTCTCCTATTACCAAATGTTCAAATGGCCTCTATTTATTTTGAGAGAATAAATAGCAATAGATTTACATATCTCCTAAGCACAAGAGATCCTGCGATTTGGGAGAATGGCTCGCAGCACAGAGAAACGGCCTTTTGCCAGGATTATCTGAATTATCACAACTTTTTTCATCCCAGTTTGACAGTTCCTTTTTGTTTTATTCATTTATTTTATAATATAGCTGCCTCTTGTGTCACTTTTCTGCGGATACACCAAAGACGGGTTATAGTCCAAACCCAGACAAAGGTATATTAGCGGAGCACTTGCGAAAACGGCTCTCCGTTAGCCTCGGGTTTTTGCACCAACGGCAGATTTTTGGGGTTTACATATCAAACTGGTTGGATATGGAAAGTCGAAGGGAACGATCCCAATTTGAGGTGACGAATTGGAATGAGCCTATATGGTTAGATGCGTCTTCACGAGCTAATTACAAATCTGCCTACCACATCTGCGATGCCGTTCTTTGGAAAAAGTTTGAAAGGTTGAAAATGTGAATTTATTGGGTTTAATGCATAAAGTGCTTCAAAATCCGACTTGGGAGTGCATGACTAGCATGGATTTCAAGGAATATTCACATTTAAAGGAAACACAAATAAATGTTGTTGGCGCTATTCCACATTAGTTGACCCAACAGATGAAAATCGTGAATTTCGCTAAAACTTTGTCTAAGAGGGTAATTGCACACGCTGATTACGAATGTGCCACCGGTGGAGTTACGGTAGAGGGTCAAAACCACAGATTGTCCCAAACTTCGTCTAGGGGGGGGGGGGGGAGATCTGGCACCCTAAACATGAAAATCATATTCATTTCGTACGGTAACGCCAATTTCTCGGGTTACGGTGGGAATACGGTAGATGACTAACAATTTGTAAGATTCCCGAACTCGCTCAGAACTTTGCCTGGAGGGGTTCTTAAGCATGCTCATAGCAGAAATCATGCACGTTCGTTGCAACAATGTCTAAATGTAAGAGTTACGATGAGCTGCAATGCGTGAATAAGCAACTTTTCTGCTTTACAGCCAAATTTAGATTCCAAAAATCCACGGGAAGGCTCTATCGTGCGAAACGGCGATACTCGAAAACAGCGTGCTTGGAAACCCCTCCAAAGTTTTGAGCGAATTCAGGATTTTTAGTCATCTACCGTATACCCACCGTAACCTGAGAAATTGGCGCTACCGTACCAAAAGGATACGATTTTCATGTTTAGGGTGCCAGATACCCTCCTCGACGAAGTTTGGGAACGGCATCGCAGATATAGAAGTAGATTTGGAAACAGTTCATTAAGACACATCTAACGGTATGCGGCTCATTTTAATTGCCACCTTAAGTTGGGGTCATTCCTTTCTTAGTGTTCTTTTCGAAAAATAAATTGTCACGATTGACTTACAATTCACTTATTTGTTAGTCGTACAGGACGCGCTGTTAGGTGGTTGCACATAGTATTAGCATAAACTCGTGGATTATACTCCGAATATTTGTGCGCTTCTGTAGTAGTGGAGAGCCTTCAAAGTAAAAAAAAATACATTGTTGATTGTCAGGGGTTGCTACTCTTTTTTTTCTCTTTCTTTCTTTTTGAAAAGATTCTTTTGTAGTTGGAAAAGAAGAAAAAAGTTTGCACTGGTCAGTCTTCTGCAGTAACCACAAGATGCTATCAAAACATGTGATCTTGAAAGAATATGTTGTCTCCACCCTTTAGAGGCGTTTCGATGCGACATGCAGAGGTGATCATAAATTCAGATACAGTTGGTATTGTATCACAAAGCCCATTAACCTAATCTTGAAAAACTGCACTCGAAAGTTACCCAGACCGAGACGTAAATCATAAGTTCTGCTAATTCTTTTTGCTCCTGTTTTTAAGAGCTGAATATTTAGTATTTGTAGGGCACCCTCGTACAAACTTGTGACATTCAAAGTTAATTATTGTAGAAACGTTTAAGAAATTACTTCACCTTTGAGGCATTTTCGTAGGCTACACAATAGCAGAAAGGCAGAGTTTTTTTTTTTCAACATAATTACGTCACTTTGATGTCGAGATAAGATAGTAGCAAAGTAGCTATTTATCAACTCTTCTTAAGAGCGGGGACTGATAAGAGGCTAATCCGAAAGGGGGGTAACTGATACAAATTCATTTTCGGTCGACTGTCGGATTATTCTAAGGGTGCAGCTGTATAATCAAAGGTCTTGCTAACTAGCTCACATCGTGAATCTTATTGTAAAATAATCTTTGGATGGATAGAGGAAAAAACGTCCTCAAAGAACACTGATAAAATCTCGATGCCCTTTAAGAGACCATAAAATTTTATTTTGGTTCCCAATGAAACATCAAAATAATTGAAAAAAAAACTGTGTCGATTGCTGGTGAGTCATAACTAATTAGAAGAGAGTTATCTAGTAGATAATGATATAAGAAGACTTAGGAAATGGCTCCAAGAAATACAATTCGAAGTAAGGAAAATAACCACAAACGATAAACAGTTAAAAAAATCTGTAAATTAGTCACACAAAATCGAAACACTCTAAGCTTTAAAAAAATACCCATGTATGCCGTAACTTTAACAAACCACGTTCTTCAAGAAAACTACCTTAATTGGTAGCGTCATTTTGTAGACAGTGCACATGATTTATCAGCTGAATCGTGAATCGACCACTGAGAACCCCCCAAAAAACTTGGGTTCAAAACTGGGGCGGTAATTATCAATCTCCCGCTGGCTGTTCAGGCCATTGCTAACGAGAGCCCGGACAGGCGAGAGCGCCAACCCATGATTTATCAAATGGTCCGATCCGGTAAGTTTGGCCATGTCGGGCACGGCGGTCGGGCACCAGCGCCCCGACAGGTCGCGCTCTACTGCCCGACTGCCGTGCCCAACATGGCCAAACTTGCCAGATCGGACCACGTTCTCCAATAGAACAAGAGTCCGATCACCAGCTTGGCTTCATATATCGCGGGCGTCAGTGCCCGCGATATATGAAGCCTGTACGGGCTGTTACCTGTGCAAGAACCTCTTCCCATATAGGAGATTAGTAAATATCGCCTCTGATGTGTTTACCAACCCTCCCGCTCCCTCCCTTACCGTCGTCGTCCCATGATGAAAGACCATTTACTGACCACATTTGAAATATCACGACCCCAGAGTTAGATTAGACGGAATTTTGGCAACGCTCTTTTTGGCAACCCTGAGTCCTCAGTCGCTCAAAGGAAATCGTACTTCGCCTAGCAAAGTGTTATATAAGCGTTGGAAAACAAAGTGGAAAATAAGAATCACTGAAGCCGCGTCCCGACACAGAGGAGAAGAGGGTAGAGATCTCATAACACGATAGCAGACCCCAATATGTGTACGCTCAGGTCCGTGCAAAGCTTTTTATACCCGAAGCTTATAAACGCTTCAAAACTGGCCCAGACCCCGCCCACTCACAAATGGGCTCTGTGCAGACGGGGCATGTTCTCCGCTGAATCCGCGAACCTGATCCTCGTTGCGGGGAGCAGCCATACTGCTAAAATAGAGAACTAGCTGATACTCGATTCGCTTAGTCCCTGTCAATACACTTTGAGGAGGATTCTACTACTATACAACCTCCTGTCCGTATCCTAATTTCTGCCCTCATTATGTTTTCGTAACCAGCCCACCACTTAGCTCCTTGCAACAGCTCCCAGCGCCCTAGCTCAAAGTCTGCAAAAACTAATGAAAATGATAAAGGTAATAGCTATGAAGATGAGAATATTTTACAACATACGCGCGCATCGCGCAATACCGCCTCGTAGCTCAAAGTTTTCAAAAATCGATAAAATCGATTTGTCGATAACGGAATGTAGCGGAACCGCACCCACTTCAACCCATCATAGGACTCAATCCCACTCACTCTTCAAGAAAAAAAAAGCAAAAACCTTGATTCTTTCTTTTGCATGCTTTTTGAGCGCAGTTTCGGAACCAAAACAGTTGAAATGTCACAAAGCAAAAAAAGAAAAAAATGGAAAAGAAAAACAGGCGCCACTGCCTTCAAGACTTATCAAACTGCAAACGGTTAGAAAGGTAACATCAACATTATGATGCACTATGTTTAGGAAACATGCACACTTCGTAAAAAAAAGGTTAGGCACCCGCCATACTTACCCCTCTTAATCCGCTTGATCCGCTTGCTCCGCTTCTTGCAGGACGCGTGCAAAACGCGCGCACACAGCAGTCTGTCATTTGGCGTCACGTTCAGCGAATTTGCTCAACTAAACGAGATTGCTTTTTACCTACGCGGCGCCAAATGACAGACTGCTGAGTGCGCGCGTTTTACACGCGTTCTGCAAGAAGCGGAGCAAGCGGATTAAGCGGATCAAGCGGATCAAGAGGGGTAAGTATGGCGGGTGCCTTAACTGAACCTTCGACGGAAAGATGCTGAAAATGGGCATTTCATTCCTTCTTATTCTCGAATTGTTCTTTTATCTCCAGGCGGCGAAGTTCTTTGTGGGCTTCCACCAGTGCGCGCAGGTACGGTGATCCAACTAAAACACGCAGGTTGCTTGACAGTTATAATAGTTTGTTTGAACACAGGGCATGATCTTCCAAAAAAACTTTCTGCACAATAAAATTTTGCCGCGCTATTCCAGTATCCGGGCCCCAAAATTTTTTTGTCGTGGATTCTGTCGAAACTTGGCCCAGGAGGGTTATTCGGCCCGCTGATGCCGAATGTCATACTGGTTTTGTACGGTAGCGTCATTTTCTCGGGTTACGGTGGGTATACGGTAGGGGGTCAAAATCAGGGAATTCGCTGAAACTTGGCCCAGGGGGGTTATCTGACATGCTGATCACGATTATCATATTTTCTCCGCAAGAAATCGCCTCCCTGCAAGGTTACGGTGGGTATACGGTAGGGGGCCAAAATCACGGATTTTGCTGAAACTTGGCCAGGGGGGGGGTATTCGGCCAGCTGATGCCAAATGTCACATTGGTTTTAAACCATAGCGTCATTTTCTCGAGTTACGGTAGCTACACTGTAACGGGTGTAAAAAAAAGTTTTGCCTGAAGCGGGTGTATGGCGATTCGGACAATCGTGAAGCTTTGTACACACGACCACCGCCGCGCGCTACACACCCTGCTGCGGCTTTTGCCTAAGCAAAGCACAGGGGAAAGATACATTTGCCGATTTGTGATTTTGACCCCTACCGTAAACCTACCGCAACCATGCAGGGAGACGTTTTCGTGCGGAGAAAGTGTGATATTTCTAATCAGCATGTCGAATAACCCCTCTGTGCGAAGTTACAGCGGATTTTGAGATTTTGACCCCCTACCGTATACCCACCGTAACCCGAGAAAATGACGCTACCGTACAAAACCAGTATGATATTCGGCATCAGCGGGCCGAATAACCCTCCTGGGCCAAGTTTCGACAGAATCCACGACAAGAAAATTTTGGGGCCCGGATACTGGAATAGCGCCAATTTTGCTTTCAAAATCCCATGTATAGTGCACATCGGACGTGCGCGAGATAATGGCTGCCGTATGGAATAGAAATCAGCTGTAAAGTTGGCAAAGATGCCGCTGAAGCGCGTGCACTGCCCATTCAAGATTGATGATTGCACTTTCCTGAGTTGCAGCCTCATTGATGCACGCTAGTATAGGCTGCTGCATGACGAAGTCGCAATATCTTTGGGCGCGAACGCGATTTCATTAGCCACAGAGCGCATGAGGCGCAGGATTTACAATGGTGAAGATACGCGCGCAACGTTCGCGCCCGCTCAACTAATGCTGTTTGTGCGCCTTCGTCATGCAGCAGCCTTTAGCCTAGTATCTAAGTGGATTTCAGAATAAACATACGCTGGAAGGCTAGCGGTGCTAGCCGGAAATGGCGAAGTTCAAGCCTACTATATTGGACTGTTAATAAAGAAATATTGCGTCGAACAAATACCTCCCAATAATTGATGACGATGTGCGCGCTATAGCCATTTTTTACATGCATGTCGCAAGTTCTCGATCTTTACTACCAATACATTTTCGTACGCGCTCATGTTGTCGTCACTGCAGAGATACTATTTGGGCCGTCAAATCTACTTGAGTATACATGTAATCAATCAACTTCTGTGTGCATAAGCTTAGCATTGCAAAAATTCGCTAGTAGTGATAGAAACATATAATCCATATAAAAATATGCACTATCTTATAGAAATAGTGGCGCACATGCTTTGCTCTAAAAGGGGAAGAAAAGGAAGGGAACACAAAAGCCAAATGTGAACACTGTAATTGGAAAGGAAAGTACTATGTGCAAGACCGAACTTACATAACTGAATCCTTTCGTTGAGTATGGGATTCAGAAGGATGTCGCGAGCAATATCTCGACATGCACTGCTCTAAATAGAATTATGCAATGATTGTTCACACAGTCATTACGAGTGAAGAATTTCGTGAAAGCAGGATACAAATGACAAGGGAAGCCTTTTTAATCGAAGTGGACTATTAGCATGACACCTATATCATTCTGCAGAGCAGTGAACGGTGATTACAAATCTGTTTTCCTTTTCTGCAGAACTACTCTCCGAAAGAAGAGTGCTTGAAAGTCTAAATGCATGCCTTATGGCTACGAGCTATACAAATACACCTATGCAGTTCACAGGCTCTGATTTCCCTTGTAGTTAATATACTTTGTACAGATTTGACTACCTAATCTCAGCTGTATACACTTCTCACTAAACTGGCGCCGCTAATAACATAGCGGTTTGGACTTTCAAACACTCTTAAAGGCAGCGTCCACCCAGAATTTAACCCCCCCCCCCATGTTTTCGTCATTCTGGGGCCTTTCCGTGGACCTGATTACAGTTCCGAACTTCAGACTCTCTGAAATTCACAAAAAACCCGATTCTTGGGGACCCAGTCTTGAGGGTGCGGACGAGTTTCGAATTGCTCGTCCCCGTCGGCAGGCCAGCGGGAAGGATCTGCAACTGCATGGGTGCAGTTGCATACAGTGTGCAGTGTGCAGCTTCTGCTCACTACCTTGTCAATACGTGTCGGGAGGCACGTATTGACAAGGTAGTGAGCAGTCCCTGGTGAGCGGAGTCTGATTTCAGACTCCGCCCAGCCAGGGACTTTGGGTGTATGTCAAGAGGCGCGATTTTTATTGCCAGCTGGACACCAAATAACACATAATAAGTGTTTTGCAACTTTCTAAAAGTTTATGAAATTTAGAAGAAGATATATTAAGTAGTTGCATGAGCTGTTCAATCTTGATGCTCTAATAGAAATTCAAAACAGCAATTTTGAAGGTCAAAAACTCATGAAAATGCATTTCAGAACAAATTCGTAAATATTTCAGTGCGATTCAGAGCAAAAACCATGAAACTCAGGAAGTGGTGACTTCAAACAGATAGTAAGCTAATGCAGTTTATCTGGTAATTTTTGAAGACTCGCATAGCACTAAACTAGAGTTTTAAGTTGGTGACAGCCAAAGAAATCGCGCCTCTTGACCGTCTCCCAGGGACTTTCAGGCCCCTTATCTCCATTCAGAGGCAACGTTAGAAGTCCGGACCAACGCAGATGCCCCTTTTCTCGGGCCTACGTTCAAGACCGACACTAATCGGAGGGGGTTAGGTTTAGCCTGGACACTGCCTTTAACTTCTTTCGGAAAGTTGTTGCGCAGCAAAGGAAAGCAGATTTGGAATCAGCGCTCAAAGACGCGTCTACGTAGATACCATGTGGAAAGGTCACTTTGTCTAAAAACGTTTCCCCGGAATAGTCTGTCCCAATCGCTCAGGCCAGAATTGGAATGCCGGGAGTCCGTGTTGCGAGGGTTTTGCGTCATGTCTACGGCTAGCAGTCTGCTCTTTCCTCAATCTCTTCGCTCTCTCAACAGCGCATGTATGTTGCGCAAACCATATTTACCAATGCAAGCACGCGAGTCTAGCCAGCAGTTTGGCCTGATCCCGAACAGGACAGACTGTATAACTATTCTTCAACGAGAAAATTATGCAATCTACCTTGACGGGCTTGAACGATGAGCCGGTGATTCCATCAAAGTTGTAGAGGCTAAAAAGGAATTTTGGATTTAAAAAATTAGAAGTTTCCACGACGAATATCAAGCCGGTTGATCACATGTGTACATCTGCTCGAATGCAAGTTTGTTCGTTTTATACTAACGCCAAGCTCAAGGGGCACACGAAAAATTGCGAAACGCGAGAACGAAGGCCATGCTTTGAACCAAGGAAACGCGCGTACTTTGAACTTGCCATTTCGCAATTGCGCAGCTACTCCGACAAACAACTGCTATTGTATGGTAGGTGCCAGAGTAAGCGATATTTTGTTCAGAATTGGCGTCGCTTGAATTGATGCCAGCATGGTTCCTCCACTATCTTTACCGTAATACGTGGATCTCACTAGAATACAGGTAAGAAGTATTCTTTGAATAATTGATGGGATTGCTAAGGGCGATACAAGTTGTTAGATACACAAATGCTACTCCAACTCCTTTTCTTAATTCTTTGGGGTTTGTCTTCTTCTTTTCATCTAGATTATGGTGAGACTGTTGATCTAGAAGCTGCATGGGTGATGAATGGTAGCTGTCTCATCAAACACATATTATGCGAAACCAAACGTGTGGTACGCAGCTGATAGTAGTTCGGCTACAACAATGTCATATATGTATGTGAAGAAATACCCTTGGCTGTGGCGTATTTCTCTTTTCTATTTACGCTAAAGTTTCTTTTATGCTAATCTACGTTTTGACTTCGTTTTCATCTTCTTGACTTATGCATAGATTAGTGCGCATGCTCCCGATCGGATCCGGAGCTGCGAGCAGCAGCGAAATCACTTCAAGAACACGGCTGCATACTCATCGTATGGAGCACAAAATATTCTTAAAATTACCATTCAAGTCCTGATGGGAGGAGAACGCTGCTTGCAACATTTTTTGATTTCCTCAAACTCAGTATCTGCTCGCGCGAGTATTCCTGAAGAGGCTTTGTACACAAAATTTGCTTTATAATCATTACATAATGACAAACTGTGACAAAAGCTGGCAAAGTGCAAGTATCCGTCTCGCAAGTACTCAGCTCCACAAGTAGATGGCATCCGTGCTACGCCACCAAACAAAAAGCGTACTTGAACTTACAAATCTTCTTGCGTAGGCTTTCTCAGCTTGAGTCTTGGGCTTGTCATCAGTTTCGGAGTAACCCGAATTTGGCATAGAACAGATTACTTTGAACATCTGAAATATTTCAACTCAGTTTGGTTCAGTTATAACAACATCTCTTGGCCCCAAGGCACTCACCATACTTAATCCACTTGATCCACTTCATCCATTTCGCTACTGACCAAATCAATGAACTGACCAATAGCGAAGCGGATGTCCACTGGATTCATTAATCCACTTGTTCCACTTCGCTATTGGTCAGTTCAACCATAATAAAGTGGATCAAGCGATCAAGTGGATCAAGTATGACGCTTGCCTAACAGAGCAACAACAATCACTTTAAAGGCAGCGTGCACCCAAAATCTCGCCTTCAATGTTTTTGTCAATCTGGGGCCTTTCCGCGCCCCTGATTACAGTTATAACAATAAAATTCTTCAAAACCCCCTTCAAAAACCCCGATTCTCAAGGACCCTCTCTTCAGAAGGCGGACGCGTCTCAAATTGCTGGACCTCGTCGGCATGCCAGCGAGGACCAGCTGCAACCGCATGACATACGCTTACACTTTACGCTGTCGTGGATTCGTCTGAAGGAGGCGGACCGCAAAAAGCAACTGCATGACAGCCTGCAATTGCTACTGCAACTGCAGCTTACGCTGTCGTAGATTCGTCCGAAGGAGGCGGACCGAAAAGGAAAGGGGCGGAGCGAAAAGAAAATCAGGCTGGTTTCTCCGCTTAGAAGCAACATTGAGAGACCGGACCGACGCAGTTGGTCTTCTTCTGGGCCCTAGATATACACGGCATAGAGAACTGGGTAACTTAGATTTTGGGTGCACGCTGCCTTCAAGGAATAGTCCCTAACCAACCTTCGCTCCAGGGTTGGGTCTAGGCGGCGCCGTAGGAAAAAATCGCGGACGTATGCAGCGGTGCGGCTCACTGTTGAACATGATTGATGAATGGGTAGCTGATTGATCCCTGTGGCTCCGCCTAGACCAAATCGGAGGAAAATATTTGGTCGAGTACCTTCCGCTACCCGGTATATGAAAGTGCACGAACACACACCGTTCGAGAGATTTGACATAAACAAACGAAAGTATTTGTGTATTTTAGTTCAACACCTTCTTTTGCCTGGAGTCGAAACAAATGATGCTGATATTTGTCTTGCAGTGGTGGTTCCGTAAAGAGAAACCTGCGCAGAATACATGAGTCTTCGAATACATGTTGCAAAAGTAATGGGAAAGACAAAAAAAGCGCCATTTCGTGCAACGATCCTGATCGACATGTAGAGTAAATAAATGTTTTTTTCATTTATATATGAATCATCGCTCCAGAATTCGTGCTTAGCAGAGACGTGCAAGGATACAATAGGATACAAAAGGCAAGGATACAAAATGCGCGATCATTCAAAGGTGAAGCATTCAGCATGAAACTATCGGTCTGAGTTGACGCCTGAGGCAACTGTTATCATCGTGTGTTGCAGCAGTCGATTATACCTGTTTTGAGCGCATTTAGAATAAGTCTGATGCGTCATCGAACTGTGTGCACTATACTCATGTCCACACATGGCCATTGCAAGCATTTGACAAATCGCCAAATCGCGTCACTGCAGTGGCGCAAGGTATGTGCAAGGCCCGAGCCCCTATAACATAACTCACGCCATTTCGTCGTGTCTCACAAATGCTGCCGCTTTTGGACGCGCATTTGCATGCCATCGCATTCGATCAGGACAGCACAAGGTGAAAGTGCGTTCGGTTTGAGAGACGCCGACAAAGTCCGCAGTAGCGACCAGTCTCTGCGTACGATGAATCGCCTATACCTCTCTCGGCGAAATCGTCGCGATTTCGTGGAAAGCCTGCGATAATGTGTCTTCCATTCTCGCGAGCGGAGGACGATGGACCGATACAGTCACTACACCAATTTAAAGAATGTGGATAATCATTTTCGAGGGCCTAGGGAGAGGGTTAAGGGAAGGATGATCATCTTGTTACCCGTTGTGGCTGACTTGCGCATGTACAGGGCTTATCAAACGCAGTGTCGCTTGCATCAGCATCTCCACTCCTGCGCTGGATTCTGCATCTCGTCCGCGAACATGCTCTCTGATCACTTTCCCAGGGCGAGCGTGGGAAAGGCGGAGCCTCAATCGATTGGAAGTAATTAGAGAGCATATCCGCTGAAGAGAAGCAGAGTCCAACGCGGGAGTGGAGATGTTGGCGCAAGCGACACTGCGTTTGATAAGCCCTGTATCAGTGTTTCGTTACGCAGCAGAGGTTTGTATTCAGAACTCAACTAACAAAATCGTACATCGTGTTTTGAAGATGGTTCCACACTTCCACATGCGCCTAAGTAATGACGCATTCAGTCATAAAAGGAGCGTGAATAGGCTTCGACGGCCCTATAGAAATTCAAAATATGTAAAAGAAACGGACAGCAAAGCGCGTATGAATGACCACATTAAGTGGAAAGATGCAAACTTTCGGAACCTAAACGGCATCCAACACCTGTATCGAATGGACATTCGATCACGCTTGTTGTTTTCATGTACTCGTCTGCATGGCCCATATTGTTGTCAAGCTATTGTAACAAATGCACTATGACAATCCAGGCTGTATAAACGACTAGAATCATTTAACGCGTTGACGACCGAGCCATTTTTGACCACATCAAAATGGACTGATGATCTACGGCTGCGCTTTAGACTGTTCAATAGCTACCGCAATGCAGTGTGTTCTATATGGCAACCAGGCCACCAGTGTTATCACTGCATAGAAGTTACTTGAGAACTTCTCGTCTACGCATGATAAATAGATGCACGAAAGTGCTAAAAGATAGTCAGGGCGTGCATACGCGCGGATGCACGGTCGTCAACGTGTTAAAAATAGCCTCAATCACTATACCTCTACGAACGAGACATCAGCAAACACGTTAATGTAGCTATTCAATGGGATCGCGGGAGGTATGCCTTAAAGGCAGTGTCCGGGCAAAAACTCGATTTTGAGATTTTGTGCTTATACGGGCCTATTCGCCATGCTGAATCCGAAAATCCACATTGGAAAGCGCGAAAACGGCGAAAAAGGGCCCTAACACAGGAGGGAAATCAGCAGGTGGGCGGGGCTTTCCCCAGCGCGATTTCACGCTCCCGGCTCCCGGAGCGATTTTCTCGATTCCGCTAGCCGTCCTAACATCGCTACCGGTCAAGTGCGAATGAGTGACTTGAAACCGGAAGCGAGAAGGTCGCTCCGGAAGCCGGGAACGTGAATTCGCAGTGGGGAGGGCCCCGCCCACCTGCTCATTTCCCTCCTGTGTTAGAGCCGTTTTTCGGCATTTTCGCTCTCTACAATGTGCATTTTCGGATTCAGCGTAGCGAATAGGCCCAAGTAAGCACAAAATCTCAAAATCGAGTTTTTGCCCGAACACTGCCTTTAAGCCTAAGGTCTCGGGCAGAACTCACGCGATTTCATTGACGCGATTCTTTCAACAATACAAACATTACACGTCCATTGCATTCCAATCATCTTGCATTTCGGTGTGATAGTTAGTCACGATTGATCGTGTTAGAGAACTATCACAACCGATATGCAAGATGATCGGCATGTAATAGACTCGTAATTGTTTTTTTTTTCGGAATCGCGGCGATAAATCGCGTGAACTCTGCTCGATGCCTAAGGCACAATTCCCGCGATTCCGTAGATTTGCTAAATTAATGCAACTTGACAATTTGCCAGTTGTCCAAAAGCATCAAGTCTGGCTCAAGCAAAGCGCGGCTACGGCCAGTTGTGGGTAGTCGCTGTGGCGCCAAATCGTGCATGGTATCGCGTGAGGGGAGGCGTGCAAGTGGTACCCGGGCAGCCGACTGCTGCCGCAGCCAGCCGCCAGAGCTGCCGGCAAAGCTGCTGCAGATGGTACAGTAATTACGCTCGTCTTTTAAAACTCTTGTCAAGAGGTTTTCTCGCACCTCGTCGCTCTGAGGTGCGAAATCAGCCTCAGGAAAGCGTGATATCCTCGACATTATATCATATTGAACAGCAAAAATTTCATGTTTTGAGAAACATGCAAATAAACAAAGGTGAACAGAGGAGGGTTTGTCCTAATCTTTCAACCGAACGTCCGAGCGCACTGGATTTCGCCGCAAAGAAAAGTGCATTACTGCGAACGTCGAAGTTGCTGTAGTGCAGAGTAAATCAGCGCCCAAACTAGTCTTCGCATGAGGTTTAGATAGCGAGATAATTGCTGCATTATTGGAAGTGAGCTATCTTTATCTTCTTTCAAAGCGTGCTGCATGGGGTTATCACTGATCTTCGGGGGGGGGGGGGTAAGCGAGCATGCTGATAACAAATACAAAACTACTTTCCATAATTGTCTATACTTTTGTCGATTTTATCAATTTTTGTAGAGCTTGAGCTACGGGCTGGAGTTGGCTTAGGGGAGGGGGTAAGTGGGCATGCTGTTACGAAAGCAAAACGGGGATAGGGAGAATGGTATGAAGAAGTGGGCACCCTGAAAGGTTGTACAGAATGGTGACTTCTATCATAGTGACGGGTCCGGGCGGAGCGGGTTTAGCTACCTGGTTGCAAATATATTATACCTGAACTATGGCAAATTTTTATCAGTTTAGGATGTAGCCTCCCGATCTTTTTCTTTACCAGTACGAACTAGTAACAAAATGATTTCGGCGGATTATCGCATCGGAAGCGAGAAATGCAGTCTAGTATCGTCGATTTGTTGGCCGCACGGACTACTCCAACGCTGCGGACCATGCGCAGCGCGACTGAATTTCGAGAGAGCACGACTTGTACAATAGCGAATTTGTACTGGAGCAAGCGTTTTACCTTGCGGCGCGTGCTCCGCAGTGATGTTCAGTCCGTGCGGCCAACGAATCAACTATAGATTTCTCGCTTGAAAAGGTGGCGGTGCCGAGATTGAGCAACTAAATTTGTGCGTGAACGAACAATGTCCGTAAAGTCGGCCACTTGCGCGCGCAAAATGCTGGCTAGAATGCGTCTGACGGTGCCAGCGCCGCGTAGTGCAGACACATACCGTCTGCATCCCAGAGAGGTTCCCATGTGAACCAGCGTGCGTACGTGGTGCTACGCTGCCTTTCGCTCTTTTTGACACGTTTAAGATTTCAACGGAAGTGCCCGAGGTTGACACGTTCAAAGGTACGAAAGACAGCGAGATGACGTGGTACCTATGGGAACCTCTCTGGGGCGCAGACGATACCTACGTGCGAGTACCGCCGTACGCGCAGCATGCTGGGACCATGCTGCGCACAGCATCGCGGACCCTGTTTTTGTTCTATCTCGCAGTTTTTTGTTTCTGTAGCGCCGATTGTCATTTTTGCTTTTATTTATTTATTTATCTATTAATACATCTGAAAAAAATCTGCGCCGAAAAAAAAGGAACTCAAGCAAAAGGGTACCAGCCAGTCTCAAAACTCAGGCAGATAAAAAGACATGGATAAACACAATTACAAATCAAAACACTGCAGATCACTAAAATATAAAACAGTATTAGCTTGTCAAATGACATTCGAAGTCACAGCATAAGTTCTAAAATCTCGCTTCCTCTAAAGTTTGTAGTGCCCCTTTTTTGCCAGCGAGCCTGCGGAGGATAGCTGACTAGGCCCAAACAAGTTCCATTTTAGAGAAGAGTTTTTAAACACAGAATTGGGTAATATACTTTGGGAATTCACTTTCGGATAGATGTAGTCAGGATGGTATGTGGTGTGTTTTCGGACGGGATTGGTATAAAGATGATTTCCTGTTGGATGAGACGAGCTGTTTCATCATTATGAACCAGTGGCGGACCGAGAGGGGGGGGGGGGAGGCGCCCCCTCCCCTCCGAGAATGGGTCGCGAAACTTTTAAAACTTACCTATATGGGTTATAAAAATGTGCAAACGACTTGTTTATTTTTGTAAATAATTAAAACATTTTTTGAAATTTTTTAAAAATTCAAATTAGCCTTACAAGAAAAATTTTTTTGGGAGCGTGGCTGACGCCACGCCCTCTTTTTCCAGTTAAGGGTTGGGGACCCGCAAAAATTTTGGGAAGCACCCCAAAAAATTTTTCGGAGTGCGTGGCTAACGCCATGCACCTTCATCTGAAAAACTTTTTTGTCGCCCCCCCCCCCCCCATCTACACGTTCGATAGGCAGAAGAGTTAAAATTCATAAGAAGTCGTTTTTTCCCTATTTTACCAATCCAAACCTACCTGACCGGGCGCAATAAGATCCAAAGATCCAGAATACTAGCTTGGAGTCTGGTTCGAGGCGTAATACTCGGAAACAGAGAATGAGATCGCTAGCATTACGTCTATACTTTAGACTCTGAAGGTTAAACATTTTTAAACGTGACCGATATGATGGTAAGGCTTGGGAATACTCAGACTTCGGAAAACATCTATAGGATAGTAGTCTCGTAAAGGTCGTTTCAGAAATGGATTCCAAATGAGGGAAGCATATTCAAGATGAGGTAGGACAAAACTTTTGTACATTTTCAAGAAAACATCAGGATCGCTGTGTATGCTTTTAAAAACTGCAAAAAGTGACGATGCTGCTTATGCCTTATGCATGCCTTATGCCTATTTATGCTCATATGCGATCTGCCTTGATACCGGATACAAGGAGTTATCAAATTTTTGAGCGCTTTTGCTCGTGACATCTTTCATTTCGTTCAGGCTTCTTCCGATGGCTGATTCCGGATGTCATGATTCATTATAACGGCTCATGTTTCAACGGACATAATTGTTTATCATTTATGTTTCAGCGAACAGCGCCAACGTGCTGTTCACTCAAACTGTTCTCTCAACCTACATGATATACGATTAGACCTTACAATATTCACTTTTAGCTGTAAGGAAAAAGAGCATCAGTTTTACAGAATTTTCAAACGAAATGATCAGATTACATCTTCTTTGAAAGACCTCAAACCTCCAATTTGTCTTTTATTCGCGCTGTACTTTGAGAGATCTCAGAAAGTAGTGAGTAGAATTTCAGACAGGGAAGCTCAGAAATTTGGAAGCAGGATAGAGAATAAGCTATAAAAGAAGCAGGAAGAGTAGCTAAAACAAGGACTACGCCGCTTTGCGCGGCATGGTTCTTGCACGCGCGCGCTCGCGCACAGGTGTGTGACTGTACTACGCCGCTGGTCCCGTTAGACGCATTCTATGTTCCCGCACAGTTTGGTCGCCCAATCTCGGCACCGCAAGTGCAATATATTGAGCGTAAAATTTCCTGGAATGTGTCTGACATGCAAAACAAAATGCATTGTCTGATTCGTGGGCCCATTCAACTCTAACTAGTGCAGCGATAACTCATCAGACTTGGGTACTATCTCGAACAACAAAAACTTAGGTTTCCCACTGCGCTGGGACAGTCACTTTACGTGTCTGTAATCTTAAAGGCAGTGTCCAGGCAAATTTGGATCTATGGGGATTTTACGTGGAAAATAATTTTGGGGCCCTAACTAACAATAAGGCAGGGCCCAAGCGGCAGCGCAAATGACTCACTAAAGGCTGAGATATACGCCTCCAAACTGGACCCTAGGATCGTATTGTTGGACGATTTGTGTAGTGTTTGCATGCTTTCGCGCGGGACTCACGCGAAACTGATGTGTCGCGCCATGAATCCATGTGAAATACGATCCTGGGGTCCAGTTTGCTCAGATACTTTTTCCGGCTGGTGACCGGGCGACGAAGGCTTTCCGGCCGAGTGCCGCGCCATGTTTTGGGGCGGCGCCTAAAACCGACCGAGGAGCGGGCTAGAAACTACTACCGACCAGCATCCGGCCGCGTCTGCAACAGTGCGGGAGCTGCACCAAAATACAGCTATCGCTGGAAAATAATAGCGGATTTCAACATTTCAACCATGCAAGGCCAATTTTAGATCTTTGCAGTTGCAAATAGAACTTTTTCGTTTTTTTACGTCTACTCCTTGCTAATATAAGCCTAATCAATCATTTTTGAAGCTATCAAGTCTCAAAGTATGCATTTTCTTCTGAATTTGAGGTAATTTTTGAAGTCATCCCAGATTTCATCACCTCCTTCGATTTCGACACTTCCTTGACCTTTTGCGACTTTGAATCATCGTTGTTTTCATCTCGATATTCTTTATGTTATATCCCGATATGATTTCTGATTCAAATACAGCCATTTTTTGCTAATAGCAATTGAAGCATTGGGTTTCATCTCGCTTTATGTGCTTTCGAAAAATTAGTGGTTCTAGATGTCAATGTCTCATAGGGATTTCGACAACATGACCTTTGCATGTGCCGATCGATGCTTATTTCGATACGCTAACTTCATTTCACCACTTCGAAAAATTCATTGTCTCTTTGGGCTAGCGTTTAAAAATTGATAGTGAATGTTGACATGACATATGCACCTTTTCTTTCACCTTTGAAGTAGCACATGATTGTTTTATTTTCACCACGCAAGTCTTTTTTATTCAAGTCCTCTCGACCTTTTTCGTCGTTTGAAGTTTTCGACGCGTGCATTTATCACTTACTTTCACTGATCACTACCGTTGATATTACTTGCAGGAGGTGGCATGGAGCACATGCGAGGGCGCAGCCACCATGGAAGTTTTGGAAGTCCGCCACCACCAGATCGCAAAAGTACTAGGAGATCAGCACCTCCGGATGTCCGAAGCATCAATTTCGTATCAGCCAGAGGAGCACAACCCGCTCAACAGCTCTCCCGATACTTCCCCGAAAAGAAGGGCGTAAACTTCCGCAGCTGGACCACTCCAAGAAATTTACTGTGGTGCTAAATAGATATTAAAAATCGGAAATTCAGCCGCACATTTCATTTCAGGCCTATGCCTTCAATACATAAAGGAAGTAGGAGCCGAACTCGTGAAATTTGTATGTGTATTTGTGTATAGCATGTACCCAGTGTATTTTTTGTTTTCTAAGCAAATTGTTGTCCTTGAATCAACACTTACGCGGCATCAACTATCGCTCGCCGAAAATGAACCAAGAAAATCGCGTATTGACTAAATCTCATTATATACAGTTCGGTATTCTCATTCTAGTAAAATGTCACCTTATGAATATATGCAACATATCTATTTCACCCACATTTATTTTAGTTTTCGTTCTTTCTCATACTACGGATTCGCACCTTTCCATCTTTTCTTTCCTGCATGCAAATACTGGATTCGGTGTATTCATGTGCTTCTGCGAATAAATCTACCATTATTCGTGTTTCGAATACAGCTGAAAACAAACTAACTAGGCAGTAGAGGGAACTTTGCTCCAAGGCCAATTGAGCTCTCCGTTTTCCCTGACCGGCTGGCAGCCGCTCCGAAAAACCGCGCTCTGTGGTAAATGTAATGCGCGAGGCGCTTTCTACCGGCTGGCACCCGCGCTCTCTCCGGGGCAAATCCGGCTGGTGTTCGGCCGGCGACCAGCTCGCCCGGAATTGAGGTGTTGCCTCAGCCGGTTGCAGCCCGATCACCAGCCGGAAAAAGTATCTGAGTGGAGGCGAATATTTCAGCCTTTAAACACCATCTGATCTGCCAGTTGGGCAGTGTCTTAGTTAGGGTCTCAAAAATACTGTCCACGTGAGATCCCCATATGTCCAAATTTGCCTGGACGCTGCCTTAAACGCAGTGGCTCGACAAATTCGCTAAATTCTTTTTGCTTACCTGAAGTAATCCGATGCGCTGATCCCGAAAATCCACTTTAAAGAGAGCGAAAATGGTAAAAAGTAGCACTTCCTAAGGCCCTTCATTTTAGTTGGAGACGCAGAGTCGTTGCAGAACCCTAATAGTTATAACATTGTAGCATACATCCTCTGACAATGAGGGAAATCGCGAGCTCCGGGCGCGTGTAAGAATAGCTTGCGCGCACGGGTTTGAGGGCAGATTTCATGGCAGGGGCAGCATGCTGTGCGCTCGGACTTGCTCTGATCTCACATCCGGGGTGTAAGCAGTTTACCATATCAAATTTTCAAAATGTCCAGTTCTGCCGAGTCACTGCTTTCTCTATCAAAAGACATGATGCATAAATCAATCAACATATATGCAATGACATGATTCAGACCGTCGGACCTGAAGCGATCGCGCACGCTCAACGCCACTAGCTTTAAGCTACAGGAGACAACCAAAGTGATCATGAAAAGTCTCATCGTATCGAAATACTAGCACATGACGGTAGGAAAGCGTTCCGGAGAGAGGAGAAAAGCAAAACCAGCAGGCTGCACTGCTTGAGAGAGCGCTGGCCGCAGAAATGACCGCGAAATGTTGTAAATTTCGTCGGGCGATTGTGCAAGAAACGTGCAATGATAGGTACAGTCCAGTGGAGGACCAAGGCTGTGTCGGTGGTTTCAGGCTCTATAGTGGCCTTAGGCGAAATAGCGCCTGGTAGAGTGTGTTATATAGAACACATAGCTAATAAGTTTTATTGAGACAGGCAACCTGCACACGTTGGTGCTGTGGTAGAATGCTAACGATAATAGGCGTGGTAGAGTAACATAACAGACTATCACAGCAGGTCATGCTTATGGCATGACCCGTACGGTACTTCGGTGAGATTAAAGTTACGGTTGTTAAGAAGGTGCCGAATAGCGGCACACTCCGGCCATCGGGAGAATTGAGAACAGCGAAATGAATTACAAGTCCAACATACATTTGTCAGTGAGACTTATATCGCAGAAAGTCACGACTTTTACGCTAATCGAGCAACAAAAGGCCTATACACAAAACAAGGTGCCATATATCGGCACACTCCGGCTGGGCACAAGAAGGGAAGCAAAAGGACAGGAGAAGACGAATGAGTGATCTACTTCCTCGTGGCGCTTTTTCCATCTGTCGGGATCACGCAGTGGTCTTTGCCGTAGTGTATCGCATGTGATTGTGAAGCAGAGAGCATGACAGGTGATGCCGCATTGATAGAGCAAGAGAGAGGTAGACAGCTGTAAAATATGGATATGACGCTTTTTTTGTAAATCCATCTCTAGCGGCGAGTGTTATACAGAATCTGAAGTACCGCTGCTTCGTTTGTAGTCGTTCTTCTCCTTGCATCGGAGATGCTGCTTCGCACAGAGAGGTTCAATTACATCGCCACACCCGTTTGCCTGTGGCAATCTCGGTGTCATGACCTCCATCATCGGACGTTCACTTGCAGTAGTTAGTAACGTGCTATCGATTTCTTCGCTAGAAATCCTCTTGTTATCAACATCTTCACCTTTTTCATTGTTGTCGTCGTTAAAGAATTTGAGAATTTCATTGCTGAGTCCTTTGAGTGTAACGTCCAGATCTGCAGACTTCGTCATTGGCATTGGTTTTGATGGTGATTTGCTGCCGTTGCTATTCTCATCCTTTAATTTGAACAGGGTTTCTCCGTTTGAATTTTTCATGCCATTCATGAGCCTTGATGTGGGAATTTTCCTTCCGCTACCTGCTAACTCTTGCAAATCATCTGCCATACGATCTTGCAAGAGATATAGAAACCTTCTAGCGTCAAAATGGTTTCAAATAAACTTATCTCTTCTTCCAACGCGTCCCAATCCTCCTCCATCATTTCCTCTGCCACTTTTGATGTGGCGTCTTTGTGTAGTTCCTTCAATATATCAAAGTCCATTTGTAGCGATTCGATGCGATCTTCGATATCTGTTTTGCATCTCGCTAGTGTATCCAGATGGTCGTGGCATAGATCTTGGCGCATTTGATCATCATCTGGAAGGATAATTTTCTCACCGTGGCACGCGTACTTCTGCAATAGTTCCGCGAGTTCCCTGGTGGATATTTTGAATACATCTGTGAGGAAAGGCGAAATCCTCATCGCTGTTTTAGTTTGCTGCTTTTGAGCAAGCACGTATCGGTCTTATTTGGCCGATGCACCAAATGTGTCGGTGGTTCTAGAATTTATAGTGGCCTTAGGCGAAATAGCGCCTGGTAGAGTGTGTTATATAGAACACATAGCTAATAAACTTTATTGAGACAGGCGACCTGCACACGTTGGTGCTGTGGTAGAATGCTAACGACAATAGGCGTGGTAGAGTAACATAACAGACTATCACAGCAGGTCATGCTTATGGCATGACCCGTACGGTACTCCGGTGAGATTAAAGTTACGGTTGTTAAGAAGGTGCCGACAATAGCGGCACAAAGGCAGGGGAGGCCCCCCCCCCCCCGAGAATGGGAATTTTGAAATTTACTCACGTGGGTTATGAAAATGTGCGACTTGTTCATTCTTGTAAACAATTGAAATAATTTTCAAAATTTTTTAAAAATTTGAATCAGCCTTATAAAAAAATTTGTCGGGTGTTAGGGACCCGCAAAAATTTTGAGAAGCATCCCAAAAAAATTTTCGGAGTGCGTGGCTGACGCCACGCACCTTAATTTGGAAAAAAAATTTTGCAGCCCCCCCCCCCGGACGGAAATTCTAAGACCGCCACTGGTACAGTCGAGTAGAATTTCCGCTTAGTATAGTGTGCTTGCACCGTAGGTGAAATGCGGTAAAATTTGCTCGTGAAGAAATAGCTAGCCTGTGACGCCTTTCATTTGCGCGCGCAGAATGCCGGCATTATTGGCGTAGCTAATTTTTTACGCGCAAATTTCAAAGCATTTCACCTACAATGCAGGCACACTATATTAAGCGGAAAATCTACTCGACTGTAAGCAATTTCTTTACAGTTTTCATGATTAAGTGGTTAGGAAATAAGTTCACTTATATGTAAGAACTTTCATTTGCACTGTGCATCACATGCGCGAGCGCGTCTATTTCTGAATTTTATACTCTTTGTGTTAGGCAATCCTCTTCGGGGCAAGCCATCACTTCCAGAAAATCTATCGTGGGGGATCTTCCTGAGACATTCTGAAGCGAAGCTAAAACCAAACTATACCGAGAAGTGAGATTACTTCCATAATTACTGCATTTATTCACCCGACAAAGCCTTTATCAGTGTTCTATCAATATGCGAAAAACTTGCCCTTTCGACAAACTTGAGTTTACGTCTATCTTTTTCATTTTTCCTTAGCCACAGCATAAATCCGCACCACATGTATCTCACTGTATTTGCTTCATGCGCTGAAAGCCAGAAAATTCAAGAAACTAGGGGACGCGAAAGACCTACAAAACAACGTGAGTTTGTTTATTTTTGGAAAAAAAAACTGAAACAGCCAAAAATCGTGGCTCTCAGGATAATCAAATCCATTAGTTCTGATTATCAGAGCTTGGAAAATACTAGGTTGGCTCTACTCAAAAATGCCAAAAAATCGAATCTGCTGTTTTGTACCGCTTGCTTGAAAATCATAACTTTTTACAAAGCAGCACAAGCTTTGCTCAATGAGAAAGAACAGCTAATACTCTGCCGACTGCCCTGTTTTTTTTTTATCACAAATTCCACATTTTTTACGACCAAACATAGCAAAATCAAATTTGATTGATTTTTTCTACCGCTTCTATCTATGCAGTGTATGCTAAGTAGAAAGCCGCAAGAATTCTTATATATAAAGCTGAATGTCTGTATGTCTGTCTGTATGTGTGTACGTATGTTCCGAATAGAAAATTCCATTTCTGAACCGATCCGGACCAAACTTGGCACACATACACTTCGGGCCCCGGCGGGCGTCATAGGCTACTTTTCGTCATCGATCAATATCGATTTTATCGATTTTTATCGATTTTTTTGCAGGGTTCATCTACGGGGCTGGGATTTGGCACAGAGGAGTAAGTGGGCATGGCGATCCCGAATACAATATTAGTTTTCAGGATGATCGATTACTTTTATCGATTTTATCGATTTTTTGTAAAGTTTGAGCTGCAAGGCTGGGAGTTGGAACAGGGGAGTGAGTGGGCATGCTGATTTCAAAAACAGCACAGGGAACGGGAAATGAAGTGTAGAAGTGGGCACAGGGAAAGGCTTTACAGGGATAGGGATGGGAACTTTATTGCAGTGTTTTGAAAGGGCCGAGCGGCCGGGTAAGCAAGCTAGTTTCCTATAAAGAACATGATTTAATCTTTCAGAAAAATAAAAGCAAGCATGTCGATGAAGAAGACAAGAAGTTATGAGTTTTTGAAGAGAATATTTTGGAAGGAATACCATGTAGCTCATATTGGAGTGGTATTTGAACTGCAATCCGAGCATTACATCAAATTTCTGGTGGTGTAACGTTACCAAGTAATTATGTGAATGTGAAACGTGGTTTTCAGCAGATCGAAATCAAAATTTCCAAAGTTGGGGCAGGTTACGTTCTTCAGTTACTTGCATTGTTTATGCATTTGGAAATGCAAAATTGAATTGCTGTCACAACAAGCTCACAAGATGATTTTGACGAAGATTACAGTCCTGGCTTTGACATTTTTGATTTTCATCGAGCTTCATGCTTTTGGGGCCATAGGTTCATAGGCCTTGAAAAATCGCTTTTTCAAACTATCGGCGCCAAGATTCTCTATACCCGCTGCCGGTTCGTATGCGCTCAGATTCTTAGTTTGGCCACGGTAGGTTACTCAGCGTGTAATGGATAATCACACTGAATAACCAGCCGTAAGCACTTTATTAGAAGTTTCCTAAGTTTAGTCGCTTATCGTGCACCTATCGTATACAGACGGGAACTTCTATATATCAAAAAATATGCCTCGCAGAGCTTTGTGGGACAGTACCCTTTAGACTCAGGATTCACCACCCTGAACCAAAATGTGACAATTCCGCAATTTCGGTGAACGCCGCCAGAGCTTGGCTTTTTTGACAATTATGGGCGGTATATTGTGGACCACTTATAAATTTTGTGACCGGTTGCTGGCCCGTACGTTCACGACTTACCATCCGTCTCCCAATTCCTCGTCCGCAACTGATGGGTGGTTGCGAATTTTGAAAGTTACTTACATGAATATAAACATGTGTATGTGTGTATTCATATGATTATTTTTATTAATTTTTTTGAAATTCAAACAGCCTTTAAAAATTTTCGGAGGCGTGGGCGGTGGCACGATATGCATTTGCATGCAACATTTACAGAGAATATTTGGAAAACAGTAGTTAAGTAGAACATGATTCCTCACGTATTTATATGGACTGTTAATCCGAGCGTTAACATGGATGGGCTCCGAATGGAGAATTGAGCAATGACAGCTTTTGAGAAAAGCGATTGAGTCATTTGTAAACTGTTTAGACAGCGCCATGCAAGACTAGAATTCCATTGGCAGCATGATAAGATCTTTGGGATTCTTAGGCTGACTCGCTATCCTCAGTCTTGGCTGTTAGCGAATCCATACCCTTTTCAACTATCATGACTAGACTACTACAAACTAAGGAGGCATGATCACGGACTCTGATTGACTATCCAAAATTCTCCTTTGAACTTCTGGTACACTTGATACATTAGTAACGCAGTAAAATTCTGTTTTGCGTTTGGGAAGAATGTTCAATGCAATTTTTTGCGCCACTGGTCTTGAGAAATTAGTTTCTCCAAAATCAAGTATGCTCTGGTTCTTCAGTCCTCTTTTATTGCTCTCTAGTTTAGATGGTGGCTGTTTCTACAGGGATGTCTGCGAGTCTCCCTTATCCGCTATGAATGACCACAATCAATTTTTGTCAGTCTAGCTCACAGTAGTAGTTTCGTCTCGTAAGTGCTTGCGACCGAGTAAACTGATTGTTTCTGATGGGTAATTTGGGATAACAAATCACTTTCACATCACTGATTTCAAAAATCCAGTATCTACCAATGGGATCTATCGTGCATCCCCCAGAATCGTTCCCATATGAACTCCTAACGTGGCTGCCTTTCGGTCGTTTTAACACGTTGCTTTCAGCAAAATTAAGGTGTTTATTTGAAGTTGTCATGCTGAAGTGATCTAATCTGCTTTTGGCCTTCACATATTGCGAAAAAACATTGATAGTTTCGAGCTCTCACCGCATGCAAAATCTAGAAATTTCGGCAGATTCTAGCTAAGTTGCACTTCGACACACTATCTCAGAAGCTTGTAATTTAGACTACTTCACTATTGACAATTTCACGTTTACCTAAAGCTAAACTTTACAGTGGAGTTATAGAAATGCTAGTGCGTTTCCTAGACAAACAGGGCAATCACGATCTGTTGCACAGAGTATTTCCTGAAAATTTCCTTGTGCGTTACTCTACATTGGGAAACACTCATTAGTCTAACATCGGTTAGTTACAAAACCTTGGCACAACGGAATAAACCCCAAATTATGCGTTAGTGCAATCGTATTAATCGCCGTTGACGCATGCAGAAACGTGCTCCGACGCTGTCTTCCTGCTACAAAGACAATTCTTTTCAGCAAATCTTCAAATTTCGACATCCAGTCAGTTTTTGCAACGTCGTCATCGTTGTCATTTATTCATACCTGTGTTTCTTTTCCCATTGCCTTGCTTCTATTTTACGTCTAAAGTACTTTGCAATCGATCTCAATCTTATGAATAATTCTCATTTTGTTGCGATGAAGAGAATAGTGCTAAACCAAAGAGAACTCAATTTTAGACCCATTCGCAATAACTTTGACTGAACTATTGGGTCTCCGCACCTGGAACTGCGATGGGGGAGGAAGAGGGAGCGGTCAAACCACGAGCGGAACCGCAATCAAATCAGGCGTCGGAGAAAGGTACTGCCTGCACTTTTTTCCCGTCTATACTATGCAGTTTATAGTTTTGTTGTAGGTGTTGTTTTAAATGCGACAGACAGTAAAAATTCGATGGAGTTGGAGGATGAAAAGGAGTTACAAACGCCACCTTCATCACCTACGAACGGGCGAAATAATCGGCCTAGGCAAGTGCTCGTGCTTTCCCTGTGGCCCACTGTTATTATTTTATGTGTTTGAATTTTCTTCTTGTTTGCTTATGCGGTGGTGTCCAATGTTTCCTCCTTTGTTGAACGTGCTTTGTATTTTATTCTATTCTATTTTGATTCATTTTATTTTACTCTCAAGGTAGACCAAAAAGAAAAGAAAAGTAAACCTCAGACAAAATGTCGAATAAGAAACGAAACTTCAAAACGGGGCATAGCACGAAACATATGTCCATTAGGATATAGAGATATCCGTCTGCACGTGGATATGTATAATTCCTATAATGTTCTCTGCTTATGGTATTCGTTTCAATGATTTGATTTATAGTTGACCTTTTTTGGCTGTGGCCTTGGTTTTTTGAGGGTTTATCCGCCGTTTTGCATATCAGCATAGCTTGCACTTCAGTATCAATATTCGAATGAAATGATATGAACCACATCACAACTTGCAAAGGCAGTTTTTTCAAGTTATGCCCTGGATTCTCAGAAATACGTTGAACGTAACACTTGTGAAAGAGCAGTTGCGTTTCCTTCGGAGCTCTTTTATGTCTCGCGCAGTTTCGGGCGACCGAATCTCTTCTTCCAGCACGGGCGACACTCATTTTGTATGCATGCTTTTAATGGATGCAATTCTGTGAACATTTCAGTGAGCGTATCTCCTCTAAATTGCAGCACTTCCATGTCTCTGCCATCTTGTGCACCGAGCTAGTTTTTTGAGTTCAAGCATTAGTGGCAACATTTCTGGTTAATCAGTATCAGACATAAGCACGCAGTCTAGCTAGCGATTATGTCTAACATTATGCGGGAGACGGTCAAGAGGCGCGATTTCTCTGTGTGTCACCAACTCAAAACTCAAGTTACGGGCTACGCAAGTCTTTAAAAAGCACCAGACAAAGTACATGGGTTCACTAGTCATATAAAGTTACTACTTGCTGAGTTTGAAGGCTTTTGCTGAAAATCCGACCAAAATAAATGCAAATTTGGTATTGACTGCATTTTTATGAGTTTTTGACCTTCAAAATTTTCATTTTGAATCGCTTTTGAATTAGTAAGACTGGAAAACTGGTGCAGCCATCTAATATTAGGTTGGCCCGAAAGTTCTTTCGCACCAAATTTAAAAATTCATAACTTCTGATTTTTCCAACCGATTGGACTACTTTTATTTTCGTATTGAAGAGTAAGTCATGCTCTTTATAATGACATCTTAGCTGCTTACTGATGTTCATTTGTTGCATAGATAGGAGTGATAGAAGAAATTGGTCAAAATTTGAATTTTTCGTGTACGGTCATAAAAAATCGGAAACTTGCAACAAAAATTGGAGCAGTCAGTATTGTAGTTTCTTTCACCAGCTCTTTCTGACGGCGCAAAGTTTGCGCCGATTGAGCGTTTCTATGAAAAGTTATGATTTCCCTGAAACATGCTAAAATAAATCAAATTCGCCCTTTTGTATTGCTTGCTCGAAAATCGTAACTTTTCATAGAGACGCTTAATCGGCGCAAACTTTGCACAGTCAGAAAGAGCAGGTAACAGAACTTATAACACTTTGTTGCAAGTTTCCGATTTTTTATGACCGTACACGAAAAATTCGAATTTTGACTAATTCTCTTCTATCGCTCCTATCTATGCAACAAATGAACATTAGTAAGCAGCTAAGATGTCATTATAAAGAGCATGACTTACTCTTCAATACAAAAATAAAAGCAGTCCAATCGTTGGAAAAATCAGAAGTTGTGAATTTTTAAATTTGGTGCGAAAGAACTTTCGGGCCAACCTAATATATCTCCCTTAAACTCTAAAAGACACCCAAACGTTATAAAACATTAAATATGTGCTATTTGCTCTCCAGCTGGCAATAAAAATCGCGCCTCTTGACATACACCCACATTATGCGTCATCGGCCTGGTTTTGTAAAACATATCTTCATACCTCGTACATGAGATCTTTGTGTGCCATTTTTTTCTAATCAAGCGTTTCAGTCTGTTCTCCCTGGCGCAAGTCTCTTCGAAGTTAGGAGAACTTTGGTCGACGGCGAGGGAAAGTATCTTTGGAGAAGATTACTGGATCCCAACCGATCCCAGCGAAATCACTTTATTTCCATTGGAGCTTCTTCGGGCACATAAGGTATGTATTTTCGCATAGATTTTCAAGCTGTCCTTTATAATATCCAATGATCTTATGAAAATCACAATTCGTGCAACAGTATCATTGGTCGAAGCAATAGTTTTTATATTTTGTGCTTAAAAGATGCATTCATCTCTCGTTCCTAGAAGTCCCTTGGGCTAGCCTCTGCACCTACAAAGGGGTCGTTCATCTAATCTCAATGTAACACTACAGTAGCTTCCATGTACCAGTTTACAAAAATCTAAGATTATATCGAGTTTTTTTTTCAAGAATTCTGTGAAACCTTCACCACGATTGTCAGATATGCTGCTTTTAAATACGAAATTATTACGTTACGTTTAAGCTTTTAGATGGTGAAACATTTTTCTTTCTGGATACACCCAAAAATAACCCCGACCTTTGATCCTCTCGCCACTTCAAGCGGGAGCGCGGCTGCAGTCATACCCTCTTTAATCAAAAAAGTTATCATTGATATTTAGTAAACTAGGTGCTACGAAGGAAAATGTGATTCTTTTTTTCATTAAAAGTTTAAGCTTGCCAAAAGCTACAAGTGTGAATTTTCTGGATCTCCTCGTCCTCTCCCCATTCTCTCTCCCGGGGAAGATCCTACGGCGATTATATACTGTGCATGTATACATGTAGATGCGCTACATGAAATGCAAAGTTGTTTTTGCGCTGCTCTCAAATTATATTTTTAGGTTGTTTTTCCCACCACTGATCATAGATCTTTATTACGAGTTGTCCAAGGATCATGTAAAAACAAACCAGCGGAGCCTCTACATCACGTTGTGTTTTCCTTGACCGGTGGGTCGAGTACGCCTAGGATCATGATGATTCATGTCTGTTTAGAGTCTCCAAACTCTCCTGCCTATAGTTTGTTTCGGGCCAGTGCTGTGGAAGATGCTGTGGATCTTTGCCGTAGATGTCTGGAGTGTTACATCCTATTTAGACTTATAGGTGATTATCATTTTATGATGTAATTTCTTAATAATAGTAACATTCCCTTTTTCAAGATCGATCGAACGACGCAAAGAAATCCATTCAAGACTTGATGGCGAAGTTGAAGCAGTATCCGCTGTATCGAATGATCCATATTGCGATAGCATGCGATCGTCAGGATCTTTTTACTGATGCAAATGTCGAATATCTCAAGACTGTGAACACTCCATTTCAAAGGTACCAGATCACACTATGCGTACTCATTTTTTCAAAATCGCTATGTTACTTTTAGTCTGATGAAAATAATGGTGCAGCCAGAAGGAAAGTATCCTCTACTTTTGGCCATTGAGATGCATCGCTTGAAAATAGTGCGAAGAATGCTAACGTTGGGTGCAGATCCTCTCGTCAAAGACATCAATGGGAACAATGCTATCCACTATGCCTCTCTTGCCAGTGTGCAGATGCTCGAGGTCTGTGCATCTTGGTTTCCTTCATCGACTTTTCCTTCTTAGCATATTTTTGCTTATAACTGGATGTGTTGTTTTTCATTTTTGAAAGATTCTCATTTTTTGCTATAACGCTTTCGTCGTGCGTATTAGCAGTTTTGGCTTTATAGTACCTCAGTTTTGCAAGTGCACTACATTTAAAACCGTTCTTTTGTTCTCTTGTTGCCAATGTCTGCTTACGCAGTGAAATTAGAAAGATTCAAATGGAAGCCTCAGAATTTTTGCCCACTTCCAGTTGTCATTACCAAGTTAGGCCATATCTATTTTTCGCGTGCTTTTCAGTACAAGTAGCAGAATTCATGTTGTTGTTTGCAGCTTCTGTGGGAGTTCGAAGGCTGTCATGTGCTGCTGAACCAGACTAATAATGAAGGCTATGTGCCGCTAATGTTGGCTATACGAGCAGCGAATCCACGATGTTTTGCTACCTTGTTGAACTTTGGTGCGGAGCTAAGTATGCGCGTGCAAGGACGTAATCCTTTGTTTGAAGCCATGCAGAGTAAAGGAAAGAACACTGAGTAAGTTTTTTAAGGATTTTTAACCTTCTAGAAGATGCTGTTGGTGAAAACATCGCTAATGAAATTAAGCCATCATATGAGAAGATGTAGTTGGGCGTTGTCACCTTAGAAAATCAACCCTTACTAATACCACAGAGTTTTACAATACATATTTACGTATTGCTTACTGTCTTGAACCCGTAAAAGATTTTTAATAAACAAACTTCAATTTTTTCAAGGGCTTTGCTTTCTTAGGCCCGGCCAGACTTCTCTCAAAGCTTTCAAAAGCGCCCAAATTTCTCTAATGTCTCTTCACTTTCTCGTGTGAGAAGAGATAGAGAAAAAGAGAGGCTAGAGAAATTTGGGCGCTTTTGAGCGCTTTTGGGCGAAGTCTGGCCGGGGTCTTAGCCTCACTCATACTTCTTTATGGCGAGAGGATGATTATGCATCCTCGCCTATTTCTTTACCTCCTGTTCCGGGTTCCACGCTCTCTAGCGGGAAGGAGGTTTTGTTCTGCGTCGAAATACATATGAAACCTCTCTTAAATATGCGCAATTTAAATTGTTACATTTATATATCTTTGTAAAATTAACTATATAACCAGTGCTTTCCATGAATTTTGAACCACTCTTTGAACTGAAGCTTAGATTCGGTTTCTTTAGCATCATCAAAGCCATTCTCGAAGCTTCTCCCGACCTTGTTGCCGAACGAGACTCATCAGGCAACACTGCTTTGCATGTTGCTACGCACAAAACACCTTTGATGGGCTTGTTATTGCTGAAGTGCAAGGATGTGGACTTGAATGCTAGAAACAACGCTGGTCAAACGCCACTTCATATATTCACACACAAAGTCATATTTTCGTATACTGTAAAATTAGATATCAATCTAGTTTAATGCCGTTTCAGGGTGAGATTGGATTGATGATCACCTTACTTTCATATGCTTGCGACATAGACTCACAGGATAATGATGGAAATACGGCTCTACACGTTGCAGTCTCGAAAAGAAATTTAGAGGTGAGCGATTATGCTTGCTTTTATCCTTTTAGCACAGTCATCCCTTATACTAATTCGATTTCTGATCTCGATGGGTCGAATCCGAATAGGGCTCCTAATTCAAGCTTGTATGTCGGAATAGCCATGAAATGTTCTTCAAACACCGTCTCAAAAGTACTTTTAGGCTACAAGGCTTTTGCTTTGCTTGGGAGCTGATCCCAATATCAGCAATAGTCATGAGGACAGTCCCCGACATCTGGCTGCACGATTAAGAGAGTAAGCTTCTTGTTCACTTTCCCGTTCATTGTCTGTTACTCAAATTTGATTTAGAAAGTCGATATTGGACGCGCTAATAAAATGTGGTGCGCGAACTTGTGGACCGAGTAAAGTGGGATGCGTGTCTGGGTGCGTTAACGGGGCGATGGTGGGACTACTGAAGGTCTGCTTGTTCTTTCATCTTTTCGAATTGTGAAGCTGTTTTGTTTTAGTCATCAGCTTTGTCTGATTCTGAAAGCCCGCGGTCAAGCAGCACTGCACTTTCAGCTCAAGATTATCCGGCTTCTGTCGACGTTGACCATCCGATAAGAGATTATATCCAAAAGGTCGAAAACGGGTTGCAGAAGTGAATCACCTCATTTAACTCTTTACAGATGTTTTATGAACAGCTTATGGCTCGCCTTGAAGATCTGGCAGCTCGTCATGAGAAGCCTACGAATATGGTCAATCTTTTGTCTTTGGACGGGGGTGGGATTCGAGGACTTGTCATTCTTCAGGTAATTTCCTTTTTTTTGGAGAATATCTGCTCCAACCTATTATGGTTGGGTATTTCTTTTGTGCGCGATGATCTCGTGAGAGGCGAGGAGAGCTGGTGGCAAGGAAAGTAGATATTGGTGTCGTTAAATACTTGAATCCTCTACAAGACTAAGATCCGTTTTTGAAGAAAAGAGAAAGTCACGAATACTTAGTGAGACTGATGTGTGCCACGTTGCAGAGGGCGAAAGTCTATTTATCGGAATGTTTAGTATCTGATATTTATTTTACCATATCTCTGCTGACTTCCCCATCTTGTAGACATTGATGGCTATCGAAAGGGAACTAAATGAACCAATCTTCCCATTCTTCGACTGGGTGGCGGGCACATCTACCGGTGCATTGATCGCTACGGCTCTTGCTCAAGGTATCCTTCAATCATTCCACAGTCATGATGCTTATTTATTAGGAGGACGTAAACAAACACACTCGAATTTTATTTCAGGCCGAACATTGAGAGAATGTCAGCATATCTACTTACGATTCAAAGATTTAATCTTCGACGGATGGACGCGACCTTACAACGCCTCTGTGCTCGAAATGTTCATGAAAGAGGCAATCGGGGAAAAATCCTTAGACGATATCAAATATCCAAGGTAGATTGAAACTTGTTATAATTTCAGACTCTTCTTGTCATGCTTACAGCCAGTGATACCATCTTGCAGGCTTCTGATCTCAACTGTAAAAGCAGATTACTTCCCAGTCAAACTGGAGTTTATGAGAAACTATCGCTTGCCGCTTTCTGATGAAGAAAATATGGAATTAGGATTTGTTGATCCAGCAGGTATGTTCTGTCATGCAGCTTCTATTTTTGTGTCCAACTTTGGTTTCGTTGTCATGCAGCAGTGTAAAATGGCAATTGTGCGAGAGATTCTGTTTTTCGAAATGAGTCATATTTTGAAGGCTATAGTGTTCGATTTTGACTTCATCTGGCTTATTTATCTTCAGTGTCTCCAGAAAACATATCGTCAATAAAACGATGTATATTATTCGGTGTGAAATCACTTTTCTTTTCAGACATTCCCGCTTGGAAAGCATTGAGGCGAACTTCGGCCGCTCCTATGTTCTTTCCTCCTGTGGATGACAAGTATATAGACGGTGGTATAATCGCCAACAATCCAGCCCTCGATCTCCTCGCAGAAGTGCAATTATATAACGGAATACAAACTTATCTGGTAGGTTACCGCCAAGATTCTTTCATCCATCTGTTGTGCTCGTAGCAAAAAATCATTCAGTCGACACTTTCCGCATCATGTGGAAGAGAGTTTCAAAATTGAATTTTTGCTAAACACGAATTGGTCTATCATGTAGCAGAATCTGTTAAATCTGATGGAGAAATCTTCATTCGTCATTCTCCGCGGAGCTACGAAATTTCCCAACTCTCTTTCTTTCTTTTTTTTCTTTCTTTCTTCTCTCTCTCTCTTTCTCTCTCTCTCTCCTCTCTCTTCTCTTCTCTTTTAAAATCTGTTGATGATGCTAATGTTTACCAATCATTACAGCGACGTCCAGAAAATAAAGTGGAAATTGGATGCGTTCTGTCCTTAGGAACTGGTCAAATACCGTTGTCGCCGTTGGATCCCTTACATGTTGAGATCATGAATCCCATCTCGAGTGCCTTCACTTTCAAGAATCTTAGTCTCATCCTTGTCGATCAGGTACGATTCTCTTCAGCCTTTTTTGGAACTTGAATAGCTGTCTTCGCGCAGGTGACAGCAACCGAAGGAGCTCCCGTTGACCGTTCAAGATCTTGGTGCAATGCAATTGGTGTGCCATTCTTTCGTCTCAGTGCTCCTTTACATAAGGTAAGCGTAAAACGTACTTTCATTGCTTGTATCGTATTATGTTGAACTGGATTGTGATCTTTAGGACATTGGACTAGGAACAAAGGATGACCACGATATAGCTCATATGATGTGGGATTGTGTAGAGTACACTCACAAGCATCATGCTTACATCGTGAAGATCTGCGCTCTTCTGAAGCGCCTTGGTAAAACTCCAGTGGATTGTCCGTTAGCAATGCCTATATCATCTGTCGTAATGGAGATAGATACAGAGGTTTGAGTTTGTTTGTGTATAACTCCTCTCTTCTGCCTTCTTTTCGCTTTCTAGTTGCATGCTCGTGCTGTGATCACATCTATTGTCTTCCTCGTTACTATCGTGATGTAATCATGCCTCTGAACTTTGTTCACATGTGATTCAACAAATTGTTGAAGGTGATCAGACTAGGAGGTGAACGTGATTGGTAGGAATAGTTCCGTACTATCCTCTTACAACAAATACCTTGATCTTCACTGCAGCTCTTCTCAAAAACTCTCCTGACTTCCCCAATATTAAAATACTGTCTCTGAACATTGATTCCGCTCAACTTCTTTTATCGGATGCTTCACATAGTCTACAATGGACTTGATTTATTCCTGTGTACTTAGTTTTCCATTATGCTAGCAATACCTTTAGCAATCTAAGATTTAACTCTCGCAATTTGTGATAATCAAACACTGGTCTTATTATAATTCATAGTCGGTATCTTTCTGAGCTCACTGTAGCTTTCTTCGTGCTTATATAGGACTGGTTTCCCGCTCCATCCTTAGGCTTTAGTTGACTTCCACTGTACAGTGCACAAAGCTGTGGGAAGAGGCTTTAGTGGCGTTAAGTTTTGATATGCCTGCTTCAAAGACCTTATGCGCCCCAGGCCCTTCATGTCGTGTGCGATCTCGCTTTCTGTTAGACCTCTGCGAACTAGTAATATTCCATGCACATTGATACAGTAGTATACCTTTGCTTTTTCGCAGAAGAAGAATAGGTACTACTGACTGTTGAGAAGCTTTCACTCAACAGGTGCTTGCAAGCACTTGATGAAATTTGAAGCCAGTGAACGGTATGTGCAAGAATTAGGCCGGCCCGCCGGCGCAATGCTACTTTGAACAGTAAAGTGTCCTAATTCAGCTCTACTTTCTTTCCAACAGCATATGTACTATAAGCTCTGCTTTGTGAAATATATAAACCAAAAATCACCCAGTGCACGGCATAACTTTGCGCATTGTTGACAGTGTGGGATCAACTGTACATGGCTCATCTCCCTTGCAATCACTTTCGCTTTAGCTAATACATAGCCCTATGTTCTCATCCTGGTGATGAGTTTTGGCTATTTTCTACGAAGTGCTTACCATTCCTTCAGTACTGAACATGTCTCTTATGTACGAATAATCGTTGTCTCTCCTTCCTATACTTCTAAAATCATCACTGTTGTTATGAGGGATGGATGCAGAATCCTCGGCTCTTTTTTCTTTCAATGAGCTTTACTGTTTGCTGAAGTCATCTAATAATGTGATTGTCTTATTTATACATTTGATTCACTTTGCTGTCGCAGCAGAAAGAAATAAATCAGCAGAAGATTTTCTAGGTTTTGTGTAATCTTTTCTCGAAATCGTTGTAGACGAAATTCTTTTTCGGATGTATCATCCTGAAAGCCTTTTTATGGGATTGATAAAATTATGACCGTGCCAAGATATCTGAGCACATTTCGTGCGCAAAATACTGCGCTGCAGCTGCTTACAAAACACTTTAATCTTGCGAAAAGTAAGCTATAAACCAACTTTATTGAGATAGTTTACAACAATGACATCTGCGTGATTTTATTTCACTATCGGAGTATACAGCCGCGTTTTGTTCACAGAGTTGTGTATGACAGGAGATCGATTATGAAATCAGCATTTGACGCTGTTGCCGTCTAGTCACCAACATTTAACAGAAAATTAATGAACATCACAGAAGGATACATCGACAAATCGTCACGACCTTATTACAAATCGGTGCAAAAACTTTGTCAGTTTTTGAGAATCTATCTGCGAATTTGTAAAATAAGGATAAGCGAGGCTGAGCAATATCCGATGCAGGATTTCTTCCTTTTGACCAGCTATACTCTAGCATATTTGCTATAATTTTGTAAAATTAGTCACCTTTTAGAATTAGGACGCACCGTAGCATTTTGAAGTTCAGAATCTTCACGTTTTGAAGCGATGCATGTGAAATCGAGTTTTGGAATTAGATTGTGGAAAGAGGAAGAAATTTTGCACGGGTGCTTGAAGTATTTGTTTATCTTTACTTTACGGATAATTCGGAATGGTTCAAAATGGCGAAACTTTTGCATCAATCTGAATTACTTTCGACGGAAGCTCCAAAAATCTTCTTCTTTGAGTTGCTGAGGACATAAATATACCGAAGTCTACAGTTGAATAGATGTGACGGCAAATATAGTCCCTGCGATGCCGAGAAAATGCGGTTCAATTTGCGGTGAACAAACCTATGCCTGAAATGCCGGCATTAAAGGCAGTGTCCAGGCCAATTTGGGCGGATGGGTTTTTGCCTGGAAACTGGTGAGGGGCCCATAACAGGCACTGCCCAAACGGAAGCGCAAATGACTCATTCACGGCTGAGAAATCCATCCCTAAACCCTCAGCGCCTGCGCCGTGACCACCCGGAAATAACTTTACTCGCTTTAATAGCTCGCGCTGGTACCCATCCTAACTTGCGAGACAGTCACGGCGCAGGCGCGGAGTGTTTGGGAATGCTTCTCCCAGCCGTGAATGAATGATTTGCGCTGCTGTTTGGGCAGTGTCTTAGCTAGGATCCCCTCGTCAGTTTCCAGGCAAAAAACCCATGCGCCGAGACTTGACTGGACACTGCTTTTAAGGGCGCGCAAATTGCCGGCATCACGGGTGTATCGTTTTGATTCACTGAGCGCTCGGACTGCTGAAACGTTGCGGCTACGCGCGGCGCAGCTGAATTGTTGCGATAGCACGATACAGGCAAGTTTTATTGGGGCAAGCGTTTTACATCGTGGCGCGTGCTCCGCAGTGATGTCCATTCGGTGCAGTCAACGAATCGATGATAGTTATTTCTTCACGCGCAAATCTTACCGCATTTTTTCGGCACCGCTAGGGCATTAGATCCACCGGCGACTCTACTCGACTGTATTTAAGATTTTCACGACGAGTAGGAATGGGCGATCCTTCTTACCGTCATTTGCCAAGCTATGAAAGGTAATAGTATGCTGCTTCGATTATTTTTGTCTACGAACATACCTGAAATTCAAATATTGTATCTTCTCTGCTTTCCCAGTCGCATAGCTTTTTGATGAATTCCAAGCAGCACTTACTACAAGTTATTGAAGTAGTCAACAACGATAGCCAACATAATCGCGTGTATCTACCTCAAACAAAGTTTCCAATCGAGTTCTATGATTTGTTGTCCAGTGAGTTCGAAGAGACATATGCCCTGCGAGAACTTTTTCTTGAAAAAGTTGATGAGTTCCCCATCACCTATATCATAGCAGAGACTGACATGAACTGATGTTTAGGAAAATAGCGGTGGTAAACTTACTATCGTCGACGAGGAAAAGAACTGGGATTTTTTTCGTTCTAGATGACCTTATATAGTCTTGAATATTATCCAGGACCTTAAAACATGGGAACGCCAATGTGAAATGATTGATATAAAAAATACCATGGAAAGGTAAACCTGCCTCTTTTTCCAGCGCACATGATAGGCAACAGTACAGGGGGGCTTTTTGCAGCAACAGTGAGAACCTGGCAAGTTCGTCAACGATATTGGCAACAGTGTTGCTGTAAATCATTACAATCGTCTCAAAGGAGATTCAGTAACTAAAGGCTGCTCCCTGGCGAAGACGCTTCTTTGGCACATAGCCTTTGATCCAACTGGCTTGGCGGCTGGAAGGCGGAGCTTTGTGATTTAATTAAGGCTAGATAATGGCCAAAGAGCACGCGCGCGAGAGAGACGCAGACTCGTTGCGGGCGCGAGCGGCCTTAATTAGGTCAAAGAGCTCCGCCTTCCAGCCGCCAAGCCAGTTGAATCAAAGGTTACGTCAGGCATCTCATCATTAGAGAGCGTACGCTCGCACACGTTTCGCTTTCTTGGGCAACCACCTTCTCTGGCACTAGTCTTTACCTCCGCAAACGGGCCCTTTTGTTGCCGTTGACGCTTTACATCAGCATCAAAGTGCTGTAGAAATGCCGGAATGCGAAAAGTGTGCGACGCAGAGATTTCTAGGGTTTACGTCCGGAGAAGTTTCCAGATTTACAAACGCAGTCAGCCCTTCTGCTGCCTTTGATGCGTTGTGGATCATCAAGAGGATGCTCTATGAGAAACGCGCTAAGGCACCGCAGAGCTGAGCTGCGGAATACAGGTTCTATGGAAGTTCATGCAGAACACAAACTTTATGTCATACATATCGAATAGTAACCTTTACTCACCAGATTAGGTCTTCGTTTCTTGCTGCGACAGTTTCATATCCAGATTTCAAAATCAGCCAAGGGTGTCTCTCTTCTCCGAGAGGATCGAATGGTTCGACGAAATAGTTTCGAACATTTTCCGAATTGAACGGGCAGATAATGTGGTTACAACGACTGGTTCTTCTTTGCAGAACTAACGTCACATCTTCCTCGTCATTGGATTCTACCCAGTCGACAATCAATTTGCCGATAATGTTATCAACCGTTTTTTGGCGAATTTTTAGTATGACCATATCACCGCAATTTATGAACCCCTTGGCTGGAGCTACATCGTAGCTGAGCGTGCCGCGAATTCGCGCCTGAAAACAACTTTGGTTTGAGTCAATCTTTTTAATAGCCACATGGGGCTAAAGTGAAAGGGAGAGTAGCTCAAGTCAAAGACTGTGCAACAATTACTCTCTGTACCACTGGGAGTGACGGGTGCCAGGTGGAGCTCGGGTCCCGCGCATCCGCCTCTCCTAGGCTCTGCACCTCCTCTGTGTCCCCCCCCCCCCCCCTCCCCTCCCCACGAGCGTGGGAAAGGCGGAGATTCGATCGCTAATTAAGCGTGCGAAAATGATTAGAGAGCATATCCGCGAAAGAGGTGCAGCGCGGGACCCCATCCCCACCTAGAACCCGTCACTTCCACTGATACAAGGGTACTGCCTCGATGCGTGCTCTTACATGATGGGGCGTGCGGCATAGGATCGTTTGCAGTCGAATTTTATAGCGCTTTGAGACCAGATGGTCCGTTGTCTCGCCATTCTATAAGCTACCTATCTTTCTGTTGCTTCTCCATTTTCTTAACGTTCTGTATTTATACGTGTACTCCACACATTTTGATATGTTGCAACCTGACATTAAGATGCGTTGAAGAACGAGTATTCGATTATTTACCTCTGATTTCAATTAATTTTTGCTGAACTACTATTTAAGAGGGGATGAGCTGTAAGCTTTGACTTCCCTTTGTAGTTTTTTGATGCAAAGGGATTGCGACGGACAAGGAGTAGGGGGAACGAACGCCGCCAGTTTGGACCGCCTCTGCGGACTGTCCTGGAACAACATGCATCAACACTGCACAAAGACCAGATGCGCGCGGAGGGAATCCAAACTGGCGGCCTTTGTTCTGCTACTCAAGACAAGCGTAATGAGATTATGGGACGACGATATCACGGAAAACAGCATAAGTTGTATATAATAGGTTGTCCCAAAAGTAAACCGTATTTTTGCATAAATCAAACTGCTCTTGTTTTTCTGGCAGACTTGGGGCACCATTCGATAGAGCGAAGCAAGCTCTACAAAACGACCACCAAAGAACCGTCTAAGTCGCTATCCAGGTAAAATTTGGATCCAGCAATCAAAATTTTTCACCTACCCTAAAAATCGGATCTCCTTCCAGAAAATTCCTACGGACTTCCAACTTGGTCCTTATATAGTAGACACATAGTAGTATCGAAAAATAATTTTTTTTGATTTCATCTGGAGTTCAAAATTGAGAAACAAAGGGGATCTCAAAATGCCAAAATGCCACTTTTTTTCGGGTTTTTTATGTAAGACTTGGTATTTCTCCATTATAAGAGCACAGACAGGGGCAAGGTTTTGAAATTGTACTTAGTAAGGCTTGTAGTATACAATAGCATATGTGGGAGGGGCTGGGGGCGGAGTTTGCCATTTTTGAACAATTTTTGTTTCTCGCTTTCTATGCTCGGAAAAAATTCGGCAAAAGCTTATTTGAGTATAACTATGTGCCTACTGTATAATGACCAAGTTGGAGGTCCGTGGGGTTTTCCCTCGCGAAAATCCAATTTTCAGGTGAAAGATTTTTTTTCGATTTTGGCTTCAAACTTTATATGGAATGCGACTTAGGCGGACCCGGTGGTCATTTTGCAGAGCTTGCTTCGCTCTATCGAATGGTACCCCAAGTCCGCCAGAAAAACGAAAATATTTTGATTTATCCAAAAATACGGTTTACTTTTGGGACAACCTAATAGTTCACAAGAGATCTCCTAAATCAAAAGAAGATCTTCGATGTTTTTCTTCACTCGCATGTTTACGTGTACAAATGTTAAATTTGAACTTGTGAATTGTTGGACTACCATATTAAGGCTCTTCAATAATCGACGGGTAACATTCTCACACTCACATTTGAGCAAACTAGCGCAGAAAAAAACATTCGGGAGAGATTTTGCCGAGATCCGCCTACATCCCTTTTACACTTTAACACAAAATCATATAAAATAGCAATAACGAAGAGGAAGGGTAACAACATTGTCAGGCTCAAGTAAATGGCTTACACTTCTGCTTTAGATAATTAAGGTGAGTAACCATCACCTGGAAAGCTATCCTCTTTTCCGAGTACGACATTAGTCTGTAAGTGTTGTCCACTGGGGTTATTCGGAGAGACATGTTAGTCCTGAATGCGTGGTGGATCACTTGCGATAGCAAAACATGGATGTACGTATAGATATTTCAAAAAAGAGAAAGATAAGGGTACTGATAAAGTTTATAAAAGCACACATGAGCTGGGAAGTGACTAGGATGGGAATGGTTTGATTATGAAATGGTGTGTTTTGCATGCATGACATATACATGTAAAGGCTACTGCATGACGAAGGCGCAGTAGCAGTATTAGTTGAGCGGGTGCGAACTCGGCGCGCGCGTATTTTCGCCGTTGTAAATCCTGCGTCTTATGCGCTCTGCGGCTAGTAGAGCCGCGTTCGCGCCCAAAGGTATTGCGCCTTCGTCATGCAGCAGCCTTTATGAACAAGTATATCGAGTCATCGCGCTTAGAGACGGGCTTCCTTGCATGTGATCCAAGCAGTTCGTGTTCTGAAGAAATAGAGAGCTTGTACCGGCTCCATATTTTTGAAAGGGCAGGGCCTTTCGAACCCTTCGCGCGCGACGCTCTTTTCGCCTGTGCGGCGCCGCTTAGGAAGTGGATGAGTTGTACCAGTAAACGGAGAACCGGTAAGGTTCAAAGTGTGTAATACATCTGTGCCAATACCGATCATCATTTTTGACACGATAGATGTGCAAAAGTGAACAAGCATGCTTGCGCACAACTCGTTCGCTTTCTCCAATTATGCTCCGCCCTTCTCGAAGCCTGGCCAATCGCAGCCGATGAATTGACCAATCATAGGCGCACCGCTATGACGAGCGGTTCAAAAGAGCCGTTCCTCGGTTACTGAGTTCTGTATGTGAAGGGCCTTGTGATGTTAGTGATTCCAAGTCTGCACAACAATGTGTTAGTTAAAAGGTCATGGTCCGCATGGAGTGATCAGACCTAAGTCTTTTTCGATTGTTTACGGCTATCCATCGTTAGATCGAATAGGCTTGCTTGCATCATTTTAGCCATGTCGTCAGCATTCAACGAAATTTACCTGCTCACTTTGTAACCGGTGAGGTCGATAAAATCCCTGTGACACTTTGTCTGCTGCATGATGTACTTGTTCAGGATTGGCTATAGAAATTAGCTTACAGTCCTGTCAATGATGAGCTCCCTTGCCGATCAGCTCAAGCCCCGGCTAGGTCCCCGTGACGTTAGGGGTACCGCTTGAGCATGATCGGAGGTTGCTGCGCAGTGCCGACGCGCTGCAGATGCGTAGCTACTACGAAAAAGGGAGCACGTGGTTGACACCGATTTCAACTTTGCAAAAGCTTCAGTGGACTCCTTTCTCTTTCCATCTCGCGAGAGTCATGCGAGATTTCGGAAGTATTGTTCACTGGAATTCTTCCACAATATATCCTGTGTAATAGAGTCCTGCAGCTTTTTCTTCGGCTCAATCCAAGAGTTGCGATAAACGCTAGTTGAATCCGGCTTTACCGTCGTTGATGTCAGAAGAATGAGTGTGGAACCTTGTTACAAAACATTTACAAACGCAAAAGAAATTGATTGTGAAGGAATTGTCTAGAAAATGAGTCATATTTCTGAGTTTCGCCTCCATTTATAGCAGTAATGAATAGATAAGAAGTTAAGAGGCTAAGTTCAGGTTTTTGCTCATGAGCTCTTTTACGCATATGTAATCAGAAAACGATGGAAATATGCGAGCACGATGGAAAGAAAAGTGTTAGCTGTAATTTCAGTAGCTTTTCGGACTATCGCAGATGAGATATTTCCACAACATACTGTTTCTCGCGCTCGAAAATGTAAACATGCCAATGAATTCTGTATCGAATGCTACTAGATAGAGAGAAAAAAATGTTTATTTTTTGAAATTTGGAATTTGATATTTTTTTGACTAAAATACATACAACATTTTTGAAGGTTTGCAGGTAAATAACTGCGCATAATAGTAATACAAGACTTCGGGGCGCGGGGTTTAAGCTAATTTATTTCTCAAATGTTCAAATTATGAACCTTTTTCAAAGTGCAAAGGCTGATACCGATGTTGTAGATGATGATTTTCCACACTGTGCAAAAAGCAGAAAAAGTGGAAGCAATTTTTTGATCTTGACAGTTTTCTTTCCCATTTTTTATGGAAAAGACAACGGCTGTGCATGTGTGTTTAGCTTGTAGGTCTCAAAATTTCTTCCGAACACTATCAAGTGCAAAAATTCACTACAGGATCACACGCTACTTTTGGTTATCGATCAACATCAATTTATTGATTTTTTTATAGAGTTCGAGTTAGATAGCTGAGACCTGGCATACTCAGGTACTAACGGTGGTCACAAAACTAGTAATAGTCGAGTATGTGATCTCTCTAATGCTCTAAATTTCCCTTTTGCATCTTTAAATCCATAAAAGAAATAAATTTCTAATTTCGGTTTCTTTCTTACCACATGTCTTGCAGGGTCAAGCGTAGCTGCACAACTCATCTTGAGCTTTTAACAGCTGTCTTTTCTCGAAACCATGTGTCTTAATTTCTACTTTTTTTCAGGTGTTTGCACACACGAGCAAAACGGAGCAGACTGAGGGAAGAGCAGGAGGGAAGACAAGAAACTGTTTGGCAAAAGATGTCTCTTCTGATGCTTTGGATGTTAAGCGACCACGTCTCTAAAATGGATCACCTAGAGTTCTATCTTCAATAACTTCTAGTCCATACACGTGTCATAAATTATTGTCTACTGTGTAGATAGAGTTTTCATATATCCAGTTTTTTTTTCAACAACTTCGCGCTTTTTCGAGGAGAGGTTACTAAGTTGCTCCAGCAGTTTGCAACAAAACATACATGATTTTTCCTGGTTTGAAACGCTAAGCTTAAATCTGCATTTACTGCCTGCTGAACGGTCTTTTGAGAAATTGCATATTTGAGCGTAGCCCGCACATGGGGATTATTTATTAGGTTGGTGCAAAAGTTCTTGCGCACGATTTTCAAAAATTCATAACTTCCGATTTTTTCAACCAATTTGGCCACTTTTATTTTTGTGTGAAAGAGTAACTCATGCTCTTCAAAAAGGCATCTCAGCTGCTTGCTAATGATCATCTGTTTCATAGATACGAGCGATAGAAGAAAATTGGTCAAAATTTGAATTTTCTGTGTAGGGTCATAAAAAATCGGAAACTTGCAAGAAAAATCGGAGCAGTCAGTATTGTAGGTCCTTTTACTAGCTCTTTCTAATGGTGCAAAGTTTGCGTCGATTGAGCGTCTCTACCAAAAGTTATGATTTTCCTGAAAAATGCCAAAATAAATCAAAATCGCCCTTTTGTATTGCTTGCTCGAAAATCATAACTTTTGATAGAGACGCTCAATCGACGCAAACTTTGCACCATTAGAAAGAGCTGGTACAAGAACCTACAATACTGACTGCTCCGATTTTTCTTGCAAGTTTCCGTTTTTTTATGACCCTACACAGAAAATTCAAATTTTGACCAATTTTCTTCTATCGCTCGTATCTATGAAACAGATGATCATTAGCAAGCAGCTAAGATGCCTTTTTGAAGAGCATGAGTTACTCTTTCACACAAAAATAAAAGTGGCCAAATTGGTTGAAAAAATCGGAAGTTATGAATTTTTGAAAATCGTGCGCAAGAACTTTTGCACCAACCTAATAGCAGTAAACAAAGGTGCACCATCTTTGAATGGATGGTGAAATGGTAAGCGTGACGTTTTGTAGGCAAATGGTTGCAGGTTCGAATCCTGTTGCTCAAACCTAAGTTTGCTGTAGATGGTTAGACCTCTTTTCAAAAGACCATTCAGCAGATAGTATATGCAAATTTGAACTCAGCGTTTTAAATCTGGATGAACCATACATACCATGTCACAAACGGCTGCATCGACCTAGTATTCTTTCCTTGTTGATTAGCTTGCTGACAAAAGCCAAAGGCATCCCATTACCTCCTTTGAAAAAAAATGATGTTCATCAAGAAGTTAACTTTAGTTCAATGCTAGCTGTTCTCACTTTCTCCAAATTTTCATCAGCAACAATCCATAAATCTCCCTGTAGACATGTATAGCTTATCTAACGATAATGAAGACATTACTGTTGAACTGCATGTAAAAAAAATTATGTTAAGATTGAACTGGTTGTAAAAAAATATGTGTTAATAAAGCCATTAGTTACCAAGTAGACATACAGCTGTATTCATGTCGTTCCTCTCAAAGTTGTGAACAATAAAAAATTCTATGGGATGCTTCCATTTCCTATACCTCCAAAATTTTGAAAAAAGTGGTGTGGTGGTACTCCCGCTCCTTGAAGATTTTCTTCAGAAGGCTAGGTAATTTTTGGAAAATATCCAAACAAATCTTACCGCCACACCAAACTCTTAGAAAAATGGTGTGTGGCTGTATTACCCACGCTCCCGGAAAACTTTTACAGGACTGGTTCGAATTTTTGATCGTTATTCTGATTATCTAGAAATAAACAAGTTATTTGCAAAGTTTTTTAACGTGTTTATTGGTGGGGTCGTATTTCGGAAAACTGACATTGGTTTACGTGTCCAAGGAAGTCATCTCAAAAGGGGAAGCATGTATATGAGTCGATGAATCTATGACTTGGACACTTTTTCTGCTCTGATCCTGTACACAAATCAAATTAGCTTTATTTGCAGATTCTGTACTTTGCGCAAACTACACCAGCAACACGAGAGCGTTTCGATGAAGATTGATTGAAGAGTCGGTCGCAACAAAGAGATTAATTGACTTGTGTTTGCTAAAGTGTACATCTTCCTGTACGAGCAGAAAACAACGAAATACTTGTTATTAATGATGGAAACTACACGAGCAAAATGTGTCATTCGTACATTTTGGGTTTTGGTGGAATATGACTTTCCTCTTGTCAGATTCGTCAAATGATAAAAAGGGAAGCTCAAGCTTCAATTTTTTCTCACATATAAAATGCATAAATTAGATCTGGGGTTTTGAAGCATAAGAGTCCCAGCCTCATCAAAAGATGAATCGTTGGGGGTTTTTTTGCTTTTTTTCTTCTGCCAGAATATTTAAAATTCCCGGTCTTTTATTCTACTAACGATGGAAAAAGGTTGTAAGGTTGAATAAAATAAAAAAAGGTTATGAAATAAGTTTAATACTTCAGCTAGGCTCAAGGTGGTTTCGTAAGATACAATTTTCGAAAAAGAAAATATACTACATCAAGCATAGCTGTCCAGTCTGACGTTAGAAATTGTAGATGAAGCATAAGAAATTATTTTTGTTGAAAGTTCAATTATTCTGACCTTCATCGACAATTTTTTTGATCTGTGGAAATCGATCTCACTAGAAAATTTTTTGCTGCTCAGATTCGCCATAGTGCATCACTTACAGCAATTTCATGTTTATTTTTCGTATTTTCTTTTGGAGTGATTCAAATAAAGGTTGGTTACTTCTGAGAAAATGCTTACCTTGATTACCAAAATAGAACCAATTTCAGGTGATTAAAACTAGTTTTCGCTAATAATAACTTAGCGTATCATGGCCGTAACTTGCTTGAGTGGATATTTTCTGGCGCGACCCACGCACACACACTGAGGTAGATTTTTCACATAATGCATCAATGTGTGCTATAGGGATACGGTAGCCATACGGTAGGTCGAATGTGCTCTCCTAACCTATGCATACAATAACTGCCAGTAAATAGCATTGATTTGTGACTATTCGTATAGTTAAGCCGAGTTTTTGGTAGATTATATTTTGTTGAAAAGCACAGCAATTTTAGCGAAGTCTTGTCACCACAAAAGGAGAGGCATAGCAAATTTTTTGAAAAAAGAGGGGAGGGAGAGGGAGTATGGGAGAATAATAGCTGAAATTAAAGTAACAGATACAGATCGGATACAAAATTGACTGGCTTATCAGTTTGAACCTTTACCTTAACCCTGCATTCTCTTCCCCTCATGCGCCGAAACTGGCGTCAGTAAATTTTGAAGATCGAACCTTAATTTCAGTGTAATCAGGAACTAGACATATATTTTGTAGTGGTTTTCTATCCTACACATCTTTTGTTTCGTTCCTGAACTTAATGACGTAGTTCTTGGAGGACATCTGGACCTGACTTCAAGAATTAATCCAATTAACATCTGTTAACACCAGGATGTTAACAGAACACGGCTATGTTCTCTTAACATCCTGGTTCTCTTTTGTGCTCTTTCACTGAAGTGGATGACGTCAACCAATCTTGATTTCGTGAGGCACAAACAAAGATGCAAGAAAATTTCTCCATTGATATTATGATGTTCTAAACGATGGCCTGTGTAATTATGTGAGGCATGTCTTTATTTTGCCATATATTATTATTTTTATGATCTATTTCCTGTTTTTTGCATTCATATTGCACCAAGTGCAGAACTGACTTTCAAAATTTTCATGAAACAGCAAGCGAGTAGAGCTTTATTTATGATCTCTGTCATACGACATTTGCATTGTGTCTAAAATTTAGTTCGTTGGCAGAACGAAATGTATGAAACTATTTTGTCAAAAATTGAAATGTAATAGTCAAATGCAGATTCAAATTATTTCTCAAAAATTTTCCCAGACGTGTGAGGAAATTGCATTTATGCACTTCCACAAATTTTTCAAAGGATTTCTAGGTAAGAGTAACAATATGTAGCTTGGATGTGCTTGGTCGGACTGTTACAATAAAGCTCTAACTTTCATCTTACCCTTTTCTTTCGATGTGTGGGAGAGATGAATGAAATTTTTCTCCAAAATACATCTAAAAATTTGCCTTTTCCCTTTCTTGATCTACCGCTCGGAATTCTATTGTGTATTTAATCATGTCTACATAATTGCTGAAAAGTTACAAGTAAAGTAGAAATTTCCTTTATATATCAATATTTTACTCTTATGTGCATCTGAGAGACCGAAATGATTGTGGGATTAGCGTTCATCTAAAGAGGCAAATAAATGTCAGTGAAATTTTGAATTCACATATTTCCTATGTAGAAATCGGTCACGTATCCAAGGCTTTCCCCATTTCATAACTCTGTTTACCATCAACAAAATCTCTTTAACAATAAGTCTTTGCGATGTCTTAACCTGATTATGATGCAGTACTGGACCTTAAAACTAATAAAAAAAATCTGGTTTTTTTTTCGTGCGTGTCCGCTGTTCAGCTAAGGTCAGCGAAAAGCTTGCGGATAACGCTTCAGACTGAAAATATCTCGAGCAGTGTTGACCAGAGCCGCAAATATTTACATTATCGTGATAGTGAGTACGAGGATTTGCTGCAGCTTTGTGCACTTGCAATCACTACCGTATCTTACTAAAGTTCAGCGATTTACATGAATTAAATTTTACAACATTTATGTTATTTATTGATGCTTGGAAGCTCCAGCAACTCCGTCTTGATTCCGATGGATGAAAATTTAAGTGGAAGTAGTAGGTTGAACGTGAGTCTTACACCAGGAATTCAAATCGGCTAATCAAAGTGCGTTACACTTTTGTAAAGTATAATAAAATTAGTATTTTGAAACATATTGCAGAATTTGAGGCTTAATCATATAGATATTGGATCATTATATTTTTCAGGGTTGGTGATCACAGATAGCGGGTTTTTGAGTGGATTTTCAAAAAATTGGAAAGTGTAATTTTGATATTTTGTGATATTTACATGAAGACTATGCTTTTGCTTTGGATAGAGTTTTTATTTGTAGTACAAGATGATATATTCCGCGAATTTTTTTCTATTAGAAAGTTTAGGCCATGATTCGCCTCCGAAATAAACTCGAGTTCACTATAGCATTTGTGACAGCAGAATTTGTAAAGTGTACATTTTGAATAATTCTTTTATTTTTATCGCCATTATGTGCCAACAGTGATTTTTTTCTAAACAATACTGGAGAGCGCAGATTTCTATACTCAATGAAATACGAAATATTGAATTTGCCAAAAATTTGTAAGGGAGACAAAATTAACCAAAAGATAACAGAAAGCTTGGAATTTTATCTGTAACACACTGTCGGTAATGAGTTATTCATTTGAAATTGCATGTTTGGTTTTTTCTTATTTTTTTTGCATATGATAAAAATCATCCTATCCATCTCAAATCTAGCAGATTTTTTGCAGCAAAGAATATCCAGTACATTTTTGTAGGATTATCTGTTAAACCATGCATCCGCCTGCTACCACCTGGTTTACCTGAAGGATCTCACACATAGATTGGACGAAAAACTCGGACCTAATGACTTGCAAAGGTCCCATTCATCGTGTTGTGTGAGGGGGGCGATGCCAGGCTCTGCTCTCAGTCTCTATCTCTCCCAGCGAAATCAGTTTAACATATCCGCCGATGTCAGGTGCTCAGAAACGCTCACACGCACACACACAATGCCCACTACACACTGCCCACTGCCACTTTGAGGGGGTCTTATCACTTTTTGATATCACTTTCTTTGTGTTCTTAATGAGTCCTTTAAACTTGCTTTTTTTCTGCATTGAAGAAGCTTTTTTCTGACGACGTGGGCGCACTTCTGGGCCACCCAAACACTAAAAATCGTCTAATTTCACAAAATCAGTTATACCATCTCTCTAAACCATCCTTAGCCTAGAAAATCAATAAAAAGTTATTAAAATAAATACCACCTTTACCTTAGTCCTAGCTGGCTACGATTTAATCACTTTCATAAATTATTAGTGCGCCTTCCCCCACAACTTTATTTGACCCTACCCCAGTTGATTCTTGATCCAAGGTTCAATGCTGTTAGATTCGTGTCAAACCGATTTTATCAACTTTCATTGTCATGTCAGCTGTTTATCAATCGATAACCTCTAGACTAACTGTTCCAAGAAGCCCAGGCTGTTGCAGCTCAGGATCAGCTGGTCAGATCTTGTGTTGTTTTTCTTCTTGTAAATGTAATTTGAGAAGATTCTTGAGATGGTACTGTGTCAACGCGAACTAACTAATTCTTGCAAAAAGTTCTTTTTAATTCTGCAAAAGTGTCTAACATTCCAAAGATATTCCAGATTTTTCTATCTAGTCGTTTACTCGTCCTCGTCTTTACCGAGTTTTTTCCTGAATGCTCATAAATCAGCATCATCACAACATTCTTCAAGACTCTTTCGCAATGCATATTTGTTTGAATAACTCTGTGAATATGAATCTTTCTTATCACCTCACACAACTCTAATTTCTATTGTGTTCAGAAGAATGCAGTAATTTTGATTTTCGTGGATTTTTACCGGGTTTTTTTCAATAGGGTGTAGGTGTAGAATGATTTTTGTCAAGGCTTACATTTCTCCAAAGATTGCTGTTCAAACTTTTGTTTCTCACTCTAGCTCTGAGAATCTGCTGTGCAGAGATCTACTCAGAAAAAATTAGAAGCTTTGCGAAACCTTACGTTCTCCTAAATAGATGATGTCGCAGTCACAATTTTCATTTTGAAAGTTCTGCATTAAAAACTAACAAATGTCTTGTCCTAGGGTACAACTTAGTTAACTTTTTGTAAATTTGTTCACAATGAATGAGATCGACCTTTGAGAAATTTTCGTTTCGAAATCTTCCGCGTTCACAAAATCATTTCAGTTCCACTATAATCACTCGCGAAAATATTCTTTTCCTTTTGAGAAAAAACATTCAATAAAAATTCTTCTTGAGATATGAGCATTATGTACTTAAATGTCTTTTAAAGCTTATATCGATTTTCAATAAAGTTGAACTTGCTTGAGCCGAAATTTTGTCGCTAAAAATCTAAAAATCCACTATATGAGTTCTGATGCTGGAAATTAATAATTCGAAGGTGGTTCGGTATTTTTATTCCTTAATCAATAACTGAGCAGGAAGGTGGACAGATGTTTAACCACATAGCATGTGCTACTCAAAAATGTCTAGGTAAATAAATTTGTGTTGCTAGAACTATCTTACCAAGGCATTTTCAACCATGTGGTTTGTCGAATTATAAATGAGTCAATCAAATCTTCTACAAGATTTCACTACTTGGCTTATTTTTTCATATGTGGGCACTGTAGCTGCGGGCGAAATTCTCCTTTACAGTAATAAAAAAAGTCGTAGAGTGAAAAGAATGATGTGATGGACACGAATACAAGCCAGCATTCTCCAATCCCTCCGAAGAGCCCGTTACTTTGGAGAAATCAATGGAGGTAAACTTTACTTACTTTCTAAGGGGTGCATATCATCTGCTATTTTTTGTTCAAATTGAATTATTACTTCCTTGTAAGTTAAAGTTCATTTCAGTATTTATAGGATTCAAAGGCTCATGGAACGTGAACATTTTCACTATCCTGTTGTCGAACTTGGTCCCATACTGGTCTCATTAGTCTCAACAGAAGAAAAAGAAGGACTGCATTGTACTTTTCGGGTTGAAAGTAATGGAGCTTCTTGGTTGGTCTTTTTTTCCTTGAAAGCATTATCGGTTATGCGAGATGATTATTTGAATATACTCCATAATTATTCTAAGCTAAGTTAATGACTTTATTTTGGATATAAGTGTATTTTCATGACCACAAGGCCCCTTTCTTCTATGCTCTCGCTTTACAATTGAAGGAAATTGTTTGCACCGTTTCTCTATCTTCTCATACAAATGTGTTTTTTACAGTTCATTGAGTTTTTTTGTGTTTACATTGTCGCTCGAAATTTGCAAAGACAAAAAGTCGAGCATCGGTAAAAACGGTCTAGGTGATTTATGAAAGATGCAGTACTTGAACAATGAAATCTGAATCTATCGTAAAGCCTACTTTCAATGTTTTTGTAACTATTTATTCGTTATGTTTTTGAAGCATATGTTGAAGCCTATTATTCTATAAGGTTGAATCGAAAGTTCTGTCGCTCTCATTGTCAAAAAATCGGAACTGCTCCCTATGTAAATGTGTTTGCTTATAAAAAACTTTATCAGAAAGAAAAATTCATCTCCTTCTAAATATCATCATTGCGGCTCTTTGACAGCAAGGAGCTTCAGAATAAAAATTCGAATAAGAGAACCATTTTGGCTCTCGATTTTCCGAAAAAATCGTCGAGCTTGAGAAAAGTCCTAAAGCATGTTTCCTACGGTTTTTTAAGCTGCTCTGACAGTGCGTTAGTGCTGACTGATAAAAATGCCTATGAAAATTGTGATCTTCGAGGAAAATGCTAGAAAGACTAACTTTGCTGTTGTGGACTGGTGGCTCAAAAATCGAGACATTGAGTAGAAAAGTTAAATTGAAATGAACATTACACAGCTAGAAAAGGCAGGCAAAAAAATCTTTGATATCAACTGCTCTGATTTTTAATGCAAGTTTCAGATTTTTTCGACCAAACACAGAACGGCGAAAAAAAAGTTTTTTTGCAGTTTCCTTAGTTCCTTCAGAAACCATAGCTTTTTTCACAGAATCGCTCGATCAGCACGGACTTGTTCTTAGAAAGAGCAGTTTACGTAGACTGTAAGAAACATGTTTTCAAATTTTTCTGCAGCGTTCCAAAATTTTTGGCGATTTTTTATCAAGAGTTGGAATGGTTTTCCCATTCGAAATCTTTCCTTTGGAGTTCCATGTCGTCAAAAAGCAGCGAAGATGTTATTGGAAAGTAGATTAATTTTTCTCTCTGAAAAACTTTTTTCTTAAGCAAGCACATTTATATAGGGAGCATTTACAGATTTTCTGAAAACAAGGTGATAGAATATTCGGTTCAACCTCATGTAATCTCTGGCGAAATTTTGCGTTTGCCTATCATTATCGAAGGTATATCTTTTTCAAATTAGTTTTCAAAAATTGTAGGTTTATGAAGGCCACTGCCGTTAATTTCAGCAATACAGATATAAGTTTTTGATTTTGTACCTAATCTCTTGATGAGCGGAACTTGTAGAAATCGCATGATAAATTCCCGTTTCATCATGCTTATATTTTCTAAATGGCAAACTCTTCTTGTTCATATTGTTTGTCTCCAATCAAAAGCTTAATGACCGTCCTGGCAACTGGGTAGTAACGCAAGTATACACTAGAAATATTGGAAAAAGAGACGCAAAATGTTTTCAAGAAAAATTGTAATTTACACTTTAAATTTTTATGTGTGATTCCTCTTGTACTTCATCACGAACTGAAAATTTTATACAGTACAAAAACGAATGCTGATTAGAAAAATCTCGTTAAGTCGCCAATTGTAGAGACATTAGGTCTGCCACGGAAGCTTTTTCAGTCGGAATAGGTCTCACAAAGTGACTTCATTGGACTCAACTTTTTTGTTACAAATCAGGGTTTTGCAATTCAATATTTATTTCAACTTGATTGCCCAAATAAGTTTTGTTCTTTGAGTTATTTCTAATCTCATAAGTCTCTTCAAAGATAAAGGCGAAACATATATCTATAGGATGTTCTTAGAGTTTAAAAGTTGCTATAGATTTTATCGAAATTTGCTCACAGGTGGCATCATTTGCACCGGCTAGCTGGAGACTCGTTAACGCCACCTGTGTAGATGTGAAAAGCTTTGTGTCTGAGTCCTATGACTAGAAAGTAAGGGGGAGGATAGAAAGGGACTGATGTTAGAGAAAAGGCAAATATATGTACGCATACTTTGGTGCCTAGAGCAATTGCTGAAATTTGGCCATGGCGCGCATCTTCAAAATTTGCGCCTCATGGTTTTTTTATGCGCAAAGGTTGTCGGCAGAAAATTCCCAGAAAAACACGGTAATTATCCACCTATTGAACGATAGTCTCCTGCAAAAATAATGCTTTCACTCAAATAGAAAACGTTAATCACTTCTTCAACAATTCATGGCTAATTAAGAAACACGAAACAAGTATACCTTTTTGCTGATTATGACAGACTATTTTCAGGACGATTATAAGGACATTGCCAGAAATGTCCAACTTCGACCAACAGCTCCATCGCTGCGTTTTTGAGCGAAGGTTTTCGCATTTGGAGGAATTGAACTTTGTTGATGAGTCGAAGGAATCCGATGTCAAGGTGTGCTACAGTTTTATAACCTCGTAAAATCTAACGAAAAGCTTCCTGAGCTGAAATTATGCAAAGAAGATTTTTCACGTTCCATCTGAGGAAAAGAACTGCTTGATTTTTGCAATATGGTCTTGTTGAATTTTATAATATTACCGACCCTTCACGACACCAATCCGAAGATAGATGCTCTTTTTACCAATTAGTGTCCGGGACTTTTTTTTCATGATTGTGATTCTCAATGGCCAATTCGCAATTGATAGATTCAATTGCCATGACCACATACCCCTCAAATAATGGTTTTACAAGTTTGGTACAAATTTAATAAGATTGTACTAGGTTGTAAGTAAACTGTATTTTGAGATAATTCAAGCTGCTTTTGTCTTTTTAGCAGACTTAGGGCACAATTTGATAGAGTAAAGCAAGTTATACGGAATGACCACCAAAGATTCGCCAAAGTCGTAGTCCAGGTAAAATTTGGTGCTAAAAACAAAATATATCAGGTGCCCTAAAAATCGGATCTCCTTCCAGAAAATTCCTACGGACTTCCAACTTGGTCATCATACAGTAGACACATAGTAGTACATAAAAATGTATTTGGTTAATTTTCCGCAACTCAAAATTGGGAATTCACATTGATCCGTAAGTCAAATATGCCACTTTTTCCGGCTTTTCAATATTAAACTTGGTATATAATCGAGTACCAAAGCACAAACAAAGGTAAAATTGTAAGTTTATGTTAGGGCTTGTAATACAATGGCATATGTGATGATGGGGAGGGGTTTGCCATTTTTGAACCAGGGCTCGGCACAGGTGGCTTATAAACTGGATATCGTTTTTGGGACAAAAAGCAAAGGGGGTTTCGTTTTTGTGGCCGAAGCGACCAAAATTTGCGACGTTTTTTTAGTCGACGTTTCGTTTTTTGGAGCTTTTTTAGGGATTATGGTCTAGGGTCAAAGGGGACTTCGTAAAAATTTGGGGAAAGTCAAGGGGGACTTCTTTGTATTTTCAACTAACCACCTCGTGCCGAGCCCTGTTTTGGACTATCTTTTCTTTCTCGCTTTCTAAGCGCGAAAAAATGCAATGAAAGCATATTTGAGAGTATTGTTTGTTTGAGGTCGGTAGGATTTTTCGCGCAAAAATCCAGTTTTTAGGTGATAAATTTTCCTTGATTTTGGTTCCAAACTTTACCTGGATTAGACATAGGCGGGATTTTTGGATGTCAATTTGTAGAGCTTGCTCCGCTCTATCAAATGATATCCCAAATCTGCTAGGAAAACGAAAACAGCCTGTTATTTGGAAAAGAAATTCACTCAGACAACCTAATAAAAAGGGCAAAACTTTTTAGTCAACCATCTGTTAACGTGCTTCTATCCGAATAAAAAAGAACAAAGCCTTTGGAACCACCCAAGTCATAAGTTCGTTCATGTCAGACATTTTGTTTTCAGGAAATCATCGAGCGATATACGTCCAGATTATCTCAACTCACCGGCAGTATCATCACGTGCTATCCAGTGCTCAAATTCCTGGAGGTGCTGAGAATCTGAATAAGATTAGTTTGGGAACTATCAATAAAAATTACTTAGGTGGACTGCCGAGGTGGACATTTCGAGCCTGCCGAAGACACTGCCATTAACACCCCTGCCATCGCAGCTGCGATTGTTACAAAAGATTTTGTACCGACATCGGAGGATCATCTACGACTGAGGGTACGTGCATGATCTTACAGTCGATGTCTTCACTTTCGCGTAGCAGCCACGCGTCCGCAACGCATGGGTCTAGCGCGGCTCCGATCGATGAGGCGAGTTTGGAGTGCGCAAGCTATACGCGCGCGAATGCGGCGCGAGGCGCTGGGGTTGGATTTGGCTGCTGGAAAAGGGAGCGGAAGGTTGACACCTGTACCTTGGTTGTTCAGAAAATTCTAAATCCAAAACCAAGATTCGAAAGACTTGCCTGAACTTGAAAATCGACAGAGAACTCCGGTTTTTCATTTCATTCACAAAATTTTTCATTCGAGCTATTAAGTTTTATTCTATGTTTTCTGCGATTTCCACAGATATAAACACTGAGCAATCGATCTTATCTTCCTCCTTATTCTAACAACTAGGTTCTGCGTTTCTAATTTTAACTTCGACTGATGAACATACAGTGACCGCCAAAAAGTTGCGGACAAGCCTCCCTTCTTTTTTCATCGCTCTTTTTCAGAAGGAAAACAGGGATAAAAAAATGTAATGATTACATGAGGTGATAGAGCTCTTCGAGATCTACAATCTACACTTTGCGTTTTTCGAAAAACATGTATTCTAAAAATTTTAAAAAACTTTTTCTAAAAAAACTCCGAAAATGGCCGCGTCACAATGTCGCGGACAATAATTCTTCGAACGCAAAAATTTTCTTTTGAGTCCTATTCTGAAGCGGAAACACAAGTAATCCAAACGGGTAAGCATACTACTATACAGAGCTCGTCAAGAACTACACACTGGTTATGGTTGCTTCCCAAAAAACACAAGCTTGAATTTTATTTTGCTTTTTTTCAAAAATAACTTCTAATTCTCCTTTTTAAGCCAAGTTTCTTCATATGGAAACCTATTCCCGACATTCCAACAACGCTGTTCGGATAAAGTAGATGCTCTTTACCATTCTCCATGCATCTGACGTGTGCTGATGAGTTTCTTTGCTGAAAATGGCTCTTGGCAGTGCTTGCACATGACCCCACCTGCACCTCACCACTAACTTGTACCGCTTTGCAGGCTTGTAACTCGGCTTGTGGTCAATACGTGAGCCTGCGATAAGGCTCATTCGAAAGAACGAGACTTCCTCTACACGACTGTATGCAAAATAGATGGGTATAAGAAACAGCGGAGATTTGGCGGATGGGGTGGAAAAACGCGGCCTTAGTGGTAGGGTGAGGATATCCAGCTTAAGTTGAATAGAGCTTCCTTCTTTCGCTACCAGTTCAATCCTGGAAGCTTAAAACTGTCAATGTTCTTGTAATAGATCCATTTTGAAGCTCTAGAACTGTTTTGGTGTTGATAAGAGCCGTCACTCCAACCACCACTGAGGCCGCGTTTTTCCACCCCATCCGCCAAATCTCCGCTGTTTCTTATACTCATCTATTTTGCATACCGTCGTGTAGAGGAAGTCTCTTTCTTTCGAATAAGCCTACTTGCAGGCTCACGTTTTGACTACAAGCCGAGTTACAACCCTGCAAACCGGTACAAGTCAGTGGTGAGGTGCAGGTGGGGTCATGTGCAAGCACTGCCAAGAGCCATTTTCAGCAAAGAAACTCATCAGCACACGTCAGATGCATGGAGAATGGTAAAGAGCATCTACTTTATCCGAACAGCGTTGTTGGAATGTCGTGAATAGGTTTCCATGTGAAGAAACTTGGCTTAAAAAGGAGAATTAGAAGTTATTTTTGAAAAAAAGCAAAATAAAACTCAAGCTTGTGTTTTTTGGGAAGCAGCCATAGCCAGTGTGTAGTTCTTGACGAGCTCTGTGTAGTAGTATGCTTACCCGTTTGGATTACTTGTGTTTCAGCTTCGGAATAGGACTCAAAAGAAAATTTTTGCGTTCGAAGAGTTATTGTCCGCAACATTGTGACGCGGCCATTTTCGGACTTTTTTTAGAAAAAGTTTTTTAAAATTTTTAGAACATGTTTTTCGAAAAACGCAAACTGTAGATAGTAGATCTTGAAGAGCTATATCACCTCATGCAATCACTACATTTTTTTCCTTGTTTTCCTTCTGAAAAAGAGCGATGAAAAAGGGAGGGAGGCTTGTCCGCAACTTTTTGGCGATCACTGTATGTATAGTGCTATATAATGCTTATAGAGCAAGCTATGATATTAACCTTTTTGATTCTTTGTTCGGCTCTTGAAAATGTGATATGAAATTTAGAAAAAAACTGCACTCCTTGGTCTTGTCGCGCAAAATACATGTAAGGACTATCTATTCATGCTTTCTGCTCATGAACTAGGATCTTGACAAAATTTATGGGCTGAAAAACTAATGTCATTTTATTAGAAGGAGAGTTCCTTTTGTTTGGGGCCAATTCATGAGCAGAAAGCATAATTTTCTTTTGTAGACGTATAAAATGCCTGTTTTTGAGGGAGTGAGAGAAAATGTGTTTGCAAACACCTATGGATTCCAAAGACTCGTTTGAATTGGCGAGGAAGTAGCTTTAGGTAGAACGACTTCAAAAAATCAACGTTCTGCTTTTATAAATTCGTCTAGAAAGGTATATAATGCTTTGTACTTGCAAAAGTAAAAGGTTCCGTAGCTAAATGCTGCAAACTGAATCGGAAGAGCGCATAACCCATCTTACTGTTTCTCACTGAATTCACATAAATGCCTCTTACAAAAACACGATTATTTCTAGGTAGGAGACATTTTATCCATCATTGAAATGAACTCTACACCTCAAAAAGATGGAGTGTTCTGGAAGGCGAAGTTAACTATCGCTAATCGGGAACGGGGGCAAGATTCCGAACCACGACTGGTTGAGGTAAGTGGTGCTAAATAATGAAATGTTAACATATCATATCATAGAAGAAGCTTTGATAAATTCCGAACACTCTTCATTTGTATTTAGTTACTCGATCAATAGTTTGAAATCTTTTTCGATGTCGGCAGATATAAATGAACAAGAATTGTTTGGAAGAAGAAATCTCAGTTTTATAGTTTATAACTGTGGTGACCCATCCCCACCAAAAAATTAGGTGCGAAATTTTTGAAAGCACATATGAAGGATTATAAGCTAGCAAGAAGAATTTTCTAAAGGCAGCGTTTAGGCAAAATCCAAGTGAATCTGATAGACGTAGCCTAAATGAAGGTCACAGGAGAGGTGCACTGCTTTGGTCCGGTCTTCCAATGTTGTTTTTGAATGGGAAAAATGGACCTGAAACTCACGAAAGTACTATTGAGCCACGCCCATCCTATCCAAGCTCCACCCATCCAAGTCCTGAGAGTCGCCTGTGCCTTCAGTTTAAAGCTTTCAGAAACCAGGTTTTTTGGGAATTTTGCACATTTTCAACTTCATAACTGTAATCAGGACCTTGGGAAGATTTCATATGACAAAAAAATGGGCTGCGAACTTTTGAGGGGGCGCTGCCTTTAAGTTGAGAGGACGCTATTTCTCCAAACTGGAAAAAAATTTCTGCAACCATCATTAGGTCCCAATATATATGATTTTCTGAGCATATTTTAAAAAAATTACAATTGATTCGAGAGTTTGAAGAACAAAAACAAGAAATTTTAGTCTATCAAACACTCAAATAATCCTTCTAGGTCGGTACTTTCCCAGCTGATTGTGTTCGACTTATCGACGACAAACGACTGCCTGTTCGTCTTTCTTCCTCAAACAAGGTCTACACAATTTCAACACCTTCGTTGTTTTATATTTGCATATAATTTTATTGCTTTTGCACGACATTTCCTTTAATACTCAGTGCAAATATCTTTATACATTTTTTAGCAGTTTCAGACCTCTCTTATGGCTGCTCGTCGACTGCCTGGACTGCTGAAGCACCGAATCCGTCTTCGCGATCCAGTTTTCGGTACTGCTCTGGTTGATCATTTGAATAGGACTGGTCGAAAAAGTGAGCTGCTTCTTTATTTGTTGTTTCCCACTATTTTTTCTTTATTAAGTGTTTTTTAGTCCCTCTTATTGTCGAAAGATGTTGTGAAGCAATTGAGCATCAAGGTGTTGTAACAGGTATTTATCGTCAATGTGGAATCCAGTCGAATATACAGAAACTTAGGTGAAAGATAATTCTGAGAAATTAGTATATTTATATATTTATATTCATATTTGTAGCTTTTATCAATTCAGGGCAAAATTTGATAGTGGTAACGAGCCAGATCTCTTCGAATTCGGTCAAAGAGATATTTATTCTGTTTCCTCTTTGCTGAAACAGTATTTTCGTCAACTGCCTAACCCACTGTTCACGTTTCAGTCCTATTCAAAAATTTTGGTAAGTTCTTCTGGAGTACCCACCATCATTACTAAAGTTTATACTTCCACTCCAGACAGCCTTCGAAAGCTCCGAAGACGACAAAATTCCTAAACTGCGCAGCGTTTTGGAGACAATGCCTATAGCCCATTTACGGTAAGCCTATGTACTTTGAAAATTTTGTACATTTTCTCAATATCAGAACAATTCAACATTTGAATTCTATATTTACAGAACAGCAGCATATCTTATGCGACACCTCTCCCGATTATGTAGTTATACTTCACTTACCGACATGACTGCTAAAAACTTGGCAATCGTTTGGGCACCAAATCTCTTCAGGTGAGCATTTATTGCTTTGAGTATCCTGTTGTTTTACTGAAAAACTCAATTCATTCCAAAGGAGGGAGCGAAAGAGTTGATGAAGACATCTGTATTGAATTTTTTTTCTCATCGAATTCGGCATCAAAAGTCAAAATTGGTCCTTCTAAACGAGGGAAGTCGATTTCCCTGGAATCTGAAAATTTACGTACAAGGCTATACATCTACAAAAATCGCTATGGAAATTTCCGTACTGTACGTACTATTTTAAACACATTTCGTATAAGAAGCAGTAGCAGACTGAGATCGAGCGGAAGCAAGTTCCTCGAAATCTTTTTTGGGAGTTATATACACAGCACTCTTTTTTCTTTTTTTATCAAGAAATAATTGCAAAGCTTATAATTACGGTGCTCTGCTAATCATTTTGACTATCCTAGTTATTAGGTTGATGCATAATTCCTGCACCAAAATAGGTACAGACCGCAATAATCTGGAATAATCCTATATCCCAAATAGGATTCGATATATCACTGGATAGAGCGAACCTAGCTCTACAAGATAGTGTTCAAATATCTGCACCAGCTCTGATCCACGCGAAGTTTTGAGCCGAAAACTGAAAAAAAACATGCGTCCGATAACCTTAAAAAAAAAGAAAAAAATCGAAGCTAAATTGTAACTTCGTTCACAAAACTCCAACTCCAAACTCAAAATATTTGGAAAGACTCATAGTCTTAGAAAGAAACGCAAAGAACAAAACTTATTTGGGCAATCAAGTTGAAAATAAGGAATATTGAATTGCAAAATTCTGATTTGTAGCAAAAAAGTAGAGTCCAATAAGATCACTTTCATTGGGACCTATTCCAACTGAAAGAGCTTCCGTGGCAGACCTAATGTCTCTACAATTGGCGACTTAACGAGATTTTTCTAATAAGCATTAGTTTTTGTACTGTATAAAATTTTCAGTTCGTGATGAAGTACAAGAGGAATCACACATAAAAATTTACAGTGTAAATTACAATTTTTCTTGAAAACATTTTGCGTCTCTTTTTCCAATATTTCTAGTATATACTTGCGTTACTACCCAGTTGCCAGGACGGTCACTGAGCTTCTGATTGGAGACAAACAATATGAACAATAAGCGTTTGCCATTTAGAAAATATAAGCATGATGAAACGGGAATTTATCATGCGATTTCTACAAGTTCCGCTCATCAAGATATTAGGTCATTCCGAAAGTAATTTCGCTTTTTTCAAACGGGCGCCACATTTCATCGAACAAAGGTTTCTAAGAGATCTTGGAGGCATTCGATGCAGAATTTCATTCTCTTTCTAATGTTTATGAAATTGTTGCAAAACAGTCAATGAGCTTTCAGAAAATAACCAAAACTTGCGCCCCATGCTTTTTGAGTTGGTCAAGTTTCACGATTTTTCAAAATTTTCGTATCAATCCTCAGAAGGAGTTCAGGTTACGATTCGATAGAGTAAACCTTATAGAATACAGTACTACTTTTTTCCCCTTCTCGTAGCTCGCCGTAATATTTTTTTTTAGATTTTTTAACAGAACTATCGGATTTTGGCAGGCCCACCTCAGCCACAATCGCATCAAACATCATAATTTTTCGTAATTTGAGACTACCAAAATGGTTTTATGAGTTAGCATTAATTTTACAAAGCAAGTGAGGGTCTACGGGTTCGAAATATCATATTTCGAGTTTTTCGCTTACAGCCTGCGGCTCGCTAAAAAAATGAGATGTGATAATTTTATCCCCGGAAAACTAAACGAATTGGAAACAAAAAACACCTGTTAGAAAGAGGAGAAAATGCTGCCGAATAGTGAGCGAGCTGATCTTCTCTTAATGTTCTACGAGGATTTAGCTGCCCAAGTATGGAAAGCGGTAGCATCAGTTAAGATTCTGTTAAACACGTATGACAAGCTATGGAAAGGAGAAAAGAGCACCGCTGTATTCTATAAGGTTTACTCTATCGAATCGTTACTTGAACTCCTTCTGAGGATTGATACGAAAATTTTGAAAAATCGTGAAACTTGACCATCTCAAAAAGCATGGGTCGCAAGTTTTGGTTACTTTCTGAAAGCTCATTGACTGTTTTGCAACAATTTCATAAACATTAGAAAGAGAATGAAATTCTGCATCGAATGCCTCCAAGATCTCTTAGAAACCTTTGTTCGATGAAATGTGGCGCCCGTTTGAAAAAAGCGAAATTACTTTCGGAATGACCTAATATTATAGGTTGATGCATAATCCCTGCACCAAAATAGGTACAGACTGCAATAATCCTATATCCCATATAGGATTCGATATATCACTGGATAGAGCGAACCTAGCTCTACAAGATAGTGTTCAAATATCTGCACCAGCTTTGATCCACGCGAAGTTCTGAGCCAAAACTGAAAAAAATCATGCGTTCGAGACAGGGCACGGCACAGGTGGCTTAGCAAGCAAGCTGGATATCGTTTTTGGGGAAAAAGCAAAGGGGATATCGTTTTTGCGGAAGAGCATAACGTTGTCTTTCGACCTGCGGCCGGCACGCTGCCGGCATGCCGCTAGCAAATAAACAAAAGGTTTGTTTACAGCGAAGTGAGGATGAAATGACACCAAAATAGGTGTGTAGATGGACAATGGGAGTTAGAACTGAGTATGAAAAATTATGAAAAAATTATGTGAACTGAAGGCGTGCTCAACTTTTTTCGGAGTTAGGTGGCTTTCAAGCCACCTGGATAGCCACCTGAGGTGGCTTAGGAAAGAAAAAGTCATAAATTTTTCCTCCCTCACATAATTTTTCCACTTTCTTTACATACTTTTCATCTACATCCCGAACCCTACAAACTGGTTCCTAAACCGCCTCAAACCCCCTTCTCCCCGCTTAGTTATAGCCCCTTGAAAAGAATGGCCGCGGAAAGGTTGCTCTAGGCGCGTATTGCTGCACGATGGATACATCATGCCGCCATTCCGGAGAATATGAATATCATCGCATGTGTTCGATGATTCTTTTTCGTTTTTTTCTGCTGTTGCTTTGTTCCGTTCCTTTTCATGTATTTTCTCTTCGAATATTTCGTGGCGGATATCGTTTTACTGAAGTCAAAGGGGACTTCATTTTTTGCAATTTCGGGACGCCACCTCGTGCCGAGTATACTTGGGTCCGAATCGAATAGAAATTCGATCATTCGAATAAAACATTCGAATATATTCGTATTCGAAATTCGATATTCGGAGTTCTTCCATTTTCGAATAATATTCGAAACTCGAATAATTGAGAAAGCGGGGTTTCGAATAAAATTCGAAACTCGAATAATCAAAAAACAGGGTTTCGAATATTATTCGAAAACTCGAATAATCAAAAAACGAGGTTTCGAATATTATTCGAAAACTCGAATAATCAATAAACGGGGTTTCGAATAGATTTTATTCGAATGTTTTATTCGAATGTTTATTCGAATTCGTATTCGAATGTACTCCGTATTCAGATTATTCGACTTTGTTGCAGAGATGCTGGGTATCAAGCTCACTTCGTCCGCGTTTTTTTTTTCGCAAAACTCGGTAATGCATCTTTTGCCACTGGTATACCTTTGAACTGTATGGAGAGTCGCATTCTTCCGGCTGCTTGCGACAGTAAAAAAATCATAAGTTTAATTGATGTTTTTTCGATCAGTGAGAATGTTCGCACTGCTATGCACCAAATCAGCAAAGAAGATATCAAATTCAAGCTCATGTTCTGAGTTCATACTGAATTGAAATGGCTGTTCTTCTTTTTTTGCATTGCTCATGCTTGCGGTACGCAAAGCCCACACTAGTGAGCAATCTTGCTCGCATAAATAATTTCAAAACTGCCTACTCGTTACCTTGGATTTTCTTGCGAATTGGTGTATATTGAGTAAAGGACATCGCAGTTGTGGTGCAGGATTAGACGGTTTAGATCGCCGTACGCGATTTGCCAGTTACGAGATGTCTTCAGATGTAATGGCAGTTTACCACAAATGTTTAGCGTGTACAACATACTAAAATGATAGATGCCCTGCATTCTGTACTTTCAGAATAGGTTTTGGACAATTTGAGTATTGCCATACAACGTCACCACTGAAATGCCTGCAGTATGCCCGGGGTTATAGGGGCATTCGTGCTGGCATCGTGGAGGAAACCACATGCCTTTGTCTACGACTAGCGTATACCATACAAGACGAAAGTCTCCGATGAACAAGCAATGTATCGTAGCATTTGTGGAATTTAAATACACATGTGGCCACCTTATTGCTTCAAAAGATCGCACACCTAGATCTATGAATCCGAACAGCTCGTTAATGCTTACACCAAGTTGCAATGTTTCTCATTTTTAGATTTTAGCTCCAGCGAATTTTATCTTTACTCTGCTAAACGTCTTTGAAATCCAGTGGAAGCCTGACAAATAAGGTCTGCTGTCGAACAAAGCCGCAGGATCAAGGTGTATAAATGCGGTTATTACCCGTGCGGTGCATAACGCGCAAGGATCACGAAGTGCAGCCGCTTACACGACGCGCGCGACCGCTCAAAGCTGGCTGGTGCACCTTCACGGATTATGGATAAAAATTTACTTTATCGATTTTATCGATTTTTGGAGAAATTTGAGCTGCGGGGCTGGGAGTTGGTAGAGGGGTAAATGAGGGCACTGATTAAAAACAAAATTTATCATTGATTTCACCGATTTTTGAAAAATCTTGAGCTAGGAGTTGGTATAGGGGATACTAGGGGGCCGATTATAATTGGATCGGCTTTGGCCAGATATGTCGGCAAGTTTGAGATGTGATTGCTTTAGTTATTCGATAAATCATTCGAATATTTATTCGAAATTCGACTTCCAATGTTCGAATATATTCGATATTCATTCATTCGATATTTTTGATTTTCCGAATTTATTCGAAATTCATTTATTCGATATTTTTGATTTTACGAATTTATTCGATATTCGTTTATTCGGAATTTTTCCTTTTCGAATTTATTCGATATTCATTCATTCGATGAAAAATTATCGAATTACCCAAGTATAGTGCCGAGCCCTGGTCTAGGGTCAAAGGGGACTGCGTAAAAATTCGCAAAAGTCAAGGGGGACTTCGTTTTTTGCATTTTCAACTAGCCACCTCGTGCCGAGCCCTGGTTCGAGAACCTTAAGAAAACAAATCAAAACAAAATTGTAACTTCGTTCAAAAAGCTCCAAGAAAATTTCTTTCTTGCTCACGCGTAGACATTCCACATAAGACATCTATCTATGCGGTTGCTGTATTTTTTTCTCAACTAGGCGATGAAAACACGAAGTTTTTTGAAGTTTTTCATGTTTTTGCCAAATTAGTGCTGAGATGTTCTAGTATCAACAGTTGTATAGTACATGCCATTAGCACTGAAACTTTACATGTTCAGCCTTCTAGAACTGCTAGTTCACGAGAAATGACGAATCTAGCACTTTTTATTTAAATTTTTCTTGTCGTTGCCAAAAATTCGATATTTCTCGTAAACCAGTTGCTGTAATTCACACTCACGCTTCTAAGGTCCTATAGTATACAACTGTCAGTGCTAGAACATCTCAGCACTAACTTGGGAAAACATGGAAAACTTCGTTTTCTCATCGTCTAGCTGAGAAAAAAAAACAGCAACCGCATAGATAGATACGTCTGTCTTACGTGGAATGTCTACGCGTGAGCAAGAAAAAATTTTGTAAGAGCTTTTTGAACGAAGTTACAATTTGGGTTTGATTGGTCCTAGGGTTTTTGGACGCATGGTTTTTTTCAGTTGTCGGCTCAAAACTTCGCTTGGATCAAAGCTGGCGTAGATATTTGAGATTTATCTTGTAGAGCTAGGTTTGCGCTATCTAATGATATATCGAATCCTACTTGTGATATAGGATTATTCCGAGTTATTGCGGTCTGTACCTATTTTGGTGCAGGAATTATGCATCAACCTAACAGTTCAGAAAAGCAGCATTCAGAAAGAGAAGAAAATGGTGCTCCTAATGCTCGTTTGAGCGTTTAAGCGACTTTAAAACTCTACTTTGTAAGAGTTTCATAGTCGCTTAAAAAATAGAAAACTTTCGGGACACTAATATAAGTGCCTGTCCTAAATCAGCGAGAAGTTACATAATTAAAAATATGCAACAATTCACCGCGCCAGTCCAATTGAGACAGAATCGAGACTATTTCAGAGCACCTCCTGTACTTGTTGGTGGAGATTCCCATCTGTTAAATGGGCTAGATGTGCATACGTCACTTTGTAGCTACCTTATCATCAATTCAGCATCAATCTTTATTGAAGAAAATGCTGATCCTGTTGACCAAACAGGTAAGCGGGCAATTTGTTCTGCTATATTTTGTGGAAACGAAAAAATTTTTGTATTTAACACACACTTTGCAGGAGCTACGGAGAACGAAGAAATCGTCACGAGAACCAGTAAGCCACAAGGTGAGAATAAATTCTACATTTTACATTTCATTGATTTCTCATTGATACCATCTCAGCAGATGACGAGGAAAAAAGCCGATTAACTGCGGAACCAAGACTCCGAGCAAGTCGCAAGTCAGAAATCTATGACAAATCTGCCACCATGTCGAATGAAAGGTTGACAGAAGTATCTTTAGCCAGAAAGTTCTTGATTTATGCTTTCTACAGTTGTAATGGAGAATGGCGATGGTCTGGTATTTTGCGAGGAAGATCGATGGAAGCATTCTTCAAGCTTCGACGCCACAATTCTCGCAATGGTTCGGTTGGCTATCCTTCCTCAGAAAGAGTTGAGTGGATTAGGTGGGGATTTTCAGAAATTTTTAAGTTGTATGCAGAGCTATTTACTATTTGGAAAAAGTCCGAAGCTGAATTACAACGAAGAAATGGATGTTACGGCCATAGTTGCTAACACGCGGGATCAGATGCGGATCTGGTCGGGATCAGAGCGCGCGAAATTCAAAACTTTGCAGGCGACGCTTTTGCACTGCTAGTGGCGCGCACGGCAAGGAGCCAACCCGCGCGCTCTGATCCCAATCGAATCCGGAACAGCGCAACCAACAGATTAATTCCCCATATTCAGATCTCATTCGGTAGAGGCTTCATTGCAAAGCACTCGGTCGGACTCGATCATGTCGATGATGTCCCGAGGAGTTGATGAGCTTCGTGGCGGGATTCGTTTGCTGCGCCAACGAGCGCGTAGCCTGCGCTTCTCGCGAAGCAGGCCGCCCACATCACCTATCGTTCATCTGCGGCAATGCTCTGACAGCATTGCTAGTCCTTCGTTGATTCGAGACGATCGATCGAGCACGAGAAGTGCACAGGTTTGTACATTCAGAAGACTTTTCACCTTTTGCCGAGATCATTGCTAAATCTCTAGTAAGTCTATGTTCATAGTTGCACGAGTGCCGGCACAGTGCCAGAACAGAGTCGGCACGGGATGCCCTGAACAGCTGCCATGCGGGTCCTGTGCCGGCATTGTGCGAGTGCTTAGGCAACCATCATTGCCCATCTAAGCGATTGACCAGTATTAATCATCATAAGAAAGCAGAGAAGACTTTTTCAATATTCGTAGAACTACCAACGCCAATGAATACTTAAACCTTTTGCAAGTTTTCCTTCTGCAGCATTTTCCAGTAACATAGAGTTTCAGATAATGCAAGACTCCGTAACCGCTTCTATGGTTTCACATCTCTCCGAAGACATTTACTTTGCGAACAAAGCCTACTTGACGCCACAGTCCGCAAGGTATAATAATTTGCAGTTTCAATATTTTTTTTCAATGAAGGGAAAGCTTTGGTTTTGATAAGAACTATGTTGAGTGCTTACTATAACTAGAGACTATAGGTGTCAATTACTTACTGTGAGTGAATCGTAGAATTGGTAAGGTGGTTGCGAAAATTTTTGAGGTTATTCTGTTCTTGCATCAATATAATGGCCACCGCATTTTTTTTTGCTGATCCCGACTCCCGCAAAGTTTGATTAATTCCAACTTCTAAGAACGTTATTTGATAAATACACTCTTTGAAGCCTCGCTGGTCCCTTGCGAGCTTTGCTTAAAAATTCACAGTTTTCAGAAATAAGCCCTACTTTGTATCAGATTGCAAAGAGAATGTCGTTTTAATAATGGAACAATAAGACGGATCCAAAAGATTATGTTAAGGGTACCATTCGATAGAGCAAAGGAAGTTCTGAAGAGCTTTTAAAGTCAACGAAATCGTGATTTATTCAAGTTTAAAGTCAAAACATAAGAGCAGCTCTAATGCCAAAAATCGGATTCCCGTCCCAAAAAGTCCCAAGAACCTCTCACTTGCTCATGTTTGTAACAGAAAGCATGGACTTATCCATAAGTACAATCTTTATATTTTTTTCATGCTTAAGAACCAAGAAAAAATTGAAAAACGGAAAATGGCCAACTGCGCCCCTTGTGCCTGGGATTTCTCAGATATGCCGTTGTATACTCTAACCTAACTTTAACCATAAAATTTTGACTTTAGTTGAATTATTTCTTGAGAAGTATCAACTTTAGCGTGAGAATCCGAATATAGCGTTCTATTTTTTTCCAACCTAATACTAAGGCACAGATCTGAATGGGTGCCAATATGAATTTTCAAATTAAAAATATGCTGATCAGCTTCATACCCTTCAAAATGGCACAAAACTGTCACAAAAGGTTAACTTATTTAGAAGAATTATTTTGAAAAGTGAGGAAAAGTTAATAGCAAGTTTATGACGACTTTATCTGAACTCCTGCGAACAACATTTTCTCAAGACTGGGCAAGATGCTATAGTTTTTTTTTCAGATTACGGCATTTATATCAGTGGTAGTTCACAATTTTGGAATTATTTGAGGTTATGGAATTTCAAAAATAGAGTAATCATGGTTATGCAAAAGATGCATTGGATTGTGTTTATTTTTTCAGAAAAGCAAGTGCAGGTAACAGCTTGAGTAGTAGCCCAAGCTCACGAGGGGGTGTTGAACATCGCGAAAAACGAGTAATGTTCCGGCAAGGAAATCCAGGTGTGATCTTTCTTATTTGATGTTCATTCTTAGTAAGAAATTTTGCAGAGACCAAGGAAATAAGTATGGTGGGAGAAAAACCATTGTACGCACGATCGAGTCCGGTTGAAGAATGGTCAAGCGACAGCAGGGAAAGTCCATTGCTTGAAATGAGCCGATATGACAACGTTCCACCCAATGGTTCGTTCACAAGAGGTGTTGTACAATTTTACAAAAGTTAGACCAAGTTTGAAATGTTCATAAATTTTTAGCACATCGAGATCGAATCGTGCCGAGACCGCTATCCACTGCGCTTACTTTTTACGATGAGAACAAACGGAGCACAGCCTTTCTTACATAAACAAATCCGTTTAATGTCTCAAAAACCATCTTGCTCAATTGTTGCCTATGTTCACTTCATCCTTTCGTTACGTGATATCTGGTCACAATACGGTCATTTGATCCATAAATTTGTTTTGTCAACATCGTTTTGTTCGTGCAATTTGTATTGAATGAAAGCTTACAATCATTGCACTTAACAGATCCTAGTAGGGTTAACTCCATAACTGCTATCAAAAATTCAAATGTTAGCTTAATCATCTGAGAAAAATTACTGAGGGGTTCTAAAAGTGCTCAGCTTACGGGAAGAATTACTCTCATCCTGCATGGGTCTCCAAGTTTGGTGCTATCAAACCTACTAGGTTATGGCTTAGTTTACGAGCCTTGTATCAGAAATACTGCAAATTCATTTAGAAAAAATTGAAGGTCGTTTAGATTCATATTTCATATATATGTTTTTGTAACCTACAATGACTGCTCTATTTTACGCATATTAGAGATTTCACCAATACTTAATCGAAATGTTGAGTTGAAAAGTCGAAAATCGTATTTTTTACATCCAGACCACACGAATTTTATTCGGTTAGGAAGATTAGATCGTAAAACCGTAGGCAAAGGTAAAGTCAAATTATTCTCATCCTTTTAGCATTTCTAGAGATCAAAGTTTTGAAATCATAATTCAGAGTCAAATTATTCTCATCCTTTTAGCATTTCTAGAGATCAAAGTTTTGAAATCATAATTAGAGGTTTCTCTTAATGCTTGTGTCACCGTAACTAACATGGATTTTTGTCAACCAATAGTGAAAAGTGCATGATTTTCTCTTTCTAAGCTATGTTGAACTGAATGATTTCTTTGGAACTACAGAAACTTACGTTTTTTTAAAGAATTTTAGCGCAAAACTTATGGACCAACCTAATCTTTGAACAAAATCTAAAAATTTGAAAGTCTTCTTACTACTTAGTTTCTTCGTGATTGCCAGGACGACTCTCTGTAGAAAGAGTAAGAAGAAAATTTTTCACTTTGGTAGAATAGCTATTTAGCAAAACATCGACTAAAATAGCAGAGAAGCGGGACTTGCTTACGAGGCCCTACTAATTTAGCCTATTTTTCAATGGCACCTAATGATAGGCTGTGAGCTGCATGTTTTTTGAACTTTCAAATTCACTAGTTTACGGTGGTGCTGCCGAAATTCTCCCATTTTCTTGAAGATCTGAGCAAAGTTCAAGTTGATGTGGTGTGCTTAGAATTCTACTATAAAAACGGTACTTTTTTGAGCAAATCTAAACTATCTTCTAACATAAGCTGTTTTTTTAACATTTTCAAAAATTCATGTTATCAATCTCACTGTTCTTTGTTTTTACTCTCTGAAGCAGAAATTTCTGAGGGTTCAACGTGGCTGCAACGAACTGGCTTGAAAAAGCCATCCATTCACTTTATCAATATATCTAATTTTCGAAAAAACTCTACCGTATGATAACCATATTATGCCATACAACATCAACTTCTCATGAAGCAAATTTAATGTCATGTTCAATCGGCACATAAAAAAACCTTAAGGCATTACACAATAATCTTTGCATTTTGATCTATAACCTTATGCTTTCTACTGTATAGGCTGAGAAACATGCCTTTTCAGGAATCGGTACCTACAATGGCTCTCCAAGGAAACTCTTGGATGTGCTGAATCTCAAAAAAAAAAACTACAATCTCGAATTTTATGAGACACCGGTGAGTCGTAACTTTGAAAATGCGAAACCGCCACAGACGGCATCATATAAAAACGATGTGTTGAAAAAAGTCCGTATTTGCACTGTGGATACTCAAACTTAGTGGTAGAGATTTATTGGCATGAGCAATGGAGCAAAAGAGCAAAAAATTATGTGCACAAACAAACGAAACTTCACTCATTCTTTGACAATGCGTCTTGCACGACCCAATTTTGTAGAATGCAGTCAAGAAGCAGTCAAGCTATAGAACGGGGAATGTTGACGTCATTTAAGTGAATAAATTATGTCTAACTACATCCGTTCTAACAATAGAACACATCCAGAAGGCTTTCGCGGAACTTATTGCCACAGCGGGGATCAAGAAAGCACTTAGATTGAGAACAGTAGGTAAGGAAAGGGCCAACAGCACAGCAGTCAGCAAATCATACACGATAGGGGGCAATACGGGACCATGTAGTTTGGATTCACGTCGCACTCTCCAGTTGCTGCCCAAAAATTGCAGAACTTGTGACTGTTCTCACAACCTGAATTATCAACTTGAGTTGCGTTAAGTATAGTAGTTTAGACGCTTAAAAAAACCTCTGCGCTGTTAATTTTGCTTGCGCGCAAAATAAATATCATAGAGCGCACAATTTCGCACTCTACATTCTATTGCCAATTTCAAAAAAGCGTTCAGAGTTGCCAGCGCCGTTCTGACGCGGTTCTAGTGCCGCGTCGGGACTGGACGCAGTTTGTATTGATCGATCACCGCTAACACGGCGCTGGCACGGGCAACTGTAAGCGCAGACTTACGCGCAAATGTTGCGGGCGAGCAAAACACTACATCAGCTATAAGATCTAGTAAAGCAGTCGCTACAGTTTACCTTTTCTTGGAGTAGGTGCAAATACGGTGTCTACTTCTTCTCCACAAGAATGGCATGATCGTTGACAGTGTGGTCGCATCCAGAATGGATTTCTGTAAAAGAAGTTAATTGGGGAGAAGTTAAGCATAAGTAGGCCAAAACTAGAATTTTGAGAATATGTAGGCCAAAATTAGAATTTTTGGAGAACGGAAAAAACTCAAAGAAAATTTGTAAAGAGACAAAATCTACTCTAGTTGGTGCGACAATCTCTTGTCGGGATCTCTCAATCTGGGAGAAATTTTTGAAGAACTCCGCCATTTTGTACTCAAATGGTGCATTTTACTATACTTTAGAAACATCTGGACGATTTTGAACCTTTTTTAGGTACGCGATTTGCAGAAATTCAAGTCAAATTTTGAGGAAAAAATATTTTGCTTAGGTTTGCTCACATATGACAATCAAGGGAAATCTTTCTTTCAAATTAGTATGGAAATCTACTAGAAGAGGCAATACATAAGCTATTTGAAGAAAAGTCTCAAATAGGCGTCCCTTCCCTTACTCCCTCATACGATCCATTTTGCTTACGAAAAAGGCACCTAAAGACAGCCTTTGCATTGTACAGATACCACCTCATTATTCGGAACGTGTCCTGTTTTTTTTTTTGCGTGAAGGGGTGGGGGGGGGGGGGTCCAGATGAATAATAATTTCACTGCAAAGCACAGTGGGAATTCTGACAAAAAGCGCATATGCGTTCGAAGCTCAAATGACGTCAAAATTTGTGGAATACGATTTTTTCATCGAGAATATTTCTAACTACTTTTAGGCTGCCCCATAATTGTTTTTAATTTCAACATTAAAACCACTATATCTTGACAAGGGGAGCACCTACAACAGTACAAATGCATGGTCGTACTTCTCAGTGCATAGAATATATCACATGTATAGGAAGAACCTAGGACCATTAGGGGGCGGAGTTTGCCAATTCACTCCAATCAATTTTTCTGCATTTCTAAGAGAGAAAATACGATAATCAAGTATTTTTGACCATTTTGTAGATCTTGCTTTGCTCTATCGTCTGGTAACTCAAGCTGCGCTCAATGAATAAAACAGTAAGACTATAGTTTTTGTAAAATCGGTAAAATACCCTGATACTTTTGGGGGAAAATTTGAATTTGCTAATACATCAAATAAGTATCGATTGAATTCGAATGTGACTCACAATTCGCATTCTCCTAGCGTTGCCCAGAAAGCGCAGTGACGGTCAAGATCTTGGCACGGATCTTCTGTGGTAGTGGTAGTTGTCGTAGTGGTGGTGGTTGTCGTGGTGGTGCTCGTCGTTGACGTCGTCGGTGTGGGCGTGGTTGTCTGTAAGAAAACGTGCTCTATTGACATCAGCTTTGCCAACAAATCAGTCACTAGTAACGAACTTTTCCTTACAGATCAAGTAATCGATATATGAATCGACTACTATTCTAGGCAATTCTTATTCTTACATTTCTATACGACGTCTTATTACTGTAATAAGAGGTAAAACTCTTTACAGCGGATGTTGTCGGTACCGTTGTAGTCGTGGTCGTTGTCGATCGTCGCGGTGTACTCTGTGTTCTTCTGAACCCATTCAACGGTGTAGTAAACGGCCTAGTTCGACGCCTCTTCTGAAAGTGGTAGGAGCTACGGTACCTTAAAAGGGTAGATCAAGACAAGATACGATTACGGTAGGTGGCGAAGTCTTCGCAGTAAGGAGTGTGATCTTGCTATGTGGACGTAATGACGTTGATGGTAGGGTAGTAGTTGTGGTCAGTCGAGTAGTCGTGGTTGGTAAAGTACAGTTAATACCGGTCGAAACACATTTATCCGCAGTTCGTACTAAGCAAAATCAAAAATCTCGAAATTAATTAATTTGTCGAATTTTACTAGGGAGTCGGCCGTTTTGCACGACCGTAACCCGATGAGGAAGTTTCACTGCAGGACCGCAGTCGCGCGCGACACATCCTGCGGCGCTTGACTGATCGTTACATATATGAAGATGTATAAGAAGGATTAGCAGGGAGTGGTGTAAGCTGAAGTTATATTGGAAAAGAATGAAAAAGCTTTATATAGGAAGAAATTGCGTCAACTTTGCGTAAGGGACGTGTTGCGGCAAGCGACCATGGTCTACTGTCGTGCAAAACGGCCATTTCCCTCAGAAAGGTGTAAAAGTGCACTGATCATTGTTGGCAATTTTTCTGAGATGACAGAAAAAGCAAATTTTACAACTTACGTGGGCAATTACACGTTCCACATGTTTTTGCACACTGTATACGCATCCAGAATGGATTCGTTTCGCATTCGCCGGCAACTGCCCAAAAACAGCAGAGCTAAATTTCGCCATTCAAAACCTTTTATCCAACTTAAAACAGCAAAATTTACCTTGTGCTTGTCTTTACACGGTTTTGGTGTTGTCGTGGTAGGAATCGTAGTCGTCGTGGTAGGAACCGTTGTCGTTCCAAAGAAATGATGACCCTTACGTTTTTGCACTGGAATATCGCGTACTTCTTCTTCTTCATCTTCTTCGTTCAACTCCTCAGGGACAGACTCGGTCTCTCCTTTTTCATCTTCAGCTCGAATAGAAGCTTTCACAACGACCAGTTCCTCATTTGTTGTTGAACCTGTTAGCGTCGGAGCATCATGGGCTTTATCATTATGATCCATTGGCAGCAGTATGGGTACGGTAAGGGGTAGTGTAGGTGTGGTTCGTGTGGTTCGTGTGCCTAGGGCTGAGACTTGGTTTGTTGATTCGGGCAGAGTAGTGCTGGATGTGGTTTCCGCAGTGATATCTTGAAAGTCTGGTTTGAAGTCTTTCGTGCTGGAATTGGAAGAAGCAGTAGCGAAAGGTGGAGAGACTTGATTCGCCTCCTCATCTCGGCTGATAAGTGGATTGACGATGGTCGTTGCCGTTGTTGTAAGCGGTGGAAGCGTTACCAGTTCGTTATCCACACGATTCTCTTGAGCTATATTCGGACGGCTTTTACTCAAACGGTTCATGTCAAGGCCGTGGAAACGTGTTTCACTTCCGGGCTCCATGAATCCAGCTCCACCACCTCCTCCTCGTTCTTGTGAGAACAGCCGATTCTCGGCCCTCGCCTTCGCCCTTTCGAGTTCCTCCGGGAACGCGTTTGCATAACGCAGCGTGTAGTCATCCAGGCAAAGCTGTGGAACTAGAATTCGACAATTTTCACATAAATATGCAACTTTTCACGTGAATTGTACGCCGTAAAAATTCCGAATTCTAAGGGGTGTAAATCATCTAGGTGTCATGGATCGAATAACTTCACTCACTTGGAAAACAGCCTATTCGAGGCTCTTCGTTATTTCCTCTTCCTTTCGTGCGCACTCCACACGCCTCCGTCGGAGGTTTTCGTCTTTTCTGTGAAAATGAGCGATTTCAATGAGAAAGAAAGGAACCAGATGGATGTAGTTATTATTAGAAATAAATCGGAATAAATAGTAACTCAGTGTGCATATTGCACAACAAACACGATATTTTACGACATACACGCATGCAAATTGTCAAATACTGGAGCTCTTTTGTTTTCATTTTTCTTTCATTTCATTTTTTCACCTATTACGTAAAATGTCCTATGCATTAATCATCAACAGACAACTCTATATAAGTAAAAGAAGGTGAATGAAGCGAAAATAATCGGAATTTTGACTTTCTGTAAATCTTGCCATGATGAATACTGTATAGATTTTATTAGCCACGGCAATATGATTGAATAGCCCAAATGATTGACTGATTTGATTTCGACTGTTTAGCTCAGATAAATAACTACCAATGTCGTCGTGGCTGAACAATCAAATCAACAGGCAAAAATAATTTATTTTTAATAGCTTTGCAATCGTTTATACTATTTTTTGATAATTTCAACAATTTTCAAGTATTTGTAATCTTGTTCGAGCAGACCAATTTTACGTCGTTTATTTGTAAGTTGACGGATGCTGCGTAAGATGTGTAATCTCATAATAATTGACCCTACTATAGCTATAATGTCTTTGATCTCTTTCACACAGAAAGCTTATTTGACAACACATGAAAGTTAAATATTTTCACAAATTATAAAATACACCTATTCAATTAATGCCTAAAGGAGTACGAACCAAAAATAATAGCAATTTTCTTAAATTTGCAATAAATCGTTGAAATTATAATACAAAAATGAACATACCGTACCACACGCTGTACAAGCCAGACCTTCATCTTCATTTAGAAATGTTATTATAGACCCATCAATTTCTCGACTGGGACCACCTGACGATGCGACAATAAGAAATTTTCATAAAGCCGTCAAAATCAAAGTTTGTTTGCCACAAAAAATGGAATGGAATTCAGCTGCGCAAAATGTAGCGAAATGAGGAGTGAGAGTGAGGGGGATTGCGCGACCTCAATTTTTATTATCGTTGTGTAAACTTTTATGGCTGATACGGATGACACAAAAAGCAAAAAATGAATTGAGCGAAATTCAAAGCGCAATTTCGGCAAAGTAAAAATGAAAATTCTTAAGAGCAAAAAGAGGGAACGAAATAAGAAAAAACTTACAGATGTACGCATTGTCAGCCATCCATCGATAAATATTCGGTGGATCACCACAGAATATAAAAGATATCTTCAGCGCCAGAATGAAATAAAATAGCGCCATGTCTAAAATCCGAATGAGCAGGATTTGAATTCGAATGGCACCAATTCAGTCGCGCAAAAGACGAAGCACTCTTACTAGTGTAGATGAACTATCAAAAGCTAATGGAGATTAATCACCTGAGGAACTATAAGAATGCCGACAAGCACAAAGAAGACCTAAAGGAGGTGCAATTGGTAGGAATGTGAGAACTTCAAGCTCGGAGTGGACAAGCTTCCGTCAAGTGGTCGAAACAGGGCGATGAGAAGAGGCGAACGGCAAAAACGTTGCTGCTTGAAGACTCGCCGAATTCGTGTCAAACGGCTGTGCAGCTCATATCTGGACGTTGTCGTTCCACTTCAAACGATTCCGATGTGGGAAGATGTTTTTTGAATCGATCAGAGATGATATGGCAAGGCTGGAGGTTAATTTAGTGACTAGCCGCCCTTCCAGAGCTAAGAATCAAGCCTAAATTTGAACGAGAGAGGAGTAAAGTAGCGCAGCCAGTGCAAGCGTGAAAAAAAATAAAAATTGTGGAAAAACATTTTTAAGCACTGAGGACAAGCTATAGGCTTTCTAGAGCGTCTTCGACCAGCGAGCCCCTTGATCAAAACGTGTTACTGTACTGACACGCCCACATTTCGTTCCGTTCAAGAAATGTTGCGTCATCGGCCTCGGCTAGTGAAGGGCGAAAGCTTATGGCTAAGAAGAACTCTTAAGGATACAACATTGCCTGATTCAAGCTGTACTTTCACTCTGCAGGACCGTTCTGTACTGTAAAACACTGCAATTTCGCTGGCTAATGTATGAATGTATTTGAGACACGAGCAGCGATGAAGCAGGAATAACCAAAATTACCTTGAAAAATGGGCAAGAAACTTCGAAAAATTCTAGCTAGTTGAAGAGTTGCTTAAGGATGATAGATTATTATTTTATTGGGCCAACGTTACGGTAAGTCATTTTTGATGACTAACGGCTTTTATCAATTGAAAATGGCTAAGATGTGGTTTGAATTTACGTTTTCGATGCAGTAGATGTGGGGAGAGCTCACTGTATTTGGTCCAGAAGTTCGTTCGTACCTTTTCATACCAGTTTTGTATCTCGGTGATTTACTTAGTAGCTTTGTTCGAAAGCTGAATACAAGCCTCTCAAGGTACATTTGATTTGAATTAGTATGAGTAAAACGATTCGAGCAAAATTTAGAAAATTTTTTAGGATGGGAATTTGATAAAAGGACATAGTCTAAACAAGCTTCGGGTTTGACATAACTTAAAACAGCTTCATAAAAATATCTACTATCATTTCCTTAGCTTGCGACTTGTGTTTGTCACGTTGCTTTGAAAAAGGTCAACCTAAAGTGAGGTTTTCCTCACTCTCGCTTTTCTTATCACTCTTCATTTTCTTACTATTCAGTTTTAAGGTACTGCTTTGCATATGGATTTTCTTAGAAGGAAGTTTTTCAAGGAATTCCGCCTAGATGCAAAGAAGTTTCGACTTTTTTTGGAAAGATGCTATAGTGGCAAGGCATAAGGATACAAAAATACCAATAAACTTCTAGCTCAAGAAGGTCCTGCAGGGAACAAAGATCAAAATAATAACCAAAAAATTATTAGCCACTTCGGCGGATATGGATGCTGCGGTCATCAGTCAGGCAACTCTGCTGGGTTTCAAGTTTTCCATCCCGAGGGAATCGCTTTCGCAGCATCGTCGAGTCTGATTTTCACATGCCACATTCTTGCCAGAATTTTTGTCTTCAGGACATTCCCATCCAATTCAGTTAGTGGTTTCGAAACTATACAGTTGTAAATTAGACCAGTTTCGAGCTTTTTTCGCTCAAAAAACAGCGCAACCTCATCTTTCTTCTTCTGATTGTAAATCCATCACATTTAACTTTCCTTTCCAATTAAATCACACTCTAGCAATATTGTGGATGTTCCAATTTGGCCACAAACTCGTCCAAGTCGCTTGAGTCTGGTTTTCTTGACAATCACATCTTTCAAAGCGAAGACGATAGAATCTACGTTTAGATTCTTGCTTTAACAACTTTGATATGAGAATTGAGGGGAAACATTGCTTAGAGGCTAACATTAGACAACAGGATCCGCTTACGATCCCTGAATGTAATTTTTTTTCTTGGAACTCATTAAATGCCAGCAGCTTTTAGGATGTTGTGGATTATGCTGGGTTTTTGTGGAAGAATGCGCGTAGAATTCGAAGATCGAATTCATGAGGCTATCCTCTTGAGCCTTGCAAAAACGTTAAGCTAAACTTTTGAAAGATTTCCAGAACAGCAACTTCTTTACTTTTTCTTAGGCATAAAATAGGATAACTATTTATATCCATAACTCCTTTACAGCACTCGAATCCAACAATCGTTTAGGCTCTTTTATTTCTCTACTACTTTCTCACTCTAACTGTAAGATGAAATGACATTTACAAATGTTTTTACGCTCTCGCTTACGACGAGCTAGGCCTGGTAACAACTTTTGTTCTCTTTCCCGGTGATTCAGCAGTGAAGGTGATTTTTACAAAAGGTCATCGTCTTTTAGCTGCAATAGCAGCTACTTTTAGAACTGTTCACAAAACTCTGAATAGTTCCAAAAGTAGCTAAGTTTTTCTATACAAGCTTTTGCAGTAAAGAGTTTTGTTGTCAAGGTTAGAGACAACTCAGTAACTGTGGAAATACCAATGTGATTATATGCTTTAATTTTATTTTATTTCATAAAGACATTCGAAATGCACCAAAAAGCAAAAATAAATTTAAAAAAGTCCAAACAAATGAAACCAGCCAGTTCTTAGCCTCAAGAAAAGATAAAATAAAATACGGATGCTTGCGGCTTGCGAAGTTGAACGAAAGTACACTTAGTCAAAAAAAACAATCTCAAGATTTTTTATTTTCATTTTTTCAATTTTTTTCGATTTTTTATTTTCGACAATGCTGAAAGCTCAAGCGTTTAACATTTAAGTGGTCATTGAGATTAAACATATGAAAATCCGTTTATTTTACTCATCATCTGCTTAAAATATTTTCTAATGTGTTCGCAGCGTGGTAGAATAAATACTGGGAATCCGATCCATTTGTTGTTTTAATTCTTCGTTTTTCTTTGGCATACAAAACAAAGCAATTAAAACCAATGTAATTGTTTTTTTGCGTAGATTTACGATCATTAATAAGAGAATGTATATGAAAAGTTTCAAGCGTGCTCTGCACATGGGAATTTATTATGCCCATGAATATAAGAATTAGTGACCAGACGATTTTCTCTGTCCTTGAAACATCCATAAATGTTGCCAAGTATCCTCACCTATAGCAGGAAAGCTATTAATTGTCGTGAAAGGCGGCGATTAGTTCAACATTGCTAATTAAACATCGCTTTCGCTTGAATTGCTACCTGAAGAAAGTGCTTGAAGAAGCCCAATTATGAGAGTGTCCATATGAATCAACATTAGCACTCCAAAATAGGAAGTGCTTCATATATTTCGGGTGCTAATACTATAACTGTTAAAAATTATTGAATAGGATGGCTGTCTGAACATCCTAAAGTTAACAAAAAAGTTGACGGAAAAGTCCAGCACATCAGCCCTCAAGTAAGATACAGATTTTTGAAAAGGAAAAAAATAAACTGCATCAAGCATCGCTGCCCATTTTGACGCTAAAAAATGTAAACGAAGCATAAGAAAACCATCTCCGCCAAAAGCTCAATGCTTCTGACCTTTATCGACAAATTTTTTGATCTACGTAGAAATCAATCTCACTAGGTCCATATGTAACGCCATTTTGCTTTCCAAACTTGTCATGCTGCATCATTTACAGCATTTTCATGCTTATTTTTCAAATTTTCTTCAAATTTCAAAAGTGCTTGAAAGGTAAAGATATTCTTTCATTGAAAACCTTCATCATCACTTTTGAAGAAAAACGCGTTTTAGGAGATCGGAAAAATTAGACTTTCACCATAACATGGCTGTAACTTGCCATATTCCGACGCCATTCGTGAACGATTAAGGTAAATTCTTCAAGCAATGCGATTTCGAAGCTGTAGAGATAGGTAGGTCGCTACGTAATGAATAAATACAGTTATTTCAGTAAGTGACGCTGCAATGACTGTTGAACAGAGTGTATCTTTTTTTTTGAAGAAGAAGAAGAATTCGAAGGAAGTAACAGCGATCCTATTATTCATAATTGTCGTTGCACTGTCTTCGCCTTTCTCTGAAAAACCAGAATTTGGTAAAGTCTCTTATTTGGCATACATGGGGAAGGGATGTAAGGCTGTCCACTGGCATACTTTCAACATGAGTTACAGTAAATGTAGAGGCAATCCTCTGATGACACTTTAACCTCCATTATTTCTCAATAATTCGTTCTTGATTTTCAGTTCTCTATTTGGACAACCAGGATCATTAGTAGTAGTACAAATGTGTTTCGGAGGCCCAAGCTATTCATTAATGGAATTTTTCCAAAAATACTAGGAAGCATTAGTGCTATTGAAGACATGCACATGTTAAAAAACACTTTCCTCCGCAATTTTGAAGTTAAGAAAAAATACGAAAACTATGAAGTTTCTCCATTAAGTGTAACAAAGCTAAAGTAAAGTCTAATAGTAACAGTCAATCACTAGGAAAACGTGCCATGCAAGTTTCGCTAACGTTTTATCAGTTTTGCTTGATTTAACCGAATTTTTCTAAAAGTATGTGCTACCCCACTAGGGAGCAGTAACCCACTGATATTTAGTAGTAACGCATATACTCAAACTTATGATATCCTCAGAGCTCGGCAGAGGTGGCTTACAAGCAAGATGGATATTGGGACAAAAAGCAAAGGCGGTTTTGTTTTTGTGGCCGAAGTGACCAAAATTTAAAAAAAAATAAAAAAAATATTCTTCTTAATCAACGTTTCATTTTTGGGAGTTTTTTAGGGATTATGGTCTGGGATCAAAGGGGACTTCGTAAAAATTCGCAAAATTCAAGGGGGACTTCGTTTTTTGCATTTTCGACTAGCCACCTCGTGCCGAGCCCTGGATATCCTGCATCTAAGAAATCAAATTTTTCACTTCGTCAAAAATATGAATGGTTCTGAAAAGTAGACTACGCTTTGACTTTTCTCTGTAACTATTTCCCGACAGCGGAAAAGTTTTGATTGAAGAAAATTCATTTGTTTTTCCAGTACATTACTGTGTAGGTACCATAGGTTACCCTATGTAGATAGGAAACTGATGCCGAAGGATGAAAAGCGGTGAAGCATAGTAGCACATTATATCTGAAGATTCGTCTTGTAAATGCTAGTAGATTTCATTTTGGTCAGGAAGAAATAATTTTGGAGGTAGTCAAGGCTTTTCATGAATCTCCGACTTATTAGAAAATAGGCATACAATTCTTCTAGCAATGCCCCAATATTGCTAATTTTCACAGTATCTCTTTTGAAACTATGTTCTACCCCACTAATGAGCAACTACTCACTATATGCAGAAGTGACATCTATTAGACTCTTGGATGTACCTCGGCAAGGTGAGTACACATCGATTATACATGCGCATCCTGGCAGCTTTCTTCCTTCTCCAGCATTCATCAGACCCGATTTCCTTGGCGCTAGTCTAATGACCCCACTAGAAAAAGTGTGCGTACTAAATGTTGCAACAGCTCGAAGGCACTTTCACACAGAAAAAAAAGATGAACTAGGCTTGAGTTGTTACTTTACTTTTCCGGTCATCGAAGGAAAGATGAGCCTTTATTTTTGTAATTTTTGGAGGCAAGCTTATATGTGTACGATGTGAAACTCAATTTTAAATGAGCTGCGAGTACTGAAGGCTATCCAAAACAACCTTGATTATAAGCCTAAAATTGAGAAGAAATTTCTTGGGAGTTCCAATCCTCTAAGACAGCTTCAGTAAGTATAAACTAAGTTATAAAAGCACGAATCTTTTCCCAAAAGGAACATACAATGTTTTCCTTGTAAACAAACGTGCCCCTAAACAAATCTTGAACTAATTGCTTACTGAAGTGAGGCTGAAAAAACTTAACATTTAACCTAGTATAATTTTTCGAATTGCCTGATGGGGCAAGCCAGGGTAAACTATTTGGTTGGTTTATGTGTGTTTCGCCACTTTCTTGAAAATCGCATATTTTCTTATTTCATCAGATTCCTTTAGTTCAGTCAAAGCTTAGAAAATAAAAATCATTCACTTTCTAGGGTGCTTTAAGCAAAAATCAGTTTGGGCGTACAAAGGTACAGATACAAGCTTACGAAAGGAAATACTTCAGTCATCATTTTCTTCTCTCAAATTTTTGTATTCTTGTCATTAAAAGGCAGGAAAGACCAACAAAAGTTGATTTTGATTTTGAGTGTGGTTTTACGACTTGTTTGTGTTTTGCATCTTTTTTGTTCGGATCTTCGATGTGCAATTTGAATCTGACATGTATTATTTATTTATGATGTAAGTTAGGTTGTTTTGGAAAGATCAAATCGAATTCTCAATATTTTTCGGTCCATGGTTTATGAACCAATTTAATAAATGTTGAGGCTTTCATTTTCCTGCATTTTAATCCTGCAAATTTATCCCGATTGTCGAAATCGACTTCTGAATTTTTGGTACCAGATGAGAGTAGTAAATCCAGCTGACCAATCTTTCCAATCCTTCCAAGAACGAAGATGGCAACATATCCCTAGCTCAGTTATTTATGCTATATGTGCTTGTTTAATGGGATAATAAGTGTAATTATAGGCAAAATACTCAAACTGAATATTACTTTGTTTTTCGCTGCTAGTGGTAATTGCTTCTCAAAAGCAACAAAACTAGAAGTCAAGCTATCTTCTGATTACATCCGCGATGCTTGTGGATATATAGCACTTGCTATGGCATTGCATTAGTCGTGCCATGAATTGCACTATTAGCCACAAATTACTACCGATTCCAGCGCATGAACGTTGCCTTGCAATCTTAAGATCATCTCTTTCTGAGATTTGTACGATTCCTCACTCGAAACTTAGAAAAATCTACATCTGTTCAGCTTTTTTTGAGCAGCTCATGGAAATCAAATTTGTTGCGGAAAAAAATCGTCCTTTGTCAAGGGGGTCTTACGCACTTCTCGAAAAAAAAAACTGCAAAAAAAAAGATGAAGAGGCCCAAAGTCGAAACAGCAGTGTTATTATTATACTTTTTGTAGCTACGTGGCAATTAAGAGCTACTGGACTATGTGCCTTCTGTCTTTGTAAAACTTTGCCTTGCCCAGCTGCTGAGCATTTACTACCACTAAAAAGAATTTTCGTAACAAATTCGAGAATTTTCTAAGGAAACCCCTTATATTCAAAATTCTATTCCTTCGAATACCTTAATGGAAATGTTAAACAACTGGATGTTCATTTGCTTATATTAGGTTGTCCCGAAAGTTCTGTCGTTTCATTACGAAAAATCATAACTTTGCGCTGTCTCAACGAATTTGGTTCATTATACTTTCGTTAGAAAGAAAGGCCTTTCGCTTCCGAATGCTGTTTTGCTGAGCTTCTGCTATACACTGACTGCAGAGATAAAAATGGAAACAGAAGGCCATATAAACTCTGCTCATTGTAACTTAGGTCGTCAAAAACCTGGAAAGCTGCAGAAAAATCTGAAATCGTCAACACATAAGTTCTTTGACTTACTCTTTCCAAATTTGAAAAGTTTGTCCTGTTTGGACGTCTCTTCAAAAAGTTATGATTTTCGAAAAAGTGTCAAATCAATATCTTGGCGTTTTCTGTAGTAAACCGGTAATTCGTAACTTCTCACAGAGACGTTCAAACAAGACACACTCTTCACATTTGCAAAGGGTAGGTCAAAAAATCTATGCACTGACGATTTCAGATTTTTCTGCAGCGTTTTCGGTGTAGTGTATAGCAGAAGCCTATCGAGACAACATTCGGAAGCGAAAGACCTTTTCTTTCTAACGAAAGTATAATGAACCAAATTCGTTGAGATAGCGCAAAGTTACAAATTTTCAGAAATGAAACCACCGAATTTCGGAACCTAATATTAATAACCTAATATTAGGTTGGTGCATAATTCCTGCACCAAAATAGGTACAGACCGCAATAACTCGGAATAATCCTATATCCCAAGTAGGATTTGATATATCGTTAGATAGCGCAAGCCTAGCTCTACAAGACAGTGCTTGAATATTTACACCAGGCTCTGATCCATGCGAAGTTTTGAGTCGAAAAGTGAAAAAAACCATGCGTCCGAAAATCTTAAGACCAATTTTAAAAAAATTGCAACTTCGTTCAAAAAGCTTCTACAAAATTTCTTTCTTGCTCACGCGTAGACATTCCACGTAAGACATTTACCTATGCGGTTGTTGTATTTTTTTCCCAGCTAGACGATGAGAAAACGAAGTTTTTCATGTTTTTGCCAAATTAGTGCTGAGATGTTCTAGCACTAACAGTTGTATAGTACATGCCATTATCAGTGAAACTTTACATTTTCAGCCTTCTAGAGCAGCTAGTTCACGAGAAATGACGAATCTAGCTCTCTTCATTCAAATTTTTCTTGAATAGTTGCCGAAAATTCGATATTTCTCGTAAACCAGCTGCTGTAAAAAGCTGAAAATTCACATACGCTTCTAAGGCCCTATAGTATACAACTGTCGGTGGTAGAACATCTCAGCATTGTTTTGGAAAAAACGTGAAAAACTCCGTTTTCCCAATTTCTAGCTGAGAGAAAAATACAGCAACTGCATAGAGAAATGTCTTATACGAAATGACAATGCATGAGCAAGTTAGAAACTTTGAAGGATTTTTCTAAACTGAATTCCAATTTTTTCTTGGATTTTTGGGGCGCTTGGATCTTTTTGGTTTTTGGCTTCAGTCTTCGCTTGGATCAAAGCTGCTGCAAAACTTCAGGCAATATCTTGTAGAGCTAGGTTTGCTCTATCTAATGATATATCGAATCCTACTTGGGATATAAGATTATTGCGAGTTATTGCGGTCTGTACCTATTTTGGTGCAGGAATTATGCATCAACCTAATTGTTAGTCTTATCTCTTGAAAAGAGTGACTGATGAAACTTCTATCGGAAATAATATCAGGTTATAATTCATAACTATGTTAGGCCTTTGAGCAATTTAGCTACCAAGCATTATATTAGATTGATGCACAACTCCTGCACCAAAAACAGAAAAAAAATTACCTTAAAAATGCTCAAACGAACTAATCAACTTACACAATATTTTCATTGTTATGTATATCAAAAGTGGTAATCAATATGAAACAAAATCAACAAATTGATTTAAAAAATCGAAATTCCTAACTATTCCTAGAGACATTCAGACACTACCAATCTCTCCTGGTCAAAAAGAGTAGTTCATAAAACCAAGATCAAAAAAAGTATTAGTAGACGTTGTAGCAGTTTTAGCAACCACTTTTTGAGTATTTCTCAAATCAGCTTATATCGCTGCCGTATGCCTCCGAGGAAATTTATCTCAAGCATCTTCTAAAACCGCAAGATTCACTCTTCCTATTATCTAGCGAACCATAATTGATGCCGGAGAAAGTAACAGAATTTCGAAATGCAAGAATTATGCATCAACCAAGAAAAGTTGGTCTTTTTTAGACTCTTTCTCTTTTCAGTTCTATTTTCATGGAATACCAATATGGATTTTTGCTCGAACCCCTTTTCCAAAACTTAGGATTTTTCTCTAGCCATACTGAATCAATTGAGTTTATTCAATATCATCAGCGAAACACTGGTTTCCACCAAACTGACAACCTAATACAAAAAGAAAGTCTCTCCAGAAAACTGAAAAAATATTTTAGCAAGTTATTTTATTGCTCATCGAATTCCGTGTCAATTCTGTAATTATCCAAAACGCCTATCTAAGGTAACTACATCCCCCTCGTACTTGCAGTGCAGAAGACGCTTACAATCATCGAATTTGTTAGCAAATTTTCCGAGCATCGTTTCCTCGTTAGCTCGTTGAGCAGTAGTCCTTTATCTTGCTAGTAGCAACGAATTTACTTGACTTTTTCATCAGGCATTCTTAGATTTGAGACTATTGCCCATGGAATTATAGCAATCATAAAAAAATTGGACAACCAGCATGTTAGGTTAAATTTGAACAATTCGTAATCTCCTCAAATTCATAAAATCTTCGGTTTGATAAACAATCTGGCGCTTAAACCAAAATTCTTCATTTTCGTACGACACAGCTGATTAAGTGAAATGCTCAGAAAATGTACTTTTAAGTTCCGGTCACTAAAACTGCTGTTTTCATGAACTATGTACCTTTTCAATTTTATTCGTTTTCAAGCATTTTTTTGAGTGACTGCAATAAAAAATTCTTTAAGTGTAGTTTATCATTAATCCAATATTCATTAGATCGCTCCGAAAAATTTTCGATTTTCTCGATCACCAATTTTACCAATAATACAGAGAGAGTAATGAAAATTGTTGATTACACATCAAACTTGGCATTAATATTGACTTTGATTTTTTGCGAATTTTTCCCGTTTCTTGCACTGTACATCATTATCTGCTTTCATACATGCAATGTTTATGAGAGTTTAGAGTTTCTGGATTCTCCCCTATCATAAAGAAGATAGGCATAGTTAGTCATTGTGCCTACGTACAAAGTACGAAAGTGTTTTTGAATAGTTTTTTTTGCATAAAACATGGCCGAGTTACATGTTCCAATTTCACTTACAAATAGTGAATGAGAAACTAAGTGCAATGCGTATACTCATTTAAGCAAAAATTTCTTTCCACTTATTCTTTTTCACACTTTAAAACCATAATCTTACTTTACATAATCTTACTCTTAGTTTTTACTTACCATAACCTTTGACTACGTGTATATACCTGAAAAATGCTCTCATTTCATCCGCATAGATTCGGCTCCCAAGATTCATCTGTGAACAATGTTGCGGAGTCTTTAAATTACCGTAATATATCTTTGATTGTAAAGTATGAGCGCTTTTAGGTTCACAAAACAAATATATCTTTCTAGCAGAGATTTACCGTTGCCCTTTTGCAGTTCTTAGCAACATCTAGCTCTTTGCAAACATCAAATTTTATCTGAAGCCAGGTCTTGGAAACAATTTTCAGAATGATTTCTTTGATGATGGAAGTATACTAAACTTACCGAAAATGCTTAAGAATTGGTTATAAATGGACTCTGACGTTTGACGGGCACACTAAGACGTAATAACTATTTTAAACAAGGATAAAAGATATTTCGCGATAGTCGCGCCATAGTTCGATTAGAGCGCGTTTTTTTTTCTCTTTACATCAGGAAAGGAGCAATTTGTTAGGTGATTCCTCACTAGCAGTTGGCGGATTTATTATATATGGAAGTGTAAATGTACAACTTAGAAAATTGGGGCGTGCAAGGAAGATAGCTCATTGCTGTTCAGGCATGCTCCCTAGCCTGCGAATCGGCGAAATTGATACTTTTTTCGTATCATTAATTTCTGATACTGATGGGTTCTCAAATTGGTGCTGCAACTTTGAATCATGCCATCTTCCATGAAAAGAAAAGTCCTTTTTTGTCTCTGTAACAAAAGATGCGCTTCAAATTTCGCGCGCTGTGCGAGATTCGCGCTGGGGCGTGAAAAGTTACCCCTGCAGTATTTTTCTACCAGCGGGAATTATCACCTGTGCTAAGCCTCTAAAAACGTTGTTTTTCTGTCTTGCATAATTTTTGTAGATCTCGACCACCTACTGGCTCGCACCGATTTAATCTCACCATCAAATGTTTGCGAATCATTGTGCTACACCAAGTTTTTCTTCTCAGTGTAATTTGTCAAAAGATTCCTTATCTTTTGCAATCAAACATATGCTCGAAGCTTACCCCGATCAACACAAAGAATCCTTTAATTCGTCGCTCAACTGCAGTGCATTCACGCCAGATTGCTCGAAGAACAATAGTCACCTGCAGCGATAGCATTCACTGAACTTGACCACGGTGTAAACTTCAGAATTTTCAGTAATAGTAGGCATTTCGTAACTAAAATTATAGTAGTCACTTGAGGAAGGAAGGCATTCACAGTTGTATTATTTTTTGAGAACTATGGTACAATATCAAAAAAAAAAACCCCTGAACTTTGCTCACTTTTTACAGGTTGCTCTGGGAAGGATTCAGATCTATTGTCCGTTTATCACGAACCTACTAATTCTTTACAAGTTTTACAAGCAGACTGCAAAAATTTCAAATAGAAGCATCGCCAGCCTAGAATGGAATTTTAATTTTGATTCTTTATCTTTGGAGCTGAGCTTCTTTTTTTCTTATCCCCCGCTCTGGACAAATACTATATAAATTTCGAATCTCGAAAGCCTTTGAATTAGAAATAGAAAAATGAAACGATCAATAACAACTTCTCTTTCCTTTGCTTCTGTCTGCTTTAACGTTCATTTTTCTGACGTGCATGTGCAAAGTTTTATCACAGTTGTACAGCAGTAATCTATCTCCTCCAAAGCCACCAATGAACAAATTACTTATGCGCCAAGCGTTCCGTCATTAGCAAAAAATACACATTCCACCTGTTTGATTGCAAAATGTGTTAGATACTCCAGCTTTGCAGCTGGATGTACTTTTTTAAGTGATAGACAGCTCTTTGAAAATTTTGCATTGAGGAAGAAACATCCACCTATGTTTTCCAATATAATGGGTGCCATTATTTTTTGATTTTTTAGTAATTTATTGTCGAAGTTGCACCATCTTGCATACAGCAAGAAATTTTCAGCATACTGTGGCACTTACTCAAAAATTTGCCATACCATCTACGAAAAAACCTCTATCTCCCTATCTTTCTGCAAAAATGTGCTTTGAATTTGGCGCGTGTGTGTAATACCTCATCAGAGCACAAAATGTCAATTTTGTTGTTAATTTCGTTTCTTTCGAAATTTTGAGATGCTTGAACACCGTAGGGATTCCACTATTTCTACGATCTTAATTACAATTATACTCACTTGAAGAGTAAGATATTACATCAAGTTCCAATCAAGTTCCCACTCTAAATATAGTCTGAAAGGTACTGCAGAATTTTTCTACAATTGTGGTATGATGCACAAAAATTCATGTTCATTATTGCATCGGACAATACATATAAGATTGAGGCAGCCACATTAGTCGAATTCATGATAATTTACCTTCTGTAATATTTTATTCTTATGGTACAAAAGTTAGTATAAGTTGTGCCGCAGAATTTACAAACTATATCGCTTACATTGACAACTCATTTCATGAGACTAGTCAAGCAGTTGTTTACAGTCAGATTTTTTTGTACTCTCGAGATTCAGAAAGTTTTGAATGCAAATCACACTAAAGAGCATGACTTCCAAATTGAAACCTTAAATTATTATCGGTTATATAATTGATAGATATCGTAACATAAACTATTTATTCACGTCTTACCCAAACTAAATGCTATCGAACGCATTGGAACGCTTGTATAAACTCGCAAACAATTAGACCTTCACCACGCACTTAATCGGCGCATAAGTAATTGCTATGATCACACCCTATCTCAATCAAAAGCGCTTGTAAGTAATAGGAAATGCGGGCTCTTATGAACACGTCTTCAATGGTCTAATCTTAGCTTCTCAGTCCATAGTATTAGGTTGTCCGGAAATTGATGCCCGTTTTAAATTTCAACCGCACTAAGTCATACACTTCTCACCACTAAACAGGTTGCAAAGTACCATTCGATAGAGCAAAGCAAGCTCTACAAGATGGAAATCTTGCTTTTGCAACAGCTCTCATCCATCTCGAGTTTCGAGCCGAAAACTACAAAGACTCAGCAGTCCAAAAAATCCAAAAAAAATCGTAACTCGGTTAATAAAAAACCTACAAAAATTCTAACTTGTTCACGCAAACACTATCCACATAAGACATCAATATACGCTGTTGCCGTATTTTTTTCTCTGTTAGAAACCAAGAAAACGGAAATTTTCATGCATTTGCCAAAGTGATGCTGTGCCGTCCCCACATACGTAGTTGTATACCACAAGCCTGTAGAAGTACAGACTTAAATTTCCAGCTCCTACAAGCTTTAGTTCTCGAGAAATACCGAATATAGTTTTCCCTAGTTAGGTGGTCCAAGCTAAAATTCAAATTTCTCGAGAACTAAAGCTTGTAGAGAGCTGAAAATTTAAGTCTGTACTTCTACAGGCTTGTGGTATACAATTACCTATGTGGGGACGGCACAGCATCACTTTGGCAAATGCATGAAAATTTCCGTTTTCTTGGTTTCTAACAGAGAAAAAAATACGGCAACGGCGTATATCAATGTCTTATGTGGATAGTGTTTACGTGAGCAAGTTAGAATTTTTGTAGGATTTTTATGAACTGAGTTACGATTTTTTTTGGATTTTTCAGGCTGCTGAGTCTTTTTAGTTTTTGGCTCTAAACTCGAGATGGATGAGAGCTATTGCAAAAGCAAGATGGCCCTCTTGTAGAGCTTGCTTTGCTCTATCGAATGGCACTTTGCAACCTATTTGAAAATGAGAAGTGTATGACTAAGTGTGGTTGAAATTCAAAACGGGCATTAATTTCCGGACAACCTAATACTTTAGAATTCCCCAAGGGAAAGTTTTTTTCCCAAAAGTCAAGCTATCTTCTCATTAGGGTACGCGTAAAGAACTGAATGCAATTGTTGAACAGCTGGCTATCTCTGCAAATGTGCATTTTTTGTTTGATCTCCCGTCTCTACTTGAAAATTTTATTTTTGTCCTAAGAAATGAGGCACGATTAGAAATTTTTGTGGCAAGGACCAAGAAAATTGCCGTCCTAGGTTGAGATGAATCACAAAAAATACAGCGTCTATGGTTTATTGCAATTATTTAAATTATTAACTGCACTTATTAAAAAATTTCTGAAAATTTAAGATAAAAACAACAAAATAGTGTGAAGAATGATGTAGACAAGAATTTTGAAAAATGAAATGATTCAAAACAATGTAGAAATTATTATACCTACAATAGTAAGTGCATATTAATGTCAAATTTGCCAAAGATTCTAAAATTCTTGAAAAACTGTCATTTACAGTAAGAATTCTTTTAGAACAGTATCTTCAAAAGTCGCAAGGAACTCATCCCAAACTTTGTTTCCTTTGAAAAGTAAAATCCAAAACTCTGGAATAAGGACAAGGAAAAATTTGTTCTCAGCTAAAATCTCATGATTATTTTTGGTCAGTCCTTACACAAAACAAGGTAGCAAGATATTTTTTTTGTCAGTTTTGTGCCAAACTATTCCCTTACTTTTCAATTACTGTTTTACTACCGACTCATTTGCGTAACAAAAGTTTTTTTGTACCTTACACTGTTTTACAAAGACAGCTGCCACATTGTTCCTTTTTCTTGATTTTTGATCGGTACACATAGCTGAGTAGTGCATGTAATTTGTGCAATTGCACAACATCACGTTAAGGCTTCGAAATCCAGGCTATTGTTATATTGGATAAGTGCTTTTTCAGCCGCTGTTCTGCTTCTCGCTATTTTTTTTTGCTATTGGAGAAGGAATCCAGCCGAATTTCCCTGGACTTATTGTGCACATGAGCGTAATTGTGCAATTGCACATATTTTCTCCGGGATCCGCTGTATGGCCCCATGGTTTATTCTGTCGAAAGCGCAGAATCAGTGCTTGACGTTGAGCAAAAGCTCGTCTACAGAATCGCTGTTGCCGAAGAGCGGGGACCCATCCCATCAAACAATTAGTGCGATTGCGCTGAACCGCTCTCTGACGAATAATTGAGCCAAGTGCCGGCTAATTTCACCCAACCTCACACTCGCGACGCCTCCGAAATATAATACACATCAGCTTTACTTCCCTCAAGCTGTGAGTGAGAACAAAAAACTTCTCTCCACGTGTGAAGCTCGCGTTTTATTTTTTCCGTTCGCACCTCGTAAAGCTGTCATTCAGCGCTTTCATAGATCATTTCGGCACTCATATTGCTGTAAATCACTTGATGTTCATTGCTTTTGCTGCCAGCAGACCCATGGTGGGCTTTTGTTTTTGGCAAAACTTCGTGCATGAACGCTTCTTGATGCCTACATCTATTACATTCTGAGATTGTGCGAGATGGCCGAGTAGATGAATTAGCGCTCCTGAGTAAAAGGGCACATCCTGAATGTGTCAATGCTTAGCGTCGGGAAACTCTTTTCGGCATTTTGCAGTCGCTTTGTAGTATTTATAGATCGTAGTTCTTCGTAATCTTCTCAAATATTATTTTTGAAAGTTAAGCGTTATTGCTGTCACATCACCGGTTTAGATGCTTCACGCTGATGTAGTTTCACTATGCAAAAAAAGAGTTTTTTTTGTGTTTTTGCAGGTTATTGTTGCCCGCATGCCTGTTGCAACTGCGAAAATTTGGAATTTAAAAATTGAATTTGAAAAAAAAATTTTTTGCGTCTGATTTCACGGTGAGAAATGCGCCTACAGTTGAATCATCTTGTAACTTAGTGTGTGCGATTGCACACAATATGCGCATTGCACGTGGATTCCGGGATTAATTTGGGCTTTTTTCTCACACCGCCTACAAAGCCCAAACCTTCTCGCTCTGCCCAGTAAAATAAAAACCAATAAAAACAGATTAAAACTATCATCATGAAATATATGTTTCTTCAAATGGCGGATTTTACTTCGTTCTAGGCAAATTGTATGCGATTGCACATTTTTGGCACGGACCAAAGAGTATTCACGGTACCCCAAATAATGACGAATATCAAATTTTCATGACTCTCTTGAACTTTTCGCTATACATCAACCATATTGCAGCGCTTGCATCAGCTTATCTGCAGTAGAAAACGAATCGTCTATCGGTTTTTCATTACTGTAGGGATACGGCAGAAGCTGCCAGATTATCTTTTCTATGAAGTTGAATGCCATTTCGAAAAAGAAATTGCAAAATCAGTGACATCTTTTTTTGGTGGAATCTTTGGGCGCTCATTTGATCTGGTCATGAAAAAAGCTATCCTGATTTATTCAGCAACAAACTTCCTATCTCACTCGAAAGTTTTTTGGTACTGTATTTGCACTTGTTTTCGTAAAACTTTTCCAAAAGTTCTTACCGTAATCCTACAGTTCAGAAAAGGGTATTGCGATTTGCTTATCTAGATTCAAAAGGGACTCGACCTCAAAATTTGATGCTTAGAGATCCGCGAAAATTGTTTGGACGAGAGAAACTCAAAAAACAAACATTCACCATAATTTTTTAACGGAAACCATGTATAATTTACCCGTAACTGTTTTCGTAAGCTTAAGTTTGTAGTCCCTTACCTACAACAAATGTCTAGTAGCCGCTTGTGTTGATATTTTTTTTAACAACAGTTGATATTCGTCCTCATCGACTTTTTAGCCAATACCAGAATCTCCAAATTTTTCCATGTCATTATCCTCCCGACGCGGCTTACTACTACGGGGGCTGATTCTAAGCTGTTTGGTGATTGCAGTTGGTGCCATTGGGACTGAGTTCTGCTTATTGAGTTAGTTGGTCAGCGAGTCAGAACTGAGTGCGGTCAGCAATCACTGTCCCAGCGGGTATTCTGCCAAAGCGTATTATGCAAATCCGTTCTGTGCTAGGGGGGCGTGTGGACCCGCTAATTCGACATATTACTCACGTCTTACGCACACTTCCATTCCTTTTGCTTTAACCGCTAGGCCAAATTTGGTTCCAAATTTCACACAAATTTTTTGAAAAAAACCCGCGTAAAACACTTTCGTATGAGTACTTACACCATTCCTACATGTACATTATCGAATTGTATTATTATTCAAAACTTTTCAAGCAAGAAGAGAACGCTTGGTAAAGAGCACCAGCCAGATTGACCTGGATGCTCAAAAAATCCACGAATTGACGCTCAACATGGTTGTTGTGTGTGATTGCACACCGATCCACATTGCGGTGTAGCTCAGCTGTAAACATAGATGATGCGCAAAATATTTCAACTCTCGATAGAAATTCTATGTAAGCATATGAAAAACCATTTGATGGATTCCCTATCAACTTAATATTTGTATTTAAGTCAAATTACAATCCTAGAGAAGCTAAAATGGTTAGAAGTTTACAAAATCCCATCTGCGCGGACGCCTGTAACTCCCCCCCCCCCCTTCCGCAGCTTCACTCAGTTTGTCATACTTTCCCAAAATGGCTTTGAGAGTCTAAAATGACTACTGTATCTAAATTCGAAAACTCCCTAAATTCATTGATTATTGTTATCAGAAAGTTTATTTTTGCATAAAAACTTACGGCTGCTTGAGTATCAGCTGTTTAAGGCAGATTTGAAAGTGTTACGCCCTTTTTTTGGATTGTACCGCCCTCTTCACCTTCACTCCACCTGCTGGCACTTCCCCCCCCCCCCAAAGAATGTATGCAGTCCACTGCCAGCTGGGCACAACCCAGTAGGGCTATAAATCTGAAAGAAACGGTTTTATATGAAGTCAGTGTATACTTATGTCTGGTAGTTTCAAATGTGATGTAAAGGGGTAGGAGGTAAAAATGTCGTATTTGCAAAACTTTAGCACATTTAGGAAAACCTCTTTTCGTACATTTTCAAACTTCTGCCTAAAAGAAGTGAAATTTGATTAATATAAGGCACGGGTGAATTCGCAGCAAATCGTATTGGTTCAGCATATTTCAATGACGAGATTACATGTTAAAGTTATAGGATCACGTGATTCCCATTTGGTAAAATAGCAGTCTCTAAAAATTCCACTTTCTTGGATCTGCATCAAATAACAGAGGCTACTTTCATAGTGAACAGACAAGCTATGGATTTTGCTCACTGTTTTCTTACTAGTTAGAGTGATGTTGCAAAAAAGAAATAAAGAGCAACCAATGTACTTTTCATTGTTCCAAAGATGCAAACTATCGAAAGCAACCCTAGACCAAATCTTACCTACCACAAACGAAAAGACAAAGTGATAAGCCAAGTCTACGTGAAAGATATCTTCGAGACCCCCCTCTCGTTCATCTTCGCAAAGCGAAAAAAAAACAAATTTATTTTCCGTTAACGAAAATTTACGAGCAGAGAGCACGTTTTTACACTAAACGCTCACCAATTAAGATCAATGAGTTTTCGAGTGTGCAGCAAAAGCTAAGGCTTTGTTTCTTCTAATGATGTTCGCCAACAACCGAGGCCAGCAAATTCCATTACCCTCGCGTTTCCTGCTCTGTCGCCTCGAGGGGTCAGGGGCTCCGGCCAAATTTACGTTCTAGGACACGCCCACTTTTTCATTTCTGCTCTGCAATGGGTGCTGAGTTTATGTGATGCCTTTGAATGGTTATAAAAGTGGTAAGTACGTTGTATGCTCTCAACGGCTTGTAAAATTGCTTTCGTGTACATTTCTCTCGGTGCCTTCTAAAAATTCCCTCATAGAAACCTCTTGAAGATCTATCCTCAACTTTAGCAAGTCTATTCACAAACTTTCACAGTTATCCAACGTCCTTCTTACATTTGCTCAGTAAATTTTTTATATTATTCTTCGGTCCAATGAGAGCTTGACTGTTTGTATGCTTGTCATTAACGATGCAATCAACTAAAATAATTAGTATTCAACTGACTCACTGCAAAGTTGCTAATTTCAAAAAAATGTTTGAGACATAGAATATTATTATCGTCAGACTATCGCGGTTAAGTGAAGCTGCTATTTTTAGATAATTTGTATCAATTACTAGAGGTGAACTTTTCCAGTGTTTTCCATTAGTAATTGGGCAATGTTTTGGTCTAGAAAAAGTACAAACTGAAATGTGTTTGTGACGGGCCTACTACACTTCCTATGTTCCGAATTACTATAGTTTCAGGAGTTCTGGTCTAGTCGTCATTTTGAAATATTATTTGCTCTGAAAAATTGTAATATCTTGACAGTTTTGTCATAAATAACTCGCGATGTAGAAATCTAATTTCTTAGTCTTTTCTAAGTAATTAAAGATGATTAATTGTGTAAGCTATGCTCAAATCTCCATGACTTTATCCCTTTAGATCTAAAATTTTTCATAGGCAAAGACAAAGCGCTTTGCTAGCCATATTTATTACCCCATTTAAACATAAAAACGATAAATAGCAAACTTCTTGGTTTTGCTATTTTGGCAGTAACTGAGGTGGTTTATCCGCTTCAACTTGAATTTCTGATTTGGTATTTGCCTTATCTACGATGCCAATGCGTAAACTTGTTGATAGCTGGATCCTCGTTTGAATATTTAATAGTCTCACCATTCAAAGCTGCTGGCGATGAGTAGTAATTTGACAGATATTTAGGCTTTTGAGAACTTGCCAACATCATAGATGGACTTGTTACTCCTATGGTTTTTTACTAGATTTTCTGCTTCGAAAGACCATTTGTATTTCCCGCCAGCCGCAATATTTCGAAAGGATTTTCACGTCAAAAGTTACATAAAGGCAGTGAATTACACGACAGGCTGGCCACCTTTTTCATTCCAAGCGATAGCTGACATGTGTCGTTTGACTCAGTCACCACCTCTCATTCTCTCTCTATCTCTCGTTTCGTTCTTCCTTCCGCTTGTGCCACATTTTCGTTCCCTTTGACGGTTTTTTCAGGTCTTTCTTATGCTCTTTCACAAACTATCACAAAGAAACAGAATCACATTTAGCATCACTTTTTAGATCTTCAGAACATAAAAAATTGCTAGATTCTGTATCATAACTCATTCCAAAAAACTACGTTTGTGATGGTTTCCTTTCACTTCACAGTATGACTACCGTATCCATTGATAGATCAAGGGCATTCATTATTGAAGTCCTATTATAGCTATTGCCCCTTAATCCATAGTGCTTTTGCTAAGCGGACAACTGTTTGCAATCATTGTGATTGAAACCCAAATTCAGTTTCACAATAGTTTTGAATGGCAAAAAGCGAGACACTGCGGATGAGTTTGACGGGTAACTGAGCTTTGGGCCCTGCTCATAGCCTACGTTAAAAAATTTACATTACTCTTTCGACACATCTGATGCCACCAAATGTTTACTTCTAGTTACTTTTACCTCTTACTTATGTATGGATTAGCAAAAAGATGGTCAAACCTATGTAAGACGTATGCCAAGGATTCAGGAATTTTGTGCAGTGTATACTATATCCGGAATCAGTCAGTAGTAAAAGAATATCATATAATACTTTGAAAACAAAAAGTGAAGAAAGTATTACAGTTAAGACTATTTATGTTATTTATGGCTCAATATGCGTATTGCACAACACGCGCGGTAACTCACGACTTCTAGGGTTAAAAGTTGCCAATTTCTCGGACTCATTTTCTTCCTTTTTTCCATTTTAGATGAGTAGTAGGTATTAGGATACTTTTTAAAATTCCTCCACTAGGGCAGATTTACCAAATTATATGTGAGGAGTCGTGGGTTGCTGCGCGTACTGTGCAAACTCATAGATTAAGTTACAAATGGCGATGCTTTTTGCTACCCAAGTAAAGTAAAACTCTATATGCCTTTATTTTCGATATATCTCATTGGGAACTTGTACTTTGAAAAAAAGGAGTTACAAAAATCATCCGAATGTTCCACAATCATAGCCGCAGCTTACGCAATCAAGCATGGAATTATTAAGCACAAGGCAGCGTTTATGCTGTTATCGGGGCCGGTGCGCGGCGGTTGGCGTTAATTTACGTTCTGTATGTTCATTATCCGGGATTATGGCACAGAGCACAAGGAGGGCGGTTGGTCGGGGGGGGGGGGGGCTGCTAAAGGGGCTCTCGACAGCCCGCCGGCCGAACAGTTGTGCCGCACGGCTGTCGCGTGGTTGGCCACCGAACCGTCCGGTCCGGTGAGTGTCTCGCCGCGTCCGGTGGGACTGGACGAGACCCTTTCTGACCCCCTCCCCCGACATCAACCCCTGCCCCCGTAGTGATCAATCTCCTCGTCGGGACTTCTCGATAAAGCGCTGCTCCCCTACACACTCACCTCAGAGTCACGAACACCACAACTGTTGCATCGTTACACTCTACCACGGGGGGGGGGCACCTTGCATACTTGTCGCTCGGTCTCGAATTTCATCGTCTTCCGTTATTGTTCCATCGTTTTTCTGACATCTACTTAGGTTACATCAGTTTGCCCTTTACTGTAGGATTGATCTTTGCTCTGTTACGTGGGAAATTTCGCACTTTCTTTTCCTGCTCTGTTGTAAAAATCCTCTCGCACATCCACTCGTGTATATCCTTCGATTTTGCACAAATTTTTCGAAGTCTTGCAACGAATGGCTGGACTTTCTGCATTTCTGCAGAGCTTTTGAGATTCTATGCATTTCAACTGCTTGCTCTAGAGTTTATCCACTATCTTGCATTTGCAATTATCTGTGAGTTACAATCAGATTTTTGTTTTACAAAATTCAAAATGGAAAAATCAATCTGGATAATCAATAGTTATGGATATCGAGCCAATTGGATCATACAAGTTTCTTTTTTTGCTCGCTTCATGCAGTCTAGACTTCCACTGTTTTGGACTAGCTGAACTTAGGCAAATTCTCTTTCGAACTACTTCAAAATTTTCAAATCTATTATAAAGGAACTGAAATAACTTTCTGTTCGATATTTGTTTGGTTGGAAGCTTCTGTTTTTGTGACTCTATATCGAACTTCTCATTTTTTCCTTGGCTCATTTGTCTTTTCAAAAGTGGAATGTTTCGTCAACCACCAGTCTCTTAGATAAGATTTTATGTTATTTATTTGTGGCATTGAGATTGTTATCCTTCTTAAGCAAGATCTTACGATTTTCAATGACAGGGGGCTGGTAATTAGAACTCACTAAACCTTAAAGTCGAAATCTCTTAGAGTCTACCACCTTTGAACCGGCAAAGAGTTGCCTTTTACAATCCTTGAGCGTATAGATAACAACAAACTGAATGACTTAATTGAAGTGATTAGTTGTTTTCTTAAACTTTTCGCAATTTTCTTTCTCAAAGGAGGAACTTTTTTGGAGTAATAAGGCATGTTCTGTCATGGACTTCTAACATTTTCTGTAGATTTTGACACTCGCATAATTGCAAAGATTTCTTATTTCTTCCTCAACGATCTTATATCCAAGCCTGTTGTATACACAACTCTTAGTATAGCTCAAATCGATAAAACTACGATGAGAGCAATAAAACGTTTCGTCTGGCTAAAATCCGACGTTTTTTTCAAGCCAACATATCCCATGGGAAGTGACATCTAATTGATAGATACGGTTGACCGCGCAACACATCTCACGCCTTCTATCAACGTCACACAGCCTAATGCACTGACTATTCGAAACAAAATCTGCTCGAGATTCGTTATAGAGATGTGCAAGGATTTTCGCGTTCAGCTCTGTATAAAAATTGAATAATAGCAGCGAGCAGATGTTCGGCGCAGGGGATCGCTATCCGCTGTTAATAATTAATATCCTCTCGCTAGCGTTTTGTTGCGGAACCTTCAAAAGGAGAACATGGTTAATTTGAAACAAAGGTATCATATCTCTGTCAGCTTGTTTATTCTTGATCTCAGCTTTTGGCTCTTCTGTATAGGTACAAGTTAGTTACATAGAAAATCACTTTTTTTGGAAGACTGCAATCTCACTTGACATACGGTAGGACATTTATAAAAATTTTTTTCGCTCTCGTTTTGTCAATTTCAAGCCTTCAATTTTTATACTTTTATCGACAAAAATTCTGCATTTTGTCAGCTTTTCAAAAAACATTAACCTACAAATGTTATTTGCATTCCCTCTATCGTAATTGATACCTCTAGTTTAGAAAAAGTACTCAAAAAATTTGGGCAAAAACTTCCCAAACATTCGCAACTTCTCTTTTTCTATTTTGGGCTAATGTTTGTGGATATTTGAATGCCACTTTGAATAATAGAATTTGCAGAACCTAAGTGTATCAATCCGAAATTTTTAGGTGTCTGCCTTAGGAGATATTTCATTAATTTGATCTGCTTTCACGTTACCCTATGTTTAGCAATGCAAGAATAGGTATATTCAATTATTTACTTCTATCTATACTGAGTGTTCTATAGCACCTGAGCTTTTGATAAGAAAATTTTGAAACAGTTTTAAATAACGATTACGAATTACAATTTATATGAAATCAAATATCTACTTTACATAGTCATTATTCATTATTTATATTGGTTTTTTATAAGCTCGTTTTGTAGCTAAAAATTTTCATCTCTACGTAGCTGCCTTCAATAATTTAAAAAAAACTATTACTAACATGTATTGAAAATTTCAAAATTGGCTAATAATCAACTCAAGAGCTACAATCTGATTTTTTGAAGCTAAAAAAAGAAAAAATGAACTTGAAATAATCAAGAAAATGCCAGCGCACGTGGGTCCATTTATGTAGGTCTTTCTTGAACTTTATCTTAATTTTGGGTTTTCTATAATTTTAATGGATTAGCTAAACTCAAACAAACTCCCTTTCTCCTTTTTCCTTCAATCAACTCCCTTTTCGCATAATTTCAACACTTTGGTAACAAGCAACTGAATAATTGAATGAATATCCATGGCCAAATACCTTGTTATCCTTCTCTAAGCCCTAACACGTACTACTATCAAGTAAAATGGTTCGTTAGCGATAAAATAATAGCGTTTACAGGAAAAAACAACAAATCACGGCCTATCAGCAATCGGCGTATAGGATTTCAATCGTATTGTGTCGCTAATTGCGCGGTGTGAGTTAATCGCTTGCAGATGCTCATCCACCCCCATCCAGCCCTTGCACCTCGTAATTAATCGCAGATACATGTGCTTTTCCGTAATAATCCGTCATTTTTACGTTACAACATATGATTTATTGATTTATCTCAAAAAGTGGTTTTCGTTTCAGATTAGTTAGTTATACAAGAATATTATGCAATGATTCTGGTGCTACCGTTATTGCTTTCACTCATCGCTACTGCAAAGGCCGGATTTCGGGAAACACCTGCGAATCAGTCCGTTCTACTCGGACAAGATGCTTTATTTCGATGTGTAGCTGAAAAATCACCGATGAGCTCGGAATTGTAGGCGAAACCTCCATTTCTATTTTCTTTTCGAAAAATCATTTTTTTCTGAATTTTCAGATATAGTCAATGGCGCAGCAACACTGGATCACTTCTCGGATTTCATGAAGCTGGTCAGTTGACTGGTCATCAAGGACGTTATAGCTATTTGAAGGTTTGAATTTATTGACTAAATGCTAATTTTCACAGTTATGGACCAGATGTTATCAAAAACAACAAAACTCTGTATAATTACGTACTAAAATGGTGGCGGATTTGAAAATTTCAAACTCAGAAAACGATAATTTCAAAGTAATCTTGTAGGTTGTCATTTCGTCTCGCGCCAAAAAGATTTCTATGCATAATTACTGTAAAGTTTAGGTGTCTTCAAAGAAAAAGTCCTCCATTCAATCCTAAATGAGATTTGCTGGTAATTCGTACACTTTTCCCCGAAAAGAATTCAGGTTTATTCGTAGAATTTTGCTTGAAACAAATTTTTTGGTGATTTTTTATTGTTAGAAAATACCCAAAAAGTGCGGCAAAGTCGTTGTATAGTATTAACCTGAACAATGAGACTTTCCTCCATTACCCTAAAAGCTCCTTAATTTTTTGTTTTCGTTGTTTTGTTCACTTTCTTGGTCCGTACGAAGTGTTATTAAATATAAATAAACAAATAAATCAACGGAGATTAAGGAAATGAAAGATATAAGTAGATATGGATCTATCAAGTTAGAATTTTGCTACGCTTAATTAATATAGTATTACATCTAAAAATAGTAGTTAAAAATAGTAAACATGTGAACAAATTCTAAATGAATAATAATTTTATCGAAAATCAGAGGCAGGATCGAAAGTTCTGAACAAATGGGAAAGACATTTTTTCGATACCCCCCCCCCCCTCAGCCTTACTGTTCAATTCCTATGAGGGATTCTCGCAAAACTCTTCTCCACGTTTAGTCGTCTCGAGAAGAACTGCATTTGCGCATAGAACGAGTGAATCTAGAAGATGATGGGCAATTCGAATGTCAAATGCTTCGTCCGGATGAGGGTCCAATACGAGCGGCTGCCTATCTCAATGTTATAGGTAAGATTACGCTTTGCGCTTTGCTCTGCACTAATTACGTGTCAATACACACCTTGCAGTGGCACCGATACACGTGCACTTCACCAATTATAAATCCGGGGCCGTTATCGACGTTAACGAGGAGATTTCGCTGAATGTCACTTGTGTTGTACCGAATGCAAAACCGGAAGCGTCCATTGCCTGGTTAGTGCAGTTTCAGAACAGCTACTGTATATGATACGGTAGTTATACGGTAGATCACCCAGGTATATCAATGGGAGAAGAATCGAAGAGGGTGTTCAGCGATGGAGTTCGTATAATCTTAACAAGACTGTGTCAAGCTATGCAGCATTACAGTGGAGGCCAAGGTATCAAAGATTTATTTATTTATTTATTTTTCAACACCTTTCGGAGGGGCCAACAATTCGAAAATAAACAAAATCTTTTCCCAAACTTGTTTAAAATTGAATCTGTTGTAAACATATACGTCGATTTTTGGCTCAAGAATCATCTATTATTCCTTCCTAACGCTTTGAATGATCCACCTCTTTCTGCCACCTCTTTTTTTGTACATCCTAAATTTTTTAAAAGCACTGAATTTTCCCCTTCATTCAAAATTGCAAACAATCTTCTAATTCCTATCCAAACTCAATCTGTCAAAGAATCCTCCTCTGGTTTTTGGAAATATGTTTTTGTTACAAGATAGAAAATTCTAAGCGCTATAAGTGTGTGGAGTACCGCAAAACGTTTGAAGTAAGTTCACTTTGTTTCCTAACCAATAATAACTATCCTGCAGCTAGTTTGTCTAACAATAAGTGAAGTGGGGGGGGGGGGTTTGATTTTGCTTTTTTGTCAAAAATAATTTTTCCAACATGGCGGCCTACGCACTAACGTTCTGATGTCCTGATACTCATAACGCATTTATGTAGGCCAAAAACAAACTTATTTTCCACTCTTTCCACTCAGAAATTATTCTACGGTGGTTATTGGAACTGTACATCGAATAAAGCCTCTAAAGAACAATAAATTTTTGAAGTGGATTTTTTATCATCTTATGTGCTGGCGCTGCGTCCAGAGTAGCCCGTGCTAGCGTCGTGACAGCACCCACGTGAACGCTCCCGTATTGATCAGTTCATATTCGGCGCTAGTACGAAGCTGGCACATAGACAATTCTGAATACAGCCTGAGTGGTCATGTTAGTCTATGAACTGCCAAGCATTCTCTAACATAAATATTACGATATGCATTTTAAATGTTCAGTTATGCTTTGTTTTTTAGACGAAGCGACTACAGAAAGGTGTTAACGTGCGAAGCAAACCATCCAGAGAGTCATTCCCAAATTCGCACCAATCTCACGCTCAACGTACTCTGTAAGTCATTTCGTTCGCAATTCGCAACATTCAGCTATTCATGACCTCATCGTCGTTCGCGACGTTCCGCTTTTTCTCTCTGTGTTGCTCTCGTAAATAGTCTCATCTCCGGCTGTTATTTTCAAGTATGTGCCCCATTGGCGCTTGGCTCAATGCATTCATTGCCGCGAGAGAGATGTTTCCTTTCCGCTTTTGCGCGGATATCGAGCCTCATTGGTTTTCGTATGCAGATTTGGGCCATTCATCACTGGATCTTAGCTTTGGCGACGCCGCTCCGTGATATAGGGTCGAGCTCGGGCACAACTGGCCGCCGTGCCTGGCCAGATGGCCGTACCTGCGCACTTTACGGCCCCGCTGGGAATACTCGCGCCACGGTGGCTGTGCGATTATGGACTGTGAAGTCGTTAATGTTTATTGTGAGGGGAAGCAAGAAAAAACTTGATGGTTTGCAAGCTATGAAAAATTTGACGGTTTTCGGAATTTAAAAATAACTGGATCGGCAAGGTTTCGCTGTCTTAAGGGTTTTTTCTTCAGTCAGAATGAGAAAATTTTTTTAGTGTTTTTGATAGATTGCAATTCTCATTCAGCATATTCGAAGCACGCATATTTCTTTTGCAGAAACGTAAAGATATTTTTAAAAACCCCTTTTATCTCCACTGATGAAGGAGTGTAACGTATCTAAATTCATCAATTCGGATCCCAGCTTAATCATCAAAATGATATAAAATGGTATACTATACAGGATGGAAAAACAGAAATGGAGAAGAATTTCTTGTTAAGCTTTTTACTTCAATAGCCTTCAAGAAAAATTATTCTGTTCTTTATTTCAAACTATAAATTACACTATGCAACACAAAACCCCCATTTTTTCCTCCTCCCATTCCTGCGTTTCTCAATGCTTTGAGATGACACTCGAAGTAATCTAAAAACTTTGATGAGAAAGCAATAAATCAATCAAATCGTTAAAAAAATCAAGGGGGGATTTTTTTGAAAATTTTCCGGAAAAAGCATACAATTTATAGCCGACAGTTAGAGTCATGTTTTATTCGAAGCATTTTTTTAAACACTTTTCCTAAGATTGAATCTTTTCGAAATGATCTTTTCTTATCTTAGAGTTTCAAATCCTTGCAGTTGGATGGCTTTCTAAGTCTTTATAGTTAAAATAATTAAATGATACACAGTATTAGAGGTCTAGATTCACAGTATTTCTATTTTTGGAAGCAGGGCGATCAATTATTCAATTACTCTAGCTATGACTAACCTAAATTTCTTCAACGCATTTCACAGCTTGCAGCTGTGAAATCAGATGGCCGATCGGAGTTGAACAAAAAGCATACAAAACAATGACTTCGCGCATGGGAAGAATTTGAAAAGGCAGCTGATGGAATTTGTTGATTGCTCGAGAACGATCTCATTAGGAGAAAACAAGGGGACCTGAAGGAAAGCGCAGGGGTTTGAGGAAAAATTTAGGCGAAGACTTTTTATCTGTAATCTTGCTATGGCTGGTGGAAGTTTTGATGAACAACCGCAAGTATGGGTCACACATGTCCAAGATTGGATAGATACGACACACTGCTTTCATAATCTGCAAAATAACGGGATTTTGGGTTTGCGACGGAAAAATCGGTCTTTTATAGTCGCATCATTGGACGTCTCTCAGAGTGGCTATATGTCGAATAGAAAAAAGTATCCTTATTCTGCTACCAAAATAAACTATTGCTTTGAGGAAGGAGGGAAGGGGGTACGGTATGCAGGCGGTAGTGATACAATATGTTTGGGATGGGAGGTCATTTCCATATCGGCACGCATGTATGCTTGTTTGAAACCACTTTTTACCCATTTTATTACTCGTACAAAATAACTCTTTTCAGATCCACCTGATCAGCCAAAAGTTTCGATGGTCGGTGATTCGTACGTTCGTGCCGGCGATAACGTAACTCTGGCATGTGTGGTCACAGGAGGCAATCCACCGCCAGAAGTTTCGTGGTACTTGAAGGATCGTCTGCTGAGTGCTCGATATCAATACGATCTTCAAACACAGGTAGGGGTACCCGAGGGGACATGTGGCCCAGAAATCTGGCAATACTGCCAGAGCGGTAGCTCTCGTTACACTCTCACACCAGGTTGCCACCTGTGATGCCAATCACTTGGGTTGTTTTGAGCGTCATTATTGTTTCGGGGGGTCACGCAGCCAGCAGAAGTTCGCACTATTCGCACCATTTGTCACACCTCTATGATGTCGGGACCCAGGCGCGAGAATGAGATTAGATTGGGGAAAGGCTTTTTTCAACCGCTTGCTTTGATTGGTCACCATTGGCTGCGATTGGTTAGGCTATAAGTGAGGCGGAGCAGGGCGAAAACCGGACGAGTTCTGGCGCAACATGCTCGTGTTTCATATGTCTGACATGTTTAACACGACGATATGTGTACGGATTCATTACACGCTACAAGCCGTGATACCGTTGTCTATATGAGACAACTCATCCATTTTTCTTGCGGAGCCGCACGCGGCAAAAGGAACATCGCGCGCAAAAGACCCAAAGGGGCCTACATCTAGATTAGAGTGGTTCGTATTTTTATCGCCCGACAAAAGGCTGGCTCATATCTAGGTGAAGTGTCTCAAGTGGATCGCACCCGTAAGAGAACACGCAGATGTTAGCGCCTTGCCAGCGCGGCTTTGAGTGTTCGCGCCACTCTTCGGCCAATTTTCTCCCGAATTTATTGCTGTTCATTTGCGATGTCGAGGCGTGAAGGCGCTGCGATTTCCTCAGAACACGTCCGACCGCTGCGCAAAAATATTTCGGCGCTTATTTGTCAAGCAGCGAGTGAATGCCCTCGGCCGAGCAACTGGCAATGGGTCGAAGCAAAGATCCCTCGGGGATGTCGAATACCACCCAGGATGAGATGCAAAAGTACTCGCCGACAGGGACTTTTGTTTGAGTCAGCCGAGTGTTTCTGAAATGCTTTCGAAATCGCTCAAGCACTGGATACGAAATTTGACAGCAAAACCGCAATGTCATAATCGCGAATGGTTCATCTGTCCGGATTAGAGCATGTCCGTGTTATCCAACAATGCGCAAACATAAGGTCATTACCATATGAAGATGTTAGATACTATCTCATAGCATGTCGGCGATTCACAGCTGATTCAGTACAACGATTCAGCTGTTCGGATAGCAAGCAAAATTCTAGAACAAAGAAACTGGAGGGGATGAGGTTCGGGAACTACTTAAGCAAAAAAAAAAACATTTTCTCCCATGAATGCAAGCTTGGTGAGATGTATATGTCCTTATTAGAAACGATTAGATGAGACAGAGATGTTTTGAATACCAAGTAAAGCTCGGAATATGGAGATTTTTCTGGCGACCTGAAAATCTTAAACGCTTTTGAATCGTTTGTTGTCAGAGCCACTTTCTGGACCATACCTTGACGGAAGGCAAATATGTCCGGTTTTAGCTACATAGTTCGCAGTACACTGCAAACTGCCAAGATTACTGCTAATTCGATCCCAAGTTTGCTTGACGGTCCGATTTTTTTTCGGCCGAAGGGGGGGGGGGGGAGGAGGGGAGGGAAAGCAAGAAAATTCCTTTCATAATGGAGGAATGTGACGTTAGTAAGGTTTTCCAAAGAATGCATTGGGATGCGCACCAAATTTTTTTGCGGATTCATAACCATGTAAAAGAGGAAAAAGAGCATCAAAAAGTTTTTTTACGATGCTGATTTCAAGATCAAAAAATTGCAAAAAAAATTCCAGTTATCTGCGCGTCAAAGTACTTTATTTGCTCATTTTTTTAACACACGTATGTATTTTCAACCTCTTCTCGTGGAAGCCTGATTGGCAATTAAAATTTAAAAAAACATATCACAAATTGAACAGCATTCTTTCGTAAATGAACAGTACTTTAATAAACCATGCTCTTTTCAGGAAAGCAGAAATACGTATTCGTTCTTGGCAGAACCGGAGGACAATTTGGCAAACTACGAATGCAGAGCATCAAACAGAAAAGGCCAGGAGCCCAAAACCACAACAATCCACGTCAAAGTTGCCTGTAAGAAAATGCCTCTTCATTTAACATCTTTGTTTTACTCTATATTTCCTTTCAGATGCTCCACAAGGAGTGGAAGTGATGGGTGAAAGTAACATACGTCAGGGCAGTGTCACAATGGTCCAGTGCAGAACTAAGTGAGCATTTTTCTTATTCTAAAATTAGATTTATCACTACAGCTGCGCGCACAGCTCCTTAACGGCCTCGGGACTGCTGGCCTCGACTCGCAAGCGAGCAGGCGTTAATTGCCTAATTGACGGGATGCATTTAGTTGCATCACAAACAATAGTCGATGGTTGGATTTGTCCAACTGCCAAGTTATTCGTCGATTTAATTGATAGAGCTCTTGAGCAGATTAGCGTGACAACGAAAACGCAGTGATTGAGTGGTGGTCCCGGCACCGGATGAGGTCACACCGAATCATCTCAAGGGAAGAATAAGTTTTGATTTCAGGCCATCAAATCCAGCAGCGAGAATCTCATGGCTTGTCAATGGACATCCTGTGCCAGCAAGTCCACAGAGCGAACATCAACAGGTTAATTTTGCAAGGAGTTTTTGGTCGCCGAAATTCGTCTCATTTTTGGAAATTCGTAAATTCCGTTCACTCAACAAACTTGCTCAATCTCAATTTTTGCAGTAAGCAGAATTCTTGCTCTTTGCAATGGGTTTTCGATAACTTCCCAACGAAAGCAAATTGCAGAGATAAAAAAGAAGAAATTTGGGCTTTAGCATTACATTAATATTCCGAAAAGTCCGAAACTGTCAGTGCCTAGGTTTTTTTTTCATTCAAAGTGAAAAGTTTGTGAATTGGACGTTTCTGCGAAGAGCTAGAGCTTCCGAAAAGAAGCTCGAAAAAACCTGATTTTGCTGTTACATGCTATTGAACCAAAACCATAACTCGTAAAACTTTTGAATTGCAGTTTTTTTTCGCTTAGAAGGGGTCGGAAAAAAGGTCTAAGTATAAAAGTTCCGGACTTTTTTTTGCAACTTTCAATTCTTGGCAAGCTAATTAACGAATGATCGATTCTTGATCTTCTCTTACAAGGTTTATCTCTATAATTTCTGTTTTTCAAAAAAGGGCATAGTGCCATTGCAAGGAACATGAGTTAAGCAAATCCGTTGAGATAGCGTGAATTTACGAATTTGAAATGAAGAAGGAACTTTTGATAATGATAATAAAAAAACATGTTAAAGGTACAATATGACTTTCTTCAGGCCCATGGCACCATATCCATCTCAAACTTGACCATAAACACCAACGAAGTTATTATTGGAAAACATCGCATGACTGTTGAGTGTAATGCAAGAAACGATGAGGGCACCGCTTCAAAGCAACACACAATCAAAATTCTTGGTGAGTGATTAATACCAGTAAATAAAGATAATCTGGAGTCATTTGTAACTTAGTATGTGAGATTGCACAGTAAGCCTTATAAGCGACGGCATCCATACCAGTAACTTCCCAGTGAAACATTTTCTAGCCTAACAAAATATAGAAATGTGTTATACTAATTAACATATAACCAACTAAAACAAAAGAACAAGGAAATAAGGAGAAATCACGGGGAATGAGGAGGTTCTAGTTTTGCAGCTCGTCAGTTAGCGTGTGTAGTGTGCAAAACGTATATTAAGTTACAAATGACTCGACGATAGCTGGACACATATTTCTTGTAACCGAAGAAGATCTCCCTACTTATTTCATACAGCTCCCCAGATTGAGCTGAAGTTTTCCATGCATGAGGGATAAAAATTTTTTTGCGCTTACAAGAAATTGAATTTTGTTTTACACTGGAATTACTTCCCTGATTACAAGTATTTGGATGGCTGCCTTGAAAAACGGTTTTTGAAGTTCCAAAGAAGTTTAAAGTTAAATTAGGCATTACATGTAATGAGGTAGTGAGAAGCATTCCACTAATGCTAGCAACATCTAGATCTTCCATGAATCCCGATTGTTATTTTTTGGGAGTCTCAAAATTCTCCAACATATACTAAAAAATGTAACAAAATATTTTCTTGTTTTTCTACTACTGTAATGGTCAGTAATTTAAGCATTTTTTATAACTCCTAATTTTTCGCCACCTGATTTTTTCGTTTTAGCTCCTCCTATGCCACCTCGAATAACAGGATTGGAAGAGGGTATCCATCTAGAAGGGAGTATTCTAAATGTGACTTGCGAAGCCCATGGAGGCAACCCACTCGCTGATATCTCCTGGTATAGAGGCTACGATAAAGTAAGTTTATCCTCTCTCTCTCAAGTATCTTATTTCGAGTATTTTTTGCTGTTTGAGCGTGTGATGAAAGGAAAGCGAAAACCGAGATGGTCAAAGGTAAGAAAAGTATATAGCTAGTGAATCTTGTGCTTATGTGAACTGTCAAAGAAACATTGTGAAGTACTGGTGAAGCCGTTGTGAAAACGAGAGCACATCGTATACACTAGCACAAATTAGTAATGAGCCTAGATAGCAAAAAATGGCCACAAAAAATCTTATTCAGCTGAACAATTGCTTCTATAATTTCCAGCTGCCTGGTGCTCGTTCCTCCGTTTCTGGGGACTCAGCAATATCTTTCCTCTCACTTACTCTCGAACGCTCCATGAATGGTCAACGGCTCAAATGTGAAGCGATGAACTCAGCAATGGATGAGCCTCTGATTGATTCGAAGCAATTAAATGTGTTGTGTAAGTCAAAATCTCAAAGTTAATAATGATGAAATATTTTCAAAAAATTTGCTGAAGCTAGTGTCATTAACGTGCATGGTAAATTATAAAAATGTAAGATTTTTACACTAACAAGAGAATTAGGGATTGTTCAGGCGAATGTAAATAATTTAAAAAAGAGGAAAATGTAGCAGCTGAAGGAAGGTTTTTTATTCAGTGAACCACTTGATTCATTCTTGAGCAATCATCCCAGTCTATTTTAGGAAAATTTATTTTAAGTTTGGGTTTTCGATTGTGGTCGAAAAAACTCAAACTAGAGTTTTAGGTGAAATCTCAAGTGGCAGAGTATTTACAGCTTGCAGCAGTTAGAAATGAGATTTTTGACATTCTGAGGCTAAGGTCATATCAATGAAATCTATATTTCTTTCTTTGCTATATAGAGATTCCAGAATCTTTTGCTTTGCAACACTTATACTTTGGTTCTTGCTATAAATAACTATTCATGCTGTCTTGTTCTCTATCTTCATAGATTCGTTTCTAAGCAAGTCTAACCTATACTTTGATTTTTTAGTTCAACCAAGAAGAGTTGTTATTCGAACGCCTGAAGGAATGCGACATCAACTACTCGCTGGAGAAGAAGCTAAGCTTCATTGTCTTTCTTCTGGATCAAATCCACCAGCTCATATCACTTGGAACCTTTACCCGAACGGGGATCTTACACCACTTGTTTTCACTGGAGAAGTTATTTTGAACGAAACGTGAGTTTAGACATAACTTTTCTTCAAAATTTTTGGGTTTGGCGAGGAATTTTGTGCTTGTTCTGTTCAATTATACGAACTTCTTTCTAGTTCCCGTGATTCTGGCTATACTGTGGAAAATGCCATTACTTTCACACCAACCGAAGAGTACGATGGGACGTTGATACGATGCATAGCGAGCAATCCCTTGTGGCCAGTGTCAAAGAATGTCACATATCCTCTAAACGTGCTTTGTAAGTCGATACTTGAGGTAGCGACCCCCCAAGGAGGGATTTTATTTCAGCTTTATGAATCTTTCTTCGTAATTGTGCTAGTGTAATTGTAAACTTTACAGATGCCCCACGGTTGTTGGTGAACAGTCCGATAACCGTTGTAGTAGCTGAAGGAGATTCGTTTCGGGAGAATTTGACAGTCAAAGGGAACCCACCAGTGTCAGCATGGAGATGGAGAAAGAATGGTGTTCCATTCGATCATACAATTGGAAATGTTTTCGCTCGAGGTGCTACGCTTTCTGGAAGGAACGTGAAGGTAAAATGGTCTGATATGAAAAAGGGAAGAAAAAGGGAGGATGTGAAGAAAGTAAAGGCTAGTGAGTGACGAAAGCGCAGAAGCAGTATTACTTGAGCGGGCGCGAACGCAGCGCGCGCGTATCCTCACCGTTGTAAACTCTGCGCCTCGCGCGCTCTGTAGTTAAAAAAGCCGATTTCATGCTCAAATATATTGCGCCTTCGTCATGGAGCAGCCTATTTGTAAAAAATCAAAAATTAATGTACTAATGAAGGAGGAATTTTAAAGAGATTAAGATTTGTTAATTTTGACGCGAGACTATCCCAAGATTAGAACTGGAATGGACCTTTATTGATTGGGACGTTCCCTTCCTTGATGGAAGTCTTTGCCGCCAAGTTCAAATCATAATTTCCAGAGCACTGATGCGGGAATGTACACGTTATTTGCTGTCAACAGTGTAGGAACGGCTAATGTAACGATTCAACTAACTGTTGAGTATAGTGCCAGGGTAAGGAACCATTAAGCTTTATGAGAAAACATTTATTAGAAGAGGTTTTTCTTCAGATTACCAGCATCTCTTCGCCAATTATAGCATCTGAAGGTGAAACGGTAGTTATGGAATGTGAAGCTGATGGTGAGCCAAGAAGGCCGAATATGGTTAAATGGTTGAGAAATGGGCATGAGGTGGGTGTCAGCTTGAGTTAAGTAAATTTGAGTGAAGCTGAAATAAACCTGGGTAAAGCTACTAAGGAGTAGAAGTTTAACAAGTTTTTTTTTCATCACCATGGTTGTTCGCGCTGTTTTTCTGGGTTGCAAAGCTTGAAAATCGTAAGGACATGACTTTTTAATTCCATCATCACATCTTAATTCGTAATTTTCGTAACTCATTATTGTTTTATTGCTAAAATTTCTGACCACGAAGCATTTGAATTTTGGTATTTAAAATTTAGTTGTTTCTTGAGTGCCAAATGAGAATCATTCATTGTACCGATTTTTTGAATAAACAGTAAGGGTTTTCAAATTCTTCAGAACCTCCAACATAGATTGAGAATGCCAATATGTTTCCAAAATTAAGAATTTTTTTCTCTTCTATCAAATGTTGTTCAAGCAGCTATTATAATTCGACTATGTGAAATTTGATCTACGAGTTTTTGTGGCAGCTGCTGACAAAGCATGTTTCAGGTCCCGGCAGTGAAAAGAAGCGACACGCATGTTACTTTACGACTAAATGCTTCTAAAGAAGCTGCTGGCCAATATGTCTGTCAAGCAGACAACGGTATCGGTTTTCCTGGAGAAGGCACTGCTTACCTTTTGGTTAATACCGCTCCGAAGATACTGACGTTACCATATCTCTCTAGAGCTGCTGGACCACTCGGTATGCAATGACTCTAATTTTGCCAAAAAAATAAAAAATTATTTAAGGAGGACGAGCTCGGGTTAGGTGTAGAGCACATGCTGTGCCAGACGCCGATTTTGTTTGGGACCGAGCTGGAGAGATCATACAAGGGAATAACACTAAATATGGAATGTCAACTATACAGCTGGATTATTCCACGTTTGAGGTTGGTTCACCCACAATTGTCCTCGGAAGGGGAGCGACTACCTCATAGGCAGCCCAATAATAACGCGAGTTGGTTATTGGTCAGTAGGTTTCCCGCCACGAATAGTGTAGTCGTCTCCCCCTCCCCCCCCCCACCAATTTTTGGTGCTTTCTAAAGATATATATAAATATATATATTCTGTTCAGAGCAACCTATGGATCAGCAATATTTCACCCGATGATTATGCCAGAGAAATCAGTTGCACAGCAAGAAATAGCTTTGGCACGGATAGTATACATATTCCAGTAAGCCTTTTCATACAGTATATCCTCCTATAATGGTCAAAATGTTCCTAAATTCTTTCAGATCGGACCTCCCTCTCCTCCGGATGCACCGCTTGACATCCATGTGACGAACACAACATCAAATACCATTTCTATCTCTTGGACACCAGGATTTGATGGAGGATTCGAGCAAACATTTGAAGTTAGATATCAAAAAGATGGCGAAGATACCATGCATGGGATCAACACTTCTCACTCGGTTGGTGTAATTTTGACTGTTTTGAACAAACAATCTCAGATCGACTTACAAAGTAGGAAGCTTCGTACAGATTCAAAAAGTTCAGATTGATCTGTACTAGTGAGCTAAGACTATTGTTAAGTCACTAAGGTTTCTTCTTATTTTAGTCTAAAGCGTTGAAGTTTGGTACCTAACCTTGCCTGAATTTATGCTATCTTGGTCTAAAAAAAATTACAATTCCGCTTCTCAATGTCAAAATAGTTTCACTTGCAACGCTGTATCCTCCAACGCCAAAATCGGAGATTCTGAAATTAAAAGTGTTTGGCCAAAGCCAAAATGGTTGGTTCGTAAAGGAATTTTTTGCAGTGCAAAACTATTTAGTTGTATCTTTTTCATACCTTATAAGGTAGTTAGTGTCACCATAAAACTTGGACTTTGTTTGGAATATTCAGTCCAAGTTTTTCGAAAGAATTTACGTTAATTTAGTTGAAAAATTTCTAATGCTGTCGTTTGTAAGAGGAGTCAATGTATGAAAAGTATGACTTTTAATTTCAGAATCTCCGATTATCTGGCTTGGCTCCTTCTTCTGTTTATTTATTCCAATTACGTTCGATCAACACCAGAGGATTTTCGTCCGAGTTAACCCGACCTCCAGCTGCTTTTGCCACTCTAAGCGAGGATGGCTCGACTGTAGCTGTTATTGCTGGAAAGGTAAGATTTTACAACTATGAGGTTTTATGAATTATGAAAATCCAAATTTCAGAAAGAGTCAATACCTCGACCGATAATTATGCTCCTCGCCATTGGTGGTACACTTTTACTGCTGTTTAACTGCCTTCTTCTTTGTTATCTTCAACGACGAAACAAGAAAAAGAAGATCCAGGGTTTGAAAGAAGTAACAAAGAGGTTGCATTTGTTAATATTTTGTTTTTAGAAAAAACCGAAATGGTGCGAACGGCGATAAATGGGGAAGGAGTAAGGCCGGTGCAGATGTATGGAACAATGCTGCAGGTGCATAAGTATATCTAATTTTTTATTTTTCAAAATCATGGTTTTTTGATTATTATTTGATATTTCAACTTCATGTCGTCAAATATTTGAACCAGTATGTGATTTTTACAAGCTGTAGTAATAAACCCTAATCCCGATTGAAATCGCTACCGTGGCGAGTGGGAACGCTGCAGTCGAGCAGCTGTCGTCGTTGGAGCGCGTGATGCACGCAGTAGCCTTAACGGCCACTGCTTACGCGTACTCTTACCATACCGTTCATGGGCATCCAATTTCGTGCAAAAGTAGCTTTTACCTGTCAAGTTGTTGACAGCTTTTTGAAACGAGTAAATTCGATCAGTACTAAGCCTAATTTTGAATCAAAATTTTATCTTAATTTTGTGAAGCCAATGACTTTTCTTCTTTTCTTAGGCGGAAGGAGCCGTGCATTGCGAGCGAGAAGAACATGACATACCGGAGGCAAGTGAAGATGACCACAGTGTACGCACAATGATCGTATGTTCCATATCTCCTGAAAGGAGATTATTTTATCGAAGTAAAGTATTCACTTAGTTTCAGGAAGTGAATCCAAACGGCTACATGCAGCAGATCGATCCATCACTTTACGAACGAAATTGCTTGATGGAGTACGAGTTCGATCGTGAGTTATTCCTCAAATTTTATAAGCGTGCACTGACAATGTTATAATAGATCGCAAACTAATTCATAAATTTTCTTTGCGTCATGACGTGAGGTAGGTAAGAAATTACATGGTAGCTTGGGACTATTATATTTTTCTTGGAAAATCACAAGCAGTGGCGGGACTACGAGACTTCGATGCGAGGTCTTCAAATGAGTTCATTTCAGTCCATTTTTTATAAGGGCTGTTGGTCATTTTTATCCTTATCTAAGAGCATGGCAGGGAATTCTGAGATGGAGTTGTTGAGAAGTGTATAGTTCCAAAAAATTCCAAATTTTTTAGAAATTTGTTGTCACTTTTTCCTTGTGTATCCATCAAATTAAATTTGATTAAAATAGTCTATCTTACGCAAATAAATGGATTTTGATTTTTCTGACACCTTTACATTTTATTCATATTTTGACTAGGGAGAAAAAACAACTTTAATCATTTCTGTATGATTAAACAATGCATATTAAAAGAAGTCATTAGAAACTTCCTCGAATTTTTTGTTCTTCCACTTCTTGTATTTGAGAAGGGTAGAGGCATACATCTGCCGCTAAAAGAAGAGGAAAAGTACGGCCTATGCATGCATTTGCGGTGTAATCATGCTTGTCTTTATACTTCTATACGAAGCAATTTTGAAATTTTCCCAAATTCGTAAATTTTTTTGAGAATCAAAAAGAAAATTTGAACAGAAATCGTCCACCAATCCAATAGTTTGAAGGCAGCGGCTCGACAGGATGACCTTCAAGATATTCATCGTTCTCACCTATTTTGGATGAGCTAAGTCCAAGACTGCATTGCAGCTTCAAAAGATATCAGTAATCCGCTTTTCCAGACGTGAAAAGTGCTGTTTGGGCGGACGGCGTAAGCCTGCCCTCTAGAGAGCGATTGACTCGTGAGTGGAGACACCGTACTTACCGTACCCACGAACTATTCGTGCTCGAGGGCAGGCATACGCCGTCCGCCCAAATAGCACTTCTCACTTCTGAAAAAGCGGGTTATTGATATCCTTTGAAGCTGCAAAGCACAGTCTTGGACTTAGCTCATCCAAGGGAACCGAGAACGATGAATATCCTAAAGCTGTCATTCTGCTGAGCCGTTCCCAACGTACAAAACCCTGATAGCGATTTTAGAGGAGAATCTATTAGCGAACGAGATTAAACACTATTTTTTCAGCCCGGGACTACCCGAGCAGCAGGCACGGGACAATGGGCAGAAGTGGAACAGGCACGTACACTAATATGCCCTATCCAGTATGTTTGAAACCAACGAATATGGTTATCTGGAACCTTACCCATGCGTTTCGATTTCAGGAACCTCCCCACGACACCTCAATGTACCCAGACCAGTCGCTTACCCGGCGGCATTTTCAAAATAATAATAACAATAACAACAGCCCACAACATCTTCTGTCAACGTTCATTCAACCGAGCGGCGTTCGTGCAGGTCCATTATCGTACTCTCAACTGGACGGCGATTTGGTCTAGAAGCTTAGGAATTCTCTAGTGCTGGCTTACTTGCACATTCATTTTATCTGTGATATCACTCCTTTAACTTCCATACTTGGAATCCTATAGTCAACGTCAGAGTTACGCTTATACGGGTTGTAGTGTTGGAGTTAGCGCTGCTGTATCTCCGCTTAACTTTCCATGCTATAGAAATTATGCTCTAGTCAACAACTGAATTCTTCTATTTTATGTTTTATTGCCCTGGAATTTTGCAGAAGATTTAATCTGCCATATGCTCTTCCACATGGCTCTCTATTGCACTGGTATCGAATTCGTGTCATTTTGTTCTACAGCTGCCCATATTTTTTGCAAGAAATTTCTTGACAAGATTTGCATTTCATTTTAGGTGCTCCGATTTGCAGTATTGCTATTTGCTCAAACAGTTTATGCGATTTGATGTCCAATAAATATTTGTGTTTTTGTTTGCCCATAATTTGGATAGTAAAAAATGGCACAGTAAAACCAAAATTTCTTTGTCCTCTATTGCAGTACTCTCCACTAGTGGTAGATAAAATTATTCTTATTTTGTCTGAAAAGTATTCTTTGTATCTCCGTTATAAAATTCTTCAAATCGCACTTGAGCATATCACTGTAAAACAGACTTTTCTTTTTCAAACTTTTTCAGCAGAATTTATGTGATTTGCGTATTTCTCCAAAGGAGGCAGTTCGAACGACCAAAGATACTTTAAAAGCAGTGTCCCGGCAGATTTTGCACTTCCACCTTTCTGCATGTTTTAGGCCTTTTCGCCACGTAGAACCCGAATCTAAGCTTTGAACGGGCTGAAAAAGCCGATTTTGGGGGGTTTGCCCAGTTCCAAAAAAGCAGCTCTGACGAGGTTTTTTATGGAAATTTGGAGAGTCCTAACACGAAGACCCTGCCTGTAATTTTTGCTTTGGATAGCATGCGCAGGGGGTAGAGCAGTCGTGAGGTCCCTCGCCGAACAGATAAGGCAGCCTCCGAGCGCGCGCCGCTTCAAGGGCCATTTTCTCAGGTCGGGAAACATCAACCAGCCGGACTGCGCGTGGAGGTCAGTGGGGTGACCAGGAACCCCACCACACCTATATCGCCCAGAGCGCGAATCTGCCGGGATACCCTTTGAGTACAAGTAGTAGAGGACCTAAGCGATTACAAATGAAGTGTTCATGACCTTACACACTAAAGTCATTAGTAATTCTAGTATCAGTTCAAGCGTCAGTAAATCTGGTCAGTACACGTGCTTATAGGCTGCTGCATGACGAAGGCGCAATATCTTCGGGCGCGAACGCGGCTTTATTAGCCGCAGAGCGCATGAGGTGCGGGATCTACAACGGTGAGGATACGCGCGCGTCGCGTTCGCGCCCTCTCAACTGATATCGCCATTGCGCCTTCGTCATGGAGCAGCCTTTAGCTCAGAAGGGAACAGCTGTTATATGGATAAATTTTCGTTTCTCTCTCCCACATTCATAATTTTGAGGTGAAAAACAGTAGCTTCATTGCAAACTTTTTGGGAACATCTAGTTAACTCGGGATTTGAACCCGTTCTCCTTGCTCTAAATAACCTAGTTTGCTTTTTTTTCACGGGCATTTTCATCACGTGTTTCTCAAAATCATCCGTCTTTGGGAATCAAATTGCATTCAAATTCGCACATTGAGAGAATTTCCGTGGAGGGATAAGGAAAGAAGAAAATTGACTCAGAGATTTAGCAGGCGTAGATCACCAATCAATGAATGCCAAGCCAACACTATGCCATCATTACGCATTAATGACTTTTCTTTTCTATGACACGGTTGATTTTCGCTTTACACCTTATGTAGCGATAACTTTATAGATTTTTTTAAAGTCATTATTTGCCTCCTTGCTTATGAAGCGAATTACCATAATGCCTAAAGGGCCGAGCATAGTTCTCGCGATTACGCGATTTGGCAGTTCACCAGAGGTCTTCAGAACACTAGCAAAACATGCGTGTATAACTTACGTGGATTGATAAAATGCCCTATCTTCTGTACATTTAACACACGGACGACCATGCAGGTATTTAGTTGTCTGCCGTCTGGGACCAAGGCCTTTTACGGACCAGCCCACAATTCCCAACTATAGTTACGCATAATGCCATCTGCAGTACACCTACAGTAGATCTGAAAGGCTGACAAAAACGTAGAGATCATCCCTAGATTCAGTGCAAAAGAGAGCTCATAGAACGAGTTTATCCCAAGATAGTAGTCATCTTGACAGAATTCAAACCTTGACACACATGGTGTGTCAAGCGGTCCCATGCGGCAGTCACTGCTTGACACACCATGTGTGTCAAGCTGTCGTCAATGTGTTAAAATGCGCTTACAATGAGTTATGGACAAAATATTGCCAAATCGCGTCGAGACTGAAATCGCGAAGTATGCCCTGTCCTTAAAATCAAATTAACGGCCTTTTTCGTGCTCGAGTGCATTCACTGCTACAATTCCAAGTATTTTTGAAAGAGAAAAAAATATGAGTTTTAGGGTCTTCTGATACCCTAACAGCGCTTCTCGGCTGAGCTCTTCTGTCGACTAGAAACGTAGTAAGTATTTTCTGGAAATGCATGATGCAAATTTCTAGCTCATTTTTTGACAATATTTTGCCGATTGTATCGTGATGTAAACGATTTTGCATATCCTCGCGCTCCAAAATAATGCACTTACAGTGACCGCCAAAAAGTTGCGGACAAGCCTCCCTCCCTTCTTCATGGCCCTTTTTAGGGTGAAAACAAGGATGAAAAAGTGTAATAATTGCATGGGGTGATAGAGCTCTTCAAGATCTACTATCTACACTTTAGTTTTTTGAGAAACATGTGTTCTAAAAATTTTAAGAATCTTTTTCTAAAAAAAGTCCGAAAATGGCCGCGTCAGAATGTCGCGAACAATAATTCTTCGAACGCAAAAATTGTCTTTTGAGTCCTATTTTAAAGCGGAAATACAAGTTATCTAGACGGGTAAGCATACTAATATACAGAGCTCGTCAAGAACTACACACTGGTTATGGTTGCTTCCCCAGAAAAAGCAGGTTTGAGTTTTATTTTAGTTTTTCAAAAAACAACTTCTAATTTCCTTTCTTTAAGCCAAATTTCTTCGCATGAGAACCTATTCAAGACATTCCAACAAAGCTATTCGGACAAAATGGATGCTCTTTGCCATTTTTTATGCATCGGACGTGTGCTGGTGAGATTCTTTGCTGAAAATGGCTCTTGACAGTGCGTGCACATGACCCCACCTGCACCTCACCACTAACTTGTACCGCTTTGCAGGCTTGTAACTCGGCCTGCAGTCGATATTTGAGCCTGCAATTAGGCTCATTCGAAAGCACGAGACCTCCTCTACACAATGGTATGCAGACAAATTTACTTTGAGCAATCCCAGAAAAATGGCGGATGGGGTGAAAAAGTGCAGCCTTAGAGGTGATTGGAGTGAAAGCTCTTATGAACACCAGAACAGACTTAGAGCTTCGAAATGGATCTATTGCAAGAAAATTGACAGTTTTGAACTTCCGGAATGGAACTAGTAGCGAAAGGAGCTCTCTTCAGCTTTAGCTGAAAAGTGCTTAGACTACAACTGAAGCTGCCCTCTACCACCCCATCCGCCATTTTTCTGGAATTGCTCAAAGTAAACTTATCTGCATACCATTGTATAGAGGAAGTCTCGTGCTTTCGAATGAGCCTAATTGCAGGCTCAAATATTGACTGCAGGCCGAGTTACAAGCCTGCAAAGCGGTACAAGTTAGTGGTGAGGTGCAGGTGGGGTCATGTGCACGCACTGTCAAGAGCCATTTTCAGCAAAGAATCTCACCAGCACACGTCCGATGCATAAAAAATGGAAAAGAGCATCCATTTTGTCCGAATAGCTTCGTTGGAATGTCTTGAATAGGTTCTCTTGCGAAGAAATTTGGCTTAAAGAAAGGATATTAGAAGTTGTTTTTTGAAAAACTAAAATAAAACGCAAACCTGCTTTTTCTGGGGAAGCAACCATAACCAGCCCGCTTTAAAATAGAACTCAAAAGAAAATTTTTGCGTTCGAAGAATTATTGTCCGCGACATTCTGACGCGGCCATATTCGGACTTTTTTTAGAAAAAGATTCTTAAAATTTTTAGAACACATGTTTCTCAAAAACCTCAAAGTGTAGATTGTAGATCTTGAAGAGCTCTATCACCTCATGCAATTATTACACTTTTTCATCCCTGTTTTGACCCTGAAAAAGAGCGGTGAAAAAGGGAGGGAGGCTTGCCCGCAACTTTTTGGCGGTCACTGTATCTCGTTTGATACACAACATTCTCTCCACATTTCCCATAATTACTGCATATACGAAATCACTTACTTTTACTGAGTTTTTTTCTATTTTCCGCCATTCTAGCAATGCTAAACATCACGTCTAATCTTGTCAGTCTCTTATGGCCTTAGTTTAAAGGTGAAAAAGTCTTTATCACTACTGCCTTAAAAAGATTTTGCGGTTTGTTAAAATGGGCATGCTCTTTGAATCAATGCTCATTTGCATATAATTTCTAGGTTTTTATCTTTCAAATTTTCTCAGCCTGCTGACCTCATATCATCTTTGTTTATACTAGCACAAGGATCTCATAATCCTACTGCAGTTTTTGCTCAGTCGCGAGTGATGAGTTATGTTGAAAGTATAATTTTACGTTATATACTTTGTCGGTATACATTGGCGTAACAGAAACATTTAAGTCACACCATCGTTTTTTGAATACTCTATTAAGTGCTAATAATCCCCTCAGTATAGAATTAACTCGGTAATCTTCCTCCTCAAAGCTCTGGTAACGGTTCTTTCTCACTCCGCAAAACAAACATCCCTTTTGTGATTAACATAAATTATGGCTCGAGATTCGGCAGTTAAGTATAAGTGAATGGACGACTACGTCAAAGTAAAGCAAAAAAGTATTCTCGAAAAAAAATGGGGAATTTTTTATATTGCCGAGGGCTGTACATAGTGAAGCGGAGAATACGATCAAATCTTGAGTATCACAAGCTAAACTTTCAAGAGATCGCTTGATGATCGTGGCCTTTTTATGAGGCCACAATTATCAACTGATTTGAGTGGCCTTTTTTCATGAGTTGTATCAGGTTGTCCCATTCCTTCCCTTTCTACTTTTCATCGCAATAGCTCCCATTTTTTTGGTTCTGAAAAAGCTCTGGGTGTAACCACTAATTTATAGCCTACTTCTTCGGATCGTTATCGAGAATTGTCAAATATGAGGAAAAAGCGTAAAAAACTCAAGAAAGTGACTTGGTGGGAACCAAGTGTCGTAGGCGATAGTGGTGTCGATGATAATTTATCCACAGACGAACCCGGTTTTGGACCGGGGAGAGCAACCTATTACAATTGGGGGCTCCTTATATAGGTAGTAAGGCGGAGCTGACCCGTGCACAATCGGAATGTCCAGGAAATATATGCAAGAAAGAGGATGCCGCGGCTTGGCGCGGCCCCTGGAAGATAGGTGTCACTCATTGGTGAGTGATTCGGCACTTAAATATAAGCGGTTGGGGAATATAGCCTATGGGGAAAACCCGTAAGCTATTAGGATTATAGAATTGTTGAGGTTGATGATAGATAAATCATCAACACTCCGGGCGAGCAAGGAGGAGGCGAGATCTATTGAAATGTAAATAAATAATACAATCAAAACCTCTTAAAAGCATTTGTACTTACGATTAGAAATTGAGATATAGCTGTGTTCATGAGTGGAAGCTATTAGATTGGTTGTCGAGGTTGATGATTCATAGATCATCAACACTCCGGGCGAGCAAGCAACAAGTTAATCTGGTAAGCACGAGATACAACAAATGCATAGATTTGTATAGACTTAGACATACTTATGGGAGCTACAGACAGAAGAGAATTTACGGTGAAGAGTTGTAGTGGTTGATGGTTGCTGTTCCGTAGTGTAGCTTCGTCTTTCGTCGTCGTCTCTTCTTCCTCGTCGGTCCTGCCTTCGTCGAGTTTGAGTTGACAGATCGTTATCGGTGATTGTCTTCGTGATAGCCGTGGTTTCCGTCATCAGATGGTTGTGATGTGTGATCTTGGGCATGTCCGTCATCTTTATCTTAGCATGCGTCGTCGGTTGAAGAGTTCTGGCAAGAGTTCCATTCGCACTCCTCGTGTTGGGGCTGGAACTGGAGCCTAATATGCAGCGAACTTTGGCCAGCCATCGTTGTCTGTCTGCCTTAGCTTCGCGACAGCAGTTGTCCGGGTTTTCTTCTTTTTCGATAACGACTTCGCGATCTTCTGAGATGTTACTTCAGTATGCGCTTGGAAGATTCACCTGTTGATTCCAGCTGTAGCGTTTTGATTAAAGACGGTGAACGCCTTCTTTGTCGTAAGCCATTTGAGGTGTCGCTGCGGGTGAGAAGCGAGTTTGGAGGCTTCCTGCATCATGGATGTACAACCAAAAGTGCCGACGATCTCCGTGCTCACGTTGGTACGGCTTGTACCAGATATGACATATCCAAAGATGGTCGGGGTCAATATGAGCCCGGAGGGAAGCTTGAGCACTGTTTCGGCGTAAACAGTGATGAGATTCAGAAGATCTTGTCCAATAATGAGTTCAGGCAAGACGCTTTTATGAGTGAGCGTATCTTGAGCTATCTTCAAGTTCTTATTGCAAATGAACTGAACATCTGCATCTGTGAGATGTGCTTAATGTAGGTTGGCAGTCAACTTCTCTTTCGTGTGCACTGATATCTTCTTAAGCTTCTTTGCGTTGTGAAAGCTTTTCAAAGTAATTTGTACTTCACTGGAACTGAATGTCTCTTTTAATTCTCCCATTCCTGATGTGGTGAATGACGTCGTTTGGATGACTGGCAGCTTAAGCTCATCATCAAATTTTGATTTGATGAAGCTTCGCTGGGCGCCAGAGTCAATCAGTATCGTTATGGGTTGATAATCCCAAATTGCCTCGTTGAATATCATGGCTGAAGCCGTTTGAAGTACGCTTTGGCACACGATTGGCAGTTTGGTTGAGCTGTAGACTTTTTGTCCATTTCGCCGTGCAACGGGTACTTCGCTTGTTTTGCGATGATCGAAGTTGGTTCTTTGCAGTATCTTAGAGACTTGCAAATGATGAGTGCTAGCAGGAAACTGAGACTGCTTGAGATATTCTTCCTCCTCTTTCCATTTCGGACTTTCAGTACTTGTGTCCAGATGGTTGCTTCTTTGAATGTTGCTTGGAAAAAGTGTTTCCATTGTTAATGCGGTCGTTTCCCGAAGAGAGATGATGTCATCTATCGCGTCTAGGATTTCCGAAACATCAAAGTGATCGCCAACTACGGTTTCCTTCTGTATGACGGTTGCGCAGATGGCTTCAGGAAATTTCGACAAGATTAGTCGGCGCCAGATTCTGTCTGCGCTCATCTCCATTCCGGTTTGTTCTAGGTGAATGATCCGCGAATTGATTGCTTCGAAAGTTTCTCGGCAACTTTCGGGACTGTCTTTTGCTCCTTGAAGTCGTTCGATTTCATTGATGAGTATATCTGCCATGCTGGCAGAGCGATCAAAGTGCTTCTTCAGGATGTCTACGGCTGTCTTGTATTTGTTTCCAACGACAGGGATGCAGTTCAAAGCAGCAGCTGCTTTTCCTTTGAGCGCTTGCTTTAGAAAAAGGAATTTTTCGCCGTCCGATAAGTCTTTGTCGCAATGAATAAGTGAATCGAACACTGTCCAAAAACTGTTGAACTCTCTGAAGTTGCCAGAGAATGTAGGAACCTCTAGGAGCGGTTTCCGGATCCTAATCTGGCGTTCACTTCGTTCCGTTGTTGAGCCTCTTCCTATCTCGCTGTCTGGTTGACTCGGAATACTAGGAGCAGGCGTATGTAGAAGTGTCGTTTGCTCCCTCAGTTCATGTTGTCTGAACTGTATTCTGCTTTGCCATTGAACTGCTATCACTTCCAGATCGAGTGCTTCCAGCTCCAAATGCTTGCTAAGTTCAACCATCAGCTTCTCTCGTTCCTTTTCTTCACTGCATGCGCTGATGTACTCAATGGCAGCGTTGAGCTGTGTTTCTTGCAATTTCACAGCGTTTTGCAAAGAATTGAGGAGATTTGTTATTACTCCTGCCTTTTCTTTGATATATTCTTCACATTCCGCTTTTGTTGTTGGAAATGTGAAGGGGACGTCTACGTTCTCCACTTCGGACTCGTAGGATTTTACGAGCTTGCAAGCGTTGTTGATTTTGTGTTTGAAGAGTTGAAGAGCGGCCATTTTTGCTATACCGATTTCTAATTCGTCTCTTCCTTAGAAAGCTGGTTGCTTCGAAGGTACAAGTTAGCGAGGTTTCGTTAATTTGTACACGTATCTTCTGGTGATCCGTTGAGTAGAGGCAGCTGTGGTGCTGGTCTCTGAGTTGCAAGCGTGCCGGGGTGGCTTGAACGCTGTGCTGACGGTAAGGTGGCTTGGACCTTGACCAGATAAGGATTGGGTTTCAATCCTCTTAAGTCAAGAGTTCTTGGTCGAACTTTGACTTTTTTGGCAAAATGAGCGCTTGTGACTCAAGTTACCTTCCTTTCAAATCTCAATGTACTGATCTCCGGTCCTTGGATAGGATTCGTGAGAAATCAATGAGATTGATTGGAAATATGCACCCAAAAAAATTTGTTCCGCTCTCTGGGTCACTTACGAAAATGATTCACAGAAAGTTTCACGGTCTTATGTGGTTATGTGCTGCACTCACAAAATTTGTTCTACTCTCTGGATCGCTTATGGAAAGGATACACAGAAAGTTTCACGTATTAGTGCGATTATGTGCTCCACTTGACTACTCTTTCACTTTCTGGATCACTTACAAAAAGGATGCACATAAAGTTTCCAAGTTGTCTGTGGTTGTGTGGTAACACTGATTCTTTCCCACTCTCTGGTTCGCTTACGAAAAGGATGCACAGAGAGTTTTTAAGAATAGTTCACACGACCGACTGATTTTTTCTACACCTCTCTGGATCACTTACGAAAAGAATGCACAGAGATTTTCAGATAGTCAGTGGTTTTCCTTCCGATTTCTCTTGCACCTCTTTGGATCGCTTACGAAAAGGATACACAAAGATTTTCAGATAGTCGGTTGGTTCTTCTTCCTGCCACGCGGGTCTTGTGGCCTCGATTCCTCCGGTTGCAGATGGAATACAAGGTGGTTTCACTGGTCGATGCACCAATTTGGTGGGAACCAAGTGTCGTAGGCGATAGTGGTGTCGATGATAATTTATCCACAGACGAACCCGGTTTTGGACCGGGGAGAGCAACCTATAATACAATTGGGGGCTCCTTATATAGGTAGTAAGGCGGAGCTGACCCGTGCACAATCGGAATGTCCAGGAAATATATGCAAGAAAGAGGATGCCGCGGCTTGGCGCGGCCCCTGGAAGATGGGGGGTGGGCGTTAGGTACCCAGCCAAGGTGCGGGGTTAGGTACCCAGCCATTAGTGGTAAACACTAAGCCACGCCCCTTGGTTGCTCCAACAGCGGGTACCTAACGATACACCAAATCCTAGCTGCTAGAACAGCTCACATAGCTCGCTAAAGCGCTGGCGCTCGCGACCCACAGGAAATTGATAGTTCGAGAAAATCAAAAAAAACGCGAGTGAGGCGCAATGCTGAAAATTGGAACAGGGTATTTTTATGAGCACTTCACAAAGTTTTGCAAAAAAAATCTTGATGATCTGTTTGATGATTTGAGCCGAAAATGTTAGCGGGAAATATCATAAAAGTAAACTTTGTAGAGTACCAATAAATCAAATCATGATTTTACTGAAGCAAAGCGCAATTTCGGATGCGCTTCTGGCAAATAAGTTGCACGGGTATTCCTTTGTTTCAAAAAAACATTTTTAACAATGAGAATTGGAACCGATTGCAGGAAGAGCTTCAAAGAGATTTTGTCATCAGAAAGACGTCAGCAAAGGCTGGTCGCATTTGCTTCTGGAAGTGCCCGGGGAGCTCCAGACTTTCTCGCGCCTCTAACCATTCTTCGCACTTTTGTTTGCTTCACCAGCATAAGAATCAGAGGAAAATTTTCTTGAAGAATCTTTCACTTTAGGCCAGAAAATTCTGCAGTTTTCAGCCTCAGCTATAATCGGTTTCAGCCTACAGAACATCGGGTTTAGGGCAGTTTACTTCAGAATTTGTGGAGTAGAAGGACTAAGACTGTCGCAAAATAATGAACGTGGCTATCAGTCTTTCACATACTTTCAATCGGAATTATTGGGACGAAATATTAGGCTGGAAACTAAGTTTTGCAACTGGTCTCATAACTTCCCTCTCACTCAACGTGGCACACTCAAATTTTGCCGCTGCGTTGGTTATTATGTAAGGTACAAGCGCAGCTGCTGTCCTACCAAATTCTGACGTCGCAGTGACAATTACGGTAGGTGCATGGTATGAAGGGGAAAAATTCAAAGTTTGACGGATTTGGCTGAAACTTGGTATAGGGGTGTTATCCGACATGCTGATCACGAAAATGATAGTAAAATTGCGTGATAAGGGCTTTTTTGTAAGATTACTCTACGTGTACGATATGAGGTCCCACCCTAAACAAGAAAAAAGGCGTTGATTCAACAAATGAATGTGATATTCGCATTTGGCAGGTCAAATAACCTTACTATGTAAAGTCTCGGCGGAATTTGAGCTTTGGACTCTTTAGTCATTGGCGGTCGTGCCCAGCAGCTCTTGCGTACATCTACTCGTTCGATTTTATGAGGACGCCAAATCTCGACATGCCCCTAAATTTTGTTTCTTTCTTACTAGGCTAAAGTAGTCAATCTCCAGCAATAATTTGTAGACGAATCTGGATTACTGCGCATGATCTAGGCTGTCAAAGGCTTCATTTTAGCTTGAAACCCCAAAAATTCTCAAATTTCACTGGTTTTCGAAAAACGCCTGAAACTTTTCTATTTCGTGTTCAAAATCTAGACAATTTGTGCTCACTTGTAGCTCACATTGCCTTCTACAAAATGCCAAAGTTTGAGTGCGCCATATCCAAAGAGAGTGAAGTTATGAAACCAGTTGCAAAACTTAGTTTCCAGCCTAATAGATTTACAAGAGCATGTGCAACATTCCGGCTTGAAAACTTGATGCACAAAGTTATACTTTCACATCTACTCAATCAATTTTTATACCGTCCTTGATGTTGAATCAGCCTAGTTTTATGAACCTTTTTGAAACGTACTATCTCTTTGGCTATTGAACTTAAACCCTAAAAGTCTACGAATAACAAGGCATAGGTCATATCAAGATTAGAGGTGCGAAGAAGTAATTAGAAGCGCGAGGAACTCCGAAACTCCTCAGGTACTTCCATAAGCAGAAGTCGCTGGCCTTTGCTGCCTCCTGCCCGACCGCCTCATCAGAAATCGGAATTTTATGGAGGACTATGTCATCCATTAATATGGGAAGGGCTCTGTTCCAATCAATGAGAATTTTACATTACAGTTACAGAGCTAGCCAATTTCGGATGAGTGTGTGCTATAGGAAACAGGAAAAAGCAGCAACTCTACTGAGAGCTACTGACAAAACTTCCGCTTTTTAGTGAGTCACAAAAAATTTATAGCTTTGGTTGGATAAACTGAGCATATTTTGGCTGCTAGAAAAGACAATGAATATGAAACAATTGCAATATGAAGGTCCTTCAAAGAAGCACTGCAAAGAGCATAGGTACAATAAAATACAGTAGCTCAGTGGAATTTTCATACGGGATATGAAATCTTCCAAAATGAAGAAAAATGTATGCTTATCAATGTAATCTTATATATAAAGCTGAATGTCTGTTTGTATGTCTGTATGTATGTACGTATGTTCCGAATAGAAAATTCCATTTCTGAACCGATTGGGACCAAACTTGGCACACATACACTTCGGGCCCCGGCGGGTGTCATAGGCTCTACTTAGTGGACTGTGACACCCGCTGGGGCCCGAAGTGTATGTGTGCCAAGTTTGGTTCGGATCGGTTAAGAAATGGAATTTTCTATTCGGAACATACGGCGGAGCCGGGTATGCCAGCTAGTGTCCCATAAATCTGTTGGCCTTAACTATGACCGAAGTAATAGCCTTAATAATCTACGATAACGTAGCACAATCCCTGTGGCAATATTAACGCAAGTACTACGACCCTTGTCTTTACGCCTCAAAACGAGCCTGACGACAATATGTGAAGGGGATATTTCGTGCAACTTATTTGCCAGAAGCGCATCCGAAAGTGCGCTTTGCTTCATCAAAATTAGTAAATTTTGATTTATTGCTATCCTACAAAGTTTATTTTTATGATATTCCCGCTAACATTACCAGTTCAGATCATCACGTATTTTTTTTTGCAAAATCATGTGAAGTGCTCATAAAAATTTTACTGTGTTTTTCATTTTCAGCACCGACTTTCTGTGGTTTTGAAATAGATTTGAAAAAAGAAGCATTAGAAAAAGCGTTGTTAACTTAGGCTTTTATTCGCGCAATTTTTTTTTGATTTTCTCGAACTATCATTTTTCTGTGAGTCGCGAGCGCCAGCGCTTTAGCGAGCTAGGTGAGCTGTTCTAGCAGCTAGGATTTGGTGTATCGTTAGGTACCCGCAGTTAAAGCAACTGAGGGGCGTGGCTTAGTGTATACCACTTATGGCTGGGTACCTAACGCCCGCACCTCGGCTGGGTACCTAACGCCACGCACCCCTGGAAGATAGGTGTCACTCATTGGTGAGTGATTCGGCACTTAAATATAAGCGGTTGGGGAATATAGCCTATGGGGAAAACCCGTAAGCTATTAGGATTATAGAATTGTTGAGATTGATGATAGATAAATCATCAACAGTGACAATCGTGTATTTTTGGCCTACAAATTTCTGTTTTTCACCTCCCAGTCCTGGAAAAAATACGGCAAGAGTGCCTGAAAATATCAGATGAAGTATATGTGTGAACAAGTAAATTCCTAGAATTTTTTGAGCATAGTTCTAATTTTATTTGCTTTTTGAGCTATTGAAAGTTTTTAGAGCTCGCCTTTAAACAACGTGGAACACAATCTGTGCGAATCTTTAGGCGCCACTCTGAAATTTAGTTCGGAGAACGTCTATCTTTGCAAAAGCTGCATAGAATTCCTGATCCGAAGAAGATTGTTTAAAGAGTACCATTCGAAAAATCCCGACATTTCCGCAGTTTAACTATGTAAATTATTGACTGATAAAGAGAGATTACTTTTGAGTTTCATGTTTATTTGCTAAATTCGATAACAAGCTTTATACCCAATTTGAAAAATAAATCCATGAAATAAATCCTACAAAGCTTTAATTGGAGGAAAAGGAAGCCTTGGAAGTTTCAGAGGATGACGAGCAAAAGCATACACACAGATATTTTCCACCTCCCATATATCACTATACATGGAGGCGAACTATATCTGTATATATGTACTATACTAAACAAGCATTCCCAGCGTTAGAGAAAGAGCAGAGCATGAAGCAAGCTGGAAACAAGTGTTGATCGGAAGCTATTTATAAAGAATTGTTCTGCATCAGCGCTTTGTATGTACTTCATAAAGCGATCACTTCGAAGAAACTTCATTTCTGCAGCAGGCCAAAACTAAAGCGACTTTTGCGACTTAAGCAAGCAAAAAGCTTTGCTGAAATTTTATAGCGTTCAAGTTTTGCACGTGTTTATAAGGCTTGCCATATGCTCACAATCAGATAGGTGTGAAAGGTATGATTATCGTTAGTTCTCATTTGCACAGTCCCAGATCGCTGTAGCATTTCCCTGGACACTTCGAACATGGCGTTCCAGGGATGTAAAGCTTTTGCTCATCGATATTTCCCCTGAATCTCTTGATATACAACTGCACTGAAAAGTTACAAAACATACTTTGGAGAGTAGCGACAGATAACCACATAATCTGAAGAACACTTTACTACTGAGCAACCCAGTTTTGATGTTGCGGCCCATCCCATCTGAAAAATTCGTTATAAAATAGCGAACTTAAGTTAGTCAAGAGGTCTTGCATACGATATGCAAAGGTTCCTGACCTGCGTAAACGTTTCTATAGGTTGACCAATGTATTTATCTCGAAAAGTCACTTCCTTCACTCCAGGACCGGGGTGGGAACGGACAACCTTCCACCAGTTGGTGACAGCCTCAAAAGCAAACCATGCTTGTTCATACTTGCAAGAAAGGTACAGATTTTACGCTTTTTAGGGCATCTCGAGGCGTCGGAGCACTCGAAACAGGAACACGATGATAGTGTTCCCCTACATCAACCCTGTTGATATGTGAAACATCCTTTGGGCAAGTACCAGCATAAGCAATAGCATCGGCTTCTAAGTCGCAATCCAGTTCCTAAATGGATGCGCCTCTTCCTGTCAAGCAGATTAACTCACCAATTTCATCATGTTTGCAGCTTTTGGAAAAAGATTTCCATTGTTTTTAGCGACTTCCCCGTTCGCAAGGAGTTTTCTGAACCATACTAGACTTGAGAAAAAGAAGGCAGTAAAACAGTATTTGGCTACAGTCACCTGCGGTAGTTGTGCATGTCCATATAATTCATTCTAAGTTCATCGGTCATTTCTGCATTCTTTGGGCATTTTGTGTTAGCACCTATATAATACCTATATTGTTTTGTTATTCATAGGGCTGCTATCAAAAACGGCAATGAGGAATGAAATGCTGGCCAGATGATCTTTGCCTTCGGCTGGGTATGTGGTATGAAAGCATTGTTCGACCTCACTTACATGTATTCATGGGTGTATGTCGAAAGTCGCGATTTTTGTTGCAGCAAATACATACTTAATGTTTTATAACGATCTATTTTACAATTCAGATACATATTGGATACAACATCGCTCGTATTTTGTGAAAAGAATTGGCGGCGGCCGCCGAAGTCAGGCAATGAGCACCGAAGTTAGGCAGCCGCCGCCGGCCGCCGCTGAAGACAGTTCCGCATGCATCACCATTATCTCGGTTCAGAGTGGACAAATTTGAACCTAAGGGCACCATTCGACACAGCGCGGCGAGGCACATCTTCTGATACATAGGGGCGTCACTGTTAGCATACGGTAGGTATACGCTTTTCATGAATCCCCCTGGATTTTTGTTTAGATGGATTACTTAGTGTGCTGATAACATATACGTTAGTTGCTGCTGGCGGCATTTGTACGGGTGCTGCAGAAACACGGCAAAAACTCGCTTTACACAGATATGGTCAAAAACTTGCCTGAAGTGGCTACTTGATGCAATGATTACAAAAATTATGCGCAAGTCATTTGTAACTCAATATGTAAGCCTGCACGCTGGTCGCCGCAAGCAACGACACTTTACTGGTGACTTGCCAGTAAGGCCTCTTGCAGCGGAACAAACAGTGGAGATATGCTATCTAACAAATGAAATCAAAAGAGGCTAAAAAAACAGGGAGTAACTCCAAGAATGATAGTTTTTGTTCTTGAATGGAGCGAAGTAGCACGCTTGATGTGCATTACGCGTATTGAGTTACAAAGACCCTATGGTACATTCATTTGCACTAATGGCACAGTGCAGAGATACTATAGGAAATGAAGTGATGTCAATTTACTCGGGTTTGTTTCCAACGCTGCTTTCATGCTCGCTCAAAGAAGAGTAGTTGATTTTTTCACGATGTCATCCTGTAAAAGGTCAATTAGTTTTGATCCATAGCACATGTGGAATAGCTGTACATAGTAAGCATATTTTTTGTGGGCGTGTTTTCGCGAGGGTATAGTCGTCCTCACCCCACTAGCCGGTCGGTGGTCGAATCTGAATTCGAGCTGGAGCAAGCTGACCGCGGCAGAGCGCGGCAGACGCAGCCCCTCAGCCAACCGCTTGCACAAGCTTTTTTCTCATTTTTTTCGTGTTTCTTTGCTATTTCTCGTATTGCGGCAATGTTCTTAATCAGACTTTCAGATTCCGTACCGCTAACTCTTTGAAACAAGCATTTTTTGAGAGAATTTCAGGGGGGGGGGGGGCGGAAGTTTCTCACCCGAGCCATATTCTCGCACCTAAGTGATGTACCTGCCAGGCACATCTGGGCTCGCTATAATTACGAGTTCCTCAGAAGATTAAGACATCGCAAGCCCCGCTCCTTATTCAGTGTTGCACCAGATGAAACCGGAATTTCGAAGAAACTTTCGAAATCGAAGTTCAGAAGTGAATGTGCTCCAATCAAGACCAAATTTCGGATTCAGGGGTTTTCGAGGCTGCTCTTTTCAGTACTGATAATTGTTTCTTGTAAAGTCAAGGTTCAGTGCCGATAATGCCCAACAGAGATCAAAATTCGGATTTGTACGAAATTTAGTTCTGAATACCAGAATATGGTTGAATTAAATTAGATTGAAGCAAACTTTGAACTGGCACGTGTGTGAAAATTATTCTTATCTGGAATAAGTTAAATTCAAAAGCCATTTTGAGAACCCTTAAATCTGAACTTTGGCTTTGATTTGGAAAAGCAAATTTCGAAAATCTATGAATCAGAATTCTGATCTTGGTAAAGCGTTAGCGGTTTGAACGTTGGCTTTGCAAGAACAAATATCACTGATGAAAAGAGCAACTTCGAAAACCCCTGAATCCGAAATTTGGTCTTGATTGGAGCAAATTCACTTCTGAACTTCGATTTCGAAAGTTTCTTCGAAATTCCGGTTTCATCATCTGGTGCAACACTTGATAAGGGGCGGAGCTTGCGATGTCTTGGTCTCCTGAAGAGCTCGTAATTGTAGCGAGCCCAGATGTGCCTGGCAGGTACATCACTTAGGTGCGAAAATATGGCTCGGGTGAGAAACTTCCCGCACCCAATTTCAGCCTTACCGCGAAAGAATAGCCTAAGTACATACTGTTAGATAGCATATCTCCACTGTTCGCTCCGCTGCAAGAGGTCTTACAGGCGAGTCACCAGTAAGGTCGTTGCTTGCTGCGAGCAGCTTGTAGGCTCACATATTGAGTTACAAATGACTGGCGCATAATTTTTGTAATCAATGCATCAGATAGCCACTCCAGACAAGTTTTTGAACATATCTGCGCAAAGCGAGTTCCTGCCGTATTCCTGCCGTACCCATACAAAGTGCCGCCAGTAGCAAGCTAATGTATATGTTATCAGCAACTGAGTAATCCATTTGAACAAAATCTAGGGGGATTCGTGAAAAGCGACTACTTACCGTATACCTTCCATATGTTAACAGTGATGCCCCTATCAGAAGATGCGCCTCCTGTGTCGAATGGTGCCCTTGAATTCAAATTCGTCCACTCTGAACCGAGATATGGTGGTGCATGCGAAACTGCCTTCAGCGGCAGCCGGCGACAGCTGCCTAACTTCGGTGGTCACCGTCTAACTTCGGCGGCCGCCGCCATTTTTTTTCACAAATTAGGTACTGTAGATGCATGGTTGTTCAGCTTTATTGCTTCGAATTCGATTCAAAATGAAAATGTTGAGGGTCAAAAGAAGATGAAGTCACTGTCATTTCCAATTCATTTACTGCATAGAATGACCCTATGAAATTGACTACGGAGCAAAACAAAGAAAAGTTAACAAACAAAGAAAACAGGAACACGACAGAGTGCAGACTTCTGTGAAACCCGTGTTATAAACATCATTATTCAGGCTGTAGATGATGCCTTGAAATTGTGTGTTGTCCAAAAAAAGTCTTGTCCGAAATTTGTCTTAATAGTGGATAATCTTGCAGGAAATAAGCGTTTTTTGATGGGCTTATTCGTCTCATTTTTAGCACGGCATGTGAAAAAATATTTGCGAACCTTGTGTCTTGATTTAGTAAACAATTTCCTACTTCCTCCTGCGGTGCTAGATCTAGTAAGAAAAAACGCCCGGAATCCAAGACGAAGTAATCAGATGCAATATTATGTGCTATGATAAGGTCAAACCTATGCATTTTATAGGCGAAAGATGGGAGCCTAATTTAATGTTTCTAGTTACTATTTGGTATAAGACCATATCTAACCCAATTCTTCAATGAAAAGTTTGCGCGTGAAGCTGTTCGGTTTTACGTGCTGTACTTGTAAATAGCAAATACGTAATTATTCTGGTCAATTGCAGAAGCCATCAAACTCAGCAAGTGTAACTTCAAATAGATAGTAAGCCAAGCACTTTTCCTGGTACTTTTCAAAAGTCGCGAACCACCAAACTGGACTCTGAGTTGGTGGCAGCCAGAAAATCGCACTTCTTGTCCATCTCCATACTTATGTGAGGATATTCGACAAAGTATAGCTCGTCAACAGCATTGAATCCGTTAGCCATCGAGAGAACATCACTCTTGATGTATAAAGGAAAATCTTCACTTTTTATCGCAATCGACTGCGCTGAGTTCATTCCGTGTGAGCTGCACGCACAATCATAAGGCTGGGAGAGAGCGTGCATCATTTACTATTGCAACAGCGTGAACAAAAAAAAGCGTTCGGATACCAACTCTTATAGCAGAGGAAGATTTACAAAATGGTATTTGAAAAAGAGGACAAAAAAGTCCCACATGAAGTAAGCATGCGAAATCTAAAACATTCCAAATGCCCGAAAAATCGTATCTCCGCCCAAGAAAATTAGAAGGGCCTTGCTCCTCCATTGGCAGCTGTGTTCTTCCTTGCCTAGAAGTTAAGGAAACAAAATCTGGTGCTTTTGCACAGACAAACAGTTCTGTTCCCACTCAAGTTAAATTTCACTACCCCAGGGTCAACCGTGTGATGCGAGTCGCAATGGGGAGTCGTAAAGAGGGCACCTGCTGTGGGGGGGGGGTCTATGTCAAGAGGCGCGGTTTTTATTACCAGATGGACACCGAATAGCGCATAATAAGTGTTTTACAACATTGAAAAAATATCTCAAATTTGGAAGGAGATATGTTAGATAGTTGCATGGGTTGTTTAATCTCAATACCTTGGAGTCAATTAAAAACATCACTTTTGAAGGTCAAAAACTCTTGAAAATGCAGCCAAGAACAAATTGGAATATTTTGTTCCGTTTCTTAGCAAAAGCCACCAAACTTGGTGATTGGTAACCTCAGACAGAGAGTAAGCTACTGCATTTTATCTGGTACTTTTTGAACACACGCATAGCACTAAACCGAAGCTTTGGGTTGGTGATAGCCGGAGAAATCGCGCCTCTTGATGTGGGGGGGGGGGGGTGGAATCGTAAGAGAGGGTATCCTGGATAAATAAAGTGTCGAAAGTAGATAAGACCAGATTTTGCACAAATATATCGGAGTATGTCCAAAGTACAAGTGAATATGGCCCATGAGAAACATCACAAGAAGATTTAAAAATTATCGATGGCTATCGTTGGTAGAAATAAGCGCTTTTGTGGAAAGTGTGAGACTTCAGTGATTCTTCGGTACAGGATTTCTAGGCCATTTGGTACATTCAACATTTTTGTCACACACATTTCTTGTGTTTGAGTTTCTGAAAGTGTTTGCATTTTCGGTCATACTACTGGTCAGTCGAATCAGCATTTTTGTGCCGGCGAAAAAGGTGTCGCAGACGGAGATCGAACTTGCTGGCCACAAGTATGACCGAAAACCTAAAAAATTCATAAGTTCAAACATTATTGACGGCATGTGTGTGCGACAAAGATGTTGAATATACCAATTGACCCAGATGTCCTGCTTTCGAAGCATCACTGAAGTCTCACACACTCGACAAAAGCGCTTATTCCTACCAACGATAACTCGATAAATTTTATATCTTTTTGGGTGTTTTTCACGGCCCATGCAATTTACCTGTACTTTGGAGATGCTCTGCTACATTTGTGCAAAATTTGGTCTTATTTTATAACCTGTGGATTTTCTTGACATTTTCTGTATGACAACAAAAAATGAAAAGAGGGGTCGTATCTGGGTCGCATCCAAATTTTTTCGAGCTCACCGCTCCTGAGTGGCTGCAACTTCTATCTCCAGCCGTCTGGATATTACACAACCTGCTTATTGCAGCCTCAGCCTTTTCTTGGCTTTAAGGCGTTTTTGAAGTACCGAGCTCAAGCACGTTTTTAAAATCATTTTGGAAGGTGCTAAAGCGGTCTCGTTTGCGGGAAAATTTATGCAAAAAGTGGAAAATACATCTTTCAGTTGCATAAATTTTTTTACGCTTTATCAATAGCATCTTTTCTTTCTGCAAATGGTGTCGCGGATCGAACCCAGGACTATCACTATACTGTAAAGCGTTTTTTTCTAGAACCATAATGAATGCTGCCTTTCAGTACAGTCATTCAAAATGAGTGAGTCGTGCCAGGCACTTGGAAATCGCAGAATTTCTTACCTCTGGCTAAAAGATAAATTATTACAAGACAATCAGTCATATCTACTGAAATCAATTGCTCCGTATTTCTGAATTCTTCCTACTCATTATTTTATTCCATTTTCTGTTTATATTAATTCAACGTCTAGACAAGTTACATTAAGTGTTAACATCAGACTAAAATTGATGTTTTCCTTCATCGGTTGAAATCCTTTCCATCCATCCTTTCGCTACCACAATACAGCGCAGCCAAGTCTTCAAAATTTTCCTCTTATGATTTTTGGGTGTGGTCTATGGGCTCTTTGGTGATCTGACATTCGTTGTATGTAGGTTACCGCAAAAGCTTGGAAATTAGGGGGGGGGGGGTTCGCACGGATGGGTACCTTCAAGGAGGGGTAGGGGGGCGTAAAAGAGGGCCTCGGGTCGCATCAACACGCTTGACTCTGCTACCAACCATTGCACGCACAACCATAATTTAGTTTTCTATAAAGTACTGGAGAAATAACGAAATTAGCCTAAGAATTGGTACAAGATTCTTGCATAAGGCTGAAAGTCTAGGCTTGTGCTCGCGATGGTTAGTGATATACCAGGTGTCATAATTCCGTAGACTTTTTATTTTTGTAACCATTTCTCGATGAAGCGGTTGTTTTATGTCAAAGTATCTGTACCGTCGAAAGAGCCAATTCTGCTGTACAAGAACCGTTGTTCGTTTTCGGAGCAAACCTAATTCCCTTTGATTTATAACCTCTCAAAGTAAAGTTTTTTTAAAAGCCAAAAATTGGCGATTTCAGCAACTGCGCTTTTCGCATTTGGTCCGTATCCCGCAGAATGATGTTGTCATATGTAGGCGGATTGGATAATAGCAAGCAAGACTAGTATACTGACAAATTTGCAGCACCAATATGCTTAGAACCGCTTGAACAAGGTCCCAATAGTTGTTGTCTTTGACTGCTGCCGCTTGAGTTTTGCGCGTTGTTTAACGACAGTATGTGTCGGTCCTCCTATCGGGCCTTGACAAATAAATGGGTTCATCGAAGTGGTGTAGAAGTATGAGTACAAGCTCTGGCCAACTTTTTACACTTTCTCAAAGTTTTTTTTGGAGTGGAAACTTCTTTGATTTGTACCAAACGCAAAACATCTACACAAATGGTAAAAGTGCGCTTAATCCTTTTTTATAGCGTCTCTTTATGTAAGGAGACTACTTTTATATGCACCGTACTCCCATATGCAGTCGTTTTTCATCACTTATAACAACTTCAGATGAAAAAATCCCAGTGACTCCGTATATGGATCGAAAGTTGCAGGTGCGGAAATCGCCAATTTTTGCCTCTCAAAAAATTTTGCTTCAGAAAGTCGTCAAGGGAGAGGAATTAGGTTTGCTCCGAAAACGAACAACATTTGTTGTAGAGCAGAATTTTCTCTTTTTAATGACACAGGTACTTTTCCATAAACCAATCGCTTCATCTTAAAACGGCGACAAAAAATAAAATGTACGTTATGAAACGAACTAATAGATTCACTTGGATGGGAACAGTCAGCATTGCTTCGGCAAACTCATAAAAAATCGTTGTTTCATTAGCCCGGATAAAACACAACAGGTAAGCATATGAATATGTGATATGGATAAATGTATGAGCAAGTTGGGGGTCGTTTCTTGGTGGGGATACGTCTTTCCCATTTTTCGGACTTCTGGAACTTTTTAAATTTTGGCTCCAAACATCGCGTGGATCTAATATGGTGTGATTGTCTGAATGCCATCTTGTAAATTGCTTTTTTATCAGAAAAGCTTCACTCTTTTAGCTGTTTCTGCCTCGATAGCACACGATAACACAAAATGTGACATAGCTTTGTATTCAAACTACAATACCGCTGTAATTTGTGAAAAAAGTTGGCGTCGGCCGCCGCCAATTTTGTCCACAAATTACGAGCGGTTTCGTATGTCACCAACTTTGTTTAGTGATTGCATGGATCTATGCGGTGCACCCTTCCTGCCTCTGCGCCGCTATTGAGGAACCTTCACTTAATCTGCATGATATTACCTGTGGGGAAGTCGGGATTTGCCGTGGCGTCCCTTGCACATAACTGGGTAGTCGAGTCGCAGACGGTTCCCGCAGAGCAGCTTTCGCACTTGCCACTACCTTTTTCGTAGAGGGTATCACCGTCTTTCGGCGTTCTGAAAGATGAAATCCGTAGTAGGCTTCCGCATACAGCTGAGTCACTTATCACACTAATTCGATTGCCCACTATGATAGTTAAAACGACCGCAAAATTTCGTCGAACGAACGAACATCGAATAATCGGCTTTTGAAAAATATTCGAAAGAACGAATATTATTCGAGTTGTGATTTTCAGTTTATTCGAATTCGAATATCGTTATGATAATATACGAATAATATTACATTTCAAAATTCTAACGAACGAATATTTGAATAAATGGATTTGACCGAAAATTCGACTATTCGAATAGTCGAACAATTACACATGGTCGAATATTCGAAATCGAATAATTCGAATAATCGAGTGGAACATTGCTGGTTTTTACTTTGTTGCGTTTTCTGCCAAAAAAATTAATCGCTATAGATTTGTAGCTGATAATTATATGCGTAGAAGTGGTAAGGATGATTGGGTTATTCGCTTGTCAGGGCCTACCTAAGAAACAGAAGAATTTTACCCATACATGTCCAAAGCTACAGATTCAACATGGAAAACCTTTTGGAGTAGGTGGTTGATTCTAATTTATTCGTGATGGACAACATTACATGAGTTCTAAAAAGGGAAGGATACTTGGTCGAAGTGGTTTTTTATATGAAATAGACACTATTCCATAAAGCATTGAATGCCGATTCCAAATCTGTTTTCTGTACCCGCAAAGCTCTTTTGGGAGCAGAGATGGAACTTGTAGTATATGTAAATTTAAGGGCTTGGCTAGGGTAGAAACAGTGAGGTCTTTCTGGCGCTTGAAAGGAGTAATGAGCATGAGTTATAAATCTTATATATAAAGCTGAATGTCTGTTTGTCTGTATGTATGTCTGTCTGTCTGTACGTATGTTCCGAATAGAAAATTCCATTTCTAAACCGATCGGGACCAAACTTGGCACACATACACTTCGGGCCCCGGCGGGTGTCACAGTCCACTTTTCGTTGTCGATCGATGACGAAAAGTAGCCTATGACACCCGCCGGGGCCCGAAGTGTATGTGTGCCAAGTTTGGTCCGGATCGGTTAAGAAATGGAATTTTCTTTTCGGAACATACGGCGGAGGCGGGTAAGCCAGCTAGTATAGTATAAAAATATCGATTGCATAAAGCGTCCTGGCAGTAATCGTGACCCAATTGGAGCTCACTACAGTTCTGGATGATTTTAATGTAGGCGCAAGTTTAGATTTTTACTTCAAAAAATCCCCATAACCCTCCCAGAAGCGCTTTGCAGATATAGAAAGTAGAATCGAAATTAGCATATAGTGTGGACCCCGGCCAGGTTCTCATATGTACCTCCGCGCCGCAAACGCAACGCGCGTCGGGCTGCCTTCTAACCGCCCTCGTGTTTTCGTTTCCTTTCAAATTTCTAAGCTTCTTTCTTCTTCTTTCTCCGTTCTTCGTGCTTGTACTGTGTATTTCAGGCAGGAAATGGCAGATAATCGCTGCAACATGCCCTATTATCTGTTATCCAGCATGTTTGAGGGAGCTGAACCAGGTAAGACTCGGTCTGCCGATTGCTGCAGCCAACTTCTCTCTTGAATTTTCCTTCTAGGTTAGCCCAAGTCCTCCCCAATGACTCGCCGAGGTCTTGCAATCAAGTGAGATAAGCGAAAAGAACTCCTTATATGACCCCATCTGGATTCAAAATGTTTGATTACGTGTGGCTGGTTGGTGAAACACGGAGTGTCCTTCATAGGAATAGGAATTCGAGACCGTACTCGCATACATTGTCTGAACAAGCACCTCTTGTTTTTTGTCTCCATATTTCAAATAATTGTAGAAGAAAAGATCACAAATGTGACGGTACAGATACACGATAAATTTGCTAAACACGAGTTCAAGTTGTTTAGACAACGTATGCGGCCCGGCGAGTCCTCGGGCAGGACTTGGGCTAACCTAGAAGGAACATTCAAGACAAGGGTCCCGCTGCAGCAACCGGCAGACCGAGTCTTGCCTGGTTTAGCTCCTCAGACATGTTGGATAACAGGGAAGACGGCGTGTTGCAGCGGTTATCTGCCATTTCTTGCCTGAAATACAGAGTAGAAGCACAAAGAACGGAGAAGAAAGAAGAAAAAAGTTTAGAAATTCGAAAGGACACGAAAACATGAGGGCGCCTAGAAGGCAGCCCGACGCGCGTTGCGTGCGCGGCGCGGAGGTACATATGAGAACCTGGCCGGGGTCCACACTATACCATGTTCTATAAGAGGGTGAGGGAACTTAGGAACCTGAGCCTAATTAGCCCGACTCGGGAAGTGACTGCAGGATACAGTTATGCTCGCTGTCTCCGATTGCTCCCTAGGACATGGCGACAATCTAAGCCCCGCCCTCGAAAGCCTGTTTGAAACCTAGCCAGGGAATGCTGAAGATCTCAATTGAATTTCGGGGCTGGCTCTGAGCCAAAAACCTTCAAAGTGATCGTACGAAGGGGAAATTAGGCTCACACGAAAGAGAAAAACCGTGCCATCATCATAAAGTATCTAATGATTGAAACTGATTGAGCACAACATTTTTTTGGTCCAAAACTTTTTGTAAGTGTTGAATCACTGAGAAATTATTCAACAAACCGTCAAGTTTTTCAAAAAAAATTTATTTGAGTGCTAAATCCGGGCAAAAGACTGGAATATCATTCGAAACATGACAGCTCAAAAACTTCTCGAGATTGATAGTTATTTAAGTCTGAAATTAGGCGAAAGACTAGAAAACAGTCACGAAACGACAGTTTATAAAATTATCAAAAATAAAAGAGAGTTTGCGGAAGTTTGGGCAAAAAACTAGAAAATCAAAAAATGACAGTTCAAAAAGTTCACTAATGATATTGCTGAGTCTGGAACGAGAGACAATTCTGATGTGCGAAGAACATCCTGCTAATATGCAGTAAGCAATGACCTCGAACTACAGCAAGGGAAGGTGCAATAACAGTTTGAGGCGAAATTTTCCTGATAATTAGTAGCGTAAAGGATGAAAACCATTTATCGTCACTGCCGATAAGTTCTTAAACTGTCGTTTTTTGAATGATGTTTTAGTCTTTCGAACAAACTTCCGCACACAAACAAACTTTTATTTTTGAGAATTTTATAAACTGTCGTTTCGTGACTGTCAGCACTTAAATAACTATTAATCTTGAGAATTTTCTGAACGTTATTTCTCGAATGATATTCTAGTCTTTTACCCGGATTTAGCACTCAAATAAATTTTTTTTGAAAAACTTGACGGTTTGTTACATAATTTCTCAGTACACTTATATAAAATTTTGAACCAAACGAATGTTGTGTTCAATAAGTTTCACAGTAGATACTTCATGATGATGGCACGGTTTTTCTCTTTCGTTTGTGCCTAATTTCCCCTTCGTACGATAACTTTGAAGGTTTTTGGCTTAGAGCCAGCCCTGAAATTCAATTGAGATTTTCAGCATTCCTTGATTAGGTTCCAAACAGGCTCTCAGAGGGGCGGGGCTTAGATTGTCGCCATGTCTTAGAGAGCAGTCGGAGGCAGCGAGCATGACTGTATCCTGCAGGCACTTCTCGAGTCGGGCTAATTGGGCTCGGGTTCCTAAGTTCCGTTCCCCTCTATAAGATGGTATAAATTTCATTCGGAAACGCCACTTCGACCAACTATTCTTCCCTTGTGAGACTAGTACTGGGAGAGCACGAGAAAGCCTAAGTAATAGAATCAGAGCCTCTGCAGCAGAGGTGACGCACTGTTGTCTGAATAATACTTTTGTGCGCCATTTACATTGACAAAAGGAAAGGTCATGGAAATATCTGTATATTCGCTGCTAATTTAATACTTGTCAAAAATTATCAATCGCTAAATTTCAGGGTCGATTGTAGGATCAAATTCTCACAAAGCTGTTTTGGCTGTATTTTTAAGGCTTTTACTTTTGTTGTAAGGGATCCTCCAAATCTTTTACTCAGGTTCAAATAAATATTGTTCAACTTACACGCCTACTCAAGGTATTATTCCTCTTTGCGACAACATTCCTCTCTTTGAACTTTGCAACACTTTAACACTAGTTTTTTTACGCCTTTTGACTAAAAAGGCAGCTGATTTGAGTATGGTGACTGACATACACGTTGTCGCCAGAAGTGAAGCGGTCAGGTCATCGCGACGATAAGTAGTGGGTAGAGGACATTAGGTCGCCGATAGGCTCTATCCAAGCGGGCAGCTAATGTGGGGCATTAACTTTGAAGGCGCGTGGTATGGTTGCACATGCCCGCGTGGTACCAGCTCTTTCGGCGACCTAATGTCCTCTACCCATAAGTAGTGTTTGCAAGGGAAGGGTTGAAAAAATTCATTGGATTGATAGGCGTGTAACCAACTCCTCAAGGTTTTTTATCTGGTTAATTTCACATTAAAAAATAATTTCAAATTCCTTGCGTGGTTAGAAGGTTCTATAAATTTTTTACCGCTGGGAATCCGATTATGCACTTAGCAATTGGCGATTTCTTCGTATAGGTCAGACTCAGTTACAAACGTTTTTAGGGCTCCGCCCGACCCTATAAGAACAACTCTTCCTTTGAGTTCTACCCCCAGAAGACATCCAGCCTGCCTCCTGAGCCACCTGTGCCGAGCCCTGTTCCTGCCTACAACTTCTCTAACTTTTTTTGCCTGGCGATCATAAGCGACTTATTATCAAAAAATGCCTGTACTCAATGTCATAAAGTGTTACAAATTTCACTCAAGGCGAGCAAAATAAGTATGGCGCAGGTCTGCATCGTCAGGAAGTTTCATATTTCGAAGACACAGTTCTCTATGCATATCCTTCTCACTTTGAGGGGAAATGCCAGCATTGTACATTACAGCGCAAACCTTTGGCGTTGGGGTGCGCAACTTCACGCCCTTGTTTCGTACCACTAACCCAAGTGGGACAGACTATCACGAAGACGAAGATTACAAAGGATGGTCGAACTTCGTCCACCGATCCGAATAATCTCCTTACCATCGCAACGCCTTACGCTGATGTCATTCACCCTAATTACACGAGTACAAGACGTACTTCTTTTATTTTCTCAAGCAAACCGCTCAGCTGCACCGCTGTGCCTCTCGAAATGGTCGCCCATAATTATTTAAGGAAAGAAAGCAAATGCGTCTTGTACTCTGAATAAAAGTACTTGTCCATAGACTTACAGGTGTTGCTTTCCGCGTCATGTCAAGACCCATCAAAAACAATCCTAAGGAATGGTGGACGATTATTGTGGTGGGTAAGCGCGGAGCCTCTGAAGCAGAAGAACAAGGGCTCGATACCTTCTCTGTCCATACTGTTTTACAAGCTTAGAGGAGTTTTCTTCTTGCACGCAATGCTACTGCTTCACCACCGCGTATTCAAAATTTTTGTGGACCCATCATTCCAAAATTCCGGAAAAACCACCCGTTTGTAATGAGACACATATCGCTAGATGCGCCCTGAAACGCTGATTTCAATCTGCTTTCGCTATCGGCTAAGCACTTGTCTGACATTAGTTATGAATGTTTTTTCCATGAAAATTGGCACTGTCTTAATAAGAAGAATTATGAACATGTTTGAATTTAAACTTCTTGTTTCGCTCCTCGGGACTTTTAAAGAAAACGCAATTACTTTAGACCTGGATAACCTGTCTCAATGGCGTTTACCCCCAAAAGCTCGATATCAGTGGTTCTAACAACGCTTTACCGGGCAAAAATTCTGCGGATAAAACTCATAACTCAACTCAGACAGGTGATTAACAGGTAGTGAAAGCAAATTTGTAATCAGCGTCTCAAAGCTTCGGTGATATGTGTCTCAATACAAAGCCACGTTCACCAAGTATCCTTCCCGTATGAGAAGGGAGCGTGGTAGCTGCTCTAGATATGCGTATTCTTCTTTGTCTTTCTGTCTAATGAAGGTTTACATACCTTGATAACAGAGCTCAATGAATGTTTACATATCCTGTAAACTGAGCATGATGAGTGTCAGGTCACCGGTCTGTGCGTCCTCTTAAAGGGTCCGCAGGATGGGGGGCGCCCACTACTTGGTGGATTGCCGCGCTGCCGCGTTGCGGCGGATCGAGAGGTCGCGCGGCAACAACCACGTCAACTCCAGCGCGGACAACACGTCCATTTCCTGCTCCGCAGGGTCGACCTCTTGTTTTTGTAGTCGTCTTCTTCCCATGAACACTATGAGAATCGTAAATTCTTACGAGAATCCGGCATTGAAAATAAGAGAATTAAGTGTACTGTGCCCAGGTTGAAGTCTTCGATGACTGTGAGCTGGGGTTTATCGAAAAACTCACAATCTTCACATTCCATTTGTCCTGTCGAAAAGTAGCAGTGCCATGATGGATTCTATAGGACTCTTTTGAAATCAAAATGGACGTTTGAACCCAAGTTGATCCCTTGTCGATTTTGCAAAGGATCATAAAAAAAACAATGAAAATCTCAGTGTGTACGGCAAATTACTGGCATCCATGCTCTGGTATCGGGTATAAACCTTCAAAAAAATTACATTATCTATTCCAGGAGATTGACGCGTCTCATCTCTATGTAGGAAGAATATAACTTAGGTTGGCTTGCAGACGAAATATATATCACTAGACGCATCTTACGCTAAATCCAAATCTGATTTCCTTTTTCCTGAGCAATCCAAAAGAAAGTGTGCCCTATGTGGTATAAAATTAAAAAACACGTATGCGGATTTTTTAGTGGTTGTGTCAACATACTTGAAAAATCAATCACCCACTTTTATATGTTTCGGTACAACTTTCAGCTAATTTATACCATTTAAGAGTTGACAAATTTGGACCTTTGAATCTAAAATCGGGACTCATAATTTCTTTCGGATTGTTCCGCAAAAAAGGAAAGCAAATTTGTAGGCAGCGTTTCAAGATGCGCCCTGTGGTATGCACTTCGTCTTCAGTAGCCAACTTAACCCCTCCTCTCCCAAGCGAGGTGTACATGCATGCGTGCATTAAAGGCAGTGTCCGGACAAAATTGAAGTAGTGTTGACACAGTTTGGTAGAGGCTCTTCAACTAAGCCAAAACAGCGAGTCCGCTCCGACAATGTGAACTCTGCAATTCAGGTGGGTGGGCTAGGCGCCGCTCCCCTACATCTGTACGGACAAGCTTGAAGGTTAGCGCGCCACTTTCACGTCCATCTGCAAGGTATCCTGTCTGTGATACATGTTTTCGCGTTACACCGCAACTTATTAGCGTTGGAACTCATCCATGATTTTCAAAAATGGGTTCCGAAAAAGGGCTTTCGGAGATATTACGCTTTTTCAGTTCGGATTTACAATCAGAGACGTCGAACGGACCAGAAACGAAACCTGGTATTCGAAATTTTGCTCAGACGCTGCCTTCAATGCGAACATGTTAACGCAAAAGACCCATCTCCTCCTGGAGCATCGTGTAGCAAATTTGAACATTTTCTGACAGTGTTCTAAGGCAAGTGCGATGTTATGCAATTTATCTGAATTGGCCGCCTCGAGTTCTAGTCTTTCTAAAAAGGGTAGTGCACAGTCACCTTGTGTTGGTAATCCAGTAAACGGAACGTTCGCCCAAATCATTGCAGTAATAGGCCAATCCAATTTCAGTCACGTTTGCATCGAGAAACAGATCGATAAACCTGTAGTGAGCAACGGGTTAGTCTTCACTAATCAAAACAAAGGCGCTATTCCATTTAATGCAACCCAAAAATTGAAAGTCACTGATTTCGCTGAAAATTCGCCTACAGGGTTATTTGACCTGCTGATCACGAAAATATTCCATTTGCATGGTGGGGCCTTTTTGAGGGGTTACGGTAGGCATGCGATATGGAGTCAAAGTCTCAGAATTCGCTAGAAATTGCGGGGGGTTATTCGACATGCTGATCACAAATATCACACTTTTTTCGCACGAAAATGTCTCGCTGTATGGCTACCGTAGGTGTGCGGTAGGGTGCCAAAGTTAGATATGCATGGAATTTGGTCTGGAGGGGGATACGGCATGCTGGATATATGGATTTTGTATGGTAGAGCTGTTTTGTCGAGTTACGGTGGTGTACGATAGGTGAGGAAAATTCCAAATTTGCTCAAAACATTACTTACAAGGGAAGGATACTTGGTCGAGGTGGCTTTCAATATGAAATGTATACTATCTTATGGAGCATAAACGCTGATTTCGAATCTGCTTTTCGTATCTGCAAAGCGCATCGGGGAGGGAAGTTATGATAATTTTTTGAAGCAAATATTCGAACGCGCGGATACAATAAAATTTTTCAGAACCGCAGCCTATGAGTCAATGGGGCCATGATCACTATCGCTTTATGCAGTAATTACCTCTTAACTTATAAACTCATGTCAATCATTACTCCTTTGAAGCGCCATTGGATCTCAACACCTGTTTTCCCTTAGCCAAATCATTTAATTTTTACCACTAAAATTTCCAAGAACTCCCCCCCCCCCCAGAAGCGCTCTTCAGATAAGGAAAGCAGATTTGAAATCAGCGTTTTATGCTATTTAAGCTATTGTACATTTCATGCGGAAATCCCATTTCGACCAAGTATCCTTTCCTTTTTAGAGCGGTTTTCAAACATGCTGATCACGAATATCAGACTTGCTCGCTGCTTATTATGGAGTTATGATAATTTGCAGCGTTTGGGTAAGCATTCCAGCTTTTCAGATCAATTAAGATTCCAAAAATCCACGAAAAGCTTTATAAGCAAAATGATGGCGATTTATGATCAGCGCATCAGAAAACACCCATGCACAAACTTTCAGGCAAATCTGCGGCTTTGACACCTTCCCGTGTACCTACCGTAACCATACAAGGAGAAGATTTTGTGGAAAAAGGTGTGGTATTCGTGATCAACTGTCGTATAACCCACCTATGCAGAGTTTTAGCGGATTCTAAGGTCCTGACCCCGCACCATACTCCTACCGTAAACCTACCATATGGCGTTTCGTGAGGAATGGATATGGCATTCATGATCATTATGTCGAATAAACCTCTTACGCAAAGATTCAACGAATTTTAAGATTTTGACCCCATACCGTATGCCTGCCGTAACCCTCATAAAGCCCCACCATACAAAATGAACACCTTTTTGCGACCAGCAGGTCAAATAACTCCCTTAGCCGAATTTTACGCGAAATCCGCAATTTTCAATTTTTCGGTTGCTCACATACATATTCAGCTCCTCTTGTCCGGACTGTTTGGAGCATTTGACTTGCTCGCCATTCGAGAAGCATATATTGGGTAGCTGCTCTAGCATCATCGTAACATACACAGCATTGAATGCAGATGTTCTCCTAAATGCTCGCTGAAGATCTACGACATAGACTGCTAATCTAAGGCTCAGTAGCATATGGAACACTATCATAGGTTTAGTCTCAAAACCAAAGAAACTCGTGTTCACGAACCTCTTCTTTTACTTTTTGCACTTGCTACCCTACCATCATTTCTCAAAACCGCTTTCAGTTGTATTGATTTCGAACAGAATATGAGATAAAAAATCGCGTATTGAAAGCTGGACACTTTTAGAATCCCACTTGCTTTTTTCAAAATTGCATATTTTGGCTTCCAAATTATTTTCTGTGCAGGTGCGTCTTGACATACGAAATACAACAGGCTTTGTCGTTTTTAATTCAAAGAGAAGTCATTGCCGCATTTCTGCTTCCAAAAGGCTGAAGCTCGATTTTTAACGAGCAGCTGGTTCGAGGATGTCAAACTCTTGTTCATTTCAAAGTGAAGTTATGGAATTCGCTGAGCCTCCTCGGTAAATTGGAAATAGAGGTTTCCATATATTTCGGAAATCGCTGATATCAACACAAGCTTCAACTTTGCCATAGGATAGACACAAACTCGATTTTTAGCGTTCGAGGAATTTTGAGCTATTGATGCATGCTTTACATTGTCTACATGGTGATGCAGTTTTGCAAACACCTTTAGATGTCCTAGTGGAATCGCGGCTTTGGACTCAGGAAAAATCTGCGTGAGCAGTATACTGTACATAATGAGATTTGATTTAGATTTCACGGGATAGTCAAAAACAAATAAGGTTTCGAAGTTTTGAGCGGTTTCCTGCGCAAAAGTTATCGTTGTACAGCCGGTCGCCGGCCTCAAAAGCCTTTCTGGGTTGAAATTCCAGTTTTGTGGTGTAAAGCGTGACAACCATATGGTGAGTTTGATTTAGTTCGTCAACATCAGCGACTACGCGAAGTTTATTAGAAAAGCCAATCACCTCATTCCAATGACGCTCAACGGATTCGAACAAGAATCCGAGAACTCTTTAGCCAGCTGTTTGTTGAAGCGAGTCATTTTTTTTTAAAGCAAAAAATGCAATGATAATTCCTCTTTGCATAGGACAACAGTTCTACTTTGAGAGATGTAGCTGTAGAAAACAATCAAAGAATGCAGTAGTGGTTTAGACAAGTGGATTTAAAAAAGTGTTCGGTCTTCAACGCGGATTTGTTTCTTGAATTTTTCTATTTTTTTCCGTTTAGAATCGACGAGATTGAAGTGCTGTGCAAAATGATGGCAGGTTAGCTTTCGCACACATACAAAAATATCGGACAGGGTCATCGAACAGAACGCAAATCACATAAGATTTGAATAATAGATACTACACTTTAGCAAATGAAACGCTCTAGAGAGGATTTAGCATGAGCGGGACAGTGAGGGAGAAAACAGGGAAGCTTGGTGCTTGTTTTTTTAATGCGTTTTCTGCACGTATTTATTTTTGCATTTTAATCTTTTTTAGCTGCAACGTGTTATTCTACAAACAATGGTAGGTTTCAGGACCGAGGTCGAGACTTACGTTTCAGTTGAATCACATCTCTTGGTAGAAGCTAGCGCTTTTTTTTCTAGGTTGCAACTCCAGTACTGAAATAAATTGCTTTTCACGTTGTTTCCAGCAGAGATTCAAAGGCCAAATTTCCAAGCCACACCGGCGTGGTGTGAATAGCATTTCGTAAAAGCATTTCGGTGAGAGTTTTTAGATCTACCTTACTTATCTGCTGAACGATTCCCTAGTAGAGGATATGAACGTTTTCAGTGCTTAATGCGCTCTTTCCAACTTGGAAAGACGTAATCGGTATGATGTTGTGTGTACAGACTAGAAGAATGAAAAGCAACCACTAGAAACATTGAGAACTGTTTTTACTCAAACTCTTGGATGTATGACATTAGAAATTTGCAAAAATCTGGACATTCAACCCGCATAATTCGCTGTAGGGACTTGTTTAGCAAATATGAAAGATAGATCTGAGGTCAGCTCTTCAAGGTGCACTTTACAAAGTCAATCGTGATCACATCAAGAACGACTTTGAAGCACAATTCACAAGCCTTCTATTCCCTAATGATAAATTCTATAGAATTACAGACATACAACTTGATTCATAGCATTTGCAGCAGGCAACAATGGCAACAATTGTATCTCCAACCCTTTTCGCACCAACTCTGAGCGGCCTAGATTCGCTGCCTGTAGAAGAGTTTCGATGTTTGCGGCATCCAATGCCCCTCCACTACACTGCGCGGCACCTGCAATAACTGAGCATTCAGGCGTTTTCCAAGCACGATAATATGATGGTAACTGCTCAGAGTAGGTAGGGTTGCCTCACCTATCCCACCAAATCCGCTCCAGGATCTGTCAGGGACCTTCACGAGTCGCTTTTAGTATTTTAAAACAAAGGTGCTTTTGATAAATTCTACGTAGGCTCCTTTGACTCTTACTAGAAAGCTATCGACTTCCCACTGGTGTTTTGACTTGTACAAGGGACTGGACTTAGAACAAAAATATTCTGGAGATGCTGAAGACGCACAAGAGGTTGAAGTTGAGGCGCGCTGGTTAGCATGAAGTACACTTACTCAAGGAAATATGAGCAGGATGCATTGTGGTGCTTCATATGATATTTTTTCTGGAGAACACTTCGTGCATAAAAGCTAATTGAAAAATATAGGACCCTTATAATTTTTATCCTACTCCATCCTTCTAGTCTTTTGAATCGTGCATGAAGCGATGGTGTTCCTCATTATTTCTAGTCAAAGTTTATCATTTACAATCCTTGCATCATTGGTTGTCTTTTTTCTGAAACGTGAGCCGAAGTGCTGTTGGATTAGCACACAATTATGTTTCTGAATCGCACCTTGTATTTTTCTAAACGTAATTTCTGTCGAGGAACAGCAACGTCAGCAAGCGAATTGTTCGAAAACCATCTTGTCCTCCGCTTTCAGTAAAAAGGAGTTTGCCTGGATTCTGTTGAAAAAAGTGCCTGGTGAAAGGTGTGCCTAGTGATTTCTAGGCACTTACAAGTTTTCAACATAAAGAAATTCATAAATTTTGTAGATGGTAGCTGGTACACGGAAATAGCCACCATCAGAGCCGCCTTGTCCTCCGCTTTCAGAAAATATATAGCATGTCTGGGAACATTCAAAAAAGTGCCTGAGTGAAGGGTATGCCTACTGATTTCCGAAGATTTTCGAGTCTTTAACATGAAAAAATTCATAGCTTTTGCAGATGAACTTGTACACCCATATGGCCATCATTGGAAACGTCTCGTTCTCCGTTTTCAGAAAATATATACGTTGCTTGGAGCACGTCAAAAAAGTGCCGCGTGAAGGGTGGTTGAATCTTATAATGGGAGTTCTCGGGTGGAGGCTTTTTAACCATTGCAAAAGAACGTCTACTTGAGAACTCCCACTATAAGAGTATCACCCACCCTTTACCTGGCACTTTTTTTTAACGGACCCCAAGCAAACTATACATTTTCTGAAAGCGAAGGACGAGACGTTTCCAATGATGACCATATGGGTGTACAAGATGTTCATCTGCAAAAGCTATGAATTTTTTCATGTTAAAAACTCGAAAATCTCCGGAAATCAGTAGGCATACCCTTCACCCAGGCACTTTTTTGGACGGATCTCATGCAAATGCACATGCTACATATTTTCTGAAAGCGGAGGACAAGGCGGCTCCGATGGTGACTATTTCCTTGCACCAGCTATTCATCTGCAGAAGTTATGAATCTTTTTCATGTTAAAAATTCGAGAATTCCTAGAAATCATCGTTAAGCACACTCTTCACCAGGCACATTGAACGAATCTAAGGCATGCTATATATTTTCTAAAAACGGAGGACGAAGCGGCTTTGGTAGTCACTATCTCCTTGTACCAGCTATTCATCTACAGAATTTATGAATTTTTTTATGTTGAAAACTCGTAAGTGTCCAGAATCACTAAGCACACCATTCACTAGGCACTTCTGTGAACGGGCTTTAGGAAATCGAAAATATCACACTAGACTTCTAGAGACAATCTTTGTAATGCACTCAACCGTAATGCTTTTTTTCACAGCTTTTGCCAAGTACACTGTAACAGCTGTTTTCCAACGCCTTTCAAAAATGGGATTGCACATAAAGCTGAGAAACTCGTGCATAGTAGAACCAGCATACCATAAAACTATGCTACACAAATTCTTGGATCTATTTCGGAAAATTCTTATCGATGTTTTATTTCGCAGTTGCTCTCTATGCTATAAGTTCCTACCGTGATCCCACAATGAGAAAAGTATGGGTGACTCGCTTTTTGCTGTATATGTAAGCTGGCCATCCCTCAGGATGTTACCCAAAGGTTAGCAAAGGGCTTTGTGAGAAGTATTACTGATCAGACAGTGTGTAGATACTTTTGGAACACCCCTTAAATGTTATGGATATCGAATTTTTGAATATCCGATGCTTGTCAAATTTTCGAATATTTCATGCCCATCGAGTATTCGTATATTCGATGGAAATCGATTGATCTAATTGATGACTATCAAATATTCGACTTTCAAATAATATTCGAGAATGAAAATTTCCGAACATTCGATTATCGAACATTATTCAAAGTCTCAGCTTTTCAAAAAATCGAATTTTCTGATCATCGCATTTGAATGATTTACTTGAAAAATCAAATTATCATTTGATTCGGTCCAATTGATTGGATTTCTCTGCGAACAGTTATGAATTTCGAGCTTTTTAGTTGGCTTATTGACTTTTTTCTCATATTGATTTTCTACAATGTACTATAAATTACTGCTTTTGATATACATGACAAAGAGCATGATCTGTAGACTCATTAGTTTGTTTAAGCATTTTAAAACAATTTTTTTTTCTATTTTTTGGTGCAAGAATTGTGCATCAACCCTAATAACAGCAAATTACCATACCATGTTCCGAGTTTATACTAATTTACTCAACGTATTGGTAGACACGTCCTTTGTTGTAGTAAGGCCATGTATTCTAAAGAAAAACTCTGAGAACGCAGATCTCGAGAACTGGTCTTCACGACCCTTAGCTGACAGTCTGTGAATAATTATATTAGGTTGTCCCGAAAGTTTCGTCCTTTTTTCAAACCACTATAAAACCATGCACAATAAAGATCTGAATGAGTTTCAACATGCATTCGGTACAGCTTTTCTTTCCCTTTCTTATGGATACATCTTCCAAAGATAATCTTGTATGCCTTTCTTGATAATTGCCAAAATTTTCCACCCGTCAATTTTATCTGCTCAAAATTAGGCTAATTTTCAAAAATTTCATTCCAAAGTTTCGGGGAAGTTTAGCAATGATCGAATATATCAATTCTCGGACTACAATGTAATATTTTTAGATTCTCCTATTCTGCTGTTTTTAGCCCTTAAAAAATTATTTTTTGGGAGGTCTCGATTTTTGACCAGGCCATGAAACACGCAATACAGCCAATATACGGAAGCTGCCAAACTTCTGCGAAATGAAACATGATTCTTGTTAGTCATTACCTATGCAACATAACCAAGGTTGATTTGCCTTGAAAAAAGCAGCTTTTTGAAATTTTCGGTACTTTTACTTGATAACATAATCGAAAAGCGGTATTTGTTAAATAAATAATTATAACGGACTTGGTAAAAGTGGCCCATTAATCTAAAATGGGCAAAATAAACCCAAGAGTTTGCTCTACGTAAAAGTTACCAGGGCTCTTTGAAAACATCAGGATAAATATTCGAAATTCAGGAAAGATATGGCGTTACTGATGAGCTGCTCAAAATCCATGGCGATAACACTGCAAAGACAGTGTAGAACAGAGAGCGAATCTAACTTTAATAAAGAGGATAAAATTCTAAATTAAGTGGTACCTAAGTCATCCATGGATTGATGTTCTGTGAGTTTTAGTGAGCGATGAAAAAAAAGGACAAAACATTCGGGGCAACCTAATATTAGGTCATTCCGAAAGTAATTTCGCTTTTTTCAAACGGACGCCACATGTGATGAAACAAAAACTTCTAAGAGATCTTGGTAGCATTCGATGCAGAATTTCATTCTCTTCCTAACGGTTATGAAATTGTTGCAAAACAGTCAATGAGCTTTCAGAAAATAACCAAAATTTGCGATCCATGCTTTTTGGGATGGTCAAGTTTCACATTTTTTTAAAGCTTTCATATCAATCTTCAGAAGGAATTCAAGTAACAATAAGTAATTAAGTAAGTAACAACATCAAGTAATTGCGATAGAGTAAACATTATAGAATACAGAGCTGCTTTTTTCCCTTTTTCACATCTTGTCATACATTTTTAGCAGAATTTTAACTGATGCTACCGATTTCCATACTTGGGCAGCTAAACCTTCGCAGAACATCAAAAGAAGAGCAGCTCGCGCAGTATTCGATGCAGCATTTTCTCCTCTTTCTAACGGGTGTTTTTCGTTTCCGATTCGTTTAGTTTCCATGGATAAATCTCAACTCATTTTTTTTAGCGAGCCCCAGGCTGTACCCGAAAAACACGAAATTTGATATTTCGAATCCGTAAACCCTCACTTGCTTTGCAAAATTAATGCTAACTCATAGTACCATCTTGGTAGTCTCAAATTCCGAATAATCATGATGTTTGATGCGATTGTGGCCGATGTGGGCCTGCCAAAATCCAATGGTTTTGTTGAAAAATCTTTTAAATAATTACGGTGAGATATGAGAAAGAGGCAAAAGTACTGCTGTATTCCATAAGGTTTGCTCTATCGAATCGTTACTTGAGCTTCATCGGAGGGTTGACGCAAAAATTTAGAAAAATTTAAAAACTTGAGCATCTCAAAAAGCATGGATCACAGACTTTCGTAATTTTTTAAAAGCTCATTGACTGTGCTGCAGTAATGTTATAAGCCTCAGAAAGGGGAAGAAATTCTGCATCGAATGCCACCGAGCTCTCTTAGAAATCTTTGTTCCGTCACATGTGGCGTCCCTTTGAAAAAAGCGAAATTACTTTCGGAATGACCTAATATATTCCGCGAGAAAGTTGATCGAAATGCAGCATCATTTACTTAATAACCGACAAACAAGGACAAGAGAAGACTGTTGCATTAATATTGTGGGTAACGTGACGATTGTTAAGCACAAGTGTAACATTGGTTTTCAAAAAATTAAGTGTGGCACGTTTGCTGACCATTCCTTTTTTATGCAAAGAAGAAGCACTAGTATCAAATGGAAAGATTCTACCTGAGTTTAGCACATGGAATAAGTACAAAACATCCAACAACGTGAGAAGAAAGAAGAGGCCGTTTAAACGCTTTGCCTATCGCCGGTGCGGAAGTAGCGATGTCGACCGCGACGATATCCCTGTGAGGTGTGCTCATCCAAAATTGGCCTGCGAGTTGTCGCATCGGCAATCTAACTCAAAAGCGGCGCAACCACACAGTGAAGCGCACCGCACGACGAACTCGGAACACATGTCCCAAAAGAAAATCGCGCAGGGACCGGAATCGCGTGAGGTATGCCTTGGGTCTGAAAGAATTGTGCGGCGTAATTCCGAAACTTAGTAACGCAGCTGAGCCTCGCTCAAAAAATCCAAAAAGGTGCGCCTTGTACGCCCGAAATTAAGGTAACAAGAAAAGGGACTAATTTGCATGAATTTTTGAATTTTTTACATAAGACTTTTGCAAATAATATCCTTTTAAAGGCATTCGCATTCGCAGAATTACTGTTCAAAGAAGGTGCAACAAAAGATTTTTCCAATGAAGGTGCGGACGTTAGCCGCGCCCAAAAAATTAATGGAATTTGTTCCCAATTTGCGGGCCCATAACCGCGAAATTTCACAAAAAAGCGGTGGCTGTAGCCACCTCGAAAACATTTATTAGGTTGAACCGAAAGTTCTGTCGCATCAATTTCAAAAATTCATAACTTCTGATTTTTCCTACCGATTTGGCTGCTTTTATTTTTAAACGAAAGAGTAAGCCATGCTCTTTATAAAGACATTTCGCTGCTTGCTAACGCTCATCTGTTGCATAGATAGGAGCGATAGAAGAAAATTAGTCAAAATTTGAATTTTTTGTGTAGGGTCATAAAAAATCGGAAACTTGCAAAAAAATCGGAGCAGTCAGTATTGTAGGTTCTTTCACCAGCTCTTTCTAACAGTGCAAAGTTTGCGCCGATTGAGCGTCTCTATGAAAAGATATGATTTCCCTGAAAAATGCCAAAATATTAGGTTGTCCCGAAAGTTTTGTCGGTTTGTTACATCGCTCACTAAAACCCACAGAACACCAAACCATGGACAATCTAGGTACCATTCGATTCAGATTTTTATCCTCTTTCTTACATCTATATTTGCTCTCTGATCTATCCTGTCTTCGCGATGTTATCACCATGGCTTTTTGAGCAGCTTAGCAGTTTACATGGACCACGATTATTAATTCCTGAATAATTATTAATCTAAGAAAAACCGCGGCCTTTCGATTACATCTAACACGTAAAATTACCAAAAACTCCAAAAAGCTGATTTTTTTAAAGCGAATTAAAAGTGGTTATGTTGCATAAATAATGTTTATTAGCAATCAAGTTTCAATTCGCAGATCAACAAATTTCATGTTTTTGCCGCAGTTGCGTGTTTTACGACTTTGCCAAAAATCGGGACCTTCGAAGAAATAATTTTTTTAAAGCTAAAACAGCAGGTTAGGAGAACCTAAAACTATAACCGTATAGTCCGAGAATTGTTCTATTTGAGACATACTCTACTCTTTCTAAAACCTTGGAGTGAAATTTTCAAAAATTAGCCTAAGTTTGAGCAACTAAAAATGACGGGAGAAGAATAGTGGCAATTATCAAAAAAAAAAAGATATAGGATTGCGGCTTCAAAATGTAACCATGAGAGAGAAAAGGAAAAGCTGCATCGTATGCGCGTTGAAACTCGTTCAAGTCTTTAATGTGCGTTATTTTATAGCGGTTTGAAAAAAACCGACAAAACTTTCGGGACAACCCAATAAATCAAATCGCCCTTTTGTATTGCTTGCTCGAAAATCAAAAAAGAGCTGGTGGAAGAACCTACAATACTGACTGCTCCGATTTTTGTTGCAAGTTTCCGATTGTTTATGACCCTACACAGAAAACTCAAATTTTGACCAATTTTCTTCTATCGCTCCTATCTATGCAACAGATGATCGTAGCAAGCAGCTAAAAAGTCCTTATTAATAGCATGATATACCTTTTCGTTTGGAAATGAAAGCAGTCAAATCGGTTGGAAAAATCAGAAGTTATGAATTTTTGAATGTGGTGCGACAGAACTTTCGGTTCAACTTAATATTTCAAAAGGCTGTTTACATTTTTGAAAAAAAAAATTGAAACAATAAATCATTTAGAATTATTAGGTTGTCCCGAAAGTTTTGTCCGTTTTTTTCATCGCTCGCTAAAACTCACAGATCATCAACTGATGGACATGTTGAGTGCAACTTGTTTCAGATTTTTATTTTTTTTCTTACGGTTATATTTGCTCGCTGATCTACCCTGTCTTTGCAACGTTATCGGCATGGTTTTTTGAGCATCTCAACAGTAAGACAAGTCTTTCCTGATTTTTAAAATTTTTATCCTAATTCAAAGAGCGCTGGTAACTGTTATGTAGAGCAAACCTTTGGCTACATTTTACCCATTTTAGATTACATGATACATGTTTAACAAGTCCGTTATAATTATTTCTTTAGTAAAAACCGCGACTTTTTGATTACGTTTACCACGTGGATGTACCGAAAATTCCAAAAAGCTGCTTTTTGGAAGCAAATCAAACTTGGTTCTGTTGTATAAATAATGTTCAGTGAGAACCAAGTTTCAATTTGCAGAAACTTCAGAAGCTTTCGTGTATTTGCTGTAACTGCGTGCTTCATGACTTCGCCAAAAAGAGATCTCCGAAGAAATAATTTTTTGAAGCTAAAATCAGCAGATCAGGAGAATACAAAAATACTACTTCGTATCCGAGAATTGCTCTATAATAGATACTTAATTCTTTCCGAAACGTTGGAATACAATTTTAAAAAATTAGCCCAACTTTGAGCAGATAAAATTGATGGCTGGAGAATTTTGGCAAATATCAAAAAAAAAAGATACAAGATTGTGGTTCTTAAATGCATCCTTCAGAAGGAGAAGGAAAAGCTGCATTGAATGCATGTTGAAGCTCATTCAGGTCTTTATTGTGCACTGTTTTATAGAGGTTTGAAAAAACGGACAAAACTTTCGGGACAATCTAATATAAAAGTCACTTGCACATTTATGAAGCTCATATGTAACTTTCAAGAATTCCCCCTCGGTCCACCTTGTCTCTGTGCTGTAAACAAGTCATTCCTTTTGAACGATGGATACAATGACTTTCTTATGCCATGAGACAAAGGACATATAGATTACAGTCATTCTTATTTTCATTCAAATTGCGCTTGATTTGTTACTCAAGACGGTGGAGCATGTCAGTCGTGTAATAACACACTATAGAAATGTGTCTGTGTTCGTCTGAGTGGGTCGCTTGCATGCCTATGTAGCATATTTTACCATACATCCTTACCCAGGAAGGTCAAAATATTGTTTATAATTGTTTTTAATTGTTCAAGTCTTCAACAGTCTAGATATAGTGTCTCAAAAGTGAAGGTTATTTGAAATCTTACGCCTTATAAGTAAAGAAAGTCAAAGGAGAGGAAAAGATGAAAACTAACAAGGGAATGGTCAGAAGTCGAAGTGGGCAAACCAAACAATCTGTATATCATTCGATGCAGTATAAAACGCTTCGAATCTGTCTTCTGTATCTGCTTCCCTTGTAGCTTCGCTTCTGTGGACGAAGCTACAAGCGGTTTTATTGTGAAAAAATCATACATAAAAACAGCGAAATTGAGCACATTGTTGCACTTTTAGCTCGGCTTCTGACTTCAAAAATTTTAAGAAAGCTTGCTGCATGTTTTGGCCCAGCAATGAGGCGAACGATGCTCTGTACGACTAAATTTTCAATTTCACGCATAATTTCTAAGCAAAATAATGGCCTTTGATGGCTTATAACTTCGTCCAGAAAAGCGATAAGCAGATAAAGAAGACAGATTTAGAGTCAGCGCTTCATGCTGCATCTAACGCTACGCAGCTTGTCTGGAATGGCCACTTCGATTCCTGGCCATTCCCTTGTAAGTAACAAAAGCAAGAGAAACTGTTGAAGACAGGGTGAAAATGCACTTTGAAATCTTTCTTAGGGCGGTAATCCGAATCGCTGGTTTTCGCTCCACGACCCGGCGGCTCACAACTCAGGGAGGGAAAAAAGTGGTCCGTTTTTTGCAATAGTTTCAAGTGCAATCAAGGTTCGAAAATGTCAGATGAAAGGGGATGTAGAAGACTAATTATGGAATCAAAAAGTTCTTGTTTTCCTGAAGTTAGAATCTGTATCAATGCCAATCTAACTTTTGATGCCCCCTTTGAATTTTCCTCCCCCCTTTCTGTCGTTTTTATTTCCGGCGACGTTGTCTGGGCTGTTTTGCTTATCATTCTGATTGAGGAACCCTCAAGCATGAAATTGGTTTCATGCTCACTTCAAAAAGCGCTATAAAGAAGTCACTTTTTGCAGCTTTATACCAAATATTTCGCTAAATAAGGCTAGTTCAAGAAAAAGGCGATAAGATTTTTGACATAGTTTTTGCCAGTTTCCTTCGTGAAATCAAAAAAATGGGTTGACGACGTTGTCAGCATGAAAGTATTAGGTTGGTGCAAAAATAATGGCCGTTTCGCGCATTCTCACTTTGACGTGCTTTAACTTTCTGAAAAATCCACATTTTTAAATGCGGTAAAGACCATCTGTAGCAGCAAACCTTGCCCAATACAGCGCACATTTATCTATACTCATATCATAAACGGGCAAAAAATATGGATCAAAAAACGAGAAAGGTTCTTTTCTAAAACCTTATTTTTGACAATTCATAGCTTCCTTCAATGTTTATTATTATGAAATGATAAGTGGCCTATCTTGTAGCCGCAAGCCAGTAGTACAAAATAGCATGAAAAGGGTTTGGAGGATAAAAGCGAAAAGGAAAAAATTTAAAATTCAAAATTGTCACTTTTTTCAACGTTTTTTCAGTATGCCTCAAAATCCCGAATACAGAATTTCCCAATTTTTCTGCTTACTAAACAGCTGCATGCTTTTGCAAAAACTGCTAGTAGGATGCACTAACGCTTACAGAATTGAGCGAAGCTTCGATGATTGACTTCTTCAAAAGAAATTTATGGGTCATAATATAACCGCAACGGCTACCCATGTTTAGGCGCAGATATCTCAGTTGGAATAACTTCAGAAAATACAGTCAAGTGTGCATAATCTAGACAACTTCTATTACATACAATAGCTAAATTTTTGAAGTAGCGCCATTCATACGCGCTCGATGGCCAGAAAAGTGAATTCAATAAAACTCTGGATTTGAATTCGATTATTTGGAGCTCAGTAACTTTATAACAGATGAGGATGGAAGCCCGCTTCGACCACTATTAGATAGAGCATGAGAACAGCTTCTCAGCGGTATGCTACATATATGTATCAAAAAGATTTTCTGACGGAAAAAAGTTGCCCTGAAAAAAGGCTTGGAAAGTCGGCCATTATTTTTGCACCAACCTAATAAAAGTCAACAGCTCTTTGCTAAAATGTTCACACCGACGATGAAAATGGTACCAGAGCCAAATGCCTCGTGCAGCGCGTTGAGTAGCGAGGTTAGCGCAGTTTCTCGTTTCTATTGAACTTCAACAGCTTTCGTAAACTTTTGAAACTCATTCATAGTCTGAAAAGAGATTTTATGAGAAACGTTGTATTTACACCAAAATCTTTTTAGCACAAAAGAACTAAAACTCATTTCGGTTTTGCTGGGTTATTTTTGAGATACTACTTACGATACTCACTTCATTCACAATCATTCCGATTTAGTTATGAGTAACATCCGAGGCTTTGCCACGAATGACTTTTAAGGTAGAGGTTGTGTAAAGTAAATGTTGTGTAAAGGCTTTTATACGTCGCTTAGAGTGAAAGTTACCAGAGTATTTGGTTTTATGTATCGAGGCTTTACATAAGATGTCTACCAAAGTAACGTCTTACACATAATTAGTTTTCTGTGACTCTCTGCACCATCGGCCTCTACGAAGATTCCAAAATGTGTCAGGTCTTGCGGATTGTTGATGTTGAAGCCATGCTTAAAGCAGCGTCTCGATAATTTGAATATAAAAATATGCCGCTTCGTGGACTTATGCGTCCCGCTAATTCCAACTGTGCAGCTTGCAGAGCGTGAAAATGTCGAAAAAGCTCTATCTTTGAAGCCCCCAGAGTTAAATTAGGACGTGAGAACCCGATCCCCGCCATGGCTAAGATGCAGAGTCTCTATAGGACCCTGTGGTCATGCCTGTATGCGCTGTACGCGTTCCAACCTTGAGAGTTTGGAATCGCTGTGGAGACGGCATCCGATCCTACCGTGAGATACGGGTCATTTTCGGGGTAAATTTCAAGCTTGACAGGCCCCCCTGGTCTGACCTTAGCCCGGCAGCCTCACCTTGCCGAACCGCTGCCTTTGAACTTCAAAGAGTTGTGAAGCTGATGATATTGATTATTCCACATTTTTTGGATTTATCATATCAAACAATCTCAAAAACCAGCAGTCAACTTGCGTAACATATCTAATACACCCCAGCGGGTGCCTATGTACAGTAAAGTAAGTGCATGCGGATTTGCTCCGGAAAATTAAGCAGTTTGCAGCCGCCTTTCAAATCTTCTATGAGTAATACATACTCGCATCAACTATTCATTTTTGCCACTTGTGAATAATTACAACTGTGCTACAAATATTTTCCAGGAGCTCTTGATTTGCTCCATCAGACGCGTAGACTTTTGTCGCTATAGTGGCTTAGCTTGTATGCGGATAGCGGTAAATTTTATTTCTTGGCAGGCGAACTCGGTAAGCTCATCAGTGGTGAGGAAAAAGTGTGTGTTTGGCATTGTCATGCTCTCAGGCTACCATAACTCATTTATCCACTGATTCACAGTGGTGTTTGCGTAAGCAGTTTTTGGACAACTGCAATTCAAATGCACCAGTAGTCAAAATTTTGAAATCTCTAACAAAGTTATTTCAGGTTGTACCATCAAGTTGAACATGAGTTGAGAACAACGTCCAATATTTTTGACACTAGTAGCAATTGCAGAAATTAGAATGGTTTCACGATCTATAACTTTAAAACGATTTGCCCAACAGTGCTCCATGTAGACTATCAAACCATGCAAAACAATATATGTTTCGTTCAAAGCATCAAGCTTCATCTTACTCGGTAAGCGCGAAGCTAATTCAGACCTACCTTCCACTGCGGAAATTGCAGAGATTATCTGAAAAACGCACTTTCATGTAAGCTTTAGATGAAGTGAAGGAGCACTCTCACCACAATAGCAAGGTATTGCATCCGTAGCATTGTGATACACTGACTTATTGGGCACCTCTTTTATACAGTCGGTGTGAGGAAGGCAGCGTATCGCATCATGATTATGACGCCAGCTATCGATGACTTTCAAATGTTAGCATTTTGATTTTTCATAAGTTCACTTGCGGAATATTTCCTGAATTTATACAGTAAGACCCTTGAAAATAAAACCTCATTCAACCGGAAAGTCTTATGATTCTAAGAAAACTGTGCATCAATATTTCAACAAAGACCACTCATAGGCCTTTTGCCCAATAGAAATATGGCAATGTAGAGCTATCATTGCACGTTCTCTGAAGCGATTATTGAAAATGAAAAACTTGACTAAGAGCGAAAATTCCACTTGCACACATCATCTCTATCAACAACACGTTTTATTTCTTAACATCCTGACTATTCTGTCGAGTTCCCCTAGGGACCGCGGAAGGTCCATTGAAGAATCAAAGAAAAACGGATTTTTTTCAAAAATACGAATATATTTGAAAATACAGATGCTGAAGCAGAGTTCTGTAGATTAACTTAACATGTATAGTGTGGACCCCGGCCAGCTTCCCATAGGTACCGCGCGACGCACCCGCAACGCACGCCTTCAATGCGTCTCCTGTCTTAGCTTCTAATGGAAAACCTCCTTTCTCTCTTTTTTTTTGTTTTTGGTGTACTATATTCCCTCTATTTCAGGTATAAACAATTCGCGATGACCGGTGACGAGATTTCACGTGCTCTTATAGTTCTAAGAGCTTCAGTCTTGTGTAGTAGTCTTGTGTTTTCCCTTTTTTCTCTGAAAAATTGAGATTTGATTGGATATTAAGATAATATTCTTTCAAAAGCTTCTTGTATAAAATAAGAGTCCGTTTCGGTTTGATGTATAAGGTGTAGACAGTGTCTCGAGTCAAAATTTGAGCCTTCTGAAAAGCCACTAGGCATTTGTTTACTGAAATGTCCACTTTTTTGGAATCTTTGACCCTAGTTTCTACGTCTACGAAGGGAAATGTTTGAGAATGCTGTTGTTCTTTAATTTCTTACGTATACTTATTACAATCTATCCGTCAGTGCATGTTCGGAATATGCATCCATTAATTGAACTTGAGGTACTCCTGGAGGTTGCCTGCGTTTCATTCTTACATATGTCTCTTTCGCAGTGAACCTAGAGGTTTCCACTTTACATTTTTCTCCTTTGTGAGCATAAATATGCTCTACTGCTCATGAGTGAGGCGGGAGGCATTGAGAAGGGCGCGCGCTGCGTGCGCGCTGCAGAAGTACCCATGGGAACCTGGCCGGGGTCCACACTATATTCGTCTAGCGTTACCGCTAGATGTGGATAGGTGAAAGGTCTCATGATTTTCTTCAGATAATAACGAAGTACATATTCTGTCATTTCCGTACAGTGGCATCTTTATCATATTTATAGTATTGTTCTTAAACAAACCAGTAAATGGTTAGTAAACAATAAAGCATTGTCACCACATACAAAAAAGCTTTATAAACACTTTCTAGCTGTAACTACTTCGTTCATTGTGTCCGATAAATGGCACACGCAATTACTTCAGAGTTTAAAGTTGTGATCGATTCCCAGTAAATCTAAACGTGCGAACGATGTTTGCAGCGCAGTATGGTTCGCTCTCTAGCAGAAAAGTATGCGCGAAAACATAAGACAAATTTCCTGAAATTCACGGCACAGTTTAATTACTATTCAATTTCCATCCTCTCAGCACGCTTCTCTTATGCTTTGATGCAAAGGCTGAAGTGGTGTCCTTCATCGTATAATCTGTGTTACATTAAGTTTGACTTGTGCTTTGTGCTAGTCTTACACTTCACTTATATGGCTAAACCTTTCGTAAATACCCTTTTCGAACATATTTTGGAGAAAAACGGAGAGACGAAGTAAGAATAGTGAATGTGACTGTCAGGCTTTTTCTCCGCCAAATACTGAGCTCAAGATAATCTTTTAAATTTGGCTACTCTTTTTTACATGTATTTATGAACTTTTCGTAGAATATTTCCTAAAAAATACATAATTGGCTTTGGAGGCTTTTCTATTGGTGATCGATCTAACATATGTAGATCACCAATCAATGAATCCCAGGAGAACCCCTAACCATCATAACGCTCTATTGATATTTTCATACTCAACGGCAATTGATTTCTTCAATATTTTTGATCGTTACATGCGAAGTAAATCCATAGACTTTCAAAATGGTTGAAAGATTTTGTTTCTGATTTACTTTTATTTCTGTAATTCAAAGCCTCATGACTTACGGTGCGAAATCCCGCAATGCTCTAAAGAGTGGACGAACCTAAATTCAAATTCCTCGTACTTCATTGCATTTGCCGCTATATTTTGAACTAAAAACATAATAAAATGCAGCTACTTCCAGGTCTTCCAATTCTGGCACTGCACCTCACTGGACCCCTATGGGCTCTCAGGAGCGATGTGGTAGGTATTCTTCAAAAATGCATGGTACAAGTTATCTCCAAAAATGCATGATATAAGTTGCTAACGAAGTTTCTGTCGATGCTTTTGCTGTCGAATATATCCTGACGTATATTTTGACGTTCTATCTTCACATTTGAAGTCTAGTGCATTTCCTTCTGACAAACAAGTATCCTCTATTCACCGTTTTCATAAGTGGTGCTTGTTTTCAGTGACACTTCACTTCTGCTGTATTAGCTCTTTGTTCTGCAACTTTTGCGCACTTCCCTTGCGGTCCTAATTATAGGTGGTGAATTGGTTTTTTTTAATCAAAATGGCAGTTTCAAGGACTTTGCGGATTGCGAAATCTAGCCTAAGCTTTAAAGCAATGCTCCATTAGCCTATTATATATCTTACTAGGTTCTGATGCCTTTATCTTTCGGCCTTTGCACCCTGAGACGACACAACAATTACTATAAGCTAACATTCGCGATCCAGTTGCTTCTTCGTAGTCATGGGGAGGGGGGGGGGGGGGGGCGGGGTTCAAATTATAGCGATTTCGAGCACCTATATAGCTTAAAGAAACTTCTAGGCCTGGGCTGTATGTCTGTTTTTATATGGTCCATGTCCCTATGGGAATCGCGGATAGGCTGAAAAAAGACACGAACTTTGGGAACCGTTAGGTAGATTTGTGAATCGATTTGAAAAAAATTTAGACAAAAGGAAAAGAAAGCTGTGAAGTTGCTGCAGTAAAGATTTATCAATCACAATCGTAAACATAGACTAGGCGTACATTGCCACATCTCATTTCGATAGCAAAAATCAGATTCGAAATACATAGCCACAAAGAAGGAATAGCGCATGGGACCAAATGCAAACGGATGTTGTTCGAATCCTATTTTCAAAAGATATTCTTGCTTTACGTTTTCGGTACCCTCTTTAAAGGCAGTGTCCGGGCAAAAAGTCGATTTTGAGATTTTGTGCTTATCCGGGCCTATTCGATATGCTGAATCCGAAAATCCACACTGGAGAGTGCGAAAACGGCGAAAATGGCTTCTAACACTGGAAGGAAATCAGCAGGTGGGCGGGGTCTTCCCCGCTGTGGATTCACGCTCCCAACTTCAGGAGCGATCTTCTCGATCCCGCTAGCCGCCCACACATCTTCACCGGCCAAGTGCAAAAACGTGACTTGAAATTGGAACCGATAAGATTGCTCCAGAAGCTGGGAGCTTGAGTCCACAGTAGGGAGGACCCCCCCCCCCCACCTGCTAATTTCCTCCTGCATTAGAAGTCTTTTTCGCCGTTTTCGCACTTTCCAGTGTGGATTTTCGGATTCAGCATAGCGAATAGGCCCGGGTAAGCACAATATCTCAAAATCGACTTTTTGTCCAGACATTGCCTTTAAAAACAGCCATTGCGATAGCAACGCAGAAAGAAAGTTTGAGTGCTTTTTGCTAACAAGGGAAGCTTGTTTCGTCGAAGTGGCCTTTTCAAAGGGGATGTATACCATATTGAAGAACATAAAGTGCTGGTTCCAAACCTGCCTCCCTTATCTGCAGAACGTTTATGTGCGAGGAATTGTGAGCGTTTTCTGGGCGAAAAATTGAATGTGCATTTGGATAAAATGAGTTGCTAAAATCTTACTGGACCTCAAGTGAAGCAACCAAATGTGATATATTATTTATTTCAAGTTATTTTTTGAGTTATTTCAAGTTATTTTTTGAGTAAAGTGCTCTGATGGTTGTCACTGCTCCACTGAGGAGCTAGAAAAAGTATTCCGGCTATTTTTGTCCCACTTGCACATTCGGTTTTTTGCTTAGTAGCGCTCCTAACTGGGAGGCGTGCAAGTGGTACCCGGGCAGCCGACTGCTACCGCAGCCAGCCGCTAGAGCTGCCGGTAAAGCGCTGCAGATGGTACAGTAATTATGCTCGTAGTCTAAAACTCTTGCCGAGAGGTTTCCTCGCACCTCGTCGCTCGGTGCGAAATGAGCCTCAGTAAAGCGTGATATCCTTGATATCATTTTGAACAGCAAAAATTTTATGTTTTTTTTGAGAAACACGCAAATAAACAAAGGTGATTAGAGGAGGGTTTTTCTAAAAGAAAATGATCACAAACAATTACTTCAAACATAAAGGAAGCAGAAGCTGAAAAAAATTAGAAATTTTCAAACTTCTGGAGATTTTTTTTCGCTTCCACGTCGAAAAATGGATGAGAACAATTACAGGAAAATGTCATGCTTATAACGGTAAGAAAACTGTGTCAAAATGGTTATTTCATACATAGTGATGTTAAGCGAGCTTAAGGCAAAATAGGTCAATCAAACTGAGTAGGTCAATGATAGCGTGATATCCTATCCTCACCATCTATATCATTCAGAGAAACAATTACAAAAGTGGATAGATGGGAAATCAAACATTTTTTTCCGTTAAAAATGTTGAAATCAAAGTACCACAAAAATTCATTGACGCTGTAGTTGTAAGGATCTTTGATTTTCCAACAATGAAGTATTTTTAGAAATCAAATCCACTTTTTTATGAACACTTCAGAACTCGAAATGCGAGTTGTTGAAGAATTATCAGAGGTGGTTCTTTCAGTTTTGAACTTTTATTATATGCAGTGAGTTGTGCCTTTTATTATTTTCATTATTATTTTTTTATTTTCTCAAAATACCTGGAGAAGTGAACTGTCTAAATCAAAATAGTACATGCTTCTCGGTGAGTTTCCGTTTCATATCAGCAAATGTGGCATGTTTTCATCTTTTATCATTGACCTACTCAATTTGATTGACTTACTTTGCCTTATTTAGCTCGCCCAACACCACTATGCATGAAATAATCATTTTGTTCTTACCATTATAAGCATGACATTTTCCTGTGATTGTTCTCGTCCATTCTTCAACGTGAAAGCGAGAAAAGTCTCTAGAAGTTTGAGAATTCCTAACTTTTTCAGCTTCTACTTCCTTTGAGTTTTTGAAGTGATTTGAATTCGTGATCATTTTCTTTTGAATTTAAATTTCAATTGTTACTTGTTAAATTTTCTTTTAAAAAACCTCTCCCCTGTTTGTCTTTGTTTATTTGCATGTTCCTTAAAAAACATGAATTTTCTGCTGTTCAAAATAATGTAGATATAGAGGATATCGGGCTTTCCTTAGGCTGATATCGCACCTCAGGCGACGAGTGCGAGAAAACCTCCCGGCAAGAGTTCTAAACGACGAGAGTGGTTACTGTACCATCTGCAGCAGCTTTGCCGGTAGCTCTGGCGGCTGGCTGCGGCAGCAGTCGGCTGCCTGGGTACCACTTGCTACGCACCCCTCCTAACTTCCTCACCATAAACGTTCGCAGATAGGAAAGGCAGATTTGATATCAACTTTCACGCCCTTCAATATGGTTACATCCCATCTAAAAAGGCCACTTCGACTAAACATGCTTTCCTTGTAAGTGGCGCATTGATTTTGCACCATTTTACAATGCTGCCACGTGCTAAAGGGCTATGTTGATCACTACAGTTTTCTTAGCGGAGCACAATCCAGGGTCTGTGCAATTTCTTTTGGCGCACTCCGTACATGGATCACCACGACTGTCGTCCTGCTTAGCGATGTTTGCTCTAAATTCGTTGTTTTTACCTATGCGATGAACAGTCACAAAACTTACATTGGTGAGTAGCGACAAACGACCACATAATGTAATTGACACTTTACTATGGAACAGCCCAATTTTGATATGTTGGCCCGTATTATCTAGAAGATTCTTCTCAAAAATAGCAAAGCTATTAGGTCGTTCCATAATTTCGTAGCGTTTTTATAAACCAACAAAATCATCAATTTACAGTAAAATCAATCAAACTCTTAATCCTCGTTGTAGCGCACGACCTTTTGGCACATTCTTGTTAGCTTTTCAATCTCAATTTTTCAAACCGCAGCGCGCCGGGTCCCAAGAAAGTCATCTAATCAGCGCTCAAACTACTTACTGAAATCGAGACATGCACTATTCACGAAGTTTGCTAGAGAGCGGAACAAATGATAATTTGATAGAGCGAGATCTGGAGAATACGTTGCGTACTGAAATACTTCCCAGTCAAATCGTGCAGGACAGTTTTGACGACGTTTGCCATGTTTCTGTTTGTTGGGCATGTTTCTCATGCAGAAAAACTCACTAAATCTGTCTGTTAGGCTTTTTCTGCGGTAGGACCTCGTTTAGACGATGCAATTGGATTGCTTACGGTATGGTTGACGATCGCCTACTTGTACCGCTATTTTCAGTGCAGGACTTCCTACCCGTTCCCCGAAAATTCTTGTGCAGGGACACCTGCTCAGCCCCTGATCTTATGTAGCAACCCAATCCTTTTTTGTCTCATATTGATGTGCGAGCGCCAGTTCCAAAATCTGTATGAAAATCCGTGCAAAAGCGCTTCTTATCATAAGGAAAAATGCGTAAATGCCGAAATTTCTCCTTTTTGCCTTTCAAGGTTTCTATCTTTGGAAGCTACAAGATCCGAGTGAATCAGCTTTCCATTGGAATCAGTAAGCATATTTTGAAGAGCACAATCAGCTTACCAAATGGTATACGCAAAATGCCGCAAATCAACCTCAAAGATATGAGGACGAAAATAAAAACGTTACGAACTTATGGAACGATTTAATAGATAGATCAACAGGTCTTGTATAAGTACCAGTTTAAGAATGCTGACCTGCGTGTCCCCTATAGGCTGGCTAACATGCTTCCACCATTTCGTAACAGCCTTAATTGATTCAAACTTGACATTGGCAAAAGGAGAATTACGAATGTTACCTTTCTGATCGCATTTTTATATGTGAGAGCACTCGAAATTGAAACACGATCGTAAACTTCTCCTATATCTTTTCTCTGACTTTTCGGCGAGACAGCCTTTGGGCAAGTGCTAGCGTATGCAATAGCGCCAGATTCCAATTCGCAGCTCAACTCCTAAATGATTGCTCATTTTTCGTCAACATTAGTGAACCTACCATTTCCGTATAGGGGCCTGCAGGATCGCGAGAGTCGGACGCGCGTACGGCCTTTGCGCCGCGCACGCCTGATATCGCTGGGTCGTAGTCGATTAAGGCTAGATAGGTAAGTTTTTTTTTGTTTTTCTTTACATTTCACGCCTTCTTTTCTTTTCAGACGGTGAGCACATGTTGGTGCGGAGGAGTTTAAGATCTGAATTAAGGTGAGGTGCAGGATTATGCTCAATACGGACTCAATGTTGCAGACCTTCCATGCCTGCTGGTTGAGATGTTGGATTTTCTGTTCTGGCTGCCCTGTTACAGCAAACTGTTCTATTTCTACCGTCTATTCTACCTTATCTTGCATATTGCTTGTGATGATGATGATGATGATGATGACAATGATTATGATTGTGATGACGCGCATGATGCAAGATGAGGTAGAACAGACGTTGCAAATAAAACGGAGTTTCGTAACCGGGCAGGCAGGACGAAAAATCGAACATAATCGGACAGCCAGAACAGAAAACTCAACATTCTTCAAAGCAGGGGTGAAAAGTCCGCAATATTGGCCCGTATTGAGCATAATCCTGCACCTCACCTTAATCTAGATCTTGAACTCCTCTGCACCAACATATGTTCGCCGCCTGAAGAGAAAAGAAGGCGAGAAATGAGAAGAAAAACAAAAAAATCTCACCTATCCAGCCTAAATCGAGTACGACCCAGTGACATACGACGTGCGCGGCGCAATGGCCGTACGCACGTCCGACTCTCGCGATCCTGCAGGACCCTATATTTGTAGCGTTTAGATGACGATTCTGAGCGTTCTTGGATGTCTGTCCTTTTATAAGAAGATCTCTAAACTATATTAAACCAAGAAAAGTAACAGTAACACTGGTTTTTTTACAAAGACACTTTGCTCATTTACACTCCGCCGAGATGTTCATAGCACTTACTCTCTGATTCAACTGACTTGGCGGCTGGGAGGCGGGGCTTCGTTGCTTAATCAATACTAGATATGATCAAAGAGCACCCGCGCGAGAGAGACGCAGACTGCGTAGCGGGCGCGAGGGCCTTAACCAGTTCACAGAGCCCTGCCTTCCAGCCACCAAACCACTTGAATCAAGGGTTACCTGTGCATACTCAGATAAATTCCTCTAAGTTCATCGGTCATTCTTACATTATCCGGGCATTCCTTATTGGGACCTAAAGACAATTTTTTTATCTCTAAGAAGGTAAAGGATACTGCTGTTGAGAATGCCTTTAATTATTTTATGGGCACAATGAAGTACCAAACCGAGTTTTCGCTGTGTTTATCTGTTTTTCTATGCTCGAACAGAGAAGAGGGAGTACTCTACAATTCCCTGATGTATTAAAAGTATCACCACATAAAAACTGCCTTTAACCCGCCATTGCATAGTGAGGGTATTCGAACGCGGGGATGACGTTTTGACAGCATTACTTACTATGAAGAAAATAAAAGAGCATTCTCTACCAGCATTCATGGTGTTGAAGTGAAATTTGCGGTTACTCAATCAGTGATAGACAGAAATAAACGCTAACCTACAGGATAGGTGGTACTGCCATTTATACAACCACCATCATCCTCTTTGGTTTCACCGTCCTTCAACGCTCTGAAACATTATATCATTGTAGAGTGATTTTGCATATGTTCATTTGTATATTAGGGTTAGTTGAGACCCAGTATCCATGTTAGAAAATGTTAGGAAAATCCAATTATTTAAATACTAGAGTGGTCGCAAATGAAAAAAACCACATATTTCATTATTTGAACACTTGGATTTGTGACAAAAGGCATTTTTGAAATATTCGTTCTCCTGACCAGTTCAATTATTGACTTATCCGGATACTCGTATACTTGTAAACATTCTAATATACGATTATCAGATAGAGCTTTTTGCGGTCTCGTGAAATGGGGTCAGACATGTTCCCGGTTGATCGATCATTCAAAGGCTTTCACAAAAAAAAAACGGTTGTCGAGATTTTTACATATTGCAATCCTTTTCGTCCCTGTCAAACTCAAAGGTCCAAAATCGCTTAAAATGCACGAAAATCCCGTTTTTTGAGAGCTCCGTGGAAGCAACGCGGACGAGTTGCGCTTTTTCAGCCTACCCCTCGCCACAGTGGCAGCAGCACCATGGAGGTGAACGCCAAGTTAAGGGACATGTTGAAACGAGTAAGGCACGGGCATACCTTACGCGATTTCGATGCTGCGCGCCTAGTCCACCGGACATATGATCCTGACCCCTGCGCTCAAGTATTCAAGAGAGTGGGTCCCGCCGTATTCGTGCCAGTTAGTAGGGGCGAACGAATCGCCTGCCATCGCGAGCACTTTTTTGACGGGCATACCTATAGTGGCGATATCGCCACGACTTGGCCGAAATTGGGAGAAATCGCGTCGCAGAGTCTGCACCAGCGACGGGCGACATGTCGATCGCTTTCTTTTCTCTGGAGACATTTCGCAAGTTTTTTACCTCAATTTTAACTGATGCACCATGCGAAGGGTGTAGGCCCTTTTGAGCCCTTCACGCGCGATGCCCGTTTTGCCGCGTGCGGCGCCGCTGGCAAAGCTAACAAGTCGCATTCACAGTCAACGGGGAAGGTTCTTAGTTTGAAGCATGTAATATACCTGTGCCAAAACCTGTCATCATGTTGGACACGGAAGATGTAGAAAAATGATGCTCTGTCCTACTCATAGCCTTGTCAATGGTAGCGGACATGTTGACCAATCAGAGGCGTGCCGTGATAGCGAGCGGTTCAAAAGTGCCGTTTTTCCCATGCGAATAGCACCACATGACCTGCACTCCCGCTGCTCACTTGTTTTCACTCACCACTGTGTATTGCATATCTATTTTTTCACTCATCCCTTCTCTTATCCTTTCCACTTTTCCAGCTCTGGATTTACGGAAGCTTTACCAAATTGCCTTGGCAATGGGCCTAAGTGTTTCTTCTTCTTGTTTCTTTGCATTTTTCGTTTCCTTCTCCTTTTCAGAATTTCCTGACTACTTGAAGGTTTATTTCTGTGCACTTGCCTGTTGCTCTACTGATACTACTCTACTTTACGATTGCTGCTAACCTTGGTTTGCATCTCTGACTGCGGCATGTATGGCTAATCTGTCGGCAACTTGCACAACTTGTCGTCAACATGCAATAGCATGAGGCGGCAATGTGATGTCTGCCATCCTTGAGCAATATGTTGTTGCATGTTGCTACATAGCTATACATGCTGCAGTCAGAGATGCAAACAAGTTTAGCAGCAATCGTGTGGACGATGCTGTGGTGGACGCGTCAATAAGCCTAAATAGCGCTGTGAGATTAGTGCATGAAAAGGGAGTGAGAGATGTTAGGGAGCTTCCAGACCGCGCCGAAACCGCGCCGGTTGTCGCTTTTGCAGCCAGTAGCTGCTTTCGCGCCGGTTGCCGCTATCGCAGCTGAAGCGCATTGTGTCAGATTTTGTCCTTGGAGCGTCGCGAGAGCCTATTGTCACTAAATACAAGGCTTTTCGATTCTTTTGCCACCACTCTTCTCCCAGGTCTTCTTTCCGTAATTATTGGAGGTTATACGATGCTGGAATAGTCGACTTATTGTCGAATATTCAATCTACCTCCCGCTGTAGAGTTGTTTTGTGCAAAAGGTGATGAACGGCGTTTTGTCTTTCATTCGTTTCAAGGCTATTCTTTTACGGTAGTTGATCGATTTCGTAGAGCAAAGTTTCTTTGAATTTGTCTCTAGTTTTGAAGCTATGCTACTTACATTAAGGACATCGGGTTGCAGATTTTCCCTGAATGTAAGTGTGAACTTGTTGGAACTTTATGCGGCATTGTTTTTCGTACTCTTTCGTTAACTTTACCATTAAAATCAGGGGAAGCCCGCAACCCGCACCACACAAATCTGGGAGCTAATAAATCTTTGCGGAACGCTATTTTTTTGCACAGCTTTCGTTTTGATGATATTGCTCTGCTGTGCAGACAAGATTTCTCGATGTCTTTACCGATTTGAGGTTGGTCTGCTGAGTGGACAATATCATCGCAAAATGCTGTTTTTAGCACTTCTAATTTTAAAGCTACTCTACGATACTGCTTGAGTACACTTACTGATATAAGTTTAACTACTCAAGGTTAGCTATTATGCTGAAGTAAAGATATATACCTTGAGTGGAGAAGGAGAAGGCACCAAATGACTTTGCTTTGAAATAGAGTTAGTCAGCGTAGTGAAGTACTAAAAGCAAAACAGTACAGAGAATTTGAGTTCTGCAGCTAGATCGCTGCTACGGCACGATAGAACAGCTTCAAAAACAAAGAAAGTACTTTCGCACTCGCTCATCCAGCATAGTAAACCAGTTTCAAAACGAGATAGACGTCGAAAAGGCCTTGCCTTGCAATCCAGCAATAGCTCTATAGCGGGATTTAGACTAAAAGGGTTTCACTCGACAATGAATCGATATTTTCAGCATCGTAGACAACCGAAAAAAAGGAATTCAGATCAAATGAACCATATCTGCAATGAATTACTACAGCAAAGAAGAGAACTTTGGAAACAAAAGAGTGATGACGAAGAAATCGAAAAGCCTAGCATCTAGTGCCAATAGGCTACGCTCCAAGGACAAAATCTGACACAGTGCGCTTCAGCTGCAATAGCGGCAACCGGCGCGAAAGCAGCTACCGGCTGCAAAAGCGACAACCGGCGCGGTCCCGGCGCGGTCTGGAGGCTCCCTTAGACGAATTCAAAAACTCGATAAGGCTTGCGTTCATTTGGGCGTTACGTGTGAGCTACGAGTTTATACCAAATTTCAGTTTAATGAGAAATTAAGAAATTACGCTTGGCTCTCCCCAGTTTGGACACAGCTGTCGGTACAATGCCTATTGTGCTGACATCAAGGAATTGGTATGAGCGCCTCTACATCTACTAAGTAAAAACCGTTACTCTCACTTTCCTTTTTCGCGTCCAGTTAGCTGAATGGATAGGAAAGATAGCTGACGCTATAAATTTAGAACTCGAGTTCAACCCAGTCATCAATCTATACTTACAATTAGTGAGACGCTCGCAAAGTCTTAAGTCTACGAATATATAGTTATCCGGGTACCAAAGCGTAGACTGGGTACAGTATGGTATATTTTCCGCTTAATACAGGGTGTCCCAAAAAGATGTGCACACTGTTTGATTGTTAATAACTCTCTTGCTTTCATGTCTTTTGTCTAGCTTTAGGTACCATTCTTTAGAGTGAGGTTCAACTTAGATTTACAGTATGGAGCGAATCGACAGCCACTCTTCATTACTGTAAGATTACGATAGAGATTTCGAGGAGGATTTTGAGCCTTAGAAAGCGGTATTTTGCCTCAGAAAGAAAGCCAAACAAGCCAGAAACTCTTGGACCGGGTTAACGAAGGTGCTGATTCTAAATATGAAAACTGGACGTCAGTACATTGTTTCTTTCATGAGTTATTTCAGATTTAGGGTAACAACTAATTTTTTATTGTTTGTCAGAAATGTGAATACGCCATCAAGAAAGCTCGAAAAATTGATGGAAAGTTGTGTATTGAAATCAGCACGCCTGAAAACCTTGCTACACAAATTTTCAGATTTTTTTGAAATTCTTTCATCAAAAGGCCTATTCCACAGTGGCGCTGTATGCTGAAAGTTCATACCGTGATCCTACAGTAAAGAAGAGTGATTGGTGATTCGCTTCATACTGTAAATCTAAGTTTGTCCTCGCCCTACAGAATGGTACCTCAAGCTCGGCAAAAGACATGAAAGCAAGAGAGTTATTAACGATCAAATAGTGTGCACATCTTTTTGGGACACTCGGTACAATGCTGGGCAAAAATTTGCAGCCAATCCAAAAATTTGTTTCAAAATATACCATACTGTACCCAGTCTACGCTTTGGTTCAACTTGGTTTGTTTCTAGAGAATGAATCCAAATTTTATTATCACGTGAAACTTTTCAAGAACAATATAATAACAAAATTCTGGAGCCATTCTTTGAAAAATAGAGTGAGATATAACAAGTTCAGAGTGGCTGCAAAGTGTTGGCTCGCAATACTGTGCTTGAAATGCTAAGATTCTGCGGTGAAATTGTATGCCGCTTAGGGGTCCTCCTGCCTCTGCGTTATTTCGGAGCAATTTTCTCGCTTTTGAAGCGACATTTTGCGCCGGGACTTGGGTATGCGCTTTATAAACTCAATATAATGTGCTTGCGGTGCCGAAACTTAGTGGAAATTGGGCGTGAACAAATAGTTACGTTCAAAAGCCGGCAATCTGCGCGCGAGTAGCCTGCATTACAGCCGTGAATTCTACTGCACGGAATCGTCCAAAAAACTGCAAGCGAAACGACGCGAGCGTGCCGAACGCGCGGCTGCCGAGGTGGCTTGTGGGCTACGCTTACAAGGGAAGTAAGGTTCAAAGTGGCTTTTCAAGAAGCGATAGAAAACGTCTTGTAGGGCTTCAAACGCTGATTTCAAATTTGCCTTCCTTATCTGCGGCGCGTTTTTGGGCGAGGAGTTGTAAGGCTTTTTAGAGGGCGGAAGTCGACACAAGTACAATCAAGACCGGCACCGAGGTGTGTTCCGTCTGGTAAAGTGGTCAGCGTTTTGATCTTGCAGGCAGAAGCTCCCAGGTTCAATCCCCTTGTTCTGGTTCCCGTTTTGCTGATCTACAAAAAAACTTGTATGAGCATGGGCATCGTATATACCCCACCCCTTCTTTCTTTTATCATAATCCCAAGGCAATAACTGCTCTCTTTGAAGGTCTGCAAGTGATTTGAAGGGGGTAGAAATGTCTGATCCAGAACGTGCATTATGTTGTTTATACTCGCGATTCCATCATAAAGTTCCTATCATCGATCTACCATCAGTTCACTCACCGCGTTTTAAAAATTTCTTGGCTTATTTCCTGGTACGCCAGCGGCTACCTTGACGCACCAGGAGATTTTGAAAGGCCCGCACAATATTGGTTTTTTTTCCAATTTGATAGGAAACCATTCGTGTTGTTCAAAAGTCTTCATTCGTTGCTCTCATATGAAAAATGCCTTTGTTTTGCACATTTTGTCTTTTCCTTTCATCAGTAAAAATAGACATTTGAAAACATCGATTAATAAAACTTTTTTGAAGAAATTTTCCAATAAAAAAAGGAAGGGGTGGTGCATAAGCCATGCCCGTGCTCATACAAGTTTTTTATAGCCCAGCAAAAAAAGAACCAGAACAGGGGAATCGAACCTGTTGGCCTGCATTCACCAGATTGCACATAGCTGTGCCGTTGCTGATTCTACTAGCGTCGACCTCCGCCCTCTAAAAAACCTCATGACTTCTCGCCCAAAAGCGCGCCGCTAAGGAGGGCAGATTTGAAATCAGCGTTCGAAGCCCTACACGGCGGTATCCATCGCTTCCTGAAAGGCCACTTCGGCCGATATTCCTTCGCTTGTTAGCATCGGCGCGCATGAGTGAGTCACACTTATCTAGAGTCAACGTGTAATGGCTACGGGTCAGGAGTCACACCGCGCTTAAATTCTGTGCTTCACAAGAACTCTACGGTGCTGAAGTGGCATGGCGCCACAGTAGGGGGGGGGGGGATGGAGACAGATACATGACTCGATGCCATAAGTGCCATTGCGACAGGAGTACTTACGGAAGCTGAGTCTCGTACTGCTTGATGTCGCGTCGCGACGTCGCTTGCGAAAAAACGTGACTCCTGACCGGTATCCAAGTGTGTGATGCGAATGTCGCGACGGGGTTATGTGGAAGGGGCATTTGGATAAAAAACCAGTTTAGAAGAAAACCTTTTAGCAGATAATCAAACAAGCCGATACAGATCTTATATATAAAGCTGAATGTCTGTTTGTCTGTCTGTATGTCTGTATGTCTGTATGTGTGTACGTATGTTCCGAATAGAAAATTCCATTTCTGAACCGATCGGGACCAAACTTAGCACACATACACTTCGGGCCCCGGCGGGTGTCATAGGCTACTTTTCGTCATCGATCGATATCGATTTTATCAATTTTTTGCAAAATTTGAGCTAGGGGGCTGGAATTTGGCAGGGGGGTGTAATCGAGCATGCTGATCACCCCCGTGGGGGTGATCAGCATGCTCGATTACACCCCCCTGCCAAATTCCAGCCCCCTAGCTCAAATTTTGCAAAAAATCGATAAAATCGATATCGATCGATAACGAAAAGTGGACTGTGACACCCGCCGGGGCCCGAAGTGTATGTGTGCCAAGTTTGGTCCGGATCGGTTAAGAAATGGAATTTTCTATTCGGAACATACGGCGGAGCCGGGTAAGCCAGCTAGTATGACATACAACAGATACAGGTTGTGAAACCCATCAGTCAGTCTGTATATGTCAGTGCTAATAAAACGGAAGCTCAAACACTACTGAAGTCATGCATTTGTGACAAAAACGTTGAATGTACCAGTTGGCCTCAAGTACTCAACTCTCACACACTCGGCAAAAGCGCATATCTCTACCTACCATCAAAAATTCGTAAATCCTTTTGGCAATGATTTTTATGGCCCGAACAATTTAGCTGTACTCCAGTACCCTACTATAACTTTGGAATTTGCTCTTATCGTGTAGCCGTGGATTTTGCTATAATTTTATGATGACACAAAAAAAAAGAAAAAAAAGGGGTCGTATCTGATTGTGAGTCGCATTTAAATTTCCTTGGTATTATGGCGCCATCCTCCTAATTTCTATCCTGAGACTTCGCGTTTGTGCAAAATTTCAAGAGTAAAAACCCCAGTTTTGTTTTCTAGGGATCGCATTCAAATTTGCTAGAGTCACATCTATTTGTCGAGCTGACTACTCCTGAATGGCTGCAACCTTTTTTCCCAATTGTTCGGGCAATCTTCTACACAACCTGCTCCTTGCGGCCTCTCAGCCTTTCCCTGGCTATAATTACGAATTCCCATGATAGCGCGCTTATGCACGTTTGAACTGTCCTGGAAGGGAAGGATGGTTTTACTCGCAAAAAAATGTGCACGCTCGAAATATAATAAATTTGTTCCGTATTCCTGAATATTTCTGAAAGGGAAGCTGCTTAAGTTATCTCGGTCTTTTTGCAAGAGACATACATATTCTGAATCAGCTTAAAACGCTGATTCCAAATGTGCTATTCCTAGCTGCCGCGCACCATTCCTAAGCGAGTTATGGGTTTTTTCCTGCGCAAAAATGGCATACTCATCGACTCACTGGCATCACGGCATCATTATCTAAGTGCTAATACGCATTCATTAAGCTTCTTTTTACTGGGAAAAGATTGGATTTGTATTATTCCGGTATTTCAGCACCTTCTTGTTGCAAATTTCTATCTACAGGCAGTCTACCCATGTTCAGTAGTATGCCAATTTTGCGCAAGAAAAAACCCATAACTCGCTTTGAAATGGTACGAGGCAGCTAGGACTAGCATGTTTGGAATCAGCGTTCAAAACTGATTAAGAATAACGTTCTTTGCTAAAAGGCCGATAACAATAAGTTGGGTAGCTTTCCTCTTAAGTTGTTATTTTATTTCATTTCTTCACAACTCAGCGTCTAGGAAGTATACTTTGGAATATTCGAAATTTTTTACGAATAATTGAATAATCGATTATATTCGAAAATCAAAAATACGAATAATCGAATTTCGAATATTCAAACAACGAATATCGAATATTTTCCAAAATCAATAGTGACAAATTATCAATATCGAATTTTCTGAAATAAAAAAATTCCGAATAAACAAATATGGAATATCCTCGATTTGAAATTTTTTCGAACAATCGAATAAATTCGAGAAAAAAATGTGTCGATTATATCGAATACTAGCTGGCTTACCCGGCTCCGCCCGGCCCTGTCAAAACACTATGTCAAAGAACACTATCCCTATTCCTGTAAGAACCTTTCCCTGTGCCCACGCCTACATGCCAAATCACTATCCCCGCTGTTTTAGTAATCAGCATGCTCGATTACCCCCCTGTGCCAACTCCCAGCCCCGTAGCTCAAACTTTGCAAAAAATCGATAAAATCGATAAAAGTAGTGGACGGTCGTAAAAACTATAATAATATTGTATTCGGAATTCCCATGCTCGATTACCCCCCTATGCAAACTCCCAGCCCCGTAGCTCAAACTTTACAAAAAAAAAATCGATAAAATCGATAAAAGTAGTGGACGATCTTAAAAACTAATATTGTATTCGGAATTCCCATGCTCGATTACCCCCCTATGCAAACTCCCAGCCCCGTAGCTCAAACTTTACAAAAAAAAATCGATAAAATCGATAAAAGTAGTGGACGATGCTCGATTACCCCCCTGTGCCAACTCCCAGCCCCGTAGGTGAACTCTGCAAAAAATCGATAAAAATCGATAAAATCGATATCGATCGATGACGAAAAGTAGCCTATGACACCCGCCGGGCCCGAAGTGTATGTGTGCCAAGTTTGGTCCGCATCGGTTCAGAAATGGAATTTTCTATTCGGATACGTACAGACAGACAGACAGACATACATACAGACAGACAAACAGACATTCAGCTTTATATATAAGATTTAAACAAAAATTTTATCGAATTTGCACAGTGGAGGACCCCATGTAGTATGCAACTTAAACAACGAATGATATTTGCTGATATAGCAATCAAAAATGTGAAGCATATTACTGAACTTATGGCAGATCCGATTCTGCTCGGTCTACATCCAAACACTATGGAAGTCACCAATACCTTGAATACCAGGTTCGTTTTCCCACTCGCAGAATCAGTAAAGAAATGCTCATTCACGCCTATGTGCGTTAACACCTACACTGGATCAAAGTTCGCAAAATCATCAATTCAATAGGCGTAATTGTCAATGTAATTAGTGCTAGCCTATCCCTTTACAACATGCCCCAGCAGCATGCTTACTTAAACTTGTATGCGAACTCTAGCTTCTCAGCTTTAAGTCCAAACAGTGTTGCCTCTTTTCTAAGAATTTGTTGTGACCAGGACTCCTTTCAACATCTTACAAAGGAGGTTTTCAGGATATTAGCGGCGGTCCCAACTCAATCAAAGGTGCGTGGCGTTAGCTAAGCACTCCGAGAAATTTTTGGATGGATTTTGGGATGCTTTCCCAAACTTTTTATGGGCCCAAGACCTCGAATTTCTAGAAAATGCCAGCAACGTTCCCAAAATTTTTACCATGCTAATACGAAATTTTGGAAATCGGAATTTTAACTATTCAAGGTTTAAACAAGTCAATAATTGAACGAAATTACTCAAAATTGGCATTTTTAAGCAGAGCAACCACGAAAAATTCTGAAATTATTTTGTTCAAAAGAGAAAATCTTGCACACAATTGTGGCACCTTTTTCAGGGATTAGTATGAGATAGTTCGAAAGTTAGAAGCAAATGAAGAGAATTACGTCAATTTTGCAGTTTCGAGCATGCTCAAAAAAGCTTCAAGTCAGAGCAGAGACCAAAACAGTCATAAACGTGGATTTTGTTATCTCCTCTTTCTAGCTGAGCAAAATTCGTGCCAATCGATAACAGATCTGACTTTTGTATATTTTCTGGATTTTCGTGTTTGCATTTTTCACGAGAATCAGATCCGTTCTCGGCACAGGTCTCGGTGGTTAGAAAGAGGAAGTCATAAAACCAACATTTATGACTGTTTCGGTCCCTAGTGACGTTTGCAGCTTTATTGAGCACGCTCAAAAATGCAAAATTGAAGTAAATTTTTTCAACTGCTCTTAACTTTCAAACTGTCTTATATTAAACCATGGGAAAGGTGCAACCGCAATGTGCAAAATTTTTTCTTTCCAACAACAATACTTTCAGAATTTTTCGTGACCCTGCTTGAAGAATGCCAATATTCAGCAAGTTCGTTCAACTGCTTCTATCTCTCGAATTTTATACATACTATCTCACCGCAGGCTTATACAAACCCCCCAATGGTTTTGCCCTAACCCGCTTGTTACCCGTAGAATCGCTAGTCTTATCTTATATATAAAGCTGAATGTCTGTTTGTATGTATGTATGTATGTCTGTATGTATGTCTGTATGTATGTCTGTACGTATGTTCCGAATAGAAAATTCCATTTCTGAACCGATCCGGACCAAACTTGGCACACATACACTACGGGCCCCGGCGGGTGTCATAGGCTACTTTTCGTCATCGATCGATATCGATTTTATCGATTTTTATCGATTTTTTTGCTGAGTTCACCTACGGGGCTGGGAGTTGGCACAGGGGGGTAATCGAGCATGGGGATTCCGAATACAATATTGGTTTTCAGGATTATCGATTACCTTTATCGATTTTATCGATTTTTTTGCAAAGTTTGAGCTACGGGGCTGGGAGTTCGCATAGGGGGGTAATCGAGCATGGGGATTCCGAATACAATATTGGTTTTCAGGATTATCGATTACTTTTATCGATTTTATCGATTTTTTTGCAAAGTTTGAGCTACGGGGCTGGGAGTTCGCATAGGGGGGTAATCGAGCATGGGGATTCCAAATACAATATTGGTTTTCGGGATTATCGATTACTTTTATCGATTTTATCGATTTTTTTGCAAAGTTTGAGCTAGGAGGCTGGGAGTTGGCACAGGGGGGTAATCGAGCATGCTGATCATCCCCAAGGGGGGTGATCAGCATGCTCGATTACACCCCTGTGCCAAATTCCAGCCCCCTAGCTCAAATTTTCAAAAAATCGATAAAATCGATAAAAGTAATGGACGATCTTGAAAACTAATATTGTATTCGTAATCTGCATGCTCGATTACCCCCTATGCAAACTCCCAGCCCCGCAGGTCAAACTTTACAAAAAAATTGATAAAATCGATAAAAGTAATGGACGATCCTGAAAACTAATATTGTGTTCGTAATCAGCATGCTCGATTACCCCCTGTGCAAAATCCCAGCCTCGCAGGTCAAAATTTACAAAAAATCGATAAAACCAATAAAAGTAATCGATAATTCTGAAAACTAATATTGTATTCGGAATCCCCATGCTCACTTTCCCCCCTGTGCCAACTCCTAGCCCTATAGGTGAACTCTGCAAAAAAAAATAAAAATCGGTAAAATCGACATCGATCGATAACGAAAAGTGGACTGTGACACCCGCCGGGGCCCGAAGTGTATGTGTGCCAAGTTTGGTCCGGATACGGCGGAGCCGGGTAAGCCAGCTAGTATTATAATAATATACAGGGTGTCCCAAGAAAGGTGCCTACTTATTGATTGCTAATAGCTCTTTTATAATAAAGTCTTTCAAGAAGTTTGAAGTGCCGTTCTTATAGCTGGATTCAACTACAGTTACAGGATAGATCAAATCATCGATCGCTCTTCATTACTGTAGAATTAGTAGAGACTTAAATTACATGGTGTCCTTGTGGAGAAAGCTGCCTTTTAGAAAACTTTTAAAAAATTTGACTAGTGCAATAGAATTTTCTTGGACGCTGAGTTCAACACTCGACTATGTGCAAGATCGCGAAGTTTTTTAGACGGTAAAACCGCACTTTTAGGAACATTGAAAAAGCCGCTACTGCTTACCTCGCATAACTTCTCACCGAAGCATCATAACAATTTAACGAACTTCACATTTAGAATCAGCAACTCTAATTAACCCGGAGTAAAAGTTTTCATGCTGTTTGTTTCCTTTCTGAGACCTATATGGCCTTTCATGACTTAAAGGCACCGTCCAAATTCTCCACTTCCATGTTTTCATCGCTTCTAGACCTTCTGAAGGTCCTGATTCCGAATATGTAGTCAAAAATCCGTAAAATAACCAAAAAACACCGTTTTGGAGAATGGCGCAATGCAAGTCGCAGGGCTGCGCGCGTTATACGCCCGGCGTATATCAGCGCCGCAGCCCGCCAAATCTGCAAAATGGGCGGAGTGACCAGGTGGGCGGAGTGACCAGGTGGGCGGAGTGACCAGCTCCGGATAACGTCCCTTCCGGAGCGAATTTCTCGCTTCGGAAGGAAACTTTTGCGGCGCTACTTCGGGGTTGGCCTAGTGTGGGGGCCCACATTAGTATGCCATCGAATCTCGTGAACCCCCACTTTGGGTGGACGGTGCCTTTGAAACCCTCTTCGAAGTTTCTACCGTAATCCTACAGTTACGATGAGGATAGATGATTTATTATATGTTATAAATCTAAGTTGAAGCTGGCTCTACAATGTAAAGCTTCCCGAAAGACTTCGAAGATTACAAGAGAGTTATTAACGATCAAACAATAGGCACATTTTTTGAGACACCCTGTATATAAAACTGAACGTCTGTTTGTGTGTATTTCTGTCTGTTCTACGTATGTTCCGAATGGAAATTTTTATTTGTGAGTCGATCTGGACCAAACTTTGCACACATACACTTCGGGGAGAGATGAGTTCATAGGCTACTCTTCGTCATGGATTGATATCGATTTTATTGATTTTTCGAAAAGTTTGGGCTGCGGGGTTGGGAGCTGGCACAGGAGGGTAAGTGGCATGCTGATCACGAATATATTATTGACAGGGCCGGGCGGACCCGGGTTTGCCAGCTAGTGTTTCCGTAATCATGTCAGTACTATACATGCTCTACTATCGCTTGCACGCCTGTTCCATCGCAAAGCTCAGAAATGACGCTTGTAAACGAAGTAACTCTCAAAATGAAAACTTCTACGTGTCTTACAAGGGAAGGATACTTGTGATCAAAAGTGGCGTTCTTATACAGTGTGTCCCAAAAGTGTGTATACACTGTTTGGTCGTTAATATCTCTCTTTCCAAGAAGCCTTTTGCTTTGCTTCAGGCACCATTTTGTGGAGCTGGCTTCAACTTGATTTGCAGTATAGAACGAATCACCCATCTCTCTTCATTACTGTAGGATTACGGTAGATACTTCAAAGAAGGATTTGAGCCATGGAAGACTATATTTTGCCTCAGAAAAGAAACAAAACAGCCTGAAAAATTTTACACTAGGCTAATTAGAGTTGCTGATTCTAACTGTAAAGTTCTCAACTTATTATGGTGCTTCATTGAAGAATTGTGCCAGGTAAGGGGTAGCAGCTATTTTTTTAATGTTTCTAAAAAGTGCGGTTACACCGTTTAGAAAGCTTCGCAATCTTGTGATTAGTTAAGTATTGAACTCAGCGTCCATAAAAACCCTATTACACAAGATTTCACATTTTTTTGAAAATTTTTGAAATGGCAGCTCTTTCCACATTGACACCATATGTTCAAAGTCCCTACCGTAATCCTACAGTAGTGAAGAGCGGTCGGCAATTCCCTCCATGCTGTAACTCTAAGTTGAAACTAGCTCTACAAGATGGTACCTGAAGCAAGGCAAAAAACTTCTTGGAAAGAGAGATATTAACGATCAAACACTGTTTTCATACTTTTGGGACACCCTGTATGAAGTGCGTACTATCTTATGGAGCACGGAATGCTGATTCCAAAACTGCTTTTGGTATCTGCAAAGCGCTCTTGAGAGGGGAATTGGGGTAACTTTTTGAGGTAAAAATTCAAGGCTTTGACCTGAAGGATTTGTTGAAAGCCCTTGGCAAGCAGTCATGGCCCTTTTGAATTTACGGACACAGGTATGAATGATTTCATTGTGGTGGCGCTTCTTCCCCTTTTGCATCAAAAAAAATTCCCATAACTCGCCTCCCAGAAGCGCTTTGCAGATATTGAAAGCAGATTTAAAAACAGCGTTTTATGCTTTTAAGGACAGTATACATTTCATATAGGAACGCTCCTTTGACCAAGTATCCCCCCCCCCGTCGTTAGATGTGCAATCTTTTAGAAACCTTACGCCTGGTTTGTGAAGCAGAAGAAAGTGTAAGCCTCGTTTCCATCGCAGACATCATAATAAGCACATCCGATTTCGGTCGTTTTTGCATCAGCTAGCTGGATGACATCTGTTTTCAACACAATTCTCACATTTTGACTTACCTCTGCAAATGTATAGCTTTTCAAAAATTCGACTTCGTAGCCATCTTCGAGGAAGTATGAGAACAGGCCTCGCCAGTACTCGAAGGTGTCGTCAATATCCTTGGACCTACCACCATGCGATGTGCCTCTAAATGTCTGCGGGTTTATCGTTTTCATAATATCGCTGATTAGAGAGCACATTCGCCGATGGGAATTGAAGTGTTAGTAATAAAAGGGCACCACTCAATATTTTTTTTTTCATTTTCGATAGACTACAACTTCTTGTCTTACTAAAAACGCTACGACTAAGGAGATTTTCACGCACGAGTTACTTATTAAAGGTTTTTTACAAGTATCGCAATCACCGCGGTAAGTAGCCAGCGCAGCTTTCTCTAGATCGCAGTTCCACTCCTGAAATACGTATCAAATTGTTTCGCGCATTAGTAAAGATATCTGTAAATAAAATGCGAGCGTACTATCTTGCTCAAGGTCTTCTCACTAGGCAGTAGTTCTCCATCGACATCCGTCACCACTCCTTCTTGAGCCAACAGAAATCGTCAACTTTCTCGCGAATATGGTCAATGTCCTGAGTTTCTAATGTCCCTCCATCACATTGCGCAGCCCCTGCAACACCACCACATCATTTATGCCAAGCGCAACATTCTGGATTATTGCTCGGAATAGCTAGGATTATGTTTTTCGCTCCACTCATTCTCACTAATCACAATATCCTTAACATTCTGTAGCATCGGCTCCGAATCTTGAATGTCGGCTTAGAGAATTTTTTTCGCTGTCAGTTTTATACATGCTTTGCAAACAAATTATTATACAAAGCTATTGAAAAGTCGCGTAAACAACTACGTTCTGCACTGGCGAAAAACCACAAACCCAACAGACATTTGGCGTAGCTTAATCGTATGTAACTATGCAACTGTCATCTCTAACAGAGTGGGTAATGCCAATTTTAGTGCAAGAAAAATTACGAAGCACTTTCATTCTGAAAGACGTTTATTACCCTTTTCATAGCTGAGCACGCCTCTATTTTGCACTTTCTAAATTTGCTCTTGGGAAGCGAAGAATATGTGGCTGTATAAAGGTTTTTGCTGGCTTTTAATCAGCATTTTCTGCCGCTGTGGGCCTTCTTACATCGCTGGAAACAGTTTGTTTGTCAGTAGTTCTTGGCAACTTTCAGTTTTTGAAGCAGTCAACAATATTTCGCCACATGGAAGAAATTATGTGCTCTTAATATTTGCAGTTCATTGTTAAAATGTGCAGAATTAAGCTGAGGTGTTTTTTGGATGACCGGTGATCGAGATCTGCTTTGTGTAAATTTGCGCAATACTGCTAGAAGCGACGGGAATGAGATGTTGATGAAGGCAAACTTACCTTCCACTGAGGAAAAGACTATGGAGATTATCTAAAAACGACTTTGATTCTATTGCCAAATAAAGTGAAAGAGCACTCTCACCGCAACAGCAAGGAAATTCGTCCAGTGCATTGTGCTGCACTGACTTATTGCGCAACCTCTTTATATGTAGCACTTGCAGCATTGGTTCGTCATGAAAATGACGCCAGCTAAGCGTCTTAAAATGTTAGCATTTTGATATTTTTAATATTATCTGGCTTCATGCTTCAAGAAAATGACATGCCTTCAAAATAAGCGTGTTATTAGCCTGGAAGTAGCATGATATCATATGTTTTTAGCATTCGATACATAAATCTTTTTGGAACGAGGAACACTCATATGTTGGCAACAAAAAGAATACATTGAGACATTGCACGTTTTTTGAATCTTTTTGCATGACTCAGAGAAGAAAGATGTATATACATCTTTAGCTTTATCAGGATTTCGCTAGTCATTCTATCTGGACACGGCTTTTCCCGAGCTTGCTGAAGAACTACAGAAATTTTCATGGAGTAAGCAGAAACATCATTTTGACAATATACCTGCTGCAAAGGAAAAAAGGAAAGAAAAAGCTGCACCAAAAGCTCTTGATGTGTTCGTATGATGTTACCGTTGCAAATTGTGGCTAGTTTGAGGAAGGGAATGAAACGTACAAACATCTTGCCATTATATTAAAGATCAGGCGTTAACGTTAGGAGGTTGATACACATACAGCGAATTTTTGATGTAAAATGAGCGCAATGTCTCCCACTGGTAAGACAAAACTCGCCTTTTTTTTCAAATAATGAAACGTTAGACTGGAACAAGCCGTTCTTCTTGCTGCAAAGAATTTGGTTTTTTTCTGTCTATGAGCGGGCTATGGGCGCACTCTAAAATACGAATCTTGAATCGAATAATTAAATTAGAATATTCGACTATTCGAATGATCGAATAATTGTATATTATCAAATGTTCGAAAATTTGAATAGTCGAATATCTCGCATATGTTATTCGAATACGAATAATCGGTTCCAACTGTAGCGTGGAGTGCACTGGCCTTTACTGACAAAACGTTTGTGATTGACAAAAGTTCATATGAGAGGGAAGAAGAAGGGAAGTTGAGGGCGGGGGAGAGGTGGTATTGTACATGCCATTCCACAAAAGGTTTTGGCGCCCTCTTCGAAACGTCCCTGCCACCAAAATTCACCTATCTTTTACGATGTAGTAGTCCAAAAAGGAATACTACAAGATGTTTTTGTTTTGGAAAGAGTTGACATTCTTTGACTGACTGCGGAATAATATTAGGTTGTCAAGAAAATAATGTCCGTTTTCTTTTGCTTGCTTTAACAAAGCAACCAGACTCAACCCAACAAAGGGTAAGGGGTACTGTTCGATAGAGCAAAGCAAGCTCTACGAGATGGCACTCATGTCTTTGCGCCATTCTCGATTTATGGAGGGTTCGAACTCAAAATCTGAAGATCTCCAAATGCCCAAAAAATCGAAAAAAATCACTTCGTCTAAATAATTTCTACGGACCTCCCACTCGCTCACATCAATACTATCAATGTCTGATATCCATATGTGCGATTGCCATATTTTTTCCTTAACTAGAAACTGAAAAAACGAAAATTTTCCTGATTTTCTCAAAGCAATGCTGAGCCGTTTTTGCATATGTAGTTCTATGCTACAAGCCTGGGTAAGTATAACTGTAGATTTTCAGCCCGTTCCAAGCAGTAGTTTTCGAAAAATAACGAATTCGGATTTCTTTGTTTCAGTTTCAGTGCTAAAAACGACATTTCTCGAAAAAGTACCGCTCGAAATAGGCTGAAAACCTACAGTTATACTTACCTAGGCTTGTAGTATAGAACTACATATGCAAAAACGGCTCAGCATTGCTTTGAGAAAATCGGGGAAATTTCCGTTTTTTCAGTTTCTAGTCAAGGAAGAAATACGGCAATCGCACATATGGGTATCAGATATCGATAGTATTGATGTGAGCGAGTGGGAGGTCCGTAGAAATTATTTGGACGAAGATCTGATTTTTTTCGATTTTTTGTGCATTTGGAAATCTTTAAATTTTGAGTTCGAACCCTCCATAAATCGAGAATGGCGCAAAGACATGAGTGCCATCTCGTGTCTTGTTTTGCTCTATCGAACAGTACCCCTTACCCTTTGTTGGGTTGAGTCTGGTTGCTTTGTTAAAGCAAGCAAATAAAAACGGACATTATTTTCTTGACAACCTAATATTTCGAGCCGCCCTCAGAGATAGCGTATCATTAGAGCCTAAGAGAATTAGCGTATCATTAGAGCATAAGAGAATTTGTTTGAAAAAAAGGGGTGTTCTGAAAAACTACAGGGTGGGGCAAAAATCTGGGAGCCGACTTGTTGTAAATCACGAAAGTACTGGTGATTTTGATTTCAAATTTGCGCCACAGAATGCTGCGAATCATCCTCTCCAAAACACATTTTACCTAGCCGAAAATGCTCGCCATATGTTTTTGTAAGAATTGGATTTATCAAACAAGTGCTTCTGCAGAGCGAGAAATTCTAGTATTTGCAGTTTATCTCGTAGCTAAAGCTACAGTAAATATCCTACCACACTTTAATGCATATAATTCAGAGGAGGCTTTGTGATATCAGACTGTAGTGGTTGCATTGCCAGAAACTATTCTTTCGAAAACGCAAGATAAAAAATTTGCGAATATCACCTGCGTGCCAGTGGTCATTGTCTTCAAGATAAGTCTGAAAGCTATAGGAGAGCAGCAGGTACTGAGTTTCAAGCTATATTCTTCCCATGAGTCTTCTGTATAAGCTTCTATTTGAATTCAATTGATGTAACAATTTCAATATATTTAGATCATGATTTTTCGCTCCTGTTCGCGCAATCTCATCTAAATCTCCAGTATGCGAATGCACTTGCCTTTGCTTGAAATTGTGAAATTTTTTCCTATATATGGCAAAAAAAATCCTCGTAATGTGTTGTAGCCAAAAGCTTGCTCTATCATACTACCACTTGCCTAGAGAAAGAAGCACATATCGTGAAGGCGTGGGACGAACCTCATCACGACTGCCTGCGTGCCACGACAGGCGGACTCGCCAAGATTTCGAAAGGCTGCTTTGAAACCAAACGAAGCAAACTCAGAATTTGAGAGCTGCGCTGTAGTTGTGAAGCTTTGATTTAAGTGGTCACCCAACTTTTTATTTCTAGGTACTTTCCTTCTGATTTTATGCGAAAAAGTACTAGGCTCTCAGACTTTTGCTCACCCTGTATTGTTCAAGAACCAGCATTATCTTTCAAGATCAGATACTTGTAGTGCATAAGAGATAAAGGCACTTATGGAAAAAAGCAACCCATCAAGGCACTGAATGTGCTCCAAGAGCTAAATTTCCGTCACTAATCAATGAGGGACTTACTTACAAAAGCAGTGCTTAGTGAAAAGCTGCCAATTTCTTTCTCAAACCTCAGATGTGAACAACTTGTCGTACTCCCAAGTTTTTCCTGCAAGAATGTCAAGCAATTTCTTTCATGTCGACATAATCGAAAGTGTGCAACCCGTTTTTATCCGATGAGAATACTAGAAGTGATGTATTTTGCCTTTTATTCTAGACACCAGGCTTCCATACCAAAGTGGTCAACAATCTCCTTCTCGCGCTAAATTCTTTTACACAAAAACGTAGGGCACTCCGACCAAAGTATCGGGGAAGTGAATAATTCAAGATTTCTCGGCAAGCTGCCCAGCGGGAGTTACTGGGATGTATGGAAAAGTTTCGCGTTAGTATCAATCGGGAAAGCCTCCCCCTTCTGGTGAATGGTGAAAGAACTTTGAAGGTGCAAGAGAAGCCTTCCATTTTCTCGGCCGAGATGCTTTGTAAAAAACATCTGCTGTTCCCATCCTTGCATTTTGAAAAGAAAGTTTAAGCCATCCTGGTAAGAAAAGCCTCGTGCTACTTCTTACAACATCTTCAGGGCTCAAAGTTTGAGGACTATAGCGCAGTAAAGGTACGGCTTTTGTGTACAAGAACTTATAGCGCGAGAGGGTTGTGGTCATTTTCTGTAGGAAGTCTGGAGTGTCGAACAAAACTTCTGGAAATTCTGAAGATAAAAGGAACTAGCGCTACTGGTAAGATACATCACTACTGGTAAAAAATGACGGAAGGAACGAGGTTTGCACTTCTGATAATTTTAGACCATTGAAAAAAATTTCATAACAGTCTTTACAAGAGAAGTCAGGAGTACGACAGGCTGCTTACCAAATTTCAAGGTTTGACGAAGGGGATTGTCAGCTTTTCACTGAGCGTTTGCCTTTGTGGAAAGGAAGAAGTTGGTGGTGAGCCCACGATTGTAAATTGAGAGGTGAAGACCGTATTCTTGCTTCACCATGTTTGGTTCATCAAGCATCAAACATCATGATGATAATTGAGCCACAATAAAATGTAATTTGGTGTTCTCCTTGTATGCGTGGCTCTGCCAAGCAAAGGCTATTTGCTTTAAAAAAGGCAATATTCGCCGTTTTTTGACAACTTACACACGTGACAGGGATTACAAAAGCATTGTTTGAATTAGAGACTTAACATGTTTTCCAACTTGATTGAATATCTGCAACGCTCCGCCCAACGTATCTTGTGAAGTCGATCATTCCAGTAAGCTAGTGTAGCATCATGCAGTGGACTGGATTCTTTGCTGTTGCGGTGAGGCTCTTCAATAATTTGGCGATAAAATTAAAGTCGTTTACAGGTTATCACATTCTGCTCGTCAGTGGATGGTAAGTTTGCCTTTGCCAGCATCGCAATGTCGCGGTAAGTGAGATATCTGTTTGCCACAGGATGTGAAAAAAAGGAACTTTTCGTTCTGCAACAGACCTGAAAGAAGTTTGTGATTTAACGCATGACTAACAATTTACGTCCTCAGCTACGGATTAACAAGTCAGATCTTCCTAGTTGGGGATAGGTCAATGCAAAAGCAATGTTCTGCTTCGAGCGGTAGTTCTCGCTCATTTTCGTTCATTTTGAGATATGGCGTACCGCAGTATGACATGAAATTCTGAACCCAAGGGTATCATACAGCTCACTTCGACTTGGCACACCATTTGGAATATACAGGGTGTCCCAAAAAGATGTGCACACTGTTTAATCGTCAATAACCCTTTTGCTTTCATCTCTTTTGCCGAGCTTGACATACTCTCTTGTAGAGCAAGGTTCAACTTAGATTTACAGTATGGAGCGAGTTATCAGTCGCCTTTCATTACTGTAGGATTACGGTGGGAACTTCGAGGAGGATTTTGAGCTACCGAAAGTGATTTTTGCCTTAAGAGGAAAACCAAACAAGCCAGGAACTTTTGTACCGACCTAACTAGAGTCGCTGATTCTAAATATGAAGACTGCATTTCGGTATAATGCTTCTTTCATGAGTTATTTCATAATTAGGGTAACAACTGTTTTTTCAATGTTAGTCAGAAATGTGAATACGCCATCAAGAAAGCTCTAAAAACTGGTGGAAAGTTATGTAATGCAATCAGCATGCCTGAAAACTTAGCTACACTGATTTTCAGATTTTTTTGAAATTATTCCATCAAAAGGCCTATTTCACAATGACGATGTGTGCTGGAAGTTCATACCGTAACCATACAGTAATGAAGAGCGATTACTGATTTGCTCCAAACTATAAATCTAAGTTGAACCTCGCTCTACAGAATGGTACCTTAAGCTCGGCAGAAGACGTGAAAGCAAGAGAGTTACTAACGATTAAACAGTGTGCACATCTTTTTGGGACACTCTGTAGAATTGCCTACTTGAGCGCGGGGTGTACGATAGGCAGGGAGTTTCTAGCAGCCAAGCGTATTGTAATCAGCACTGCGAGTAACCCACCGTAAGTAAAAAAAATTTGAAAAGATTAACGACTGAGCACTGTGACCTTTCGTTAAACGAGCATTTTATTGGTCACAATTAGTGCAAGCTGAACCAAGACTGACGATGCGATGCAAATGGTGCAAACTCTAGTGAACTGCGTCTTTTACCAAAAATTATAAACGGCGTTGTTAGAAAAAGATTCTGAAGGTATGAAATGAATGTGTGCGCTATAGAAACGTAAAAAGCGCCAGGACTGACTTTAATAGATCTTGCGTAATTATGATCAGGGTCAAGCAAGAGGTGTGGCACACGATCACTGGTTACGACCCACCCCCTCTAAATGCTGTCTCAGTAAGACCCCACCCATATATTTGATAGCATTACTTGAAGGCCCTGTCAAATAACGGGCAACATCTTAATTAGCATGTCAGTTAACCGCTGTAGACAAATTTTGAGAGAATTCTGAAGATTCAAGATACTAGGCCCAAAGTGAAATGGTTATTTTCCAACATGATTAACTTTGTTTCAGAGGTGAATTAGCTACCCGTTTTTGCACTTAGGACAAAGCACTACTCCTTCTTGTCCTAATCTCCTACTCAGAAATCCTGCTTTAATAGAACCCCAAACTGTGGAATTAGAAGCCAACCAAATTTTATGGCTATACTTCCGCCAAATATTACTCAGAGAAGAAGACGAATCAGGCTCAAATTGCCTTTGTGAAATCAACGAGATTTACGCTATCGATTCATATAAATACCGTTCGCTAAAAATGTTTTGATGTAGTTAATGGGGTGTGACATAACTCCTTAAAGGCTGTGGCAGCCACACCTTTTGAGCGCTTGTGCCACATCCCATTAACTATATCAGAAAAGACATTTAGCGAACAGTATTTATATGAATCGATAGCTGAATCTCGTAAATTTCAAAGGAATGATTTGAGTCTAATTCGTCTTCTTAGCTCTGGCAAGGGAAGGATACTTAGTCGAAGTGGCATTTTCATATGAGATGTACACTGTCTTATAAAGCATGGAACGCTGATTCTAAATTTGCTTTCGCTATCTGCAAAGCGCTTTTGGGAGGGGAGTTACGGAAATTTTTTGAGGTAGAAAAATCAAGGTTTGACTTAGGTAAAAACAGGTGTTGAGGACTTTTCGTTCTTGAAAGGAGTAGTGAGTGTCATGAGTTTATTGAACTGTGAATATTTATATATATGCATAGAGTACCCTGGAAGTGATCAAGACCTCATTTAAGCTCACGGATTACAGTTTCGAATGATTTCGCTGTAGCGGCGCGATCAAGTTTTCCCCTGAAGGTGAAAACACAGCCATCAAATTTGGTTGGCTTCTAATTCCAAAGTTTGGGGTTCTTTTAGAGCAGGATTTCTGAGCAGGACAAAGAAGGAGTAGTGCTTTGTCCTGAGTGCCGAATTGGGTAGCTAATTCACCTTGAAACAGGGTTAATCATTTTGGAAAATGACCATTTCACTTAGGTGATGTAGTATTTTGAATCTTCAGAATTCGCTCAAACTTCGTCTACAGTTAACTGACATGCTAATTATGGATACGATATTCGTTAAGCTTCTTAACACCTCTTCACTATGATAAAGTAGTCAATATCTTATGTGCTTGCTTCGCATAATGGGGTTACCTGACAAATTGCTGACAAATATCATGTGGAGTGGACGCAGGAGTTTCTAGCACCTCCATTCGCACCGGCATTCACAAACTAGAAGGCTCCTCGCATCGCGCAGAGGTCAAGCCCCGTCCATTGTTCCACCCCTTCACTGATCACATTCCGAGCCTGTGGGCTGCGGGGATAGCATAGATATGCAAATGTGAAAATTCGTGAAAAATCGTCCTTGCAAGGCAAATCCCCTTATTACTGCCTTTTATACGCAAAGACACTTTGACATCCCCGAAAAGGCCTTATAGTACTCAAAGCAAGCACTGAGTGATATTGGTACAAAGACGGTGATTTTAGAAGGTAGTTTTTTTTTTCTGCAAAGGAAATTTTCACAGTTTTTGTCTCTACATTATTATAGATTGAAGCTTGTCACTTTAACGTACGGAGCATTGCTGTGAACGTCCCAAAGACTTCTTGGGGATAACTATCGGCACTTTTTGATACCATTCAAACTGAACTCAAGCCCAGACTCAAACCAATCCTCTCTGAAGATTTCAGGGAGTTTCAGCGCTGAGCACTCACTCAAATTCTATGAAAAAATTGTTGGAAATAATTCTTCGGTTTCAAATAAGTCTTGCTCCAAAGCAGGTCAAAACGCAATAAGTCATATTTTACATATTCCGTATAAATTCTGTATTCTGTCTTCGATAGAGCAAAGCAAGCTCTACGAGGTAGTGCTTTGGTTTGCATAAAATCTGAACTACAAAAGGTTTCAATTAAAACCTGGAACATTCCGCTGTTCGGCAAATCGAAGAAAGTCGGGACTCCGTCAGACAAACTTTGGAACACCTGTAACTTGCTCAGTAGATACACTTACAATTAGACCTACATATGCACATTTATCTCGGCTATTCCCTATTTCCGACAAAGCGGTGCCCACACTAACGCCTCATGTTCACAAGATCGCTCAGTAATATTTCCCTTCCCGTGGCGCAAAGGCAACATGTCCCGAATGGTAGACTCCATAATTTCTTGTCCTCCATTTTCCATCCTTCCTTATTCATGCAGAACACTTAAGAACTATCCTCCAAACCTGCACAACCCGTATTGAGATTAGCCAGTGGGAGGAGCAAATGGGCGGAGCTTTGAAAGTGCGAGGGCGCCTGATAGGTACTAACAAGGGAATGGTCAAAAATCGAAGTGGCCAATCCAGGCAAGCTGCATACCATTAGATGCAGCATGAAGCGCCGACTTCGAATCTGTCTTCCTTACCTGCTTATCGCTTTTCTGGACGAAGCTATAAGGCATTAAAGACCATTATTTTGCTAAGAAATTATGCGTGAAATTGAAAATTTAGTCGTACAGAGCCACGTTCGCCTTAATACTGTGCCAAAACATGCAGCTAGCTTACTTCAAATTTTTAAAGCCAGAATTTGAGCTAAAAGTGCAACAATGTGCTCAATTCCGCTGTTTTTATGTATGATTTTTTCACAATAAAACCGCTTGTATCTTTGTCCACAGAGGCGATAAGCAGGTAAGGAAGACAGATTCGAAGTCAGCGTTTTATATTGCATCGAATGACTTACAGCTTGTTTGGTTTTGCCACTTCGACTTCTGACCATTCCCTTGTAAGTACACTTGCAAAGACGGCGAGGCTTTGGAAACTATTGGGCCGCCGCCATACCATGTTATTACTATTGTCAGATTGCTCAACTACGACTCCCTTCCATTTTACTCCCCAATACGACCCCCAGATGTGGCGTGCCACACCCCACGCTTGACCCTGATTATGATTGATGCGACTATTTGATAATTTCGGGATTCGAATTTTTGCAAAGTTTGGGTATGGTTAAGATATTCAGAAAGATTATTCAAAAACCAACTTGCAAATCCGTCTTCGTCCGGCCCTGTCAATTATATATTCGTGATTAGCATGTTCGCTTACCTCCCCCCCCTCTGTGTCACTCCCAGCCCCGTAGCTCAAACTTGTTGAGACTCCGCTCAACCCTAAATGAACATCTGAAAACAGCTAAAAACATCCGTCCCTTCTGCCCAGTACTGCATTGCATCCTAAAGCGCATTTATCACCATTCCTAAAGGCACCGTACACTCAAAATGGAGTCGATGAGATTTTAATGCCTAACTGTAGCAAGGCGCCCAAGTGAACACTTGCCCAACACGCGCTGTCAGACGTTGCTTCCGAAGCGTTTCGGATGACGAGTTCGCCCCTAGCTCCTCGCCTTTGAGCGGGAGTCACGTTCGCCCCGCCCATCCGCGAGCACCCAACCAATCACCGTCCCGGAGAACTCGCCCTGCGGGTTCTACGGAACGGGGATTGAACGGGGATTGTCAGGGTTTTCGCTGATTCCTGACTTGATATTTGGAAACAGGGACATGAGGAGGCCCCGGAACGACAAAAACATGAAAGGCGAGAATTGAGAACGGTCCCTTTAACTACAGTCTGCGTCCATATTCTGACGAGCAAAAAACAAAGAAGTGTGTTAAGGCGCCAACACGAAGTGCCCACGAAATCTAGGAATGACCGATGAACTCAGAATGAATTATCTGGATATGCACAACTATCGCAGGTAAGTATAAAAGAGTACAGTTTTCTTGTATAGTGTGGACCCCGGCCAGTGTCAGCCGCGCCCCTGTTTCTCAGCCCCGCATCACGCGAGTCCGTTACTGAAGGGGCCTCGGCTGAATCTTCCGGTCCGACTCCACTCAAGGAAATTCACAAAACACTTATAATTTAAATTATTTACTACTTAAAAATTACAAGACAAAAAAAAACTACTTCAAAAAAAAAGAAAATGGAAAATCTAAAGCATAGATCCGCCGTCCGATCCGCTCATGGCCAAACGGCCGGGTTATTTATACGGAGAAAAGCAATAGCAAGCCCTCAGCCGAACAATACAGAAACAATGCAGAAACAATACAACATTATCCACAGAGGCACATCATTAGACAAATTAAAATCTAAATTTGGCGATCAAGCTCGATGATGTACTTTCCGAGCACTTCGGCAGTTGCATTTGCAGAGTAAAACAAATCCAGTTTCCATTGCATCCATATCTGCCGCATACGTCCTGCCATTCTTCTTCCATGTATTGATGTGCTGATCTTACATCCTCTTCGTCGGGATAAGCTGGCCCTGAGCTGATGCTACGAAGGCCGGTCGGATTGACGAATAGGGATAATGCATAGAGATGGAATAATGCATAAGGCTTCGGGCTTACTGCTAGATAGAAAAGAGCTTGGACGGACGATGGATTTTCTGCCCAAAAAAAACACTACAAAAACACAAAAAGAAATTACAATATACACATCAAAGAACACATTGGATGGTCCTTGAGACTCTATTAATGGTGTCTCATCGTGTCGATGATGAATTATATTGTTCCTTCTCGAGCGCGAAGATAGTTCGACATGAGTGTTAGAGTCGAACATTGAAATACGAAATACGATGATCAGATTTGGTGTCAAAATTCATGGTTGCAGGTTGGATTTCTTCTTCTCATCTTTCCCTCGGCTGTCCATTGATTTTCTTCGGTCGATTGTGGACTGATATCGAATAACGCATCGAATAACGTGTTGTATCTTCACAGCATACGAATAGACGAATAGTACAGCTTCACGACGAGATGAGTAACAGTATTTCAGCATATTTGTCGATTGCCATGCATGTTGATGTTTCAATGGCGACCATACATCTCTTTCCATTCCATACCTGCAAATAGATATTGCGGCACTTAGCCGGAGCCTAAGAGTGAAAGTGGCCAATTTTCACTCTTGGGCGGCGTAAGACTGATCTTTTTTCCTCCTTCTTTCCAAAACTGATCAAAAGTTGTCTTTCATTTTCTTTAAGCAGCAATGATCTTATAAGCGATAGCATTTTACCTTTTGTGGCTCGATCACAAGAAGAAAACGTCGCCTGCTGCGGATGTTATTCGAGAGAGCTCATCTTTTTTTGTTTTTATGTGCACATTATTATTCCCAAAAAGTGAAAGAAACTAGAAAAACTCTACTTACGAAACGGCTCCGTGCGGTTAATGTGAACCGTACGAATGCGCGCGCCATCTCGTACAGTAATACTAAGCCGGTTTATTTCTATTATTTCAAAAGGTCTTCGAACTGTTGCGATATTTCAAGCCGACTTCTTTTCGAATTAACACCGAGTCTCCAACATTATAGTCACTTGGTTTTACTCTTTTTCTCAAGTCGTAAAGATGTTTTCGCGTGACCTGAGAAGACTCCAGATCTTCGTAACGTGTTTCCAGATGTTTCTGAGGATGGAACTTAATTGCTCGCGGGGAACATACCGCTGGATCGATGTTCTGTGATGGGTAAACCCCCGGGTCCTGAGTCATTTCCGAGGGGTAATACTGGGGCAGTTGCGAAAAGTAGCTGGGAGGATACGCGAAATAGCCCCCAGGTGTCAAAAAGGGTTTCTTTTTGAAAATACCGCGTGCGCGAAAAAGATAGTTAGGCCGCGAGCTCCCTTTCGTACTAAAGTTATAAGATGGATCAGGGCATCGCTGCGTTCTCCCTCGTCCCCGAAGAACGGGGTTTCACGACTGGATTTTCGGGACCCGGTCTAAATGGTCGATTTCGCGCCAAGGACAAATTGTTAAGTTGTTCTTGCATCTTCTTAAGCTTATCGCTTACTAAGGGAGTTGACAGCCCTCAAGGCGTCGTGCTCTTCAGCTCACTCTTGATCTAAAGTTCTGATCCCTTTTTCTGCGCTAGACACAACTTCATCATAGTCCTCCTTCTTTAGTAATCGTCTAATAGCTTTCCGTATGTCCGATCTAAGACCTTTGACGAAAACGCCTATAGCTAATTGGGATATGATGCGTTTATCCTGTCCCTAATACGCTATTTTAGCTTTCGCTAATACTTTCCGCGCGAATTCCTAAACGGAATCTTTCTCTGCCTAAGGTCGTGCAACTCATCGCGTACGGTACTTAAGAGCGCTTCGTTCTTACCACCTCTTCGCCAGTTTCAGCACTAAGTCTCCCCAGGGCATAGTTTTGGCATTTTCGATGGAATTATACTTGAGCTTCGCAGAACCTGTTCAAAGCATGGGCAGCAGGCTTCTAGCGTCGGGGTATCAAAACGTTCTATCGTGTCTACGTAGTTTTCCAAAAAAAAATCCTTCGAAAGTTCTATCTCCTATGTCGGAGAATTTGTCGATCCTATTATTCAAAACTTTGTACGACCGATAGATCTGCGCGCGGTTTGAGTTGATCTTCTTGCTGCTGCTGGTCTTGTTAATTTTGGCGCTGGTCTTGTTGGCCTTGCTGAGCTCTAGATCCGTCTTGATCACTTTGGGCCATGTCTGCTTCAAATAAGGGACTTAGGCTTATGTATTCTTGTTTCAACTGCTCTTCGAGTTCTCGTAGCTGTTCTTGCAGTATTCTCTTCCTGACTCTCTCTGGAATGCTGTGTGGAGAATATGGAGACTCGGTCTTCTGTTTCGTTTTTGACTTTGTTATAGGTGCCAGCTGAAGAAAAAAAAATTTTTTTTCTACTCGCACAAATTTCACCCTCAACGTGGTCCTCTTTAGATAATTTTGACAAAAGCGAAAAAGAACGAAGGAAGGACCGCGCTGAGTTTGATTAGTGTCACGTTACATAATTCGAGGGCCCTAGAGACATTCAACGACCTAACCAACAATTTTCCAATGCATCCAAAAGGAAATTTTACACACTAACCAATATTGAACACAAACAAGAATCTTTATACAGAAAAACAAACGCCACAAGGAAATAATCTTTATTCAGTAAACAAGAAATTCTCCTAATAGTACATTGACGGTCGCTGACAACTTCATAATTTCGCAGTTATCAATGCAACATCAAGTAAACTCAAGGAACTCTCGAATTTCTGTTCTCACAAGAAGTTTGAAGTTAAAGACCGGCCATCAATGCACTAATAGGATTGAAAAAAAAAACCTTTATTCATATCGCATCAAGAAAAGAAAAGACCCAGAAACATTCGGATAGCGGTGGCGACTATCCTTCTTGGCTTATTGAAGGCTGCGATGTTGAGTGGCCGTTCTTCTGTCTCTCCCGATGAGGATCGGAGCGCCAAGGGTTTGTGGATGGGACTGGATCTGACAACGCCGGTGGACTGCGTCTGGCTTCTTCGGTTCCAACTGAACCGAGGGATCATTAAAAATCCTCCAGTTCGAAAGGCCTGCAGCCTGGCTGCTGTGCCTTGGTCCGACGCGAGCGCTGCTGGTGCCTCTGGGCTTTTAACCATCTTACTTGCTACTAAAATAAAGATTATTCTCTTAAGGATGCATTGGAAGATCTCATGTTTACACCATAATTTAGTTCCCAAACAAAACAAAACAGGGGGGGGGGGAGGACGAACGGATCATTTTGTTTGAGAATTTTCCTTTTTAGGTGCCGAGTGGCGGCCCTAGGAGAGGAGGGGGGGGGGGGAAGGGGACGGAGGAAGAAAAGAAAAATAACAATAAAAATATTTACTTAATTTGCTTACTTAATTAGTACAACGCAACGAGTAATAAAAAAAAGAAAGAAAGGGCGTACAGATTACTTGGGCTACGCCGTTGCGCCCCCGGCCGGGTTCTCTACTTTCTTTCTGTATTACCCTCCTTATTATTTTATTATTTATAACTATTAACGTAGCCCCAAAAAGAGGAGGGGGGGGGAGATCTACTACAAAAACATAACCCAAAATTTACACTACGGGAAGGGGGGGGGGGGGAGAATTACAAAAACTAAAAAGGGGGGGGGGGGGGTACACGGGCCTCCTTCCTCTCCTAGGGAGCCGGAACCTCCATGTCAGCCGCGCCCCTGTTTCTCAGCCCCGCATCACGCGAGTCCGTTACTGAAGGGGCCTCGGCTGAACCTTCCGGTCCGACTCCACTCAAGGAAATTCACAAAACACTTATAATTTAAATTATTTACTACTTAAAAATTACAAGACAAAAAAAAACTACTTCAAAAAAAAAGAAAATGGAAAATCTAAAGCATAGATCCGCCGTCCGATCCGCTCATGGCCAAACGGCCGGGTTATTTATACGGAGAAAAGCAATAGCAAGCCCTCAGCCGAACAATACAGAAACAATGCAGAAACAATACAACATTATCCACAGAGGCACATCATTAGACAAATTAAAATCTAAATTTGGCGATCAAGCTCGATGATGTACTTTCCGAGCACTTCGGCAGTTGCATTTGCAGAGTAAAACAAATCCAGTTTCCATTGCATCCATATCTGCCGCATACGTCCTGCCATTCTTCTTCCATGTATTGATGTGCTGATCTTACACCAGCTTCCCATAGGTACCAACGCGACGCGCGCAGCGCACGCCTCTGCTGCCTTCGACGAGCTTTCTTTTTGGGGTCTCAATGATTGTTTTTCGTTTTCTCTCTTGTTTATCGTTGTTTCTCCATAATTTCTCTATTCCAGGTATGGTCGACCGAGACAATGGACCCTAACTTCAAAGTTAGAAGATAGCGTTCTTCGTTCTCACGTTTTCTTTGTGCGAGCCTCGACGACGGTTTGGAACTTTTAAATGCAGGAGCAATTGGAGCTAGCTCACTACGAACAACAAAGTAATCTTTGCAACAAATCAATATGATGAGCATAGAAAAACTCAGACACTCTAACTCAAACGCAAGCGCATTTGATTAAACGAAGATCGAAAGGCAGCGGGAACCTCTCTAGGCAGAGACGATAGAAGCATCAATCAGAATCGACCATAGATATTCGTTTTTTTTGTGGAAGAGATTTGAACAAAAGAACCTCTCGAGATTACTCGAAAACACCAACTTTTAGCGAAGAGAAAACGTAAGAACGAACAACGCTCTCTTCTAACGTTGAAGTAAGGGCCCATTGTCTCTATCGGCCATACCTGGAATACAGGAATTATGGAGAAACAACGATAAACAAGAGGAAACAAAAAACAATCATTTAGACCCCCAAAAAGAAAGCTCGCCGAAGACAGCAGAGGCGTGCGCTGCGTGCGCGTCGCGTTGGTACCTATGGGAAGCTGGCCGGGGTCCACACTATACAGTGCCGGCCAAAAGTTTGCAGCCACTATGAAAAATAGCTATAATTCATTTTGCAGTCTACATAATGATCTCAAATTATAGTATTATGTGCAAACTCTATTTTTCAATGTGTCAGCATATCTTGCTTTTGACGCACATAAAAGGGATTGACAGAAATGAGGTTGGCCAAAACTTGCAGCCACTTGTTAATCATCTAGTATCTAAACTCTCAATACTAGTGCTACGGATGTATCCATAATTGATGGAATGTGCCCGAAATCATCTCCACCATGCTACAAGAAAGGAGACTCTACGGAAGCAAATTGGCTTGACCGCAAGTTGACTGCAAAAATCGAAAAAGTCTCAGGTTGCGTACAAATGATTTACACGTACATGCTCCTATAAAAAAGTTTTACCAATTAGACGTTCGAATAAAAGCTGTACTTGGCTAAATTTCATGTTGACTGTCGTTTTTACCCAAATTCGGCGCATTTTGCAGCTCCGAAGTTTTGCATCAGTCCGCAAGTAACTCAAACTCAGCGACAAGATTGTTTTTACAAATATGAACGTTTGTCGAAGCTATCGAAGTTCCATAGAAAAGATGGAGCTGTATTTGCCATGGAAGAGCGTGCGCAATTCGCACACCTAACAATTTCTTTTGGTACATAGCAGTTTTCTTGAATGCAAAAATCACGCACGCTTATCTAAGGCAAAAACAGCTCCATCTTTTTGTAGAACTCTGAAAGCTTCGATCGAGCGTTCATCTTTGCAAAAACGATCTTGTCATTGAGTTTGAGTTTCTTGCGGACCGCTGCGCCAAACTTCCGAATTGCAAAATGCGCCGCATTTGAGTAGAAACGACAGTCAAGTTGAACTTAAGACGAGTAATGCTTTTTCTGCCACAAAATCTGATTGAATTTGAGTGTCTGATTGGTAGAACTCTTCTATAGGAGCATGCACGTGCCAATTATTTGTTCGCACCAGCGAATTTTTCGCATACATCTATAGCACTAGTTGTGAGAGCTTAGAAACCTTCACAAAGATGATCTACAAGAAGTGGCTGCAATTGGCCAGCCTCATTTTGGAAATTGTGTGCATCAAATCGCAAGGTATTTCGATACATTGCAAAGTAGAGTAATTTGCACATAATACTATGGGGTCATTATGTAGAATGCGAAGTGCATTATAGCTATTTTCAGAGTGGCTGCAAGTTTTAGGCAGCACTGTACTATAAGGAAGTAGTCTACGTCAGCTAGTAAGCCAATGCACCGTGTGTGTATTTTATGAAGAACAGAACTAGACTGGAGTTTTGAGCTCGCGAGAGACGGAGAACTCGCTCCTCGACGTATCGCGGCAAAACTGCCTTCCCTTTTCACAAGGGAAGGGGGGAGGGAGTTTCTCATCCGAGCCATATTCTCGTACCTAAGAGATGTGCCTGCTAGGCACATCTGCACTCGCCATAATTACGAGCGCCGCAGATACCAAGACATTGCAAGCCCCGCCCCCTTATCCAGTGTCGCTTCGGATGCTTAAACCGTGATTTCAAAAAAAAGTTTCAAAGTCGAGGTTCAATAGTGAAAGTTCTCCAATCAAGATCGAATTTCGGGCACAAGGGTTTTCGAGGTTGCTCTTTTTAGCAGTGAGATTTATTTGTTGCAAAGTCAAGGTTCAGAACCGATAATGCCCATCCAAGATCAGAATTCGGATTTAATTTTCGAAATTTCACTTCTCAAAACAAGACCGAAGTTCAGATTTACGAGTTCACAGAATCGCTTTATCGACAGCGATGTGTCTTCTGCAATATCAACAGCAATTTAATTACTTAATCACTTTCTGGAGACAAAAAATGTTTGTATCAGAAAAACCGACTTACTTCCCTAGAAAAGAAATGCAGAAACACGTATGTGATTCCGTAACGTTATCTAAGTTTAGTTTCAAGAATTCACGGTACAACACCGCAGTAATAATGACTAAGCCAAGTTTTCTTGAAATATCACAGGTCACTGATCATCGAGGCAATGCAATGCCAGAAAACTTTACAGTGGACCAATAAAATCTGAGTGATACCAAACAATAGAGAAAACATTTTCATTATTTTGAAAACAACCAAATTCAGACTTGGTCTGTACGGATATTTTTTCAACCATTCATAGTTTTTCGAGAACCCGTAAACCTTCATTTTGGTCATGTTTCAAAGGAAATCTTTACCAAATCCAAATTCTGATCTCGCTTGGGCATTATCGGTGCTGAACCTCGACTTTGCATCAAACAGGTCTCATTACTGAAAAAGCGCTTGATTTCGTTGAAACTCCAGTCAGCATCTAAAGCGACACTGGATAAGGCGGTCGGAGCTTGCAATGTCTTGGCTTCCTAAGGAGCTCGTAATTATAGCGAGTCCGAATGTGCCTTAAAGGGATACTTAGGTGCGAGAATATGGCTCGGGCAAGAAATTTTCCGCACGAAAAGGGAACAATGTTTAGTCGGAGCGGCCCTTGGAGATGGGATGTATACATATTGGAAAGCATAGACGCTGATCCAAATCTACCTTCTCAACCTGCGAAACGTTCCTAAACGAGGAGTCATGAGCTTTTACTAGAGTAAAGATTACATGCGCAACTAGGGAGATTTTTCGTAATATTCTTTTTACTATTGGAGCTTGATGATTATCAGAGCAAGTTGTTCAATGAATACTCTCAGATAAAAAATATATCACACTTCGTTGTTTTATTTGAGGGCTACGGAGATTCTAGCAATGCATTTTATCATAAATGCGTACTTTTTTGCTTCAATAAACGCCCATAACTCCTCCTCCGTAAATGTTCCGCAAATAAGGAAGGCAAATCTGCAATCAGCTCATGCTCTCCATTATGGTGTACATCCCATCTGAAAGGGCCACTTTGACTAAACAAGGTTCCCTAACAAGGTTTATAGTTTAGAAGCCTCCTCGCAAACGGACAGGTCGCCAAGAACACCAAAAATTTACTTCCACAGGGGGCAAACATCATGAAATTAGTGAGTTTCACCTACCGTTGGCAGGAAGCATGTGGCTAAATTAGGAGCTTAATTGCGACTTGGAAGCTGGCGCTATCGCGTACGCTAAAACTTGCCCATACGATGTCTCATCTGGAGGTCTAAGAAGAGGTATAGGAGAACACTATCATCGTGTTCCTGTCTCGGATGTTGCCACGGAAAGAGACGCCATCAAAAGCGTAACATTTGTAACCTTCTAGTGCAAGCACTGATCTTGTATGGTTCGTCTTTGAGGCTGTCACTAATTGGTGGAGGGTCGTTCGTCTTTACCCTGGCCCTGGTATGGAAGTGACGTTCCGAAGTAAACATGTTGGCACACCTATTGAGACGTTCACGCAGGTCAGGAACCTTCACAAAGGTCTTATAAAAGACCTGGTGACTTGCATTAGTTCGCTATTTTTGTGGCAAATCTTCCAGATGGCATGGGCTGACACAAGGAAATTGGGTTGCGCCGTAGAGGCTTGTAACACAGACTACGTGGTAATCTGCCGCTACTATCCAAAGTATGTTTCGTGACTTTTTATTGCACCGATGATGAACGAGAGATTTAGGGGAAATATCATTGATCGTCAAATCTACACTCCTGAACCTCCTTGTACGGCATGTTCCACGAACAAATGCGACGATGAACTGGGACTGTGCATCGAATGAACTGCAGTAACAAGCATATTTTCGGAACATCCTTCAGTATGTGGCAAGCTTTGCAAATAAGTGCGATACTATAACGCTACTCATAAACTCGGTAAAAATTTTCCTTCAAGTGGGACGCGTTCAAATTCTTTTTGGCCTTTTTAAGCAATGGGGATCTGCTAGTGAACAAATAATGTTCGATCAACACTTGTTTTCAGCTTGCCCCATGCTCCAATCTTTTTGTGATAACGTTATTGTGAATGTATGATTATATAGTGCCTGGGAGTTAGAATAAATTTGTGGTTTATTCTTTCAATAGTTTATCACTGTAGCGTTTCCATGGTTCTCTTCTCCTCTATAGCTTATGGCTTTGTTCGAATCTATAGCTTATGGCTTTGTTCGAATCATACTACGAAATTTTTCAAGTGGATATGAAGCTTGTTATCGAATTTATAACGAATGAACATAGGGAACCAAATGAAAGTAATTTTTGACTCAAGTTCTCCATCAGACCCTGAAATGAAACTGCGAGAAGTGTTAGGAATTTACAGATAGAGTTCTTCAAAAAATACCTTTTACATCAATAATCCTTTTATACAGTTTTTGCGAAAATTAGCGTAGGTCGAGTTATTGATGACAAAAAAAATCTTTGCTCCACTCCCCCTCCGACCTCCCCCTCACACCCGAAAAAAAATTTTATGCCGCCACTGGCATTTTATGTTGCCTTTAGAACTCTATTAAACCAGTCTTTGTTATCGGCGATACCGCTTTATATTAATGAAGCTATGAACATCTTTGTTAGTAATCAATTTATTAGGTTGTCCCATGATAATTTACCGTTTTTACTGCGACGGCCGTCTTTTTGTATCTTTCCTTTAATTGATGCGGCTTGAGTAACCATTCGATAGGGTAAAGCAAGCTCTACAAGATGGCTATCAAGAGTCTGCACAAATCGTAATCCACTTAAAGTTCTGAGCTGAAATATGATAGCAGTCAGAAACGGATTTTACTGTCAAAAATCGTATCTCCGCCCCAAAAAACCTAAAAAATTCCTTATTTAACCTAGCAAGTGCTTGACATATCGAACATCCAATTATACAATTTTCGTATATTTTCCATGGCTAGAATTAAAGAAAAATTGAATGGATTAAAATGGCAAACTCCGCCCCTGGAAGCCCTGAGCTCCTCCCACACATGTGATCATATAGCTCATACATACAGAAGTACGACCATGTATTTGAAAATTTTAAAGTGCCCCTGTTCTCGAGAAATGCTGATGTGTAAGGTAAAAAAGGTAAATAATTATGGGACACCCTGATAACTAAGTAAAAGTCATGGACAACGAACTTCAGATGTAAAATATTGAAATATTACTATTATAAAAAAGACTTCAGATACTTGTTGTTAGTAAATTGCAACTATGAGAGTTTCAGAGTTTTTTCAGAGTGGCTGCAAGTTTTAGGCAGCACTGTTTTATAAGCAAGTAGTCTACGTCAGCTAGTAAGCCAATGCACCTTGTGTGTATTTTATGGAAAACAGAACTAGACTGGAGTTTTGAGTTGGTGAGAGCCGGAGAACTCGCTCCTCGACGTACCGCGGCAAAACTGCCTTCCCTTTTCACAAGGGAAGGGGGGGGGGGAGTTTTTCAACCGAGCCATATTCTCGTGCTTAAGAGATGTGCCTGCTAGGCACATCTGCATTCGCCATAATTACGAGCGCCGCAGATACCAAGACATTGCAAGCCCCGCCCCCTTATCCAGTGTCGCTTCGGATGCTTAAACCGGGATTTCAAAGGAAGTTTCAAAATCGATTTTCAATAGTAAAAGTTTTCCAATCAAGATCAAATTTCGGGCACAAGGGTTTTCGAGGTTGCTCTTTTCAGCAGTGAGATTTATTTGTTGCAAAGTCAAGGTCTAGCACCGATAATGCCCATCCAAGATCAGAATTCGGATTTAATTTTCGAAATTTCACTTCTCAAAACAAGACCGAAGTTCAGATTTACGAGTTCACAAAATCGCTTTATCGACAGCGATGTGTCTTCTGCAATATCAACAGCAATTTAATTACTTAATCACTTTCTGGAGACAAAAAATGTTTGTATCAGAAAAACCGACTTACTTCCCTAGAAAAGAAATGCAGAAACACGTATGTGATTCCGTAACGTTATCTAAGTTTAGTTTCAAGAATTCACGGTACAACACCGCAGTAATAATGACTAAGCCAAGTTTTCTTGAAATATCACAGGTCACTGATCATCGAGGCAATGCAATGCCAGAAAACTTTACAGTGGACCAATAAAATCTGAGTGATACCAAACAATAGAGAAAACATTTTCATTATTTTGAAAACAACCAAATTCAGACTTGGTCTGTACGGATATTTTTTCAACCATTCATAGTTTTTCGAGAACCCGTAAACCTTCATTTTGGTCATGTTTCAAAGGAAATCTTTACCAAATCCAAATTCTGATCTCGCTTGGGCATTATCGGTGCTGAACCTCGACTTTGCATCAAACAAGTCTTATTAGTGAAAAAGCGCTTGATTGAAGCAATTTCACCATTGAGCTTCGTCTTTGAAACTTTCGTTGAAACTCCAGTCAGCATCTAAAGCGACACTGGATAAGGCGGTCGGAGCTTGCAATGTCTTGGCTTCCTAAGGAGCTCGTAATTATAGCGAGTCCGAATGTGCCTTAAAGGGATACTTAGGTGCGAGAATACGGCTCGGGCAAGAAACTTTCCGCACGAAAAGGGAAGAACGTTTAGTCGGAGCGGCCCTTGGAGATGGGATGTATACATATTGGAAAGCATAGACGCTGACTTAAATCTACCTTCTCAGCCTGCGAAACGTTCCTAAACGAGGAGTCATGAGCTTTTACTAGAGTAAAGATTACATGAGCAAATAGGGAGATTTTTCGTAATATTCTTTTTACTATTGGAGCTTGATGATTATCAGAGCGAGTTGTTCAATGAATACTCTCAGATAAAAAATATATCACACTTCGTTGTTTTATTTGAGGGCTACGGAGATTCTAGCAATGCATTTTATCATAAACTAGCTGGCTTACCCGGCTCCGCCGTATCCGGACCAAACTCGGCACACATACACTTCGGGCCCCGGCGGGTGTCACAGTCCACTTTTCGTTATCGATCGATGTCGATTTTACCGATTTTTATCGATTTTTTTGCAGAGTTCACCTACAGGGCTAGGAGTTGGAACAGGGGGGTAATCGAGCATGGGGATTCCGAATACAATATTAGTTTTCAGAATTATCGATTACTTTTATTGATTTTATCGATTTTTTGTAAATTTTGACATGCGGGGCTGGGATTTTGCACAGGGGGGTAATCGAGCATGCTGATTACGAACACAATATTAGTTTTCAGGATCGTCCATTACTTTTATCGATTTTATCTATTTTTTTGTAAAGTTTGACCTGCGGGGCTGGGAGTTTGCACAGGGGGTAATCGAGCATGCAGATTACGAATACAATATTAGTTTTCAAGATCGTCCATTACTTTTATCGATTTTATCGATTTTTTGAAAATTTGAGCTAGGGGGCTGGAATTTGGCACAGGGGTGTGATCGAGCATGCTGATCACCCCCCTTGGGGATGATCAGCATGCTCGATTACCCCCCTGTGCCAACTCCCAGCCCCCTAGCTCAAACTTTGCAAAAAAATCGAGTCTGTCTTCGCTATTGTTTATCAAGGTTCCTTACGCAGGCACGAGCAGTCAAACGCTGCTACCACAACTCCTAAGCGGTGAGATCGATTAGTCTCATAACCGCTTCACGATATTTCGCTTTATTTCAGCTACGATTTGACTCCATTATCCGAATCTAAAGACGGGTAAGGTATTCTACCATCGTTTGTTTCATCTGAAAGGCTATCATTCCCATCGCCCTGTGATACCTGCCTTTTCGCACCTCATCGTTTCTGTGACTATTTCTGATTCTTACAACTATCTCTCCTTTTATGCAACTCTGATCGCTCCTAGAGCAACAAAAGCGCACCAACATATGCAATCTAACTTTTATGAGCAATTTTTCATTTATGTTAAAATTATATTAGATTTGAGGATTTCATAATTGCTGCAAAGTTCTATGCCTCAAGAAGAAGTCAATTGAAGTTTTTTCTGAGAAACTCGAAATAAAAATGAAGCGATTTGAGCAGCAATCCTCCAATGTGGCTCCAATGTGGCTGCAATTATGTGGAATTTTTCCAGAAGCTGAGCAGTTTTTCTGAGAGTAACGTTTTGATCTCAAAACGATCATCATCTGCCATTTTGTATCAGTAAATACAAAAAAAACACGGTACAAGTATATTCAAACCGAAGAATTGGCAAAACTGACCAAAAAATCAATGATTCTAAAAAGATTCTATCAATTATCATTAACAATATAATGATGCTGTTTCCGTAATTTTGTCAAAACATTGCACAACCTCAAAATCGTATAGACAGTGTTTGGATGAACAGTTGAAATTGGATATACACTTTGATAGTAGCATTCTTGATTATATTCAAGTCAGTAGCCTACTAAGATGAGCTGGAAATAGAGGTAGACACTGGAGTTGGGCTTATCATATATGTTGAACAATTTGAAAAGCCCATATAGAACGCGAACGGGAGTTTGGAATTAGAATTTTTGAATTGAAAAGACTCTGAGCAAGCTTCCAACAACGCATATTTCGTGATGAGGAAGGGATGTTCTTTGATTTAGAAGATTTTGTAACTATAAGATGGAACGTTGGCTAGAGCTGCAGCGATGTTCGCCCGCGGCCCTTTCATGACCGGGGACATCGCTTAATTCACCCCAGGTTTACATACGGGCCCAAAAGATCTAAAGGGAATGAAATATTAAGGTAGTTCGTAGGGACAGTCGATGAGGAGAGCAGGGCCCCGGGTGAAAAGAGTCAGGAGGAATGTACACAGCTGTAGCTGGGAAAAGCTTGCCGAGTTTGTGACGTGACGGCCACTTTGTCAAAAAATTTCTGATGTGAGAATTTGAGGGTATCCGAGGATTTTCACAAAATGTGTGAATGAGCCACTTTGGCAGCTACAGTTTGTCGAAAGGTGATCACGCTAAAAGGTTGCCTCAAAACCGCACGAAAACGCTAAGGGCTTGCGGCATTTCCTTGCAGGGGAGTTTAAAGAAAAGGTGGGAACAGACAGGTCCCAACTAACCACTATTAGCAAACAGCAGACATGACGGAAAATCTTGGCGTGCGCGGCACAACATGCCAATTTTGGCTTGATTCGGGGGACTGTAAAGGCGCAGTTCGCATTTTCTCAACAGCAGCACATTTGGGGCAAGATTCGAAAGCGATTAAGTAAGATCTGAAGGATGTGGAATGGCAGAAAAGATTGGTAGTTCGGGAGTTTCATAAAGGAAATTGGATGAAAAAGAATGGGAGGAGAAGGGGATGCAGTTTGGCTCAAAGAACTCAGGAGACAGCAATACGCAAGTTTGCAAAGCGCAAGAGCATACCTACCTGGAAAGCTGGGAGGAAGCGGTTGAAATTCTGTTGGCACTTTTGTTAATAGAACTTAGGAAACCACATAAAGCAAAAAAGATCCTCAGAATTAACTTTGATAATTTCTGGGTTTTTAAATGTCTGAAAAATCCGTGCCATACTTTTGAAGAAAAGGTTCCCAAGTTCTATCTTTGACAGTCAATCTCACTACACACACATAGCCAGTCCGAAGCGCCGCGAAGCGGCGCTTCGGACTGGCTATGTGTGTGTAGTGAGCTTCGGACTGGCTATGTGTGTGTAGTGAGATTATTACCTTCTTCATAGTGGCGCCATATGCTGCAGGTTCCTACTGTGCTCCTACAGTAAAGAAGATGGATTCTTATTCGCTCCTTACGGTAAATCTAAGTTGATGCCAGCTCTACAGATTACCTGAAGCTTCTCGAAAGACTTCATCACAAGAGATTTATTAACAATTAAACAGTAAGCACATCTTTTTGGGACACCCCGTATTCTTAATCAAAACGTGTGAAACTAGGAAAATTCATAATACCGGCCTTGTACGAGAATGGCGTCTCGTAATCAACACCCCTCCCCCCCCCCCTCCCTCTAAGCAAAATGAAATATTTTTTCAAGGGCACTACCATTTTGTACGATACGACCCACCGATGAATCCAGTATCAGTGTCTAGACAGGGGTTATTTGCGCCCTCTCTTCAAATCTCGAGGGATAGACGCTGATTCTATTCGAGCATATTTTGCTTTGTTGTATATGTAGTCTGATAATGGAATTTCTGCAGTAGAGTAATCGGGGAACTACGGATTTTCGCTGAAGTGAGTTTTCACTAGTAGCTCCCAGAAAAGTGTAATATGTAGAGGTACATATTTGTAGTAACTAGATGGCTAATGATGTATTTGCCGCGACCCACTAGCGATCCATAGGGCCGCTAGTAAGTAAGAAAGTATGGGAATAAATCAATTTGTTACTGCTTTTGATTACTCTGCATCTGTAACATTTAAACAAAGTTCTGATTCAGATAGGACTCATCATTTTAGACGTCAAAGTCTAGCGTGTTTCTGGCTATCAAAAAATTAGAAAAAATTTCAATTATTCAGTGGTTCAGGAGGCATGGGGAGAACATAAGGTTTGCAATGCCAACATTCAGTTTGGCTGAACTCCTATTTTCCTTTTTGTAAATGGAATTTCATAAACAACCTCAACTCTGGCGAATGAGAGCAAAAGAGACGTAGATTTTATGGTATTTGATCGACTATCGACTTTCGTACTATGCTGCCCAGATCCCGCCAATATCATAGACCTTTCGGGTTCGCTCCTCTCTCTCTTATCGCTATTCACTTACGAATCAATCGTCATTTCTTTTGCGAGTTGTCCAGATTATTTGTTTCTCATCTACTTTGAAAATTCTTCCATTCATCTATTTAAATTTGTATGGGCGTTCATTTACGAAATTTTTCAATATCATATTGCAAGAAGTTGCACTTTTCAGGGCAGAATCTGCTTCGTCCTCGTCTCGGCTAGCCTGAGTGCAGATAGAAAAGGTATGCACTGGTGTATCTTCAGTCTCCATTTTGATAAGAAAATAGCATGGTATACTTAATCCAAAAAGTGAAAGCCACAAAATTATTCATGCATTGATTGTGTGGGCGCAACCTGAACATGATTCTTCATATTGGAAATGCAAACTCCTTTTCAAGACTTCTCGCGAACTTAAACTTGCATTGCTTAGCATTGTGGCTACCGCTGAATTAGATGTCCATTTTCAAAAAAATTCTTAAGTAGGTAAACCACATAAAATCATCTTGAACAAAGCTGCGTTTATGCCCTACCTCTGAGTTGTGATAAGTCTTTTGTTCATTCTAAGTCTAATTGCATAGGTGGTATCCCGATATCAGGATAAGTTGGGGTGGAACCATCTCCTCGTGTATGAGACCTCTTCCCTCATATTAGGTGGGCCCAAAAGTTCGTTTGCCAGATCTTCAATAAATCGTAACTTCCTTCTCGATGGATTTTCTCAGGTTTAAGGGGAAGCTTTTCTCTTTACAGCGTACTTTTACCATGAATTGTTGTGAGAAGGTTCGAGAGTTAGAAGCAATTGAAGAAAATTACTCAAGATTGTCATTTTTCCAAGCAGCGTCACAAAAAATCCCAATAATTTTATTTGATATTGTCTATATGAGGAGTTCCTAGCTGCCCATTCCCATTCCGGACAGAATCATAGTCTGTCAAAACAAACGCTCGTTGAAAATTTCTGTTCCTTGATCTTCTATGGTTTGCTCGTCGCCGCTACTGGTCAAATGTCGATAGGCGAATCACAGCCAGTCGAAGCACTGACTAGACGCTGTTGGTCCGATTAAATTGTTCGTGCTTGGGAGAGAAAGCAGACGGTAAGAAGGGTGAAAAAGCACTCGATCAGCGAGACGCCAACAACGTCCGTAGTGACGTCCTTTCTTTGCGTGCGTTGAATTGCCCAAATGTGCTAGGTTGGCAGACATGCTAAGAATGGTAGTTTTTGTTGCATTTCTAGTACCCTATTTTCAGGTGTAGCCGCACTTTTTTAAATTTTCGCCCGGGCTGCTCAGCCGCTTCATTGTGTTTCGAGAAGCGATCCTTAAGCCGCACGATTATGTCAGGCAATACGCAGCACGCTTATAGGGTCCTTTGGTTGCGAGGCCCTTTGATGTTTTCGGACTGGTCGATGTAAGCTAGGACCACCTCGCGGCTTACACACCTAAAAATAGGGTACTATGTTTCAGCATAATTCTAACCAGTTGATTTCACACCCTGCCGAAAAGTGTATTAGGTCACATAATCTGATACAGTCAGAAAGCAAGAAGCTTCCGGCTAAAGTCTGCAGAGAAGCGGACCTGATTCGTTGTGAGACATGTGTTATTTTATACATCCTGCAGGATGCGATTAGAAAAACCAACTTCCAACATCCGGGAATCGAATACCTAACACCATTACCAGTACAAAATTTCGCCTTTGTTACACTATGGGTTGAAAATTTTTCTGCATTAAGCGGTGTGCTAGGGCGTTTGAAATCCGTAGAAGTAACGATGAGTAAGAAATATGAAAATAGGCCAGTTTCTTATTGGGTACTAGATGGCAAACCCGGCTCCGCCCGGGGCCAAACTTTGCACACATACACTTCGGGGCAGGGAGCGTGTCATAGTCCACTTTTCGTTATCGATCGATGTCGATTTCACCGATTTTTTGCAAAATTTGAGCTAGGGGGCTGGGATTGGGATCACCCCCCCGTGGGGGTGATCAGCATGTTCGATTACCCCCCTGTGCAAAATCCCAGCCCCCTAGCTCAAATTTTGCAAAAAATCGGTGAAATCGACATCGATCAATAACGAAAAGTGGACTATGACACGCTCCCTGCCCCGAAGTATATGTGTGCCAAGTTTGGTCCCGATCGGTTCAGAAATAAAAATTTCTATTCCGCACATACGTACAGACAGACATACAGACATACATACAGACAGACATTCAGCTTTATATATAAGATATGTCAAGATGAACGATAGCTGGTACTAGTGGCGCGCGGGGTCATGAACTGGCAATAACGTGTCCGCTCGAAGCTCCGCCCTACTGCGGCGGACGAGTTTCTCGGACGATACCGTCAAGTAAAAATAACTTTTGATAGTGAGATACAAGCTTGTTGCAAGCTGCGGTGAAGCTTGACTATTTACAGAATTTGTTTTGATTTTCTTTTCTTTTTTGGCAATCGATGAATAGCTGATGTGTTGGTCGTGAAATTCGATAGATTTGCTGATTTACCCATGAGTGACCGAGTGACTCCTGGATATCCACCTTTGAAGTGTTAAATCAATCTAGAACACCTCAGGCATGATTGTCTGAGTGACCTCACATCTTACGACTAGTTCGCACGCAATTTCGATTGAGTTACAGATCGATTTATATTGAGGATAGCAGTTTTTGGAAGCAAATTGAAAGAATTTTGTTATTCAAAGCAGATTCGAAAATATATAAGTGCAGTATGATTGTCCTGAAATCTGAGAAATTTTATGTGATATGACCGCATATTTGCAAAACGAGTTAGTTCGCTCAAAACAAAATTCGCCTACAATGCTTGTTTTGAATTCTCGTCGCAATGAAATCTGTTTTTAGCTATGATTAGGATTTTGTAACTTACTTAGTTTTAACTAACTAACTTTGTTTTGTAAATTAATGATGTTGGTCATTTGAGCAATAATAATAGTATTTCTCGATAAGCTGACTTCTTTTTAAACTAAACTTGAGAGTGCACAACAAAGCATATTCAATGTGGTAACAAATATGAGTAGAGAAAAACACTTTTTCAAGCATTTTCGAAACAATTTTCTCATACCTGCAATGAAAAATCATTTTGGACAAGCCTACTAGGAACACATAATTGAAATAGATTAAAAAGAGCTTGCGAACTAATCTATAATGAAAAATGATCTGAAACTGATTTTCAATTAAATTGAAATTTTGAAATCTACGTTACCCAAATTGCAACCAACTGCACAAGCATGAACGAAGTATTAGAGAGTTTTCCAATAGCGCAACGCATTCCTAGGCTAATTAACACATTGACGACTATGCAGATTTATTAGGAAACAACCCATATTTTTCAACTATAAATACGCATACTGCCATCTACAGTACAATTACAGTAAATCTGAAAGGCTGACAGAAAAGGTGGAGGTCACCCCTAGATTCAGCGTAAAAGAAAGCTTATGGAGTAAGTTTGTCCCAGGATTATAGTCATTTTTACAAAATTCAAGTCTTGACACACATGGTGTGTCAAACGGTCCCACGCGGTAGTCACTGTTTGACACACCATGTGTGTCAAGCGGTCGTCAATGTGTTAACAAGGGGGCGGAGCGATCAGCGCACCGCGTACAGTACCCAGCTGGCGGCTGGCACATGCTATCGTTCATCTTGACCGCCACCCTTTCTTATTGCTTTCAATTAGTTTGGATATGGAACAGTTTGAGAACATCCGATCTCCCCGGTCAATGGTTTGCGCGCCCATTTCTGTCCGGCTTTGTTCTAGAAATATCCCTATTGACAAGACAAAGATCTTTGTACCTTGAACTTTCTCGATAGGCCCTGCATTGTCAAGGACTGGATCTCGTACATTGTCTTGCCGTTTTGTTTCTGTTTATTTCATCTAGTTCTTCGCTTTTCGAATCTTTGCGGACCTATACACTGGTAGGGTTACCAAATTCCGCCCAGTTTCTCACTCTTCTTTTTTGAGAAGAACTGCGAGCAGATATAATTCCTAAATGACCACTAATTGACCACTGATTCAACTGAGTTTAGTTTCTGCCACATCAAGGGAACTCCTACCGTAGTATTGTTCCAGTTTAAAACTCGCAAAAGGCTACAAACCGTCGAAGTTTCTCTCTTTGACTGAGACCAAGTTAATTTGCTGCTCCGGGATTGAATGAGAAAAGATGAATTGCACTTTTCGTTTCCTTCAAAGTATCTCAAAACACAGTCTTATATGCTCCAAACGAATAACATTCCGCGTTTTCACAACTGCAGCTTTTATCTACTTTATATTGAATTCTTAGAAGTACGTTCGTTTGGTGTTTTCCAATTTTATGTAAAGCTTCTATAATTCACACTTTTCAGGTGTGCCGATCCTGCGATACTTTAAAGGAGAGCGCCGTTTCTGCTTCAAACGAGGTTCTGATAGTGAGTTTTTTTTACATACTCTATACTGCTGAGAAAAAGAGACTCTTGATTTAAGTGGAAAGATAGCTTGATTCACGAAAAAAGCATTTATGTTACAGGAGAGACCCCTGTCCAAAACCCCTCCAGTCAGCAGGTTTTTGGAGAGAAGCTGCTTGCATCGACATACCTAGAGGTGAGATTTACATATCTACGGATAAACAAGGTTAGGAAATAAAGAACTTTTCCTGGTAACTTTGTTAGGTTCTCAATGGTCAAAATAGAAAGTAAAAAAGAGTGATTCGTCACATAAGCTTTTCGTATAAAATCTATGACGAAAGGAGTTCGAATAGTTCAAAATCTATAACGAAAGTAGCGGGTATTCTTGTTAGAGCTACGCATATATGACAAACGAATCGTCAACCAAGAACGGGAAAATTTGAGTTAGAACAAAATCAATTCGAAGGGTCAAAAGTTCATATCTATGCGTGAAGCATTTTCTCTGTAAATTAGAATAATATTCAGGGAATTGCAAATTTGCAAAAAAAAAGCTATCCACAGCAAATAGAAAGCTCACCTACGCTTAATCAAGAGCTTCAGTTCGCAATAGTCTTTTTTGTAATAATTCGCAGCTTTAGGATAAAGATGAACTAGTTTAGACTGTGTTCAGTGTAAAAATTCTTCATTCCCTTTTTTTTAATTGCTTTTTTAATAATTCCTTCGACAAGTGCATAGATGTTTCCCAAGGTTTCATCCAGGTTCCCCGGCACATTACAGAATTTCTGTTTTGGACGTTCGAGTAGGCTTTAGTAACTAAGCTAGAGCTGAGCTTTTGGATAATGTAACATATCTCGCATTTTTTGCTGGCCTTCCCGATTTCTTCGAAATAATTCTTTAAATCGTGGATTCCAGGGGTCTTGCGCAATCCGTGAGTTCCCATATGCTGAGAAAATTCCAAAAAAAGATAAAGCTCGATTAAAAAAACCTCTTTTACAAAGTTTCAAACGATTGCTGCGCAAAAGAATAGAAAGTCGTGAAATTTTTGGTGCGGCCGTACTTACACATAAATTTGAGAGATACGGCAATTTCTTGCACATCTTGCATATATTGGCAACAAATATAGCGATAAGAAAGAGGACAAAACTGCATCAGAAGATGTCTAGAGCGCTTCTCTATTTTTATTCTAAGGTTTGCCTACATCTTAGAAATTTAGTCGCTCCAAAAAAAATTTCATAAAAAATCTGAAAGGGTAGCCTGAGAACTGCGGTGTACCACTTCGAAGAAGTAGATGAAAATGTGAAAATGATAAATTTTGAACTTCAAATAATGCGTAAACGTCGCCGCAAGAAACGAGCCGAAAACATGTTAGGGAAGGAATAAAATTCCACACCGAATACGTTTTGAAGTACAGCCCTATATTTTAAGGGATTTGTGGATTAGTCTAAAAACGACATGGACTTTTGGACCACATATACTCCAGCTATCGAGGCAATGTATTCGTGGTGTCACATGAAATAAAAAACATGAGATTCGCGAGAAGATTGAAGATTTGGAATTGAAAATGAAATGGAAATAATTTGCAAATATGTATAATCCATGCTAACTCGACATTTTGCGATATCAACCATTTCTAACTACGTAAAAAGTAGCGATGTAGTAGTGTCGCATACTGGCTCAAGATTAAAATTGTCACAGAAGACATCTCCATTTCGGCGAGAATAAACTAGTGCGTACAGGATAAAACCCCGAGACAATGTTTTTGAGTTTAATTAGAGCAAAACTTGTGCCAAAAAAAAGAATTCTATTGGTGCTTGCAGCAGTTGCATATTCGATATGGTCAAACTATTTCTTTCAAACTGCAACGAATTTTTGAAATAATTGTGTGTGTGTTTTTAACAGTGAAGATGAGGGTAAGATAAAGTGTGTGAGAGGTGATAGGGTGAGTATGGGAAAAGGGGGGGGGGAGTGCAAGAAAGGGAGGAGAAGCGAAGGTAAGAAATTTATGAAGAGGTGGGTTGAGATAATGACACTGATGAAACATCATTGGAACAACCATGCAAGTATGTAGTTATCAACCCTATATACCCTTGATGTGTATCTTTCTAGACTGTTCTGTCCCCTCATGGCTGGCATCTGAAAGCCTATTTAGCTTTTAAGAAGCACAACTGGATGACCACTGGGGCTAATGATTTTTGTCATTTCCTGTATTGTAATTTTTAATCTATCACATGTTGTTTGTATGTATATTTTTAATGTATATCATGTTGGTGCTGAGCGTCAATTTCAAAGTCATTTTTGGATTGATAAAGCAATTCTCAGCGCCCTTGTGTTTAATACGGAGTTTCCGGCTCATAATTATCCTTGGTTAGAGTTTACTTAGCCTCTTCATCCTTTTTGAACAGCAGCTTTTCTTCTTTTACTCTCCTCTTAATGCATTCTCTCATTATGTGATCACATAGGAGTGTACGATAACATACCAAGTATGCTCATCTCGCTTACTTACTCTTTGTGTCTCATGAGAACCACACTTCTTCGAAACTAAGTAGTGTGACAACAGCGCGTTTGCTTAGCTGATCATTTTATTGATTCTAAACTATTTCTGAGATTACGAACTCGATCTGATAGCGTTCCGTAAGACAACGTCACTATCATATAATAGTAACTAGGTCCGGTACAGATTTCTTTAAGACAGTTGTTCAAAAATTCATGCATTTGATGTCCAATTTTTTGAAACTTAACTAGGTACAGAATGTGTGATTCAATTTTGAGCGATTGCCTTCCCATCTTTTCGCAGCTTATCTCGTTCCCGTTCTGTTGCTTACCTGTATTGATTCTCAGGTAATTCTAGAGGGTGTCCCAAATAATGTCCTACTCGATTGCTAATGACTCTCCTCATGAAGTCTTTCAGAAAGTTTTGGACACCATCTTGAGCTGGTGTTTCAACTCAGATTCACAATATTGAGCGAATCAGCGATCGTTCTTCATTATTGTAGGGTTAGGGTAGGAGCTTTGATGGGGGTTTGAGCCATGGAGTGCCATATATCTGGTCTCAGAAGAGAAAAAAGCGCACAGCTCCTACACAAGGAGTTAGAGTTGCTGATTCTGAAAATGAACTTTGTAGCTCATCATAATGCTTCCTTGAAAAGCTATGCCAGATAAGCTGTAGCAGTCGTTATTTCGTTGATTCTATTAGGTTGGTGCAAAAGTAATGGCCGATTTTTCGAGCCTTTTTCCAGGGCAACTTTTTCCCATCAAAAATTCTTCTTTGAAATATGAGTAGCATATTGCTGTAAAGCTATTTTCGTCCACTACGGTGTTTGAAACGGGCTTCCTACCTCATCTGTTATAAAGTTACAGAGCTTCAAATAACCGCAACCAAAATCAGAATTTTATTGCGTTCACTTTCCTGGCCAGAATTCGAGCTCATATGCATGGCGCTTCTTCGAAAATTTACTATTGTATCTTACAGAAATTGCCTACATTATGTATACTCGACTGTATTTTTTGAAGTTATCCAGACTGAGATAATGGTGCCTCAACATGGGTAGTCGTTGCGGTCATTTTATGACCCACAAACTTCTTTTGAAAGAGTCAGTCGCCAAAGCTTTGCTCAATTCTGTAAGCGTAAGGGCATATTGTTGAAGTTTTTCCGAAAATATTCGGCTGTTCAGCAAGCAAAAAAATCAGAAAATTCTGCATTTAGGAATTTGAGGCGTACTGGAAAAATGTTGAAAAAACTGACAATTTTAAATTTTAATTTCAATCCTCCTCGCAAATTTTTTTCTCCACACTTTCCCATCGTATTTTGTACTATTGGCTTGCGGCTACAAGATAGGACGCTTATTATTCATACTAAAAAACTTTGAAGGGAGTTATGAACTGCCCAACAAGCTTTCAGAAAAAACCTTTTTTGTTTGTTGATCCTTACTGCCCGTTTGTGATATGAGTACAAGTATCTTAGATATCAACCCATATCTCCTCCCTCAACATGACGTGGATTATGTGGATTGTGAGGCGCCGCCTCGCTTCTCGGCGCATCGCATGGCGCGACGTGGCACTCAAAACAACGTGGCGCAGGCATTTCCACGTTGTTCTTGTTGCCACATCACGCCGAAGATGTGCACGCAACGTGGCGCGAGCCCGAAGCGAGGCGGCGCCTCATCAATCCAGTAATCCACGTCATGTTGAGGGAAGACATATGGGTTGATATCGAGGGTAAGTGGTGTGCCATGCATTGCAAAAGGTTTGCTGCTTGTTAAGGTTTTCACCGCATTCAACATATGGATTTTCCAAAAAGTTATAGCACGTCAAAGTGAGAGATCGCAAATCGGATTATTTTTGCACCAACCTAATAACAAATGTGGTTACAGCGTTTGGAAAGCTTCAAATTTACAAAGTTGATTATCAAACTCAGCGTCCGTGGAAATCTCTTCACATAAGTTTTAGGTTCTTCTAAAAGTATTTAAAGCGTTGCTTTTCACAGCGACGCCATATGCCGAAAGTTCCTACCGTAATCCTACAGTAATGAGGAGCGATCGGTGATTCGCCCAATACTATAAATCTAGGTTGAAGCAATTTTACAAAATTGTACCTAGAGCTTTCCGGAAAACTTCAGAACAACAGAGTATTAGATAGTGGGTACATTAGGACACCTTGTATATGTATGTGCATAAAAATTCGAATTGGCAGTGGTTGATTTCAGTCAGGCAACTCATATCTTAGAACAAGGAACCAACGTTATGGAAGATGGGTTCTAATTTAGAATCAACAATGGAGAAAGAGGATGTAGCGCTGCTAATTACTTTTATGTCTCTTCATTATCTTCCCAGAGGTTTAGGTCCACTGTAGTACAAAAAAGTCTTTGGTGTTAGGAGGAATGGATTCGCTAGATGAAGTCAGCTGTAGAATCATTCTCAAACTTTGTTGCTTATTTAATGCTCCCATTATTCTGCCGCTATGACATCTATCGCTTTGTACGAAGGCTCAATTTGCTGCACTTGTTGTTTTTTGCCCAGCTGAAGATCTTATTGGGTTGCTGTCCTCTAGACTAATTGTAAGATTCGCATACTTGATAATCAGTTGGATTTACAAATCTAATTGACTGTTTATAGAGCCCTTATAACGGTTTGGAAGCAATGACTTGCTGAATACCAGCTTCTTTGTCGTTTAGATAAATCCCTTGTTTCAGAGTTCGATATTCAAGCAAACTTTCCGAGCGGTATTGCGAGCTAATCCGACAAATTATAGCGTAGTGGACAAGATAAATGATTGAGAGATTTTTGAAAACGTTCCTTCTGCTTCAAAATTCTGACATTCCGCCATTGCATTTTTCCTGGTGCAAAAGCATGGTTACGTGAGCTTAACATTGTTTGCGCATCTTAAGATCATTTGCTTAGATGTGTATGAGTATACGCTTTTGAAGCAAAACAGAAATTTTTGGTGCTTTCGGAGACGTTCATCACTTTTTGAATATCAAGCGTGCATTCGAAATTTCGAATCATCGTTATACGTACATTCTGTACTCCTTTTCAGATCTACAAAGACCACAAATCAGTGCAGTTGTCGTGGAAATAAGGATCATGCATTTGTACCATGCTATCCCTCCAAAATCATTAATGAGGAGAAAATAGCGCAAAACCTTATTGAAGGAGTTTGAATTTCAATTCGAACTGCAACACTTACGCTTACAACCTTGCCATTTCTCCTTACCTATTACCTTCACCTACTTCATCTACACCTTTCTTCCCCCCCCCCTTTCCCTCACTTCTTCTCTTTTTTTACATCTGCAAGATCAAATCTATCAGTAGTGGTCAAAACTGGACCTTTAATGACATCTGTCTCAGTTTATTGTCGCAATCCTTGCATCGAATTTCAAATCATCTTTGATCTACTGGCTCAAAGCCTCTTGCTAAGAAGAGAATGTCATGAAGTCGCTTTAATCGTTCTACAACTCTTGGTCAAGTTTTCAGCCGATTATACCTAATTCAGTTGAAAAATGTTATGAAAATTTCGACTATGTAGATAGCAGTTTACATGAGGCAAAATAGCAGTTCACAAGGGGTTTATTTTCAACCGGACCAAAATACTATATGTAAAGGTTTTCACCATGAATGGCAGATATAATAGTTAGGGAATACGGTTCCTCATGTCAAATTGTTGATTTTTGCGGAATGCCACCGTATGGCTACAGTCCCACTACAAGATCCCAGTATGTATAATGGGTGTATACAGGGTTTTCCGTGCGCCTACTGTTTGATTGTTAGTAACTCACTTGTAATGAAGCCTTTCGAGAAGCTTTGGTACCGCTTTGTAGGGCTGGCTTCTAATTAGCTTCACGGTATGGTGCGAAAAATTCCCTCTTTATTACTGTGGGATTACAGTAGGAACTTTGAGGAGGGTTTTGAGTAAATAAGGGTCATATTTCACCGATAAAATAGAACCAAAGAGGCTGAAAGCTCCTATGCTAGGTTAATCAGAGTCCAGAACTTGATTAGGCCATTCAAAAAACTGTACGAAAGCGCAGAAACTTAAGTGTACTAAAATGGGCATCCGTGAAAACCTTCTTACGCAAGATTTCAGATCTTTTGTAAATTTTTTTTCCAAACGGCCTTTTTCACAATAGTGCTGCGCCCTACGCTGCAAGTTCCTACCATGCTCCTACAGTAATAAAGATAGATCCTTAATTCGCTCCACAGAAATCTAAGTTGAAGAGCTCTTCAAAACGGTACCTAAAACTTTACGAAAGACTTCATTACAAGATGATTAACAATCAAACAGTAGGCACATCTATTTGGGACACACTACTATGTTCATTGTCAACACGTGAAACTTGGGAAATATTAGGTCGTTCCGAAAGTAATGTCGCTTTTTTCGAATGAACGCCACTATTCGAGGAATCAACATTTCTGAGAGATCTTAGGAGCATTCGATGCAGCATTTCATCCTCTTTCTAATGGCTCTAATTGCACTCATAATGTTTGATGAGCTCTCGAAAAATTACCAAAATCTGCGACTCATGCTTTTTGCCATGCTCAAGTTCGGCTATTTTTCTAAATTTTTGTACCTAATCTCCGAAAAAGTACAAGTGGCAGGTAGATAGAGCAAACACTATAGAATACAGAGTAATTTTTTCTTTCCCTTAGCTTGCTTCTCAGAGTTTCTACAACCAATTCTCAATGCCATCAAATTTCATATTTAGTCAAGTCGAACCTCACAGAACAACAACCGGCAAGCGACTCGGGTGTCATTCAATGCAGCTTTTTCTCCTCTTCCTAGCGGTTGTTTTTTGTTTCCGATTCATCAAGTTTTCCGGGATAAAATCATCATAATTCCACTTTTCCAGGGCACCCCAAGGTGTACCCGAAATTTTCGAAAGTTGCTAAACCGAAGCGGTGAATGCTCGTTTGGTTTGCAAAATTGTTGCTAAACCAACCCTACGGGTCGCTAGCAAGTGGGTAGGGGCAGATACAATATAGGGGCTTAGTTGTGATTATATATTTTTCTAAATAAGTTTCCTATGCCTTTCCTGAGAATATTTTGGCAAAAAGCACTCTACAAAAGGATATGTTCGAAGAAGCAATAATACCCACAAATCATTCAGCATTTCTCGAAAATTCCTGCTGCAACCATGCATGGGGAATGTTATTTTTTTCTCGTATACCACACTCTTTCTGCAAATTTCCCCTCCTCCCCTCCACTTTTCTACCCTCTCAAAGAGAATTTGCTCTTCCAGTTCTTCTCAACAATTTCCATAGAAGAACGTTAAGGAAGTAGAAAAACACCTATCGTTTTGGAAGTAAAAGTACCCATAACAATGTACTACAAAAAACACTTTTCTCTCGGAATCAACTCCGACAGCAACGAAATCAGTCGTCTAAGAAATTTGTCAGAAAATCCTTCAATACTTTCGCAAAAGGAATATGAAGCTTTACTACGAAAGGAGATCCCTCCCCGAAAAGCCTGACTACTGAGCCACCTAAAGACCGTTAATCATAAGAATTGCATACCAAAAATCTGTTCCCCTGTCCGATCAAGTTGCCCTACGTGCCGCTAGACCAATAGTAACTATTCAAAAAGAAAGTTTATGCCCTAAGTGCCGCTTGAAGACCGTATATATATATAAGAAAAACCATCTACGACTCCTACAAAAAGAAAACAACGAAATCAAGTAGTTACAGCGTTATTCTCAAATTGCCGTACATGCCGCTTTTGGACTTTCAATTCTGAGAACTGCCCCAAACGTACAAAAATCTGTTTCCCTGCCCGATGCAATTGCCCTACGTGCCGCTTACACACCGATACCTAATTGAAAGCACCAGCGGGACCCATTACACAAGCAAAAACAAGGCTCTTATTAGATAAACGCTTCCAAAAGTATCAGCGAGACCAAGTTACTTACGCACTCTCTTGTCTACACGTGGAAGCAAGACAATCCTAAAGTGACTGTTCTTAGCTAGAGCATTTTTTTACCAAGAGTTGAGAACATAAGTGGCTTAGCTCAAGTCACGCCGTTACGCAATTTGGCATCATTTCAAAAGCAACTGATAAGAGTACAACATATTTGAAAGACACATTCTGGGATAACAAGCTCGAAAAAAAAGCAGCTACAAATAACACATCGGACACTGGCGACCCACCCTCAAAGTCATTGCGATACTCATGATTGCCTTTCGAAATACGTGTGACGCTTTTACGAAAATATGCTTAGTCACTCTTTTTGAAATTTGGCAGCGTAAACGCATGCCACTTGGCAGCAATCCAATTCCAAAGATCAGTGTATTTCATCATAATTTCTCCGTCTGCGGCCTCCTCGTTTGCCTGTTCCAACGATCAGGTGGCTTAATGGGTAAACAACGAATTCGTTATATATTACGTAGTAATCAGCCTCGTAGAGAATGTTGTTTCGTAATCATCATCCCTTTCCCCACCCGCTTTAAGCGAATTTTTGATTCATAAAGTTCTAAAATAGTTTTTCAAGAGCACTACCATTTCGTACGATACGGCATCTGGTGAACCACTTTGATACTGCAAAGTACTCTCTGATCTACGGCAAACTGGCCTGACTGTGAATAGCCACGTCTAAAAGGTGTGCATGCTCGTCTTCTGTGGATTTTTTCCTTATGACTTTTGTATTTTGACTTTAAATTGTTTCCACTAATCCTTGAGCAAAGTGATGAGCTCTTCTCTCTCCGAATTTGTGCCAAAATTTTTTTTGAAATTTTGGCTCAATTTTCGCAAGACTATCATGTCCACACGATGCTTGAGGCGGTCTCCCTAGAATTGCCCTCACTTCTTTTAGACGTGTTTGCCAGAAACATTGCATATGCTGTTCGCTGGGTCTGTAAAGAGTGGTTGCTTTTTTCACCGTATTAACCTGCTCTACAGACCCCACATCAAAAAAATCGCTTTCGTAAATCTACCAACCTTCTGAGCGTGTTTCTGATGCTAATAGATATTGAGGTTTCCCATTCTTATGCGACAGGTTGAGATAACAAATTTTATTGAACTCAGTCTGATAATGAGAGAGTCAGAGAAAAGTACGTAAAAACGTGCCAAGACGCTCCTTCAAAAGACCAAGTAGCCCTAAGCGTGTTTATTCCGAAAAATCAAACTTCTTCGTATACTGACGCGCTTGCAAATCAATTTATTGCCATGTATGGATCTATATCATTGGCAAAAAATTATCCAACTCTTCCCTCCTCGCTCTCTCCTCAGTCCTTCAAAGCCACTTACTTTTTTGGAAACCATAAAATTTACAATGTTTCACTGCAAGCATTGCTCTAATATCATGCAAATATAGAAGAAGAAATTCCGTCAAACAGACTTTGCTCCACTGAATTTTTGCGCCAACTTGGTAATTACAGCACCAAGACTGTGAGCCATTTCAATCACTAGAGAATCCCAGGACCATTTTTACTTCAGTAACTGCTGTATTGCTGTTCGTCTTAAGCGCAATTGGAACATGATGGTCTTAGAAACCAACCTACCGCAATGGTATTTATGTATTGCAAAAACGACTATCAATAGCGGGGGATTCGAAAAATTAGTTGCCGTTGATATCCAAAGAGACTTTGCAGTTAGAAAAATGCCAGTCAAATTGCTTCCAATTATCCAATTTTACCGTGATCGTGAATGTGTTGATCTCTCTAGAATGTATGGAATTCATTCAAAAGACTTTGACTGAAAATACTTTCCTTGTCATTGTGATCACTGTCAGGATGAAAGGGTAAAACAGAACACAGACAGAACAGAACAGAACAGAACAGAACAGAACAGAACAGAACAGAAAGACATAAACAAATTCCATTCAATTTTTTTCAATTTCCATTCTATTCCCTCTCGCTCTTGTTCATTTTCATTGGTTGCTGCTGTAGTATATCGTCAACTCTTGTATGCTAATTATTCTTGCTTTTTAGGCAGAGATTTTGCATTTCTTAAAAATTTTAAGAAAATTTACAGGTGACCACATTTATAGATGATTTTCAAATGCCGCAAATGGTTCTTTGACCATCCATTATTTAAGTAATTTCAAAAAATGTTGCCATTTCAGTGTAGTGGACACTTTCCAGTTAAGAAAAAAGCATTTACTTGCGATCCGACTAAGAAAGTGAAGGCAAAGCAGTTTTAAATGGAGGATTCTTGTTCAAAGTTTTGAAAATTGGAGAAGGATCTCTGCTTCCGCTCGTAGATGCGTGGACAGGCAAAAGAGGCTTTTGAAAAAAATCTTGAACCTGGTTGGTAACGAAATAGTGAAAAAATCTGTCTGGAAATCGCTCTCAGGAAACATATAGGGTGCGTCAAAGTTACCGGCGCAATTGCGCGGTACAGTAAAGCATACTTTCGCCTCTGACACTGCTAGATATGGATTTGAAGTTGACTCAAAATGGAATTTTTGTTTTTTCAAAAAAAATTTTGAGAAGCAGCATACCGAAAATCAGCCGTATTTCGGCCCTCGTAGGTGCGCCCGAGAATCAAAAAATCTCTTCTAGATAAGTTTCAAAATTCTTTTCACAATTCCATCACAACAGATGTTCTTCTACATGTCTCATAAATAAAGAAATGTTTTTTGTTTGGAAGGTTTTCCATATCTGAAGTCTCAGAATTGATTTTCAACATGAGGTCGTTGCTCGGATGAATTTTTCGCAAATACATTTTGGGATTTTGTAAAGGAACAATTCTTTGCAAGTGCAACCAGGGCTGTGCGATAGTGCGAAATATGCTCTACAAACTCAGTTTGGAGTGGTTTGAAAAGACGTTGATTTTATACAGTTAAAGAGTCAATACGACAGCATAGAGATTCCATTTCTCCTTTCTTCGCTGTTAGTCTGATTCTTTTCATACTCACATTCCTAAAAAGAGGTCTGTTCTAATTCTGTGGTGTTTTGTAGAGTTTGCTTAGTGAATTCTACGACATGACTTTGAGCCCCCAGTGGTTTGCTTGTGGTAGCGGCGCAAATACTACCGCCGGTAATTTTGGCTCACCCTGTACAGCGAATTTGCAGCGGCCTAATACGTATGCCAATCCGTCAATCCCGCTGTAACAATCTGGCTTGGGTTCGCTTTGTATTCTTCTCTGCATTTTTACAATCTTTTTACACAAGGCAAAGTGAGGGGGAAGATACTCATCTTGTTTTCTTCCGTTTTGATCAGCGATAACATGGATCACCAATCAATGAATCTCGAAAGAAACCCTGCACAGAGCGGTTAAGCATCATTACTTGCCATCTCATCTTCTTTCTTCATCTCTGCTATCAGAAATATTTCTCTGCCATGCTGAGGATAATGTGATCATTTTTTGTTGTTCTGAAACATAAATGAGTCCACAACGACAATAATCTTCTGTCTAAAAGCATGTTCGCACAGAGTACCAGAGATTCGAACAAAAATTGGATTTTATGCTGTAAGTTCGTCTTGTTCAAGTGGTAAAAAGACTTTTGTTCTTGTTTCAAATTCATTGTTTATTGACGCGATTGGAAACATTTTAGCTGATTACAACTAAGCCATCTTCGAAAAGTACCAATGCATATTCCATCCCTTGTGAAATGTTTTTTGACTACATTCAAATTCTGTTTCTCCTTAACTTTATAACACTTGCAATATTTTTGAGCTATCTGGTAAACTCTCTTCTATCCGAATTTGTTTGCCAAACTTTTTCTCTGATATTTTGGCACAATTTATTGCAAACGACCAAGCATGTCTTCACGATGTTTTACGAGGAAGCGTCCTTTCAAAAATTCCCCTTCATCTACTTATTATTTTATCACTTTTTCTGAATGTGCTGCCCAGCGGCATTGCAACTCTTGTTTAGGGAGTCACATCGAGTAACTGCCCTTCTCACCATATAGCTTTGTTCATTTAATGGCTTTTTTTGGCATATTAGCACTATTCCTCGGGACTCCAATCAAATTGTCAACATTTCCGTTCGCCATACCCTGTGTATTTGCATTGCTTGGCTAGCTTTGAGTCGCTCGTACACTGTGATGTATCGCAGACTCTCTTCTTAATACTATGAAGTCTTCTAAAAACAATTATCCATTGAGATTCCTGCTTGAATCGTTCCTTCTGCGCATTCTTCTTCATAAGGATTGTCGCAAAACATTACGAATCGGTGTTACAGCAGAACTTCCCGGCCATTGGAGATCAACGGACGGAAAATTGGCGCCAACGACTTTTCCAGAACATAGCCGTCACCATCGCCCCTCTAGGATGCGCGTGAACTATGAAAATCCTATATTTAATGGATGGTGAGGTTTTGTTCATTTTCTGATGTCTTGCCAATGATAAGCATCACAGGAAGAAGTCAGCACCATGCTTTGGACCTTCAAGCCTGATGGATCTGCCGGATAATAATCGGTGAGCAGTTGCTTTTGAATAAGTTCGCGATTTTATGTGAGTTTCGGATTTTATTACTAGGTAGTGGAAAGAAGACCAGGACGAGCGATGTATTAGCGTCCTCGTCCAACGAAACCAGCGATTGTCTCCTCGAAAACAAAGTTTCGATTTCACTGTGAAAATGTGAGGACAACTCAGGTCACATTCCGCACTGTGGGTTTTGTGTTCCACCTACTGGAAAAATTTCGGCTATAATGTTGTTATCCAAAAAGATGAGTTAAGATGGACGTAATTATAAAAGGGGGATTACAGGGGATGCTAAAAAGGGAAGCTGGTTCTCAGTTTTGAGGGTGCTTAGCCGAGTACCTTTCATTTTAAATAACATAAACGTTTAAAAGTGCACTCGTGACTTTCTTTCTAGTCCGTAGAGACCAGCAACATTGTTCTCTTTTTTATGTGGGACGAAAAAGATGGTACAGAATGCGTTTGTTACGATGAACATGAAAAAACATAATTTGCAGAGCCATATTTAGATTTCAAGAAGACGCTAAGCATGTGTAAACCTAAGAGTTTAAGATCGCTTTATTGCTGACGAGTAAAGCAAACTCCAATTTATTTGTTTTACGCTCCGCAGGTAGATGGGCAAAAACGCCTTCTTTGTATCGTCTGGTACTGTGCTTCTAGAACTTACGATGTACTACTACCTAGTTCTAGCGGCGCTTGCCGGCTTAAAACGACACATCAATTATTTTGGGAACGATAAATATGTGTAAGCGATCATAACTTCAAATCAAAATTTAGACTTCAAAAATGCAGAAGACAGATGTGGAGGGTGCTTTTTCTACAAGCTACCCGGTTGTTCGGGAAAAGCTGAAGCGTTTAGAAAATTTTGAATAAAGGAAGCATTTTAGCCAATTAAATTAGTAGTGCGTAACAGAATGCCGCAGCATATCCTCAAAACAAAAACAATGGCATTCTCGTTTCACATTTTTGAATATCTTCACTCAAACAAAATTTGACAGCCAAGAAAGCAAGAAAAGCATTGATGCTTTCCGTCCACAATAGCATTAACGAGCGCTTAGACATTTTCCGAGGTTTTTAATCTTAAATTTTCGACTCTGATCATAGATTGTTCCAGACTTTCGTAAAGCTTTGATAACCAGCAGATAGAGCTGAGTTGAGCTTTTGAAGTGCAACATTTTTATTGCTGTAATTCACAAATTTCACGGCTGTTGCGCAAATCACTAGTCTTCAAATGCAAGATAAAACTCGATTATCATAAAAACTTATTTTACTAGTTTTAAACTTGTCTGCTAAAAAAAAGAGATGAAATTTTTGGTGCAGCAGAGGACAAAACTGCATCAAAAGGTGCCTAAAGCGCTTCTCTAATTCTTTAGGTCGTTCCGAAAGATCTTTCCGTTTTTTCAATCTATCATAAAAACTCATGCAATGAAGATAGGCAAACATTTCAATTAGTATCCGACGCAGCCTTTCTTCCTCTTTTTACATGTCATGCTAAAGTGCTGGTCACTCTCATGGTTACTAAGATAATCGTAGAAAAATTCGGAGCCGTGGTTTTCACCCTGTCCAATTTTGGCAGTTTTTTCACAGTCTTTTTTTTTGGCTTTTGGAAAAGCTTTGATATGAGTCAGATAGAGTAAATAAAGTGCAATGTAATGCAATTTTTCGACATCTATAGCTAAGCTTAAAAAATTTTTACAGTTCTTCTTCTGATCCTAACAAATTTCGCTTTTGGTGATATCAAGAGGCATAGAACATAGAACTGCGCACAACTAAGTTGTCATTCGATGCAGCTTTTTCTCCTCTTTCTAATGAGTGTTTGTTCTTCCCAATTTGTGGGGTTTTTGGCGTAAAATTACTATAAGTCTTGATTTTGAACCCGCCTAAGGGTGTACACGTGTAATGCGAAATTAGACGCTCGGTTACTTTGTAAAAATAGTGGACAATCATAATTACTTTCGAAAGTTTAGAATTCTGAAGATTGTGAAAGATTGCCAAAGTTGGACATGGTAAAGAACCATGGGTTCGAAATTAAGGCGATTATCTCAGTGGCCACAAAGAAATACGACAGTTAAAAGGAAGGAGAAAATCTGCGTCGGGCAGTGCAAGAGCGTTTCTTTATATTCGTCTCACGTGTTTTTATGGTAGGTTGAAAAAACGGAAAGAACTTTCGGAACGACCTATTATTCTACGAAGTTTGCTTAACCAGAAAATTTAGTGGCTCTAAAGATTTTCAAAGAAATACTGAAAGGGCAACTTGAGAGATGCGAAAAAGTACCACATCAAAGAAGTGGCCTGTCTGATGGTGATTTGATCTTCTTTAAATTCTAAAGTTAAAAATCTGAAAGTTATGGATTTGACAAGGCAAAAATGATAGATTTTGAACTTCAAATTATGCGTATGCATCGCCGCAAGAGTCGAATCGAGAACATAAATGTTAGAGAAAGATATCTGCACAGGATACATTTTGAATTACCAAACTCTCCTTATTTTATGGGAACTGTGGATAGGTAAAAATGGCATGGACTTTCGGACCGAATATATTTCAGCTATCGAGGCAATGTATTCGTGGTGTCACTTGAAATAAAAAACATGAGATTGGCGAGAAGCCTAAAGAATTAGATTAGAAAATGAAATGGAAATAATTTGCAAATATGTATAATCCATGCTAACTCGACATTTTGCGATATCAACTAACTCTAGCTACGTAAAAGTAGCGATGTGATTAAAATTGTCAAAAAAGACATTTTTATTTCGTGAGAATAACCTAGTGCGTACAGGACAGAACCCCGAAGCAGTGCTTTTGAGTATAATTAGCAAGATTTTTCCACAAAAAAAATTCTGTTGTTACTTGCAAGTTGCATATTCGATATGGTCATATGGTCAAATGGAGATTATTAATGTACATTTAACAAAAGTCGTTTTTTCTTTCCTTAAAAGTTTTGGTGCGTCTTGGAGTAGTTCATATATCTGGGGGCGGTGCAGGAGGAACCAAAGGCCTGCTCCCCGTAAACGCCGCAAGAGAGAACTGAGAGCGCGAGCGCTGGATCTGGCAAAGTTTTAGAAAGCTTGGCAAGGATATTCGCTGCAAAGAAATCCTTATGACTCGGCTTGGGAACAAATTTGACAACATGTCTTGAAATCAGCATTGAAAGGTGCATTTGTTGGGCGTAAATAAATCAAATCAGTGGGAACTGCATTAGCAGAGAAGATTATCGATTTTTTTAAAATAGAAACTACTCACTTTCAGTTTGGAATTTTGAAGTTTTGATGATTGAGATAACAGTATTTTCCTTCAATTTACTTTCTCCTCATAATAATGGGAGCAGCTAGCGTTCTGAGTTAATCATTGCAATCAAAATGTCAAGGAAAAATAGTTGGACGCTTATGTAAAAATGCAGTATGCAATCTTTTCAACTTCAAACTCTAGTTCCGGCAATGAAATTGAGTTCATGATCCTGAAGTTGTATATTGTATACAGCAAAAGTTTGTTACGATTCAACTCGCTTTTTTATTCCCTGACTATCAGTACTTCTAACATTGAACAAAGTTCCAAGACGCTTAAAAATCTACTTCAAACACAATCAATTCCGTTCTTTGATGCCGAATTCGAGCTATCTTTCAAACTTTGAATTGTTTTCAAGCAGGTATAAGGGTTTCTTTCCAACCGATATCCTTGCCAAATCTTTCTAGATCCTGGCAAAATCATTTTCGCAGCGCTTGCTCTCTTAAAGGCAGTGTCCGAGCAAATCTATCGCTCCCCGAACACTAGCTAGTATAAAAAAGACCCCAGGGGATCAGACCATATACTTTGGTCCGGCCCTCTGTGCCTCCGAATGAGAAAAATGGAGCTGGAACCCTCGAAAGTTCTATCAAACCACGCTCATCGAGACACTGACGTGAGTGCCTCCAGTATGGGAGTCTCAAAAATAGTATTCTTCTGTTTGCGGGGGGGGGGGGGGGGTGTGCACATCATCTGCAATGTATCAAAGCCAAGCATATCTGCAAGGCTATCAGGGCTCCTATTCGCAAACAGGGCCAAAGAAGGGTGCCAAGGGCAAAAAGAAAGACGAATTTGGGTGGATGGATGCTGGTCATTTCTTGTGGTTACATACGGTAGGCCTTTGGTTCCTCCTACAGTGTATCCTTTCACGTGAATAGGACTTACTGCCCTTCACTTCGAATTTTCAGGGATTTGCACCTTTATCCTTAAAAATCAAGCTGTGGTTCTCAAAATTACCCTTTCCAGTGAGTCAGTGGAAAAAATTCAAAAAAATGGAGATTGATTAAGAGGCATCATAAACCAGAACACATTATCACTTCCATTCCAAAATATCCTGGGAGAAATACAATGACTATAAGATTAGTACTAACATTGAAAATGACTTTTTTCCGCCCTTGGAAAGTGCAGAAAATGGAAAGGACCGCAAATGGGATTTGTTCAATGTGAGAAAGGGTGCATTCTATCCCGCCTTTGATTTTTAACAGACTGAAAATAATAGATTAGGTTTAATCTTTGGTTTAATCTGATGGAATTTTACGCTTCAAAAATCTGTAAGGAGTCCAAGAGAGTCGAGTACTTTGAGAATGTCTGCCGAAATTAAAGGTGATGATGACATTTTTGGCTTTTTTTGGCAACAGAAATTTTGCAAAAAAATCCTAGATTTTCGTTTTAAGTTTTCCAAATTTCGAAGAAACTCTGTCCTCGGCAAGGTCATCTATTGCACCACATTGTTTTACTTTTCGTGTGTGCAGCTCAGATTCCTGAAGATCTCAAATACAAATATCTATTAAAGGCAGCGTCTCGGCAGATTTTGCATTTCCATCTTTTTGCATGTTTTGGGCCTTCTCGACCCGTAGATCCCGAATCTGAGCTTTAAAAGGGGTGAAAAGGCCTTTTTCGGGGCGTTTTTTTTTCAATTCCCAAAGGCAGCTCGGACGAGAATTTCAAAGGAAGGTCGGAAGGCCCTGGCACGAAGACTCTGCTGGCTGTAATTTTGGCTTTGTATAGCATGCACAATGCGTGGAAGCGGTTGGGGGGTCCCGCGCCGTCTAGCGGAGAATACTCGTCCGAACAAGGTGTTCGGGGAGCGAAAGGAGGAAGGGGAGCGGCGCTTGGGCCGCCCCTCTGGCTTGCAGAGTTCACATTTTCGGCGCGGAGTTGCTGTTTTGGTTCACTTGGAGGGCCTCCTATCCATCTGTGTCAAAATCTGAGGTAGGTCAATCTGCCGAGCCGCTGCTTTTAAGTTGCTCGGCTCTAACCCATACTAGTTTCTGAATGGAGAAAATTTGTGATTATCAAACGTTTGCGAATTATCATTTTCGGCTTGTCGTTTCAAACATCAACAAACGTAATGAAAACATCATGTATAATCACATAATGTATGTGTAGCAAAAATAGATAGCTTTCTTCATTACAATTTACGTAACTTTCTGGCACTTCTGAGAGGCATTTGGGTGCTAAAGCATTCTAATTCACACATTATAGTTGACTTATTAACAAGGCGTTACAGTTGAAAATGGATATTCTACTTGTTTATCTTAGTCTCGGAACTTCAAAATATTTTCATAATTCCTATTTTGGGAAATGAAGCAAAAATGTGATAGAGCAATACAAAAGCTTTGTAGGCCATATGCATTTGACGAAAAGCATGTAAAACATCAAGGTAACCTTTTTGTATCTTAAGTTGGTTTTGATGTAACTATTAGGGTGAACGGTAAAAAATGGGACAGCTTGATTTTCATTACATTTTGGAATTTTTTGTTTCTGGCAACAGCAAGTAAGCAGCAACTTAAACGTCGCTTACATGGGCGACCTTCGTTTATTATTCTGACAACGCGTTAACGCTCCTCTTCCACTGCCCTACACGTGGCGCCGTGAAGAACTCGAACAGGGTTTTTTGGACAATCCTCAATCTTGCGCTGTTATACCGTAAAGTCGTAAAGCAAATGACATACCATTCGAAAGAGCTCTCCATGCTCTTTCGAACGATACGTTAAATGCATAAGATTTCTTCTCAATTTCAGAAAAAAAATCGAAAAAACCTGGAAAATAGCTATTTTTGGCGCAACAAAAACCAAAAAATCATGTTTTGCCCTATATTTTCCGAAGATAGATAAAATCTGAAGTAAGCTGCATACGGATGGATAGAGCGTAAAAAGCTCTATCAGATGATACCTAGAAATCATGCGTTTACCTGCAAAGGATTGAATAACGCGTATCTTTGTTCTCGAAGCTGTTAATGGGCATATCTCCTGACATTGAGAGTTAAAGCCACCAAGCCGTCGTGGGTTTCGTGACTGTCCCACCATTCACTCCAGCAGTGGTACTTTGGGTGGTCTCACATGTTTCACTGCGCCGATACTGCTCAAACTTCATAATTTCTCGAAGTAACTAACTTTGCATTTTAGCAAGTATAAAAATTATCCATTATTTAAATGACCTTATATAGGTGCTATCTGAAAGAGAATAATTTATTCTAATATGCATCAAAATTGGAAAGTTCAGTCACTTTTCTTCCTTGAGAAATCTGCAATTATTCTCAAGGTGTCCCATTTTTTACCGTTCACCCTAATAGTTAATGTCATGTTGAAGGCAAATTAGAATATGGGTTTTACTACCTTTACCAGAAACGAACAATTCGGTTTTTCTTTTCATTTTCTGCGCTTTCCAAGGGCGGAAGAAAGCCATATCATTATCTTACACTGTGTTATCTTCAATTTGAAATTAGTTCCCACTATGTTGGCTTCAAACTTGAAATCACTTAATTTTTCCTGTGTTATTTTCTCGAAAGGGGAGTGATAGTGTAGTTTTGGTTATTCATAACACCTCTCAATCAGTTTTGATTTTCTGGAATTTTTCCACTGACTCACTTCAAAACCTTATCCTCAAAAAGTAATTTTGAGGATAAGGTTTATCAAACGTGTCGGGTGCAAATCGCCGAGAATTGTAAGTAAAAGGGAAATAGGTCAGTGTCGTTACTCAAATTTATTTACAGATTCCGCGGAATAAAGAGAGATTAGTACGTTCAAAATATTGCAGAATTTTTTCTTTCTATAGACTTTTGCGACGACCGCTTGACATCATTCAAAGTTCAGACTCTATCACTTTTACCTCATCCAGGTTCACACAATTTTCCGATTATTCATATCAGATCTTGAAGAAGATCAGTTTGCCAGCAAATTGAGCGGATGCAGTGTTATTTTTTCGCATCTTTTCGTCTGGCTTTCCATATTTTATGGAATTTTCTTCGCACTGACATAATTTCCCATATAGTTTAAAAACTCCGTAGGGCAACAGTAGAGAAGCGGATTAGGCGCCTTACAGGGAAAGGATACTTGGTCGAAAGCACCAATCCAGATGAGACATTTATCGTCTTGAGGCGCTTGAAACGCTGATTCCAAATCTGTAGTTTCTAGCTGCGGAGCGGTTTTGTAGAAGGAGTTATGAGGGGTGTTTCCCTCTGAGGCTGAGGCGCCCTCCAGCAGGTCTCCCCTTATCTATGAGCGTGTAGAGAAGTTGCAAATGGTGGCAACTGGCCTAGTGGTAAGTGACTTGCTTGATGAAAAGAGTGTCAAGGTTTTAGTCCCCATCGCATGCAACTTTATCGCAATTTTTGCAAAATTGAGCTTCTAAAGGCTTTAGAGCTCTAAAATTTCTATAATATTGATGCTAATCGAAGTTAGAAGTGGTAAAAGCCAAAGTAATACGAATATTATAATCCGTATTGTAATTCTCATTTAAATTACTTACCACTAGGTTAGTTGCCTCCATTTGGTACTCCTCTAGAGTGCTCATAGATAAGGGAAACCTGCTGGAGGGCGCCTCAGCCCCAGAGGGAAACACCTCCCATCTCCCATAACTCCTTCTACAAAACCGTTCCGCAGCTAGAAACTACAGATTTGGAAACAGCGTTTCAAGCGTTTCAGGATAATATATGTCTCATCTGGATTGGTACTTTCGACTGAGTATCCTCTCCTTGTTAGATGCAGCTTTCTTCTATTTCCGATCGTTATTTTAGTTCGAATATATGCAGAATGTGCAAGAAAAATTGCTGTATTTGATACAAGTACGACCGCACCAAAAACTGAACCTCTGTACTTCAGCGCAGCATTTGCTTAATTACTTTTTAAGATAATTAGTCGAATTTTATCTTTGAATTTTGAACCTTAGCATCAGCATTTGGTTGATTGCGCGACACTTATGGAATTCGCGATTTGAAAATTCATTTTGAAAAAACCAGAAACAGCTAGAAAGGTGCAAAACATGTTGCATTTTCAAAAGCTCAACCTTATCTGCGAGTTATCAAAGTTTGTTCGAATGTCTGCAACAAAAAATCTGGCATCTGCCGGAGATTTTGGAACGAAACGTCGGGGAATATCTAAGCGCTCGCCGAAGGAGTCTTTTCAAAATATAGCTATTGAAAAGATGAAATTTCTACAAAAAAACAACCTGTAGTACTATTTCTTATCATAGGGGAAGCATTGTTGGCTGTGGTTTTGCTTTTTACGAAATTTGACCATTCATATTTATCTAATTTCCAGCGAACATGCTTTACGAATGGATGCTAGTCAACACTTTGTGATGTTCAGTTATTACATGAACATCTTAATGATTACAACTGAACGTCTCAAAGTATAGATTTTCCAGGCACGATCAGTCGACGACGATGGTACGGTAGCGGCGGCACGGTCGTGGCGTCGGCAGTTACGCTAAGTTTTGTATGAAAGGGTGAGTGTGTGTTAGCGTGGATGTGTGAGGGTAAGCAAGGGTGAGAGTGTGAAAGGTTGTGTGGGTAAGGGTAGGGTAGTGAGCGAGTGTGAGGAAGGTAGGGAGAGTGTGGAAGGGTGAGTGTGTGGGAGGGAAAGTGTGAGTAAGAGTGGGAGAGTGAGGGTGAGTTTGTGAGCAAGAGTGTGGAAGTGGGAGAGTGTGAAAGAGAGAGAGGGAGGATGAGAGTGTGAGCAGGTAGGGGGGAGCTGAAGGATTAGGAAGGAGGGTTGCCTGGGTTGCTCGTGGAATCTATGCCCGCCTGTCATTGTCACTCTTTGCCCTCCCCCATTCTTCCTCACCCTCACTTCCTCCCCTTTCTCTCCTCACCCTTTCTCACCACCTCCCCCTTACTCACACTTACCCTCGCACACCCTCCCTCCCTCTCACACACTCGCGTCCAATCTCACCCTCACTCTAACACCCTCGCACACATTCACCCTTCCATACACTTACCCTTTCTCACAAACTCATCCTTCCTCACTCTCCCACACTTCCACATCCTCACACTCACTGCCTTTCACACGCTCACCCTTACATACTCTTTCTCATTAACTCACACTCACTCTATCTCGCAAACTTACCTTACGAAGAAGAACTCCATCGCATCGGGACGCGGACGATTCTGAAATTATTGAATCTTTTTTCATATGAGGAACTGGCTATGTTGACTTGTAACAAATCAATATGAAATAAATATTGCCGCTATCAGCGTTGTTTTATAAAAGTGAATAGAAAAAAGAAGAATGGTCTTAAAAAGTGCTGAGCACTCTACAAAAGCAAAAAAAAATCGTAAAAGAAGATATGACTGCGAGCAAGGGTCTGGTCAGTCAACCCATACTACTCTATGCGATATCTTTTGGTTAGCGAGTTATGATAAGCCAAACTAGGTCCAATATGCTAAATTTGAACACTGATAACATGTGAATATGCTATGCTAATAGAGGTGGAGCAACGTAGATCTCAAAAACCTGGACACTAACTAGATTTCCAGCCAAACAAGTATAAATAGGAAACTCATTACATTCAAAATTATTTTGCGCATTACCTTACCATAAATAGCTTAGAAAAAGGAGGAAATTTTAAAAAGCTTTGCTGGTCGCATCCACAGAGATGATTGAAGAGTGCGAGTACTGCGGAGATTTGGCAAGTGTCAGACACTGGGAGGAACCTGTCTCACGACTCTACTCGAAGACATTCTTGAAAGATTGAGAAAACAGGTTCATAGTTATTATTTGAGGCGCATGCATCGAACCTAGCTGTAATTGTTCAAAATTCAAATTCGTTCTATTAGGTAAATTACATGCTTCAGTACAAAGTTTCAAAGCTTCGCGTTTTAGAGAGGTTGAAGTCTCGTAGCAACGCAATTTGCGCTTCAGAGCGATTGACCCATCGCAATCAAAATGTCTTGAATATACTACTATTATTTGAAGATGCAATGATATGAACATTGAACAAACATTGATTAAACACGTTTTCCTAAGGCTTTCTTTTATTGATTCTAAAGATTTGCACTTCAAAAACTGTAGTGGATGATGTCCTAAAAATGTATGCAAAGAGCAGGTACAGTATCGAGGGTCTTCACTAATCACTGATGTCGTAACCTTCCAAGGGCCGCATGCACTAACATCCCCGCTGGGGAGGGAATTGCAGCTTAAAAGAAAGCTTCATATTCTGAAGCTTCAGATATGTGGATTTCACGTTGCCTACCTATCCGTAAGCACTCCTACTATCCTTCACTATGAACATGTTGAACAGGAGCGAGAAGCTGTACAAACCGCATTTTCCAGCTTTTGTATGATCCCTGATGACCCCCGGCGCTTTTCTTTGAAGTCATTTTTCTTTCTCCGAAGTTAGCGAAAACCTCCCAAAGTTGTACTGAACATTTAGCACAACAGTGCTAAGCATGTTGCTGATGAGAACAAATGAGTTTTTGAAAAAAAGTTTTCGGTGAACCTCAAATTTCGACCTGTGGATCATCAAAAATTCCATGACTTCAAACCATCATTTGTTCTTATCAGCAACATGCTTAGCAGTGTTGGGTTAGATAATCTGCACAACTCTGGAAGTTTTTCGTTAACTTCGGAGAAAGAAAAATGACTTTGAAAAAGAGCGCCGGGGATCATCAGGGATCATACAAAAGCTGGAAAATGCGGTTTGTACAGCTTCTCGCTCCTGTTCAACAAGTTCATAGTGAAGGATAGTAAGAATACCTGCGAATAAGTACACAACGTGAAATCCAGGTATCTGTAGTTTCAAAATATGAAACTTTCTTTTAAGCTGCGATCCCCTCCCAGCGGCGACGTTAGTGCATGCGGCCCCAAATCTCTGGTGTTAGTTCGAAGTCCAATTTCAACAAAAGCGTTGTCTATCTAATAATAGGGTTAATACCGAAAAGGAGCATCTTAAGTTGTCTGATGGGTAGGGGATCGAAATCCGCCAGTTCGGGCTGCCTGCGTGGACTACTGGTCCTGGAACGACATGCAAAACTGTAAAGGGCCCATTGCTCGCGAAGGAGGCCCAAACCGGCGAAGTTCGTTCCGCTACCCTCCGTCAGATCTTTTTATCTTTCAATTTCCAGACAGAGCTACGAAGACTTGTTTCCATAGGACCGGCAGGTAACTCGTGCACGTATCCCACTGAACACTCATTATTCAGCGAGGGGAAATTGAAATGTTTGCCTATCTTCATTGCATGAGTTTTTATGATAGATTGAAAAAACGGAAAGATCTTTCGGAACGACCTAAAGAATTAGAGAAGCGTTTTAGGCACCTTTTAATGCAGTTTTGTCCTCTGCTGCACCAAAAATTTCATAATCTCTTTTTTTTAGCAGAGCAAGTTTAAAACTAGTAAAATAAGTTATTATGATAATCGAGTTTTATCTTGCATTTGAAGACTAGTGAATTGCGCAACAGCCGTGAAATTTGTGAATTACAGCAATAAAAATGTTGCACTTCAAAAGCTCAACTCAGCTCTATCTGCTGGTTATCAAAGCTTTACGAAAGTCTGGAACAATCTATGATCAGAGTCGAAAATTTAAGATTAAAAACCTCGGAAAATGTCTAAGCGCTCGTTAATGCTATTGTGGACGGAAAGCATCAATGCTTTTCTTGCTTTCTTGGCTGTCAAATTTTGTTTGAGTGAAGATATTCAAAAATGTGAAACGAAAATGCCATTGTTTTTGTTTTGAGGATATGCTGCGGCATTCTGTTACGCACTACTAATTTGGTTGGCTAAAATGCTTCCTTTATCTAAAATTTTCTAAACGCTTAAGCTTTTCCCGAACCACCGGGTAGCTTGTAGAAAAAGCAACCTCCACATCTGTCTTCTGCATTTTTGAAGTCTAAATTTTGATTTGAAGTTATGATCGCTTACACACATTTATCGTTCCCAAAATAATTGATGTGTCGTTTTAAGCCGGCAAGCGCCGCTAGAACTAGGTAGTAGTACATCGTAAGTTCTAGAAGCACAGTACCAGACGATACAAAGAAGACGTTTTTGTCCATCTACCTGCGGAGCGGAAAACAAATAAATTGGAGTTTGCTTTACTCGTCAGCAATAAAACGATCTTAAACTCTTAGGTTTACACATGCTTAGCGTCTTCTTGAAATCTAAATACTGGCTCTGCAAATTATGTTTTTTCATGTTCATCGTAACAAACGCATTCTGTACCATCTTTTTCGTCCCACATAAAAAAGAGAACAATGTTGCTGGTCTCTACGGACTAGAAAGAAAGTCACGAGTGCACTTTTAAACGTTTATGTTATTTAAAATGAAAGGTACTCGGCTAAGCACCCTCAAAACTGAGAACCAGCTTCCCTTTTTAGCATCCCCTGTAATCCCCCTTTTATAATTACGTCCATCTTAACTCATCTTTTTGGATAACAACATTATAGCCGAAATTTTTCCAGTAGGTGGAACACAAAACCCACAGTGCAGAATGTGACCTGAGTTGTCCTCACATTTTCACAGTGAAATCGAAACTTTGTTCTCGAGGAGACAATCGCTGGTTTCGTTGGACGAGGACGCTAATACATCGCTCGTCCTGGTCTTCTTTCCACTACCTAGTAATAAAATCCGAAACTCACATAAAATCGCGAACTTATTCAAAAGCAACTGCTCACCGATTATTATCCGGCAGATCCATCAGGCTTGAAGGTCCAAAGCATGGTGCTGACTTCTTCCTGTGATGCTTATCATCGGCAAGACATCAGAAAATGAACAAAACCTCACCATCCATTAAATATAGGATTTTCATAGTTCACGCGCATCCTAGAGGGGCGATGGTGACGGCTATGTTCTGGAGAAGTCGTTGGCGCCAATTTTCCGTCCGTGTGATCTCCAATGGCCGGGAAGTTCTGCTGTAACACCGATTCGTAATGTTTTGCGACAATTCTTACGAAGAAGAATGCGCAGAAGGAACGATTCAAGCAGGAATCTCAATGGATAATTGTTTTTAGAAGACTTCATAGTATTGAGAAGAGAGTCTGCGATACATCACAGTGTACGAGCGATTCAAAGCTAGCCAAGCAATGCAAATACACAGGGTATGGCGAACGGAAATGTTGACAATTTGATTGGAGTCCCGAGGAATAGTGCTAATATGCCAAAAAAAGCCATTAAATGAACAAAGCTATATGATGAGAAGGGCAATTACACGATGTGACTCCCTAAACAAGAGTTGCAATGCCGCTGGGCAGCACATTCAGAAAAAGTGATAAAATAATAAGTAGATGAAGGGGAATTTTTGAAAGGACGCTTCCTCGTAAAACATCGTGAAGACATGCTTGGTCGTTTGCAGAAAATTGTGCCAAAATATCAGAGAAAAAGTTTGGCAAACAAATTCGGATAGAAGAGAGATTACCAGATAGCTCAAAAATATTGCCAGTGTTATAAAGTTAAGGAGAAACAAAATTTGAATGTAGTCAAAAAACATTTCACAAGGGATGGAATATTCATTGGTACTTTTCGAAGATGGCTTAGTTGTAATCAGCTAAAATGTTTCTAATCGCGTCAATAAACAATGAATTTGAAACAAGAACAAAAGTCTTTTTACCACTTGAACAAGACGAACTTACAGCATAAAATCCAATTTTTGTTCGAATCTCTGGTACTCTGTGCGAACATGCTTTTAGACGAAAGATTATTGTCGTTGTGGACTCATTGATGTTTCAGAACAACAAAAAATGAGATCACATTATCCTCAGCATGGCAGAGAAATATTTCTGATAGCAGAGATGAAGAAAGAAGATGAGATGGCAAGTAATGATGCCTTAACCGCTCTGTGCAGGGGTTCTTTCGAGATTCATTGATTGGTGATCCACGTTATCGCTGATCAAAACGGAAGAAAACAAGATGAGTATCTTCCCCCTCACTTTGCCTTGCGTAAAAAGATTGTAAAAATGCAGAGAAGAATACAAAAGCGAACCCAAGCCAGATTGTTACAGCGGGATTGACGGATTGGCATACGTATTAGGCCGGTGCAAATTCGCTGTGATGAGCCAAAATTACCGGCGGTAGTATTTGTGCCGCTACCACAAGCAAACCACTGGGGGCTCAAAGTCATGTCGTAGAATTCACTAAGCAAACTCTACAAAACACCACAGAATTAGAAAAGACCTCTTTTTAGGAATGTGAGTATGAAAAGAATCAGACTAACAGCGAAGAAAGGAGAAATGGAATCTCTATGCTGTCGTATTGACTCTTTAACTGTATAAAATCACGTCTTTTCAAGCCACTCCAAACTGAGTTTGTAGAGCATATTTCGCACTATCGCACAGTGCTGGTTGCACTTGCAAAGAATTGTTCCTTTACAAAATCCCAAAATGTATTTGCGAAAAATACCTGCGAGCAACGACCTCATGTTGAAACAATTCTGAGACTTCAGATATGGAAAACCTTCCAAACAAAAAACATTTCTTTATTTATGAGACATGTAGAAGAACATCTGTTGTGATGGAATTGTGAAAAGAATTTTGAAACTTATCTAGAAGAGATTTTTTGATTCTCGGGCGCACCTACGAGGGCCGAAATACGGCTGATTTTCGGTATGCTGCTTCTCAAAATTTTTTTTGAAAAATCAAAAATTCCATTTTGAGTCAACTTCAAATCCATATCTAGCAGTGTCAGAGGCGAAACTATGCTTTACTGTAGCGCGCAATTGCGCCGGTAACTTTGACGCACCCTATATGTTTCCTGAGAGCAATTTCCAGACAGATTTTTTCACTATTTCGTTACCAACCAGGTTCAAGATTTTTTTTCAAAAGCCTCTTGCCTGTCCACGCATCTACGAACAGAAGAAGAGATCCTTCTCCAATTTTCAAAACTTTGAACAAGAACCCTCCAGTCAGAACTGCTTTGCCTTCACTTTCTTAGTCGGAACGCAAGTAAATGCTTTTGTCTTAACTGGAAAGTGTCCACTATATTGAAATGGCAACATTTTTTGAAATTACTTAAATAGTGGATGGTCAAAGAACCATTTGCGGCATTTGAAAATCATCTTCGTAAAAATGTGGTCACCTGTAAATTTTCTTAAAATTTTTAAGAAATGCAAAATCTCTGCCTAAAAAGCAAGAATAATTAGCCTACAAGAGTTGACGATATACTACAGCAGCAACCACTGAAAATTAACAAGAGCGAGAGGGAATAGAATGGAAATTGAAAAAAATTGAAATGGAATTTGTTTATGTCTTTTGTACCCTTTCATCCTGACAGTGATCACAATGACAAGGAAAGTATTTTCAGTCAAAGTCTTTTGAATGAATTCCATACATTCTAGGGAGATCAACACATTCACGATCACGGTAAAATTGGATAATTGGAAGCAATTTAACTGGCATTTTTCTAACTGCAAAGTCTCTTTGGATATCAACGGCAACTAATTTTTCGAATCCCCCGCTATTGATAGTCGTTTTTGCAATACATACAGTGACCGCCAAAAAGTTGCGGACAAGCCTCCGTCCCTTTTTCATCGCTCTATTTCAGAAGGAAAACAAGGATAAAAAAATGTAGTAATTGCATGAGGTGATAGAGCTCTTCAAGATCTACAATCTACATTTTGCGTTTTTCGAAAAACATGTATTCTAAAAATTTTAAAAAAACTTTTTCTAAAAAAAGTCCGAAAATGGCCGCGTCACAATGTCGCGGACAATAATTCTTCGAACGCAAAAATTTTCTTTTGAGTCCTATTCTGAGGCGGAAACACAAGTAATCCAAACGAGTAAGCACGCTACTATGTAGAGCCCGTCAAGAACTACACACTGGTTATGGCTGCTTCCCAAAAAACACAAGCTTGAGTTTTATTTTGCCTTTTTTTCAAAAATAACTTCTAATTCTCCTTTTTAAGCCACGTTTCTTCACATGGAAACCTATTCACGACATTCCAACAACGCTGTTCGGATAAAGTAGATGCTCTTTACCATTCTCCATGCATCTGACGTGTGCTGATGAGTTTCTTTGCTGAAAATGGCCCTTGGCAGTGCTTGCACATGACCCCACCTGCACCTCACCACTGACTTGTACCGCTTTGCAGGCTTGTAACTCGGCCTGCAGTCAATATTTGAGCCTGCAATTAGGCTCATTCGAAAGAACGAGACTTCCTCTACACGATGGTATGCAAAAGAGATGGGTATAGGAAACAACGCAGATTTGGCGGATGGGGTGGAAAAACGCGGCCTCAGTGGTAGGGTGAGGATATCCAGCTAAAGTTGAATAGAGCTTCTTTCGCTACCAGTTTAATCCTGGAAGCTTAAAACTGTCAATGTTCTTATGATAGATCCATTTTGAAGCTCTATAACTGTTTTGGTGTTGATAAGAGCTTTCACTCCTACCACCACTGAGCCCGCGTTTTTCCACCCCATCCGCCAAATCTGCGTTGTTTCCTATACCCATCTCTTTTGCATACCATCGTGTAGAGGAAGTCTCGTTCTTTCGAATGAGCCTAATTGCAGGCTCACGTATTGACTACAAGCCGAGTTACAAGCCTGCAAAGCGGTACAAGTCAGTGGTGAGGTGCAGGCGGGGTCATGTGCAAGCACTGCCAAGGGCCATTTTCAGCAAAGAAACTCATCAGCATACGTCAGATGCATGGAGGATGGTAAAGAGCATCTACTTTATCCGAACAGCGTTGTTGGAATGTCGTGAATAGGTTTCCATGTGAAGAAACGTGGCTTAAAAAGGAGAATTAGAAGTTATTTTTGAAAAAAAAAGGCAAAATAAAACTCAAGCTTGTGTTTTTTGGGAAGCAGCCATAACCAGTGTGTAGTTCTTGACGAGCTCTACATAGTTTCCGCCTCAGAATAGGACTCAAAAGAAAATTTTTGCGTTCGAAGAATTATTGTCCGCGACATTGTGACGCAGCCATTTTCGGACTTTTTTTAGAAAAAGTTTTTTAAAATTTTTAGAATACATGTTTTTCGAAAAACGCAAAATGTAGATTGTAGATCTTGAAGAGCTCTATCACCTCATGCAATCATTACATTTTTTATCCTTGTTTTCCTTCTGAAAAAGAGCGATGAAAAAGGGAGGGAGGCTTGTCCGCAACTTTTTGGCGGTCACTGTAAATGCCATTGCGGTAGGTTGGTCTCTAAGACCATCATGTTCCAATTGCGCTTAAGACGAACAGCAATACAGCAGTTACTGAAGTAAAAATGGTCCTGGGATTCTCTAGTGATCGAAATGGCTCACAGTCTTGGTGCTGTAATTACCAAGTTGGCGCAAAAATTCCGCGTTCACTCCAGTGGAGCAAAGTCTGTTTGACGGAATTTCTTCTCCTATATTTGCAATGATATTAGAGCAATGCTTGCAGTGAAACATTGTAAATTTTATGGTTTCCAAAAAAAGCAAAGTAAGTGGCTTTGAAGGACTGAGGAGAGAGCGAGGAGGGAAGAGTTGGATAATTTTTTGCCAATGATATAGATCCATACATGGCAATAAATTGATTTGCAAGCGCGTCAGTATACGAAGAACTTTGATTTTTCGGAATAAACACGCTTAGGGCTACTTGGTCTTTTAAAGGAGCGTCTTGGCACGTTTTTACGTACTTTTCTCTAACTCTCTCATTATCAGACTGAGTTCAATAAAATTTGTTATTTCAACCTGTCGCATAAGAATGGGAAACCTCAATATCTATTGGCATCAGAAACACGCTCAGAAGGTTGGTAGATTTACGAAAGCGATTTTTTTTTGATGTGGGGTCTGTAGAGCAGATTTATATGGTGAAAAGAGCAACCACTCTTTACAGACTCAGCGAACAGCATATGCAATGTTTCTGGCAACACGTCTAAAAGAAGTGAGGGCAATTCTAGGGAGACCGCCTCAAGCATCGTGTGGACATGACAGTCTTGCGAAAATTGAGCCAAAATATCAAAAAAAATTTTGGCACAAATTCGGAGAGAGAAGAGCTCATCACTTTGCTCAAGGATTACTGGAAACAATTTAAAGTCAAAATACAAAAGTCCAGACGTAAGGAAAAAATCCACAGAAGACGAGCATGCACACCTTTTAGACGTGGCTATTCACAGTCAGGCCAGTTTGCCGTAGATCAGAGAGTACTTTGCAGTATCAAAGTGGTTCACCAGATGCCGTATCGTACGAAATGGTAGTGCTCTTGAAAAATTTTAGAACTTTATGAATCAAAAATTCGCTTGAAGCGGGTGGGGAAAGGGATGATGATTACGAAACAACATTCTTTACGAGGCTGATCACTACGTAATATATAACGAATTCGTTGTTTACCCATTAAGCCACCTGATCGTTGGAACAGGCAAACGAGGAGGCCGCAGACGGAGAAAGTATGATGAAATACACTGATCTTTGGAATTGGATTGCTGCCAAGTGGCATGCGTTTTGGAACGCTGCCAAATTTCAAAACGAGTGACTAAGCATATTTTCGTAAAAGCGTCACACGTATTTCGAAAGGCAATCATGAGCATCGCAATGACTTTGAGGGTGGGTCGCCAGTGTCCGATGTGTTATTTGTAGCTGCTTTTTTTTCGAGCTTGTTATCCCAGAATGTGTCTTTCAAATATGTTGTACTCTTATTAGATGCTTTTGAAATGATGCCAAATTGCGTAACAGCGTGACTTGAGCTAAGCCACTTATGTTCTCAACTCTTGGTAAAAAAATGTAGCTAAGAACAGTCACTTTAGGATTGTCTTGCTTCCACGTGTAGACAAGAGAGTGCGTGAGTAACTTGATCTCGCTGATACTTTTGGAAGCGTTTATCTAATAAGAGCCTTGTTTTTGCTTGTGTAATGGGTCCCGCTGGTGCTTTCAATTAGGTATCGGTGTGTAAGCGGCACGTAGGGCAATTGCATCGGGCAGGGAAACAGATTTTTGTACGTTTGGGGCAGTTCTCAGAATTGAAAGTCCAAAAGTGGCATGTACGGCAATTTGAGAATAACGCTGTAACTACTTGATTTCGTTGTTTTCTTTTTGTAGGAGTCGTAGATAGTTTTTCTTATATATATACGGTCTTCAAGCGGCACTTAGGGCATAAACTTTCTTTTTGAATAGTTACTATTGGTCTAGCGGCACGTAGGGCAACTCGATCGGGCAGGAAAACAGACTTTTGTACGTTTGGGGCAGCTCTTACAATTTTTAAACGCACGTAGGGCAACTGGATCGGGCAGAGGAACAGATTTTTGGTATGCAATTCTTATGATTAACGGTCTTTAGGTGGCTCAGTAGTCATGCTTTTCGGGGAGGGATCCCCTTTCGTAGTAAAGCTTCATATTCCTTTTGCGAAAGTATTCAAGGATTTTCTGACAAATTTCTTAGACGACTGATTTCGTTGGTGTCGGAGTTGATTCTGAGAGAAAAGTGTTTTTTGTAGTACATTGTTATGGGTACTTTTACTTCCAAAACGATAGGTGTTTTTCTACTTCCTTAACGTTCTTCTATGGAAATTGTTGAGAAGAACTGGAAGAGCAAATTCTCTTTGAGAGGGTAGAAAAGTGGAGGGGAGGAGGGGAAATTTGCAGAAAGAGTGTGGTATACGAGAAAAAAAAATAATATTCCCCATGCATGGTTGCAGCAGGAATTTTCGAGAAATGCTGAATGATTTGTGGGTATTATTGCTTCTTCGAACATATCCTTTTGTAGAGTGCTTTTTGCCAAAATATTCTCAGGAAAGGCATAGGAAACTTATTTAGAAAAATATATAATCACAACTAAGCCCCTATATTGTATCTGCCCCTACCCACTTGCTAGCGACCCGTAGGGTCGCTAGTATATTATATATTGGGTCGTTCCGAAAGTAATGTCGCTTTTTTCAAACGTACGCCACATCTCGTGGAAAAAAAGATATGTAAGAGATTCTGGTACCGTTTGATGCAACATTTCATTCTCTTTCTAATGATTATGAATTTGTTGCAATACAGTCAATGAGCTTACAGAAAAGAGTCAAAATCTGCGACCTATGCTTTTTGAGATGGCCAGTTTTCATAATTTTTCTAAAATTTTATAATAAACCTCAGAAGGAGTCCAAGTAATGGATGGATAAAGCAAACCCTACAGAAAATAGCAAAACTTTTTCCACTTTTCAGAGCTCGTCATAATTTTTGTACAGATTTTTTGATGGAACCACCGAATTTTAGCAGGCTCATCTCAGACACAAGTGCATCAAACGCCAACAAGTCTTCGGAATTTGAAACTTACAAAGATGGATTATGGTTTAGCAACAATTTTGCAAACCAAACGAGCATTCACCGCTTCGGTTTAGCAACTTTCGAAAATTTCGGGTACACCTTGGGGTGCCCTGGAAAAGTGGAATTATGATGATTTTATCCCGGAAAACTTGATGAATCGGAAACAAAAAACAACCGCTAGGAAGAGGAGAAAAAGCTGCATTGAATGACACCCGAGTCGCTTGCCGGTTGTTGTTCTGTGAGGTTCGACTTGACTAAATATGAAATTTGATGGCATTGATAAATTGGTTGTAGAAACTCTGAGAAGCAAGCTAAGGGAAAGAAAAAATTACTCTGTATTCTATAGTGTTTGCTCTATCTACCTGCCACTTGTACTTTTTCGGAGATTAGGTACAAAAATTTAGAAAAATAGCCGAACTTGAGCATGGCAAAAAGCATGAGTCGCAGATTTTGGTAATTTTTCGAGAGCTCATCAAACATTATGAGTGCAATTAGAGCCATTAGAAAGAGGATGAAATGCTGCATCGAATGCTCCTAAGATCTCTTAGAAATGTTGATTCCTCGAATAGTGGCGTTCATTCGAAAAAAGCGACATTACTTTCGGAACGACCTAATATTTCCCAAGTTTCACGTGTTGACAATGAACATAGTAGTGTGTCCCAAATAGATGTGCCTACTGTTTGGTTGTTGATCATCTTGTAATGAAGTCTTTCGTAAAGTTTTAGGTACCGTTTTGTAGAGCTCTTCAACTTAGATTTCTGTGGAGCGAATTAAGGATCTATCTTTATTACTGTAGGAGCATGGTAGGAACTTGCAGCGTAGGGCGCAGCACTATTGTGAAAAAGGCCGTTTGGAAAAAAAATTTACAAAAGATCTGAAATCTTGCGTAAGAAGGTTTTCAAGGATGCCCATTTTAGTACACTTAAGTTTCTGCGCTTTCGTACGGTTTTTTGAATGGCCTAATCAAGTTCTGGACTCTGATTAACCTAGCATAGGAGCTTTCAGCCTCTTTGGTTCTATTTTATCGGTGAAATATGACCCTTATTTACTCAAAACCCTCCTCAAAGTTCCTACTGTAATCCCACAGTAATAAAGAGGGAATTTTTCGCACCAATTCATATCGTGAAGCTAATTAGAAGCCAGCCCTACAAAGCGCTACCAAAGCTTCTCGAAAGGCTTCATTACAAGTGAGTTATTAACAATCAAACAGTAGGCGCACGGAAAACCCTGTATACACCCATTATACATACTGTGATCTTGTAGTGGGACTGTAGCCATACGGTGGCATTCCGCAAAAATCAACAATTTGACATGAGGAACCGTATTCCCTAACTATTATATCTGCCATTCATGGTGAAAACCTTTACATATAGTACTTCGGTCCGATTGAAAATAAACCCCTTGTGAACTGCTATTTTGCCTCATGTAAACTGCTATCTACATAGTCGAAATTTTCATAACATTTTTCAACTGAATTAGGTATAATCGGCTGAAAACTTGACCAAGAGTTGGAGATCGATTAAAGCGACTTCATGACATTCTCTTCTTAGCAAGAGGCTTTGAGCCAGTAGATCAAGGATGATTTGAAATTCGATGCAAGGATTGCGACAATAAACTGTGGCAGATGTCGTTAAAGGTCCAGTTTTGACCACTACTGATAGATTTGATCTTGCAGATGTAAAAAAAGAGAAGAAGTGAGGGAAAGGGGGGGGGGGAAGAAAGGTGTAGATGAAGTAGGTGAAGGTAATAGGTAAGGAGAAATGGCAAGGTTGTGAGCGTAAGTGTTGCAGTTCGAATTGAAATTCAAACTCCTTCAATAAGGTTTTGCGCTATTTTCTCCTCATTAATGATTTTGGAGGGATAGCATGGTACAAATGCATGATCCTTATTTCCACGACAACTGCACTGATTTGTGGTCTTTGTAGATCTGAAAAGGAGTACAGAATGTACGTATAACGATGATTCGAAATTTCGAATGCACGCTTGATATTCAAAAAGTGATGAACGTCTCCAAAAGCACCAAAAATTTCTGTTTTGCTTCAAAAGCGTATACTCATACACATCTAAGCAAATGATCTTAAGATTCGCAAATAATGTTAAGCTCATGTAACCATGCTTTTGCACCAGGAAAAATGCAATGGCGGAATGTCAGAATTTTGAAGCAGAAGGAACGTTTTCAAAAATCTCTCCATCATTTATTTTGTCCACTACGCTATAATTTGTCGGATTAGCTCGCAATACCGCTCGGAAAGTTTGCTTGAATATCGAACTCTGAAACAAGGGATTTATCTAAACGACAAAGAGGCTGGTATTCGAAGCAAATCATTGCTTCCAAACCGTTATAAGGGCTCTATAAACAGTCAATTAGAATTGTAAATCCAACTGATTATCAAGTATGCGAATCTTAGTCTAGAGGACAGCAACCTAATAAGATCTTCAGCTGGGCAAAAAACAACAAGTGCAGCAAATGGAGCCTTCGTACAAACCGATAGACGTCATAGCAGCACAAAAATGGAAGCATCAAATAAGCAACAAAGTTTGAGAATGATTCTACAGCTGACTTCATCTAGCGAATCCATTCCTCCTAACACCAAAGACTTTTCTGTACTACAGTGGACCTAAACCTCTGGGAAGATAATGAAGAGACATAAAAGTAATTAGCAGCGCTACATCCTCTTTCTCCATTGTTGATTCTAAATTAGAACCCATCTTCCATAACGTTGGTTCCTTGTTCTAAGATATGAGTTGCCTGACTGAAATCAACCACTGCCAATTCGAATTTTTATGCACATACATATACAAGGTGTCCTAATGTACCCACTATCTAATACTCTGTTGTTCTGAAGTTTTCCGGAAAGCTCTAGGTACAATTTCGTAAAATTGCTTCAACCTAGATTTATAGTATTGGGCGAATCACCGATCGCTCCTCATTACTGTAGGATTACGGTAGGAACTTTCGGCATATGGCGTCGCTGTGAAAAGCAACGCTTCAAATACTTTTAAAAGAACCTAAAACTTGTGTGAAGGGATTTCCACGGACGCTGAGTTTGATAATCAATTTTGTAAATTTGAAGCTTTCCAAACGCTGTAACCACATTTGTTATTAGGTTGGTGCAAAAATATTTGCGATCTCTGACTTTGACGTGCTATAACTTTTTGGAAAATCCATATGTTGAATGCGGTGAAAACCTTAACAAGCAGCAAACCTTTTGCAATGCATGGCACACTTACCCTCGATATCAACCCATATGTCTTCCCTCAACATGACGTGGATTACTGGATTGATGAGGCGCCGCCTCGCTTCGGGCTCGCGCCACGTTGCGTGCGCATTTTCGGCGTGATGTGGCAACAAGAACAACGTGGAAATGCCTGCGCCACGTAGTTTTGAGTGCCACGTCGCGCCATGCGATGCGCTCGCAAAGTGGCGAGAAGCGAGGCGGCGCCTCACAATCCACATAATCCACGTCATGTTGAGGGAGGACATATGGGTTGATATCTAAGATACTTGTACTCATATCACAAACGGGCAGCAAAATAAGGATCAACAAACAAAAAAGGTTTTTTCTGAAACCTTGTTGGGCAGTTCATAACTCCCTTCAAAGTTTTTTAGTATGAATAATAAGCGTCCTATCTTGTAGCCGCAAGCCAATAGTACAAAATACGATGGGAAAGTGTGGAGAAAAAAATTTGCGAGGAGGATTGAAATTAAAATTTAAAATTGTCAGTTTTTTCAACATTTTTCTAGTACGCCTCAAATTCCTAAATGCAGAATTTTCTGATTTTTTTGCTTGCTGAACAGCCGAATATTTTCGGAAAAACTTCAACAATATGCCCTACCCTTACGCTTACAGAATTGAGCAAAGCTTTGACGACTGACTCTTTCAAAAGAAGTTTGTGGGTCATAAAATGACCGCAACGACTACCCATGTTGAGGCACCATTATCTCAGTCTGGATAACTTTAAAAAATACAGTCGAGTATACATAATGTAGGCAATTTCTGTAAGATACAATAGTAAATTTTCGAAGAAGCGCCATGCATATGAGCTCGAATTCTGGCCTGGAAAGTGAACGTAATAAAATTCTGATTTTGGTTGCGGTTATTTGAAGCTCTGTAACTTTATAACAGATGAGGTAGGAAGCCCGTTTCAAACACCGTAGTGGACGAAAATAGCTTGCTACTCATATTTCAAAGAAGAATTTTTGATGGGAGAAAGTTGCCCTGGAAAAAGGCTTGAATTATCGGCCATTACTTTTGCACCAACCTAATACAATACCGCTCACAGAATGTGCAAAATTTCCGTGAATGTCGCAGAATTCCAGGAACTCCGCGAAGGTTCGCGAAATTTCGCGAAATTCATGTGAATCACGCAAATTAGGCAGGACCATGACTTCTTTCCGAATGAGTTTATGCGAAATCCGAAAACAGCATTGTATTCAGCTCGTCAAGGCGAATCTTTAGGTATACAGGTTGTGTCCAATACCTTGTTTTCAATAATCTTGAATTTGCACGCGGACGCCTCTTTGCATGGTGGTAACGCAACGAGCATCACACATAGGAGACTGCCGTGGGCACCGTTCGATAGTACTCTTTCACTAGACTATCCAGCGCTAAACAGCAGCCGAAGACTCTCTCTAAAAAGAGATAGAAGAGCTGCTAAACTCTGGAAATCAAGCTGTTTCAAGTTCTACTAGCCGTAACTTCCTTCAGAATGAACATTTTTGAAATCCGAAAGCGGCTATGTGTTCATCTTGTCAAGTAGAATCTTACTATGTACAACATGCCCTTAAATTCCGTTTCCAATTTTTTCAAAATTTTCTGCGCGCGTATATTCACAAGATCGCAACGCAGCGCACATCAAACATAAAAAACTCCAATAAGCACTGTTGGATTGTGCTGCTTTCTCAGATTATCGAGCGCTAAAAAGCAACCGGAGAATCTTCTTGAAAAAAGATAGAGCAGCTGGTAAATTCTGGAAAAATCGCGTTGTCTCAAATTTTGCCCACCGAGACCCTAAAATGAGAAGCTACTGCTAAGCAGATGTGATTTTCGTAATGAGCAGGTCAGATAACCTCTATGAGCAAGTTTTCAAAGAAATTCGAGTAATTCGCGAATTTTATGTTCAATTCGAAAGATCCTTGAGATCTTATTGTATTGGATCTGGTGGTTGTGTGTGCCTGAGCCCTTAGTTGAATATCAATGCAGATTCGTGGCTACAGCTCAGATCTATTCAATTACTTCCAGTACAGCAGGATAGATACCTTGAGCGAAGTGAACACAAAATTGGTGACCACAGTGTCTTGCAGTCACTTAGGTGGAATTTCTACGAAGCAGGCGATCTTTACATTCTGGACAAAACTCATGAGGACGTGATTCGTAGGCCCCTAAGTCGAGGATTGCTACAGATTGAAGCCGGATGCATGCACCGTTAAATAGCACGCTTTCTAGTGAATTTAACCTACAAAGGCAAGCAAGCAGATTTATCAAGAGTTGCTCGAAAAATGCAGGCGAATCTCCGAACTTGCGTGGCTTAGCTAAAGTTCCCTCACCATATCTCTGCTAGAAAACTCTGTACTCCGCGCAAAAGACGATTATCGCAAACAGCGTGTTCGAAAACCTCTTTGAGCGAAGCTTCCTTACAATCCGAGATCATCGACATTTTGACCAAAACCCATCGGCGAGCTTCAGGACCTAGAACGAGAAAAAATCAAATTACTCGAATTTCTTTGAAAACTTGCTCGTGGAGATTATCTGACCTGCTGATTACGAAAATCACATCTGCTTAGCAGTAGAGCTTCTCATTTTATGGTCACGGTGGGCAAAATTAGAGACAACGCGATTTTTCCAGAATTCACCAGCTCCTCTATCTTTTTTCAAGAAGATTCTCCGGTTGCTTTTTAGCGCTCGATAATCTGCGAAAGCAGCACAATCCAACAGTGCTTATTGAAGTTTTTTATGTTTGATGTGCGCTGCATTGCGATCTTGTGAATATACGCAATACGCAATATACGTAATATACGCAGAAAATTTTGAAAAAATTGGAAACGGAATTTTAAGGGCATGCTGTACATAGCAAGATTCGACTTGACAAGATGAACACAATGCCGCTTTCGGACTTCAAAAATGTTCATTCTGAAGGAAGTTACGGCTAATAGAACTTGAAACAGCTTGATTTTCCAGAGTTTATCAGCTCTTCTATCTCTTTTTAGAGAGAGTCTTCGGCTGCTGTTTAGCGCAGGATAGTCTAGTAAAAGAGTACTATCGAACGGTGCCCACGGCAGTCTCCTATGTGTGATGCTCGTTGCGTTACCACCATGCAAAAGGCGTCCGCGTGCAAATTCAAGATTATTAAAAACAAGGTATTGGACACAACCTGTATACCTAAAGATTCGCCTTGACGAGCTGAATACAATGCTGTTTTCGGATTTCGAATAAACTCATTCGGAAAGAAGTCATGGCCCTGCCCAATTTGCGTGATTCACATGAATTTCGCGAAATTTCCGGAAATTCGCGGAATTCCAGGAACTTCGCGAAATTCCCGAAATTTCGCGAACCTTCGCGGAATTCCTGGAATTCTGTGGTATTCACGGAAATTTTGCACATTCTGTGGGCGCAGTGGCGTACCGAGGGGGGGGGGCGGGGGGGGGCGCGCGCCCCCCCCGAGAACGGGTCGCGAAATTTTTGAAAGTCACTTACATGGGTTATAAAAATGTGCAAGTGACTTGTTTTTACTTGTAAATAATTAAAATAGTTTTTAAAATTTTTTAAAAATTCATTTTAGCCTTATAAAAAAAATTTTTTCGGGGGCGTGGCTGACGCCACGCCCCCTTTTTCCAGATTTTAGGGGTCGGGGACCCGGAAAAATTTTGAGAAGCACCCCAAAAATTTTTTCGGAGTGCGTGGCTAACGCCACGCACCTTCTTTAGAAAAAAATTTTTGTCGCGCCCCCCCCCCGAGCCGAAATCCTGGGTACGCCACTGTGTGGGCGGTATTGTAGAATCAACGAAATAACGACTGCTACAGCTTATCTGGCATAGCTTTTCAAGGAAGCATTATGATGAGCTACAAAGTTCATTTTCAGAATCAGCAACTCTAACTCCTAGTGTAGGAGCTGTGCGCTTTATTTCTCCTCTGAGACCAGATAAATATATGGCACTCCATGGATCAAACCCCCATCAAAGCTCCTACCGTCCCACCAATAATGAAGCGATCAATTGATTCGCTGATTCGCTCAATACTGTAAATCTAAGTTGAAGTCAGCTCTACAAGATGGTGTCCAAAACTTTCCGAAAGACTTCATGAGGAGAGTCACTAGCAATCGAGTAGGACATTATTTGGGACACGCTGTAGAATTACCCGAGAATTTATAAATACAGATAAGCGACAGAACGGGAACGACATAAGCTGCGAAAAGATGGGAAGGCAATCGCTCAAAATCAAATCACACATTTTGCACCTAATTACGTCTAAAAAATTGGACATCAAATGCATGAATTTTTGACCAACTGTCTTAAAGAGATCTGTACCGGACCTAGTTACTATTATATGATAGTGACGTTGTCGAACGCAACGCTATCAGATCGAGTTCCTATTCTCAGAAATAGTTTAGAATCAATAAAATGATCAGCTAAGCAAACGCGCTATTGTCACACTACTTAGTTTCGAAGAAGTGTAGTTTTCATGAGACACAAAGAGTAAGTGAGCGAGATGAGCATACTTGGTATGTTATCGTACACTCCTATGTGATCACATAATGAAAGAATGCATTAAGAGGAGAGTAAAAGAAGAAAAACTGCTGTTCAAAAAGGATGAAGAGGCTAAGTAAACTCTAACCAAGGATAATTATGAGCCGGAAACTCCGTATTAAACACAAGAGCGTTGAGAAATGCTTTATCAATCCAAAAATGACATTGAAATTGACGCTCAGCACCAACATGATATACATTAAAAATATACATACAAACAACATGTGATAGATTAAAAATCACAATACAGGAAATGACAAAAATCATTAGCCCCAGTGGTCATCCAGTTGTGCTTCTTGAAAGCTAGATAGGCTTTCAGATGCCAGCCATGAGGGGACAGAACAGTCTAGAAAGATACACATCAAGGATATATAGGGTTGATAACTACATACTTGCATGGTTGTTCCAATGATGTTTCATCAGTGTCATTATCTCAACCCACCTCTTCATAAATTTCTTACCTTCACTTTCTCCTCCCTTTCTTGCACTCCCCCCCCCCTTTTCCCATACTCACCCTATCACCTCTCACACACTTTATCTTACCCTCATCTTCACTGTTAAAAACACACAACAATTATTTCAAAAATTCGTTGCAGTTTGAAAGAAATAGTTTGACCATATCGAATATGCAACTGCTGCAAGCACCAATAGAATTCTTTTTTTTGGCACAAGTTTTGCTCTAGTTAAACTCAAAAACATTGTCTCGGGGTTTTATCCTGTACGCACTAGTTTATTCTCGCCGAAATGGAGATGTCTTCTGTGACAATTTTAGTCTTGAGCCAGTATGCGACACTACTACATCGCTACTTTTTACGTAGTTAGAGATGGTTGATATCGCAAAATGTCCAGTTAGCATGGATTATACATATTTGCAAATTATTTCCATTTCATTTTCAATTCCAAATCTTCAATCTTCTCGCGAATCTCATGTTTTTTATTTCATGTGACACCACGAATACATTGCCTCGATAGCTGGAGTATATGTGGTCCAAAAGTCCATGTCATTTTTAGACTAATCCACAAATCCCTTAAAATATAGGGCTGTACTTCAAAACGTATTCGGTGTGGAATTTTATTCCTTCCCTAACATGTTTTCGGCTCGTTTCTTGCGGCGACGTTTACGCATTATTTGAAGTTCAAAATCTATCATTTTCACATTTTCATCTACCACTTCGAAGTGGTACACCGCAGTTCTCAGGCTACCTTTTCAGATTTTTTACGAAAGTTTTTTTTGGAGCGACTAGATTTCTAAGATGTAGGCAAACCTTAGAATGAAAATAGAGAAGCGCTAGGCATCTTATGATGCAGTTTTGTCCTCTTTCTTATCGCTATATTTGTTGCCAATATATGCAAGATGTGCAAGAAATTGCCGTATCTCTCAAATTTATGTGTAAGTACGGCCGCACCAAAAATTTCACGACTTTCTATTCTTTTGCGCAGCAATCGTTTGAAACTTTGTAAAAGAGGTTTTTATAATCGAGCTTTATCTTTTTTTTGGAATTTTCTCAGCATATGGGAACTCACGGATTGCGCAAGACCCCTGGAATCCACGATTTAAAGAATTATTTCGAAGAAATCGGGAAGGCCAGTAAAAAATGCGAGATATGTTACATTATCCAAAAGCTCAGCTCTATCTTAGTTACTAAAGCCTACTCGAACGTCCGAAACAGAAATTCTGTAATGTGCCGGAGAACCTGGATGAAACCTTGGGAAATATCTATGCACTTGTCGAAGGAATTACTTAACAAAGCAATTGAACACAGTCTAAAGTACTAGTTCATCTTTATCTTAAAGCTGCGAATTATTCCAAAGAAGACTATTGCGAACTGAAGCTCTTGATTAAGCGTAGGTGAGCTTTCTATTTGCTGTGGATAGCTTTTTTTGTAAATTTGCAATTCCCTGGATATTATTCTAATTTACAGAGAAAATGCTTCACGCATAGATATGAACTTTTGACCCTTCGAATTGATTTTGTTCTAACTCAAATTTGCCCGTTCTTTGTTGACGATTCGTTTGTCAGCATATATGCGTAGCTCTAACAAGAATACCCGCTACTTTCGTTATAGATTTTGAACTATTCGAACTCCTTTCGTCATAGATTTTATACGAAAAGCTTATGTGACGAATCACTCTTTTTTACTTTCTATTTTGGCCATTGAGAACCTAACAAAGTTACCAGGAAAAGTTCTTTATTTCCTAACCTTGTTTATCCGTAGATATGTAAACCTCACCTCTAGGTATGTCGATGCAAGCAGCTTCTCTCCCATAACCTGCTGACTGGAGGGGTTTTGGACAGGGGTCTCTCCTGTAACATAACTGCTTTTTTCGTGAATCAAGCTATCTTTCCACTTAAATCAAGAGTCTCTTTTTCTCAGCAGTATAGAGTATGTAAAAAAACTCACTATCAGAACCTCGTTTGAAGCAGAAACGGCGCTCTCCTTTATAATATCGCCGGAGCGGCAAACCTGGAAAGTGTGAATTATAGAAGCTTTACATCAAATTGGAAAACACCAAACGAACGTACTTTTCTAAGAATTCAACATAAAGTAGATAAAAGCTGCAGTTGTGAAAACGCGGAATGTTATTCGTTTGGAGGATATAAGACTGTGTTTTGAGACACTTTGAAGGAAACGAAAAGTGCAATCTTTTCTCATTCAATCCCGGAGCAGCAAATTAACTTGGTCTCAATCAAAGAGAGAAACTTCGACGATTTGTAGCCTTTTGCGAGTTTTAAACTGGAACAATACTACGGTAGGAGTTCCCTTGATGTGGCAGAAACTAAACTCAGTTAAATAAGTGGTCAATTAGTGTTCATTTAGAAATTATATCTGCTCGCAGTTCTTCTCAAAAAAGAAGAGTGAGAAACTGGGCGCGCCAGATTTTGGTAACCCTACCAGTGTATAGGTCCGCAAAGATTTGAAAAGTAAAGAACTAGATGAAATAAACAGAAACAAAACGGCAAGACAATGTACGAGATCCAGTCCTTGACAATGCAGGGCCTATCGAGAAACATCAAGGTACAAAGATCTTTGTCTTGTCAATAGGGATATTTCTAGAACAAAGCCGGACAGAAATGGGCGCGCAAACCATATTGACCGGGAAGATCGTTGCGGATGTTCTCAAACTGTTCCATATCCAAACTAATTGAAAGCAATAAGAAAGGGTGGCGGTCAAGATGAACGATAGCATGTGCCAGCCGCCAGCTGGGTTCTGTACGCGGTGCGCTGATCACTCCGCCCCCTTAGCCTAGGAATGCGTTGCGCTATTGGAAAACTCTCTAATACTTCGTTCATGCTTGTGCAGTTGGTTGCAATTTGGGTAACAGTAGATTTCAAAATTTCAATTAAATTGAAAATCAGTTTTCAGATCATTTTTCATTATAGATTAGTTCGCAAGCTCTTTTTAATGTATTTCAATTATTTGTTCCTAGTAGGCTTGTCCAAAATGATTTTTCATTGCAGGTATGAGAAAATTGTTTCGAAAATGCTTGAAAAAGTGTTTTTCTCCACTCATATTTGTTACCACATTGAATATGCTTTGTTGTGCACTCACAAGTTTAGTTTAAAAAGAAGTCAGCTTATCGAGAAATACTTCTCAGATTTCAGGACAATCATACTGCACTTATATATTTTCGAATCTGCTTTGAATAACAAAATTCTTTCAATTTGCTTCCAAAAACTGCTATCCTCAATATAAATCGATCTGTAACTCAATCGAAATTGCGTGATAACTAGTCATAAGATGTGAGGTCACTCAGACAATCATGCCTGAGGTGTTCTAGATTGATTTAACACTTCAAAGGTGGATATCCAGGAGTCACTCGGTCATTCATGGGTAAATCAGCAAATCTATCGAATTTCACGACCAACACTCAGCTATTCATTGATTGCCAAAAAAGAGAAGAAAATCAAAACAAATTCTGTAAATAGTCAAGCTTCACCGCAGCTTGCAACAAGCTTGTATCTCACTATCAAAAGTTATTTTTACTTGACGGTATCGTCCGAGAAACTCGTCCGCCGCAGTAGGGCGGAGCTTCGAGCGAACACGTTATTGCCAGTTCATGACCCCGCGCGCCACTAGTACCAGCTATCGTTCATCTTGACATATACCCAATAAGAAACTGGCCTATTTTCATATTTCTTACAATGAAACAGCATACAAAAGGTTAATGTCCTGTGAGTTAAGATATGCTGTCTCATACAGGGTGTCCCAAAAAAATGTTAACACTGTTTGATCGTTAATAACTCCCTTAACTTCATGTCTTTTGGTGAGCTTGAGGCACCATTCTGTAGAGCGAGGTTCAACTTAGATTTACAGTATGGAGTGAATCACCGTTCCCTCTTCGTTACGGTAGGATTACGGTGGGAAATTCCAGCATGTGGAAGCGTCGTGAAATATGCCCTCTGACAAAAATTTTTTCAAAAAATCTGAACAATCGTGTACTAGGGTTTTCGCGCACGCTGATTTTACTACACAACTTTTTACGAGTTTTTTTTCAGCTTTTTTGACGATGTAATCACATTTTTTACACATGCTGGAAAGTCAGTTATTACACTTTACCTACCATAACTTTGAAAAAAAGTATCATAATAAAATGGAAACTTCATATTTGAAATTAGCGGCTTTCATTACCATAGTACAAGAGATTTTGGCTTGTTTGGCTCTGTTTCGAAGCAGAAAATGGCCTTTGATGGCCTAAAATCCTTGTCAAAATTTCTACCGTAATTCTACAGTAACGAAGAGTGATTGGTGATTCGCTCTATACTGTAAATCTAAGTTTATCCTCGCTCTACAAAATGGTACCTAAAGCTCGGCGAAAGACTTGAAAGCAAGGGAATTATTAGCGATCAAACAGTGTTAACATTTTTTTGGGACACCCTGTATACGTCCAATTCAAAAAAGCTCGAAAATTCTGACTGGTCTGACCATGTGACACCAACAAAAAGCCACTGCAGCCGTTGTCCAGGTTGATCCTCGACTTTTATGTCATTTTCAGACCTTTTCATAGCCTTAGTTTTGAGTACTACCCGATAAGCGTAAACAACCAGAAGAGAACTCTTTTTGCGGCTCTCTTCTAAAACGTAGATGGTGCCCAAAGCTAAACTTATCACGAAAGTAAGTAGGAGCGCAGGTACGCAGAATGCGTATGGGTCGTGCTTGCACAGTAGAATTGATGACATTCGAGTAAGTCCATTTCTTGGTTACTGAAGAGAAGAAGGGGAGGGGGGGGGGGGGGGAATGAGAGAGGGGATTTTTTACCACAGCTCCCTTATTCTCGTAATCATTGGCAACGACATAATGACTCTCTGCCCTTTCCTAGATATGACCTGTTGACTAAGTTCTGAAAAAAGGCTTCAAAAGAAAAAACTTCTTTCTTCACTGCAACTGAGAGACTCTAGTAGGTGCGAAACTAAAAAAAGAACGGGGTTGGCGAAATATTAGAAAAAGTTCCGCAAGGACGATGTTTTGTCTAAATTTTTCCCCCACACTATGAAAACTGCAAAATGGTTGCATTATTTTTGTCTCAGCCATAAAGCTTCGCGGGACGCTGACAGTTTTAGGTTTATTTTGTTTCTATGTTTATTTTGTTGAAAGCAACTAGTCGTGTAAATTTCAAATTTATGAAGACATCTTCTACACTGTAAGTTCCCGCTTTTCTGCTCAAAGCGATCCCAAAATTCAAGATTTGTGGAGTCTTTCAATCTTTGCATCACTATGAAATGCTCATATATTTATGAAATATTACAACTGGCTCATCTTTTGATCAGTTAACGTCTCAGATGTATTCAGTACTGAACCAAATTTGGCGTAAGAATAGGTAGTTTTTTTATCTAAAGTAACTGAAGTTCTTTGAGTGAAACTTTGGATAAAATAGGTTTTTTCCGCAATATTTATTATCAATGCAATTTTGTAACGTATTTTTGATAGAATATTTCACTCGTGTTCGCTATTTCTGTCATATAAATAGTCAAGTTGACCCGGGAACAATGGTATGAATCCCCTTACCTACAAGCGTAGTGGAGGTTCTGAATTATCACGAAGGGTGGGAGGTGCAAAGTAGATATGGAATTCAAGAAAAGGCCCCCCCCCCATCAAAGCGTCAAGGGGACTCAATAGGCGGGATCGGAGTTACGCCCACTGATGTGGGTGTGGTCACCGGTGGGCCCAGACAATGCCTTCGATTTCGTTTGTAAATTCGCATAGCAGATACTAAACAGAAATGAAATATGTCACGCACTAACCGGGTTCGTTAGTGCGAGGGCGGATGTCCAGGTGGGGATCGGGAGAGTAATAGAAGAATTTATTAGAAGACTAGAAATAGCAGACAATAACAATGACTAAAACAACGGCCGGGCGGCCTTATTTATAGCCGCCACGGTACAAAGTACATGGTCAAGATCAAATTCAATAATCATCGCCTATAGGTGCCACGGCGTCCATCCTTGACATGCCCCTCCGTCGATAAGAGTCGTCCCGACTCTTGACTTGTGCATAGTGAGGATTGACCCTTGGAGACCAGAAAACTGACGACAGGTCTTCCCCACCTCCATAGAAGGAGTGCTGTCGCACCATTGATGGCCGATTTCCACCCTGGCTACCCGCATCGTGGCAATCATCTACCAAATCAAGAGGTTGTCCTTGCATCCACCTACGACTATACCTGAAAATAGAATTAAGGGGTCTAATGCGATATTTGTGGCTCTTAGTACGTGATTCAGCACCAGACTCGGTTGTCTTCACGTCATTTCTTAAGCTAGAGCATTGTGAATTTCGATTAAGTCGATTCCTGGCGGCTTTTGACAACCTGCCTCTCTTGGCTCTTTTGAGCTGTCGCTCTAGGGACCGCACAGGATTGCAGATCCTCGTGTTCTCCCCCGCCACGGTGAGCTTGGCCCCTGCCAAGTTAACGCCGTGCTGAAAGCGACCGCTCCTGCTTTTTGTACTCGAGGCTACTTTACAGTTCGCGACCTCTTCCCGTACTCCTTTACGATTAGGAGACATCCCGGTTAGCGGTGCAGTCTCGAGCTGTTGTTTCCGCTTTTTCCGTTTTCTTGGAACACCGACTTGGACGAATTTTTCGACAACTGTCCTTCTTGTGCCACTATGAGTGTTTCTCAAATCAGCGATATATGGCCCAAGTTGCGGTAGCGCATTTGTTCCGAGCACAACTCTGCCATCTCCTCCCTCTCTAACGAAAAAGGCTACTCTGTGCTTGGTGCCACTCTCGACTTGCAAGGTGAGCTTCACCGCTCCCTTGAACTTTATCCGTTTCCCGGAGGCATCGTATGCGGAAGGTAACTGCTGAATCGGGATTTCTTCAACGTCCGCGTTCAGATCAAATCCCTTTCTCATGCTCATCATTAGCAATCTCAGGGGGATAATGCTGATTTGAGAGCCTGTATCTACCATAGCTCTTTGAAACAATCCCAGCAAACGTACATTTAGCACCATTTGCTTCCCAAACAGCTGATTCTTCCTCGATCGTGTCCTTGCCGAGCTGCAAATCCATCGATCCAAAGATGCTGTGAAGTTACTTGGGCACTGTTCAAGTTTCTTTGCTGACGCTGGGGTTTTCCTTTCTCCACACTCGCGACTATAATGTCCTGGTTTGTTACAGTTGTAACAGCGTGGCCACCTTTTGCAAGATGCTGCCAAAGTATCTTGCATAACACAATTTTTTCCCACAACTGGAGTCTGGCTCTCGTTAACGGATGTATCGGCATATGCATTTAGCACGACTTGTTCCGTGCTTTGTTGCACCGCCATAGCCAACTCCCTGCTACGTTCGCAGCGCAGCGCCATAGCTTTCACCAGTTCATACGCGCATTCCCTCGGCGCTGTCTCTACGGTGGTGAACATCTGGAAGTATTCAGGCCAGTCCCTCAACTGCAAAACCAATTCTGCAGCTCTTATCCATGAGAGCTGCTTGTCTGTGGTGTCTGGATACGCTAACCGCGTAAGCCTCTCTAACTCAAGACAGAAGGCTGTAATGTCCTTTGTTATCCGCAGATGTTTGAGTTGTACATACGCAGTTATCTGATCAGCAGACTCATTTATGCTCCATGTGTTTCGCAGTGCTTCTACAATTTCTTCGAACGTACTCTCCCTTATCCTTGCTGATACTGTTTCGGCTACTGCCTTAGGATATCCGTCCAGTTTAGACAGAAAAAGATGTACTAGCATGTCGTTATGCAGTCCAAGTCTACCATACTTCATTATGAATCTGCAGACAAAATCATCGAAGTCCCTTCCTTGGGGATCTCCATAGACCTCAATCTCTGGAAGGGCCATTGCTGCCAACACCTCCGCAATATCTGCCTGTGCGACCTCACCCTCGGTCGACGGGATTGTATGCGGAACCTTTTTCTGACACTTCGGCATTTTCTGCATGGTGTCCATCGGCTTCTTCGATGAAATTCAAGCTCGATATCTGGAGATAGAGCTTTATTTAAATCCAATGTTCTGTGCTTCATCTGCAGCACAAATTCAATTTCGATGATGTATCAGCTCACGGTACACACGCGTATACCCCTCCTCCCTCTAGGCTGGGTCTTGCGGTGTAGCTGATACAAGCCACAAAGTATACCCCTTGACCAAGAGGTACCTGTCAGTATACGGCACACGCGCCGCTGCTCCCTTGTAGAGGTAGAACACGGCGGTGTAGCTGACACCCTCCTCCGGTCCTCTGAGAAGGCTCGATGTGCGGTGTGCCACACAACGAGCTCCTCTTTGAATCGGGGATATACACTGCCTCTGATATAGGCAGGATACTCGCCTTTTCCGCTTACGCGGTCTTATCGGCGGGGTTGGGTTGGTTCGGTTCGGCCCCCATGTCACGCACTAACCGGGTTCGTTAGTGCGAGGGCGGATGTCCAGGTGGGGATCGGGAGAGTAATAGAAGAATTTATTAGAAGACTAGAAATAGCAGACAATAACAATGACTAAAACAACGACCGGGCGGCCTTATTTATAGCCGCCACGGTACAAAGTACATGGTCAAGATCAAATTCAATAATCATCGCCTATAGGTGCCACGGCGTCCATCCTTGACAAATAAACATTTTAAGGTCCACCTACTATTAGGGTGAACGGTAAAAAATGGGACAGCTTGATTTTTTTTACATTTTGAGGTTTTTTGTTCCAACAACAAGCAGGCTACAACTCAAACGTCGCTTACAGAAACGACCTTCGCCTATTATTTTAGCAACGCGTTACCGCTCCTCTCTCATAACCGTACGCGTGGCGCCGTGAAGAACTCACACAGGGTTTTTGGAACAGTTCTCAATCTTGCGCTGCTTTACCGTAAAGTCGTAAAGCATATGACATACCATTCGAAAGAGCTTTTTATGCTCTTTCAAATGATATGTTAAATGCGTAAGATTTCTTTTCAATTTCAGAAAAAAAGCGAAAAAACCCGAAAAAAAAACTATTTTCGCAATAAAAAAAACAAAAAATCATGTTTTGCCCTATATTTTCCAAAGATAGATAAAATCTGAGATAAGCTGCTTATGGATGGATAGAGCGCAAAAAGCTCTATCAGATGGTACCTAGAAAACATGGTTCGGTTCGCCTGCAAAGAATTGAATAGCGCGTGTCTGTCCTCAAAGCTGCTAATGGCCATATCTTCTGGCTTTGAAAGTTAAGGCCACCAAGCCGTCGTGGGTTTAGTAACTGTCCCACCACCCACTCCAGCAGTGGTACTTTGGGTGGTCTCAGATGTTTCGTTGCGCAGATACTGCTCAAACTTCATAATTTATCGAATTGAGCAACTTTGCTTTTCAGCAAGTACAAAAATTATTAATCATGTAAATGACCTTATATAGGTATTATCTGAAAGATAATAACATATTCTAACATTTGCCAAAATTGGGAAGTCTACTTCTCATTCTTGAGAAACCTCCAGTTATTTCGTAAGTGTCCCATTTTTTACCGTTCACCCTAATACTATGGCATCTTATTGCAAAATGCCACGGTCACCATTCCTTGTAAGAACACAGTTCTATGCATACTTACATATTGAAGTTTTCCTTACCTATCTGCCATGACCTTACGTCTTTCCTCGTATCGCTATGACAAAAAACTGGAGGAAAGATTGTTTTTGTTCGCTTAGGGTACTGACAAACATGAAAAAGTCTGACACAGTTTTTGAACTATCAATGCATCAATTTGCACCTAGTTCCCCAATCGATACGTTTAAGTTATGTGAATTGCTTAATTTTCAATGCTTATTTTAAAAATTCTTTTGCACATCCCACAATTTCAGGCAAAATTTTCCAATTTCAAGAAAAAACAAGTTCAATCGAACAACCGCTGAACAAGATTAAGCTTCATCGAAATTTGCATTTCGTGGTATTGATAGTTTGATTATTACATATTGTATTGATTGACAATCACACAAATGACTTGGTGCATATCACAAAAGTTAATTTGGTGCTTACTGACAAATATTCCAGGCGCAAAACGCTCGCTAAAATTTTTGAATCGCTCACGTTTCAAAATTTACAAGTTGCCTCAAAGTATTCACACTGTTTGATCGCTATTATCTGTCCACAGAGACTTTTACCGATCTCCAGGTGAGCTGGCTCAAAGCGAATCACCGAGCGCTCTTCATTACTGTCGGGTTACGGTAAAAACTTCCGCGGTACGCCGCCATTGTGATTCGCTTGCCGTTTCAAGGAAATGTAAAAATTGTGAAAAGTTGTATAAATAGTAGTGTATTCACGCATCAGTTATTTTTTGCGAGTTCTAAGGCCTTTCGAATGATGCAATTTCAAGGGACGTTACGAAAACAACTGCTGCCTTATACTTGGCATAACATAACGTATAAACAAAGCATTGCAGTAATTTGCAAATCTCTACTCACAGTACCGACCGTGATTGTTTCCTGGTGTTAGTTTCAGGTTGTTTGGCTTCTTTGAGGTAAACTATTGCCTGCAACTGCCTAAAATCAATTTCAAATTTCCTACCGTAATCCCACCGCAACGAAGAACGACCAGTTATTTGCTTTACGCAGCAGATCTAAGTTAGAGACAGCCTTACAGAACGGTACCCAACTCTGCCAAAGACTTTTTGTTAAGCGAGGTATGAACAATCAAGCAGTGTATATCCTTGAGACACTATGTTAAAAAATTTCATTCAAAATTGGCACCTACTCAACGCTCAAACTATTTATCTCTTGAGGTTCTTCTCTTACCTCTTCTTGAATTTGTGAGTTTTGGCCTACTACGGAAACAACTTCGAACCCATGAGTAAATGAAAGGAAGTGTCGAACCGTTGCATCAAAACCATTTGTAGCGCTATGCTGGACCCATTGTATGGTTTTACGTGGTCAGGTCTAAGTGGTCATGAGGCCAAAGGATTTCTTGACAAGAAAGAATATGGGAAAGCGGACCCTTCAAAAGAACTTTAGAGTCCCAAAAATTGCAAGTGAGTGAGTGAAAAGGCTCACCTTATTTCAAACACACGGTCGCTCATTCTGCCGGTCTGTCTCAGCGCCCATGGGGTATTCCCGTTTTGTGTGAGGCATTCCTAAACTGAATATTATCAATATGTCTATGAATAAGTTTTCTATCCATAATTAAGTCCCATAAACTCTTCACACAAAAATCTTGACATCCGCTTTAAATTGATACCATGTTCAACGAGTTGACGCTGTCACCTCCGTCCTTCTTTTCACTGACTACCGTCCTTGAGGCGCATACGTTGTAAAATATCAGGTCGATGCAAAAGTTCTTATGTACCTACCCCGTAGAGTACATAATCTTTAAAATTCTATGTAGAATTTCTTCCACTTTCCAGCTGCAATGTTCGCGATGCGATCCCTTCGACAAGCACTAAGATAACTGCCAAAGCTTACAATCCTCAATTTCTTACCAAGTCAAAATTTCGCAAAATTTTAGATTTTATTCGAGACCTTTGGAGGTGCCTTAATAGCCAGCTGATAGGGCAACCTTTTGCAATCAAAGCAACTTTTTATTCCTTTAACTCGCTCATTAGAATTTTGATGAATAATCATCCCAGAGTCTCGAGTTCTGAAAAAATCGCAAAAGATAAATCACACCAAATCTGCGAAAACCTCATAGAATGTGCAAAACTCAATTATTACTACTGTCAACCTTATAGAGTAAATGTGTGACTATCGCATGAAATTGTGAAGATTTTGAAATTCAGTGGTGCAAGTAGGCACTCGAATTTAGCGATTTTGTCTGCAAATCTCGCATGATTGTAAAGAAATGATGGCTTAAAAAGAAAAGCAAAAAGTTGCATCAAATTGCTTAAATTGCTTACCATTTTATGATCTGCAAGTTTGAAATATGCCGAAAATGAAGTTTGGCCACTACAGAAAAAATATTCTAGCTGTTCTAAAAAGCAAGCTAGAGCAATATAAAAAATCTCGTCAAATTGCAAAAGGTTGCTCTATCAGCTGACTATTAGAATAACTTCCAAAGTCTAAGATAGAATTTCTTAGAACTAGCCAAAGTTGAATATGGTAAGAATGAAGGGTTGGAAACCTCAGCAATTATCTCATCGTTCGTCAAGGGAATCGAATCACGAACATAGCTGCTAGAAAAAGGAGGAAATTCTGTACAGGGTACTGTTTTGAGAAGTTGTTTATCTACATTCTATGGGCTTTACAGCAGGTCCAAAAAAAAACGGAAAGAACCATGGATGATAAAGAAGGCAACAAGAGTTTGGCGCTCTGCTCAATTATTCAAAGTAACTTCGATCCAATACATTTTTATGGCATGCAATTAATTCCGCTCATTAATTTCTACTGCGTGGTTGCAAAAACGTAAAGGCTAGAGATCACTCCGATAATTCAAAATGTCAATTTAAGGTTGAGAGAATTGGGCGTCGCAAAAACGACCAACAGCGCATCATTGCTTTTTTCCTTACATGCAAACTTTGGGGTCTCCATCTAGGTTTGTAGTGTTTGCACGATAACACTGATGTTTTATTGTTTAACAGGATGAGAGAAAAGCTCTTCTTCAAAGCACAAAGAGAAATAGCTTACTTTTGGAATGTCTCTTACGTCGACGGGAGTGTGTGATGCTGTCACTCACCACAAAACGTACCTGAAAAGTGCGAAATTTAGTGAATTAATGTGGAACAAACAATATAATAAGCAATATAGAAACGAAGAATAGGACGACAACAAGCGACATTAACTTTTTGACAATGCCGAACCTACTGAGATAGTCCAAGGTACAAAGTTCTTTGTCTTGTCGGTAGAGATATTTCTAGAACGAATCCGGACAAAAAGGGCGCGCAAAACATTGACTGGGAAAGAAGATCATCGAGGTAGGGTTTGAATTGTTGCAGGTTCCAGCCAACACAGCCAAAAAAAAACTGATTTTATTATCTCACATAATGATTGTACGTCTTTTCGGCTTTCTTCGCACACCGTTTAACAAGTGAACTGTGGTTTTTTCGGAGCTTAAGATTTTCTCTGCTACTAAAATGCTTTGTTAAAGGCAAGCGTTGAACGGAAAAAAAAGTAATTATATCGTTGTACACCGCAGGTATGCGATTCCTCATAGGCATCAGAATACTTGCACATTTATATTTAGTGAGTGCCTCAAAAAAAGTAGTAGATTAATACAATATGAACAAGCAATTCTCAAAATCTAGTCTCGAACCATAACCCACCTCATGGTACTTCTGAATGGCTACAAAACAAATTTGATGTATATGCATTTCGATTATGTACAGTATTAAAAGTATCAAAAGTTCATTGCAAGCATGATGGTGGGCCGATCTCTGATCAGGGGGAAGCAACCAGCAGCCCCATCCGATCTCAAAAAATAAACAAATAACTTTAGTGTGATGCATTTGAGACTTCCTCGAAGGATAAATCAAAAATAACAGAAGATAAAATTTAAGCTACTCTATGTGGGGTTATACCTTTACTAATGTGGTAGCGCTCACTTGGAGATTGGACCTGGGAGACCGTATTTTGAACTTCCGCCAATGATAGAAAATTAACAATGAAATTTCCAGCGACATTTCTGAAAACTTTCTGTATGTTCTTGTTTTGTTTAAACGAGAAAAGGAGTTGAGGGAATACATATTTACGAAAACTAGGGAGCAGCCTCAGTCTTGACATAAGTAGAATGAATGAAAACGGTTGGAATATTTTGGCGAAGCTATTCTAACAAATAACACGGTGAGAAGTAGAAATGCTCTAAATATACTACAGTTTACAAAAAAGAGCATGACTACGATTGAATCTCATTATTGGAAGAGGATTCGACATACTATCAAAATCGTTTTCGAGAAACCAGTTAAGGTTAAACCGAAAGTTCTTTCGCTTCGATGTTACTAGGAAGTAGAGATTATCATTTTTTGGCGAATTTTTTTTGTAACCAAATACGCTCGCATAAGGAACAGTTGAATTTTTCAAATTGAAGCGATAGAACTTTGGCTTAATCTTATAGTAAAATATCAATGTTTATATTGGTATAAAGAAGTGCCAGCTGATGTTTTCTAAAGAAACTACAGTTTACAGAAAAGAATAGGGGAATTCGTCGCTTTCTAGATGAAATACGGTGTTCGAAACAATTACATATTGAGAAGAATAATGAGATTTAAAAGAAAAAACTGATAAGGCGCTTTTTTTGAGACCCTCCATCTGCTCACAAATATATTCTCTGCATTAAACATTCAATTAGAGATGCAGCAATTATTCAATGGCAAGAAATCAAGGTAATGCTGGGTTACGAAGTTTCATTCAAGCCTTTGACATTAGATTCCAAGAGACGTCAGATGTGAGCTCACCTCATTTTTCACGGCCACAACTTTTTACAATTATTGTATTAGGTGGATCCATAAGTCTTTTCAGATTTGTTCAAAGTTATTCAAAAGAACGTATCGAATCACATATATTTATCATATGAAATGCTTTGATTCTTACACAAACTAATGATATTTATAACAAGATCAAAATGTGGTAAAAAAAATTGATTCCAACTATTAGCAGAGAAATCCGACCAGCATTCCAATGAAAAAAGAGTAGACCGTGAAACTATGACTAGAAATTACAGAACGAAGATTGGTTGCCCTCAGGAAGAATTCTCAAATGAAAGATTATTCGACGGTTTAGACTACACTTTCAGTGTTATGATAAAGAATAGCTTACGTGAAAGTAAGTCAGGAATGCTGGGCCGCTGCACTTCTCGCTTTCTCGATTTTGGCCACAAAAAAAATCATATAATAAATAGTCTGATGTGAACAGTATGTGAACAATAGGTAGGTCCGTGGAATTTTTGATCGATCAAGATGCGGCTTTGGTATGAATCCTAATATTTTAGCTTCGAACTTTTGTGGAACGATTTGTTGCTAATATCTAATCCATCAAATAAAGCCTGCTTTTGATCTACTGAATAGTAAAATGGGTCTTGAAATAAAAATGAAGGATGTCAGGGTTTTGTCGAATTGAGTTATGGGATAATTAATATTTGCCTATCAGAAACCTAGAAGCTCAAATAGACTGTTCACGGTGTATTCAGTTACGCTGGAAAAATATGAAAGTGCTGAGAGAAGAATCTAAAAAAAAATCAAAAATTTGCTAAATTTGGGCAGACGATGTGTGCTCAACTTTGCCGATCATCTGCTTGACCAGAAGAGGAGTCGGAATGAGAGCTGGGAAATGTTGGGGAAAAAATGAAAACTATGTCAAAAATTGTTCAAAATGTTTGTTTGTCACTAAATCACGTGATTTATGCAAATTCAAAAAAGCAGATCAAACTTTTGAAACAACCGGTGAGCATGAAAGACATAAAAAAAAATTCCCGCATCAGTGACTGTACATATGAAGGCCTAGAGGGTGCCGCGTGATTACCTTCATTTTCATGTTTCTGCCAAAGTGATCCTGTGCCGTTCCCACATAAGTAGTTGTATACTACTTTACCTATAGAAGTATTAGATTGTCCGGAAATTAATGCAGGTTTTGAATTCCAACCGCAATAAGTCATACATTTCTCATTTCTAGATAGGTTGCAAAGTACCATTCGATAGAGCAAAGCAAGCTCTACAAGATGGCCATGTTGCTCTAGCAACAGATCTAATCCACCACGAGTTTCGAGCCAAAAACTGAAAAGATTCAACTACCCGATAAATTCGGAAAAATCGTAACTCTGTTCATAAAAATCCTACAAAAATTCTAACTTGCTCACGTAAACATAATCCACATAAGGCATCTATATACGCGGTTGCCGTATTTTTTTCTGTGTTAGAAATCAAGAAAACGGAAATTTTCGTGCATTTGCCAAAGTGGTGCTGTGCCGTTCCCACATAAGTAGTTGTATACTACAAACCTTTAGAAGTACACACGTAAATTTCCAGCCCTCTACAAGCTTTAGTTCTCGAGAAATTTCGAGTACAGTTCTCCTTAGTCATGTGGTCCAAGCTAAAATTCAAATTTCTCGAGAACCAAAACTTGTAGAGAGCTGGAAATTTACGTTTGTACTTCTAAGGGTTTGTAGTATACAACCATTTATGTGGGGACGGCACAGCACCACTTTGGCAAATGCACGAAAATTTTTGTTTTCTTGATTTCTAACGCAGAAAAAAATACGGCAACCACGTATATAGATGCCTTATGTGGATTACGTTTACGTGAGCAAGTTAGAATTTTTGTAGGGTTTTTATGAACAGAGTTATGATTTTTCTTAGTTTTTCGGGTAGTTGAATCTTTTTAGTTGTTGGCTCGGAACTTGTGGTGGATGAGATCTGTTGCTAAAGCAACATGGCCATCTTGTAGAGCTTGCTTTGCTCTATCGAATGGTACTTTGCAACCTATCTAGAAATGAGAAGTGTATGACTTATTGCGGTTGGAATTCAAAACCTGCATTAATTTCCGGACAACCTAATACTTCTATAGGTAAAGTAGTATACAACTACTTATGTGGGAACGGCACAGGATCACTTTGGCAGAAACATGAAAATCTTCGTTTTCTTGGTTTCTAACCGAGAAAAAAATACGGCAACGGCGTACATATACGTCTTATGTGGACAGTGTTTACGTGAGCGAGTTAGAATTTTTGTAGGATTTTTATGAACTGAGTCACGATTTTTCTCAATTTTTTGGGTAGTCGAATCTTTTTAGTTTTTGGCTCGAAACTCGTGGTGCATTAGAGCTGTTGCAAAATCAAGACTGCCGTCTTATAGAGGTTGCTTTGCTCTATCGAATGATGTATTGCAACCTACTTAGAAATGAGAAGTGTATGACTTACTGCGGTTGAAATTCAAAACCTGCATTTATTTCCGGACAACCTAATACAATGACAATCCTCTTTCTGCGCTTCTACCTGCAACGGCGGATTTTACAGAGAAAAGACAGATGACTAAAGTTTAACCTTACTGTTAGCATCTCTATGTAACTTTCTCAGTTGTGCTTAGGAGCGCAAAATTCATTGAAGCTTATTGATTTATTAGGTTGGCACATAAGTTTTGCAACTTTTCCCGTAGCTTTTCCCTTATTTTATGTAGCAATCTCATTTTATGGCCATCATGTAGATCGTGAGTAAGCTGCAAGTCTCCGCAAACCGTTTGATTTTTGATAACGTAGTACCCTATTTTCAGGTGTATAAGCCGCACCCTTTTTGCTCCAAACGCGAGCAGACCCAGGCGTGCCGCCGCGCATATGGCTCGCGAAGCGGTCGCCTCATCGCATACTGCTCTCACTTAACGCGCTCCATGATGACGATCAGTCTTTTGCCGTGTTCGTTTTCAGAGTGAAAAGGGTGCGGCTTATACACCTGAAAATAGGATGCAAAAAATCCAAGCATTTTTTGAAAACTGCTGAAAATCGAGGTTTCACGGTTTTTTAGCAAACATGAAGCCCTACGAAACCTGGATTGAACATGCCAAAAAGCAATTATAGGCAGTATGTAGCTAGAAGTGGACACATTGGAATCAGTAAGAAAGAAACGAAATTTAAACAAAAATCAAGTTGGGGTGCCTTTGAGAAGTTGAACAAGTCACATCGTCAAGTTTTGAAGGCAATTTGTCAATAACTAAGCTGCGAAAAGTCAGAATTCGCTAAAACTTTGCACTATAGGGTAATCCTATACGGTGAACACGAATTTCATATTCATTTGTCGCTAAAATGAAATTCGTTTTTTGATCTCACGAACGAGGCCTTTTCATGCAAAACGGATCTCATTTTTGTGATCAGCATGTCGAAAAGCCCTACAGGTCTTTCAGCAAAATCTGATGCGTTCTGAAATTTTTCCCATAACACCGTAAACCTACCGTAATCCTTAAAGGTGGTAAAATTCGGCAAAAATGTGTGCATTAGAAGCTTACTTCATAATCCTTACATTGCCAAAAAATGAATGCGCCACGTTCAACGAGACAAAAGTTATATAAAAATTTTATTATGTGCCAACCTAATACATGTTTATATCCTCCAGAAAAATTCGGTTTCTTCTGGAATGATAGATTTTCAAGCATTCAGATGACTAGCCGGAAGGTCCTAAAAGCTAAGGAAACTATCTGATTTTTATGATCCGAAAAAATCAGTCGGTTTGGTGATGGATTAAAAATCATCAATTCAATTCTGAAAACAGACATGACAACAGGTAATTTCAATTTTTTTGTACATGATGCTGTCAAGAATATTGTATGCTCGCGAAAAGTTGTTGACATTTTTTAGTCCATTGTTAGCAGACCTGACACTATCTTGGTATGAATACAAGTATATAGTTAATAAAGTGAATAACAATAAACAACTTTTTGCATTTCGTTATATGGATGATCTATTAATCATACACAACCGCACTGAACCTACAATTCATAATATAATCAAAAACGTATATGATAACAAACTAAGTTTGGAAACTACTCATATAGATAATTTACATTGTAATTATTTGGACTTACATATTACAATCATTAATAACAGAATCACAACTAAAATGTATAACAAAACTGATAGTTTCCCTTTTCATGTAAAAAGATTTATACACATCACTTCTGGTGTATCCAATCACATCAAAAACGCAATTGTTTACACAGAAACTTTAAGAGTTGCCCGTACTTGCACTTATCTTGACGATTTTGTCAAAAAAATACTACAATTACGAAACTTACTTATTTCCAATGGATACAATGAAAACATGATTTATACAAATATTTTCAAATGCTTACATAAGAATAATTTTATACTATATAAATACGAATTTTACAATTACGATAAAATTAAAAGATTATTACACATTCTACATCAAAATTTACACAATATATAGTTAATTGAAGTTATATATGTCTTATACCAACCTTTAATTCAATTAAGCTCTTTCATACCATCCTAATCAATAGCACATATCATTAATCAGTATAGTTATTTCAATACACATCTACTACAGACAACCAATTTAGTAAAGTAGTCTAACAAAATGACTAACATCATAATAAATAAAACCAACTACAAAAACACTAACATGTTTCATTTTATCCTCTAGTCTACCAATATGGTCACTACTATAGTTTATAGTGTATGATCAATATATATAATATATCATATATTATTATATATAATGAAAGACGGAGTATAAAAATTGTAAGTTCTTAAAACTTCATCTATTTCAACAACATTCAAAAAAATTTTTATTCTAAAACTATTTCGAAATACACAGGACTCGTGAACTCTCCTTCCTTACTGATGAGTTCCGGGGAGAGTTCTGAGCTCCTTTACTCCGTCTAAGGACAGGAACGAAACGGAGTTAAATTAGTTCACTGCAAAATTGATTTCCATGTTAAACAAATTACGACACCACATTTTGTAAATAGTTATCTCTATTTCTATTTCTATTTCTATTAGTAATGCTAACGTCTAATGGTAACTCGAGGTTTTCCCGATTCCATTGGATGTTAGTACCCATTATATGGGGTTCGAATCTTCATCTCATGAATCCAATACAATTTGTTGAGATGCCTTACACATTCATAAAAAAGTATTAAAATTATTAAAATGACATCAAACTAACCATACTCCATTCAAGATTTTCATGAATAATAAAATCCTATCTTGAACTTAATCCACAATCTTTTGACAAAGTATCCACAAATATCTAAATTCGTTTACATCACAAGTAAAGTTTCAGCACACAGGGGGAATCTACCAGTAATATTCCTACACTGTAAGTGGATAATTATACATCGAAATCATTCCACCACGTCTCATATAAAATACCCACAAAATGAATTTGCAAACGTCATTCACATCACACTTTCATTTTGAGATAATAATACTTATCTCATTTCCAAGACTCAAATAAAATCAATCGGTAACCCATAAGAAATCATCCCAAACCAAGTAATTATAACAACTAACAATCTATCTTTAAGTCTAAATCTTCATTTCCATTACATTAGTACACACTAAAAATGTCACACAATACTAACTTTTGTTCACAGTCTTCAACATTATCCTTTACGACCAATTGGGTCGAGCTGTCAAACGGACAGCTTTCTTTATCTTATTTTCGACCAATTGGGTCGTACTGTCAAACTGACAGTTTCTCTTCTCATCTCATTTACAACTCATAATTCTCCTTTTCCTAAACTTCCGACCAACAATACTAACTTTTGTTCACAGTCTTCAACATTATCCTTTACGACCAATTGGGTCGAGCTGTCAAACAGACAGCTTTCTTTATCTTATTTTCGACCAATTGGGTCGTACTGTCAAACTGACAGTTTCTCTTCTCAGCTCATTTACAACTCATAATTCCCTTTTTCTAAACTTCCGACCAACAATCGTACGGTCATTACAACGGTTCCATTCTTTTCCTCATCATCAGCTATTTTCCATCAATGTTTGTGCTGTCAACATTACTATAACATTTCACTATCGTCCTACCTATTATTCAACTATTTAATAATCTTCATAATTCCAAAAGTTACATAACAAAATATGCGGCAAATAAACAACTGCAGTTACAACATGTTAACCTTACGCATACACATCAAACACCAATGTTTTTTTTTCCTTTTTTTCTTTTTTATTATATTTACTTTTTCAATCACAAAATATATCATTAGTTTATATAGAAAATAATTCAATCATTAATTTACAATATTAATAACATTAAACATAAACTAATAATATCAATATTTTTAAATAACTTTATATTATATATATACAAAAAATGTTGTATCTAAATTATGTTATTTTTCTAAATATCATAATCAAAACTTATTTATCAAATATATTTATCAATAACTTATTTATTAAAATAAAATAAAATAGGTAACTTTATTTTTATTTTTGTTTTATCGTAAGATATTGTTTTATTGCAAATACCTTACAAATTCTTTGATAAGAGGGCCATACCTCTTGTTCTATAAAAATAGGGGGACACCATGATGGGTGAAACCAGTGGGGATGTGGGGACATGGGGGGATACCCCCCCTGCGACTCCATGGGTCCCGTTTATTCATTTGTAAACCAAAGTTTCAAAAACTCACTAAACACAAATAGGGTCGGTCGTGAACCCTGGCAGCAGCCCTGCCAAATCATTATCTCCCGCACTTCCTAGGGTAAAGACCTGCCGACTAGGAAGTTATTTAAGTGGTCTCGAAAAACTACGTCTTGCAATGCTGATAATTATTATAAACAATCACAATTTCATAAAAGTAAGGTTAACAAAATGTACACATTGGACAATTTTGGTAACGATTACAACACAACTGCATGTTGTTCAAAATGCGTCATTTGTAAACAAATGGATCACAATTCATATATCGTAAGTAATTCAACAAAATTAAAAATATACACATTTTGCACAAATAACAGCAATTGCAAAAATAACAATGTCATCTATTGCATCACATGTAATGAATGCAATAAACAATATGTAGGTTTAACGACTAGAAATCTGAAAAGCAGGATAAGAGAACACTTTTATCATTCTAAAAGGAATGATATAAGTAACTTTCTATATGATCACTTCAAAACATGCACAAATAGAAGTATTACAGTTCAAATACTAGATAGTCTGGAAAACAATAAAGACAAGAATGTCTTGGTAAGTAAAGAACTATTCTGGATCAAATTACTCAACACAGCTTATCCTTTTGGATTGAATGACAACATTAAAGGATATGGAAATATATCCGATATTGATAACCCTCTTTTACAAAAAGAAACACATCCTTACTATAATTTGAAAATAACAAAAGACAGAATACGTAGTCAATACAGGCATAAAAATAAGAATAAAGAAACACTAGATTCATTCTTAAAAACTATTAATAGTAAGAGCACACTACAAGATTTATTTCAATATATCCATTCGTTGAAAAAAAGTTTTATAAAACAAGTAATTGCAGCATGTTTTGATCCCACATTTCTAATGAAAATTGAAGAAAATATAAAAATAACTACTCTTAGTATACTTTGCAGATTTATGTTCAATGGTAACAAAAAAGAAAAACAAAATATTAATTATAACAATATCAAAGTTGAATATATCCATAATATACTAGACGAAATCAATCTAAATAAAATTATCAATAATAGTTACGTAAAAAACATTCTCAAAAATAGTAAAATCAATTACAATCCATGCAGACTTGTATATAAATACAAAAATCCAATTTCTATACAAATTTTTAATTACAATTCTATTCTCGCTGAACTTGATACGAACAAAATAAATCAAATACTTACTCAAAAATGTAAGTGTAGAGAATCAGAAATGACACAATATATCGATAACAACCATGGACATATCATTACTGGAAACATAGAAATAATTAAAGATAAACACTTAAAATCCATAATGAACAAAGGTACTAAATACAGAATACCTAACAATACCAGTAAAAAAGAAATAATTGATTGGATCCAGACAACAGTTCAACTCATTATGAATACTTACATCAAAAAATACAAACTTAAACCTGAAGAACTAATAAACATAGAAACTTTTCTTCTAAAAAAATTCAAACTTAGATTCAAACCACTTCTCTATAAAACCAGACTAAAAAACAAACAAGACCCAAACGAACAAAATTACAATTTTGAATGTAGTTACATAAAAAACCTTAAAAATCAATTTGTAATTTGCCCACTTGATAAAGCAAGTAATAACTTCGGTATTATCTGTAAAAAATTCTACATACAAACAATAATGAAAGAATTAGGGATCACATTTGATAAGAAAAACGAAGTTTCAAATGAAAATGAAACATATAATTTATATGAAGAAGAAAATGCTAATGATATAATAAAAAGACATATTGACTTTTGCAGAAATAACAAGTTACCACTGCAAAATATTAACAAAATACCATTAATATACTGTGTACCAAAACTCCATAAAAACCCTATTAAATTCAGATTTATCACTGGAGCTACACACAGTAGCATTAAACCTCTTGCCTTGGAACTACAATGTATATTTCAACACATAAAAATACATTTTAAAAACTATGTACAAGCGATCAAAAATAAAAAACAAACTTCATACAATTACTGGTCAATAGACAATACTAATATAAGTGATAAATTATCCAATATCAACATAAATAACATGCAATTATACTCAGCTGATTTCACAAATATGTTTACTAGCCTACCACATAACATAATAAAAACCAACCTCAAGGAACTTCTCAAATTATGCTTCAAAAATGCAAACAAAAAATATCTGACATATAATGGCTTTAACAAAATATACTACACCGATAATATAAACACAAAATCTAGCTACAGAAACTACACCATTTCAGACTTATTGTATTACATTGATTATATTCTTGATAACAGTTTCTGTAGATTTAGCACTCACATTTTCAAACAAAAAATAGGGGTACCACAAGGCTGTAATTTTAGTCCATTGTTAGCAGACCTGACACTATCTTGGTATGAATACAAGTATATAGTTAATAAAGTGAATAACAATAAACAACTTTTTGCATTTCGTTATATGGATGATCTATTAATCATACACAACCGCACTGAACCTACAATTCATAATATAATCAAAAACGATATGATAACAAACTAAGTTTGGAAACTACTCATATAGATAATTTACATTGTAATTATTTGGACTTACATATTACAATCATTAATAACAGAATCACAACTAAAATGTATAACAAAACTGATAGTTTCCCTTTTCATGTAAAAAGATTTATACACATCACTTCTGGTGTATCCAATCACATCAAAAACGCAATTGTTTACACAGAAACTTTAAGAGTTGCCCGTACTTGCACTTATCTTGACGATTTTGTCAAAAAAATACTACAATTACGAAACTTACTTATTTCCAATGGATACAATGAAAACATGATTTATACAAATATTTTCAAATGCTTACATAAGAATAATTTTATACTATATAAATACGAATTTTACAATTACGATAAAATTAAAAGATTATTACACATTCTACATCAAAATTTACACAATATATAGTTAATTGAAGTTATATATGTCTTATACCAACCTTTAATTCAATTAAGCTCTTTCATACCATCCTAATCAATAGCACATATCATTAATCAGTATAGTTATTTCAATACACATCTACTACAGACAACCAATTTAGTAAAGTAGTCTAACAAAATGACTAACATCATAATAAATAAAACCAACTACAAAAACACTAACATGTTTCATTTTATCCTCTAGTCTACCAATATGGTCACTACTATAGTTTATAGTGTATGATCAATATATATAATATATCATATATTATTATATATAATGAAAGACGGAGTATAAAAATTGTAAGTTCTTAAAACTTCATCTATTTCAACAACATTCAAAAAAATTTTTATTCTAAAACTATTTCGAAATACACAGGACTCGTGAACTCTCCTTCCTTACTGATGAGTTCCGGGGAGAGTTCTGAGCTCCTTTACTCCGTCTAAGGACAGGAACGAAACGGAGTTAAATTAGTTCACTGCAAAATTGATTTCCATGTTAAACAAATTACGGCACCACATTTTGTAAATAGTTATCTCTATTTCTATTTCTATTTCTATTTGATAAACTGTGTTGTTGCTTGGTTACCCTTTACTGAACACCTTCTTATCAAGAATGTAGCAAATTCCCATAATAGAGCAATCCTGTAAGAAATTTTGGAAGAAAAAGCAAAATGATTTTTCACATTTTAATGGCTACGTCTGGCATTTGACGTACATGCAAAAATTGTAAATAGAAGTTTTTGTTTGAGCTGTTGGATCCGATGTAGATTTTCGCGATTTTATTAGTCGCGTAATTTTTAAAAGTCACTCATGGGTTATGAAAATGTGTAAGTGTGTTTACATTTGCAAATGATCAAAATAATCTTTAAACTTTTTATCGGGCGTGGTCCCCTTCTCTGAAATTTCGAGTTATGAGCGCATAAAAATTTTAGGAAGCCCATCCCAAACATTTTTCGGAGTGCGTGACTAGCGCCAAGCACCTTTATTCGAAAAAAAACCTCCTCTCCCCCCCCCCCTCCTTAGACGGAAGGACCGCCGTTGGTACAAACTGTCTGATTGTGATACACTTACTTGCATTTAGGCGTTTGCGGGTTTTAAACTGAAAAAACTGTGGTATTCTGATAAACTGTGGTTTTCTCGAAGCTCAAAAATTTCCCACTACTAAAATGCTTTGCTTCCAAGACGACGTTTGAGGCAAAAAACTGGTCTGATTTTATTGTTGTACATCCCATGTGCTAAAATGCTTGCAAATTTATCACAGTGAGTACCCCAAGAAAAGTAGAGGATAGATCAAAAACAATATAAACGAGCAGTTCTTATGGTTTAGTCCTAAAGTATAAGCTGGCTTGAGGTGTCTATTGATAGCTACAAACAGCAATTTTAAGCTAGACGGTCGAGACCCATACCTGATACAATAAGTAGCGCCACTCCATTAAATGGATTATATCAATGGTGTGCTAGCATTCACTTAGAGAAACCTCTCTTTTGTATCAAAGAGTGATTAAGATACTTGTAAGATCGCTTTTTCTAGGAGATTATGGGCCTGCTTCTTGCGCTTAAGGCAGACTTCCCCAGTATGGAACTTGGCGGTTTCTTCAGCAGAACGTTGGTTAGTCAATCCCTTTTTAGCCATGCTTTAGTAAATCTAATGCGGTTTTTGGCGAAATGGAAACTTTCTATATGTTTCTTGTTCCTTGTACAAACGTGAAGGTGTTGAGGGAATACATTTTTGGAAGCGGAAGCTTGGGAGCAGCTTCACTCTTGACTACTGTTGAGTAAAATGAGAAAAAACTCGACTTAAAAGGCACATTTTGAAAATCTTGGCGAAGCTATTCTAACGAAAAACACGGTGAAAAGTAGAAATGCTCCAAATACAGTAAATGGAAAAGAGCATGATTCCGATGCATTTCCGTTATTGGGAGCGATTCGATATATTATTGAACTTAATTTTTTAGAGATTATTTAAGGTCAAATCAAATGTTGTGTTGCTCTAATATTACTAGGAAGTAGAGATTATTACTTTTTGGTTCATTTTTTAAGCAAATTTGAAGAATTCTATAAAATCTATCTTTTCAAAAAATAGATTGAAGGCGAAAAAATATAAGACTATACTTTCTATGTTAAGATAAAGAATAGCTTATAAAGAAAGTCAGGATTGCTGGATCGCTGCATTTTTTGCTTTCTTGTTGGTCACGAAAAAAAACATGTAACATGAATGTCTGATGTGAACAGAATATACGTGTTTAGAAAAAGATCCGTAAATTTTTGAGCGATCACGATCCGACTTCGATTTGAAATCAAAGCCTTTGGCTTTGAATTTCATGTGAAGCGATTGTTGCTAATATCTCGGAACCATCAAGTGAAGCATGTTTTGGTCTACAAACTGAATAGTAAATGGGACATGAAATAAAAAATCAAGAATGCGGTTTTGTCGAATGGAGTTATGGGATAATTAATATTCGCCCGTTAGCATTCGGAGACTTAGAGGTTCAAATAGACTGTTCACGGTGTAGTTAGTTACGTTGAAAGAATATGATGCTGAGAGAAAAATCTGAAAAATTTTTAAAAATTTGCTAAATTTGGGCAAACGATGTGTGCTCAACTCCGATCATCTGCTTTACCAGGAGAGGAATCACAATGAGAGCATATCTGCTGGGGAAAAAATAAAAACTGTGTCAAAAATTGTTCGAAAGGTTTGTTTGCCACTAAATCACGTGTTTTCTGAAAATTTAAAAAAGCGGCATGAACTGAAACAACCAGTGACCGGGAAAGATGTAAAAATCGAAAAAAATTCCCGCAATAGTGACTGTATATATGAAGATCAGGGTCAAGCGTGTGATGCAACAGTTGCAACAGTGGGTCGTAAAGTGGGCAACTAAGGTGGGGAGGGGGTCGTAAGAGGAAGTAGATTGGATGAAAACCGTAAGCTCAAAAGGAAATCAAAAAGCAGATAACCAGTACATGTTCTTTACAATAAATTCAAAAAAAAGTAGAAATAAGAATAGTAAGGATAAAAATTTTTCAGAAATTCTCAAAGAAAAAACAATTCCAAGAGCTCAACTTTTGAAGGATGCAAGACTTGATAAAAATTCGAAATGTACTAACTGGCTTAGAAATCTTGCTTTCGGAGCCTCCCTGAAGTCTCACACACTCGACAAAAACGAATACTTTCACCGACGATGATCTTCAATAATTTTTGTATCTTTTTGTAACGCTCTTCACGGGCCCGTATAATTAATCTGTACTTTGGAGATGCTCTGCTACAATTATACAAAATCTGTTCTTATTCCGTAACCTGTGGATTAAATAATTTTGCAAGCTGACTAGAACTGAAGCAAGGGGGGTCGTATCTGGGTCGCATCTAAATTTCTTTGGAGTTATCGAAGCTTGTTGGCTGCAATTTTGCTGTAATATGAGGCCATCCTTCTACTTCTCCTCATAAAAATTGCAGGCTGTTTTATAACTTCTCTGGCAAGTTACAAAATTTTAAGCTTAAAAATCTCAGTTTTTGCTTTTTAGGATCGCATCCAAATTTGCGAGAGTCGCATCTAGATTTTTTCGAGCTCACTGCTCCTCAAGGACTGGAACTTTTTCTATGGATAGTCTGGGCACTATGCTACAGAACCTGTTCATTGCATCCTCTCAGTCTTTTCCTGGCCTTAGTTACGAATTTTCAAACAACCGTGCTCAGGCACGTTTTTAACATCGTTCTGGACGGCGCTAAAGCAGTTTTTCTGGCAGAAAAAACAGTGCAAGAGGTAGGATGTAAGCTTCTTAGTCGAAAACATCTTTTATAGTTCAAGAATGTCATTTTTTTCTCCGTGCAAAAATTTGTGTCGCATACGGGAACTGAATTTGCTGGCCTGAAGTATGCCTGAACATTCAAAAAAAACTTGCAGAATCTCAAACATTATTGAAGGTGTATATGTGTGTGCTACAGAAGCTGGGCGCACCCATTGGCCTAGAAGTTCTGCTTCCGAAACCTCACTGAAGTTCTCATGCAGGTGTTTTTTGAGATTGACATTCGTTTATGCAGGTTACCGCGAGGAATGTGGCCAGGGGAGGTAAGGGGGTACATGGAGGGGGGGGGGGGGGGGTCGTACGGATGGGTACCTTCATGGGGGGGGGGGGGAGGGGTCGTAAATAATCGTCCCGGATCGCATCAACACGCTTGACCCTGACACTGGCAAACGGGCGGCCACGTTTTAGACATTGTCTAAAACGTGGCCGCCCGTTTTTTGCCTTAAGTGTGCGATCAAGCCTAATCCGCCGAAACTTTGAATGCTATGGGTTCCTGTTGCAGTTGTGCGTTTCATGATTTTACCAAAAATCAAGATCTTCAAAGTGTATTTGTAGCCCAAAGTGTAGATTAGAAGAATCTAAAGGAGCCGCCGTATAGCACGGGATTTGCTCTATTTGCGTCACACCTACTCTTTACCGAAACTCCAAAATCAAATGTTTAGTAATTAGCCAAACTTTAAGAAGATAGAAATGACGGCTGAAGAATTCTGGCAGTTAACAATAAGAGCTCAAAATATTATAACATTAAAATGTAAGCTGCATCAAATGCATGTTTAACCTCTTTGGGTCTTTATCAAACGAAAATTTGTAGTCTTTCAAAAAAACGGGCAAAACTTTCAGGAGAATCTGACATAGTATTTTTGAGCTTTCTTAGTATGGCTATTGTGGAAACAGTTCCCAATACATGTTGTTTCCAGAATTTTTAACAAGGAAATCCCCGTGATTTCGCGCGAATATTTCAATTCCCTTTGAAGATGGAGATGGTATGTATGTAAGGGGACAAAAATCATATACAAAGAGAAAATAAACATTTGTTATAGAGCTGCGTATTGGTTAAGAGATTAGAAAGTTTTAGCTAGAAATTAGAAAGAAAACACTACTCTAGCTTGACATGGCAAAAATTCATACAATGACAGTCCTCTCTGCGCTTCTACCTGCAACGGCAGATTTTACAGAGAAAAGCGAGATGACTAAAAGTTCTACCTCACTTTTAGCATCTCTAATTTGCTTGATTGTGAATAAAGGCGCAGAATTCTTGAAGCATATCGATTTACATATGTTTATATCTTCCAGAAAATGGTGTCTTTACTAAATGATAAATTTTCAAGCATTCAGATGACTAGCCGGAAGGTCCTAAAAGTTAAGGAAACTATCTGATTTTTATGATCCGAAAAAATCAGTCGGTTTGGTGATGGATTAAAAATCATCAATTCAATTCTGAAAACAGACATGACAACAGGTAATTTCAATTTTTTTGTACATGATGCTGTCAAGAATATTGTATGCTCGTGAAAAGTTGTTGACATCTGATAAACTGTGTTGTTGCTTGCTTACCCTTTACTGGTCACCTTCTTATCAAGAATGTAGCAAATTCCCATAATAGAGCAATCCTGTAAGAAATTTTGGAAGAAAAAGCAAAATGATTTTCCACATTTCAATGGCTACGTCTGACATTTGACGTACATGCCAAAATTGTGAATAGAAGTTTTCGTTTGAGCTGTCGGATTCGATGTAGATTTTCGGGAGTTTTCTTAGTCGCGTAATTTTTGAGAGTAACTCATGGATTATGAAAATGTGCAAGTGTGTTTACATTTGATTAAAATAATCTTTAAACTTTTTATCGGGCGTGGTCCTCTTCTCTGAAATTTCGAGTTATGAGCGCATAAAAATTTTAGGAAGCCCATCCCAAACATTTTTCGGAGTGCGTGACTAGCGCCAAGCACCTTCATTCGAAAAAAAAACTCCTCCCCCCTCCCTCCTTAGACGGAAGGACCGCCGTTGGTACAAACTGTCTGATTGTGATACACTTACTTGCATTCAGGCGTTTGCGGGTTTTGAACTGTAAAAAAAACTGTGGTATTCTGATAAACTGTGGTTTTCTCGAAGCTCAAAAATTTCCCACTACTAAAATGCTTTGCTTCCAAGACGACGTTTGAGGCAAAAAACTGGTCTGATTTTATTGTTGTACATCCCATGTGCTAAAATGCTTGCAAATTTATCATAGTGAGTACCCCAAGAAAAGAAGAGGATAGATCAAAAACAATATAAACGAGCAGTTCTTATGATTTAGTCCTAAAGCATAAGCTGGCTTGAGGTGTCTATTGATAGCTACAAACAGCAATTTTAAGCTAGACGGTCGAGACCCCCTACCTGGTACAATAAGTAGCTCCAGTCCACTAAGTGGGTTATCAATGGTGTGCTAGCGCTCAATTAGAGAAACCTCTCTGTTGTATCAAAGAGTGATTAAGATACTTGTAAGATTCGCTGTTTCTACGAGATTATGGGCCTGCTTCTTGCGCTTAAGCCAGACTTCCTCAGTATGGAACTTGGCGGTTTCTTCAGCAGAACGTTGGTTGGTCAATCCCTTTTTAGCCATGCTATAGTAAATCTGAAAATGCGGTTTCTAGCGACATGGAAACTTTCTATATGTTTCTTGTTTCATGTACAAACGTGAAGATGTTGAGGGAATATTTTGGAAGGGGAAGCTTGGGAGCAGCTTCACTCTTGACTACTGTTGAGTAACATGAGAAAAAACTCGACTTAAAAGGCACATTTTAAAAATCTTGGCGAAGCTATTCTAACACAGTAGAAAAACACGGTGAAAAGTAGAAATGCTCCAAATACAGTAAATGGAAAAGAGCATGATTCCGATGCATTTCCGTTATTGGGAGATGACTCGATATATTATCAAACTTATTTTTTTTAAATTATTTAAGGTTAAACCAAAAGTTGTGTCGCTTTAATATTACTAGGAAGTAGAGATTATTACTTTTTGGTGCAGTTTTTGAGCAAATACGTTCACATAGGCAGCAGCTGACAATTTTCCATATTTGAAGCGGTAAAACAAGCTTATAGTAAAATATCAATGCGAATTTTGTTACGAAGAAGCTGATTATTTCTTTCCAGTTGCCACCTAATGTTTTCGAACGAGGGATTTCGTACTTTCAGAAGAAGTTTGATGTTCGGCCCAACTTTTATGATAAAATCATGAAAATTAACAGAAAAAAACTGAAAAATTGCTTCTTTTGAGACCCTCCATCTGCTCACAAATATATTCTCTGCATTAAACATTCAATTAGAGATGCAGTAATTATTCAATGGCAAGAAATCAAGGTAATGCTGGGTTACGAAGTTTCATTCAAGCCTTTGACATTAGATTCAAAGAGACGTCAGATGTGAGCTCACCTCATTTTTCAAGGCCACAACTTTTTGCAATTATTGTATTAGATGGATCCATAATTTTGTCAGATTCGTTCAAAGTTATTCAAAAAACGTGTCGAATCACATAATTTCATTATATGAAAATGCTTTGATTCTTATAAAAACTAATGATATTATTCATAACAAGATCAAAATGTGCTTAAAAAAATTGAATTCAGCTGTTTGTAGAGATAACCGACCAGCACCTTCAAAGAGATAAGAGTAGACAGTAAAACTATGACTAAAATTTACAAAACGCCAAATGAAAGATTATTCGACGATTTAGCATTTCTAGCCAATTTAGCGACTGAATAAAAATCTTCATTTGCCACTTTATGCTTGAAGCGATGTTCATAAATGACATCAGATAATAAATTTACAGCTTTCAGAAATGGTAAAACGTGTACGGACCAATCTAATTTGACAATTTGAAGCCATGTAAAAGGACATTGACATGGGCAATCGTTAAAGTATTTATAGCTTCCGAGCTAGGTGGTCTCAGTTTTTTCTTGATTCAATAAAACTCTTCTGATTCATCATTCTGAATGAGGGCAAGAGCAATGATTTGAGGGAGCAAAGCGAGCTCTACAGAAATTCATCAGACCTTGCGAATCGTCAGGCACGTGAGACAAGCTAAATTTTTCAATAATTACTTGAACATATTCTGGTTACTACGGATCTTCAAACTGCTCAGACATGATGCTTCAAATCTAAATAGATTCTGTAACTCATCCATTGCAAGCGATCGAGAAACAAAAACAAGCCATGAATACAGAAACGTCATCATTCTAGGTTCTGTAAAATCTCATATTTCAAAAACCAGTTCAATAAGCAAAACATGTGAGACTATACTTTCAGTCTTATGATAAAGAATAGCTTATGTGAAAGAAAATCAGGAATGCTGGGCCGCTGTATTTTTCGCTTTCCGATTTTGGCCACAAAAAAATACATAATAAATAGTCTGATGTGGACATTACGTGAACAAGAGGGAGATTTTTGGTCAACCAAGATGCGAAGCTGGTATAAATTCTAAAATTCTATCTTCAAACTTTATGTGGAGCGAATTGTTGCTAATATATAATCCATCAAATAAAGCTTGCTTTGATCTACTGAATAGTAAAATGGGTCTTGAAATAAAAAAATAAAGAATGTCAGGATTTTGTCGAATTAAGTTATGGGATAACTAATATTTGCTTATCAGAAACCTAGAGGGGTTCACGGTGTATTCAGTTACGCGGAAAAAATATGAAAGTGCTGAGAGAAAAATCTTTAATAAATTCAAAAATTTGCTAAATTTGGACACGATGTGTGCTCAACTTTGCCGATCATCTGCTTGACCAGAAGAGGAGTCGGAATGTGAGCTGGGAAATGCTGGGAAAAAATGAAAACTGTGTCAAAAATTGTGCAAAACGTTTGTTTGTCACTAAATCGTGCGATTTCTGTAAGTTTAAAAAGGCAGATCAAACTTTTGAAACAACCAGTGACCAAGAAAGGCATAAATACATTTGAAACAAGAATTCCCGCAACAATGACTGTATATATGAAGGCCTAGATGGTACCTCTCGATCAACTATGCACCCAACTGATCAACAATAAGAGGAGAAGTGAACGACATCGTGGTTCTGGAAAAAATTGCTCATATTCAAATGAGTGTGGAAGCATCAATTAGGAATAGAAAACAAGTACCAGCAAGGCCACCAGTGGCTGCGGACATTCCGAAAGAACCGTCACGCGGCAAAACGATGTTTTCAGAGCTAGAAACGTCATCCATGTGCTGCACATGATAGACGAAAATACTGCTAACCTCATTCAAAGTCTCGTAGTTTGCTGCATACCATTGTCAACGTAGACTGTGAGCATATTCTTCAAGTCGATGCGCAATCGAACAGGGTAGGGCTTGTAACGGATTTTTTTTTGGCAGCCTAGGATATTAGATGTAGGAAAATGTAGATGAAAGACAGGAAAAATGCAAAATGAGGACTAACTGTCTTCATCAAACAATGCAAGGATAGGCATAAATTGGCATTTGCAACATTTCATGCAAAAACACTCATAATCAAAAAAACAGCAACTTACAACAACAACATCGAAAATGCAGTCCAGAATGACGCGACGCGACGAAGTCGCATGAGCTCTGCCCAGGGCCTTACGTGGAATGTCTACGCGTGAGCAAGAAAGAGATTTTGAGGTTTTTGAACGAGATTACAATTCTGTTTTGATTGGTCCTTAAGGTTTTCGGACGCATGGTTTTTTTCAGTTCCTGGCTTCAATCTTCGCTTGGATCAAAGCTGCTGCAAATCTTTTAGGTCTATCATGTAGAACTAGGTTTGCTCTATCTAGTGATATATCGAATCCTATCTGGGATACAAGATTATTCCAGATTATTGTGGTCTGAATCTATTTTGGTGCAGGAATTAAGCAGCAATGTACTTCACAAATCACGAGGCACCCTCTAGGCCTCCATATATACAGTCACTGTTGCGGGAACTTTTTTCGATATTTTTACGTCTTTCATGGTCACTGGTTGTTTCAGTTCAACCGCCTTTTGAACTTGCAGAAAACACGTGATTTAGTGACAGACAAACATTTCGACGATTTTTTGACACAGTTTTTATTTTGCTTCCCAGCAAGTATGCTCTCATTCTGACTCCTCTCCTGGTTAAGAAGATGATCGATAAAGTTGAGGACACATCAATTTATTAAATTTTTGAAATCTTTTCAGATTTTTTTCTCAGCATTTTTTTTGACGTAACTAAGCACACCGTGAGGAGTCTATTTGAACCTCTAAGTTTTCAATTGCTGACAGGCAAATATTAATTATATCATAACTCGATTCGACAAAAACCCTGACACTCTTGATTTTCTATTCCGAGATCCATTTTACTATTCAGTAAATCAAAGCAAGCTTTACTTGATGGCTTCGAGATATTGGCAACAATTCGCTCCACATAAAGTTTGAAGCCGAAATTTTAGAGTTCATACTAAAGTTCATCTTGATCGACAAAAAATCCTACGGACCTCCCTCTTGTTCACGTAATGTTCAAATCAGACATTCATACTTATTATATGTATTTTTTTGCCAAAAATAGAGAAAGCGAAAAGTGCAGGTCCGGCCCCAGCAATAATGCGTTTCTTTCAAGTAAACAAATTTTTTTATCATAACACTGAAAGTATAGGTTCTTGAAACATGAGATTTTATAGAACCTAGAAAGGCGACGCTACTGTATTCATGGCCTGTGTTTCTCGATTCCTTGCAATGGATAGAATACAGAATCTGTTTAAATTTGAAGAGTACATGTTTGAGCAATTTGAAGATCCGTAATAACCAAAAGATGTTCAAGTAATTAAAATTTTAAAAATTTAGCTTGCCTCACGTGTCTGACGATTCGCAAGGTCTGATGAATTTCTGTAGAGCTTGCCTTGCTCCACCAAATCATAGCTTGTGCCCTAAATAAGAATAATGAACCAACAAAATTTTACTTAATCAAAAAAAAACTGAGACGACCTAATTCGGAAGCTACAAGTACTTCAATTGCGCATTTTTACATCCAAATCTCGAAAATTCAAATATGGTGCGATGAGCGTTCATTAGGTATGTAGAATAGTGTACGGTAATAGACGTATTTCAATACTTTCAGATTCTAAACCGTTTTAGTGTTCGGTATACTCAAGCAGACCTTAGTCTTCCAAAATGAGTATTCTCGTAATTTTATTTTGCTAAATCACAGCCAGAAGAAGTGTGAAGAAAGTTTATTGCAATGCTTGCCCTCTCTTTTTGTCATCAAGTTTTAGAATTCTGGACGTAAACTTGTGAATTTTATATAGAGTTACAAGGCAAGAATATGGGGTTCCGATCTTTCGCAGCTATCTGAGCGCAAATGGGGGAAGTTATTTTGAGAACAAAAAGCTGCATCAAAAATATCTCGGATGTTTTTACTGCATGCATGATTTCCGTAGGTCTAAAAAGTAGTACCCATTTTTAAGCCATTTAATAGCAAAATTTCATAAAGCACTAGAAAAAGCTCAAATGCAGCATAATATACGATTGCGGCGTGGGACAGAAGAAATGATGAATATTAGCGAGTTCTTAATAGTCTCCTGTTGGTTATTATTAGGTGGGTGCAAAAGTTCTGTCGTTTCATTTTCAAAAATTTGTAACTTCGCCAGATTTCAACGAATTTGCTTGCTTGTAATTTTATTAGAAAGAATTGGTCTTCCGCTTTCAAGCGCTGTTTTGTGGAGCTTCTGTTTCACACTGGGTGCCGAGATAAAAATGGAAAACTAAAACCATGTAAACTTTGACCATTTTAAGTTAGGTCACCAAAAACCTGGAATGCTGCAGAAAAATCTGAAATCATCAGTACATACGTTTTTTGGTCTACTCTTCAATATTGTGAAGAGTTTGTGCTGTTTGAACGTCTCCGTGAGAAGTTATGAATATCGAGTCTACCATGGAAAACGCCAAAATCAATTAATTTGTGAATTTTCGCGTAAATCATAACTTCTCACAGAGACGTCCAAACAGCACAAACTCTTCACAATTGCAAAGAGTAGGCCAAAAAACATATGTACTGACGATTTCAGATTTTTCTGCAGCATTCCAGATTCTTGGTGACCTAACTTAAAATGTCAAAGTTTACATGGTCTTAGTTTTCCATTTTTATCTCGGCACTCAGTGTGAAACAGAAGCTCCACAAAACAGCGCTTGAAAGCGGAAGACCTATTCTTTCCAATAAAATTACAAGCAAGCAAATCCGTTGAAATCTGGCGAAGTTGCAAATTTTTGAAAATGAAACGACAGAACTTTTGCACCCACCTAATACATGCAAGTGTCGGTCTTTACAGATAAAAGCTTTGAAAATTTCTCACTGTGCAGGAACTGCAAAGTAGTACTTTTAAATGTTAGGGTTTTGAAATAGAAAATGTGATATGCACTTGCAACGTTTTCTTTTTTGTTTTTTCTTCAACGTTATTTCCATTACTTCTGACTCAAAAATTTGCGTCTGAAAAAAAAACTGTTATGCAGACAAGCTATAATCTGCTGACTCAGTAAGAGAACGTGAGAATTTCTTTTTGTGTTAAGCAGGAGTTATAAATACATTTTGAAAAGTTCTACAGTAGGAGCTAAGAGCAATTAGGAGCCGAATTTTATCGTTTACGAGCTTGGCCGACTTTTCTAGTCAAATTAAAAGTAAAACTGTCTTATAAGTCTTTTGGTTTCGCGCTGGAGCCGGGGAATGGGAAATATAGTTATACATACTTGTCTTTTTTATTGAATCAGATAGAAGGGTTTCTATGAACCATCTGATCATGCAACTACATACTATTGAACTCTTTTATTCTATTTGATTTCAGCTGGATATCAATTACCAAATTTCGTTAAAATCAGTAACCAAAACCTCTACAACACTGACCAGCGGTGGCTAGGTACCATTCGTTTCAGCGCTTTCTTTTTCTTTTTCTTGATACTATTCTTTCTCTGTGATCTCTGACTAGCTAAGATTAATCAACCTTTGCCATGTTATTGTAAGAGTCCTTCCAATCCACAACTATGCTCGAAATTCCAGCCAGTAATAATCGTTCAGTGAAAGCACATATTTTGGAATTCAATGAAAACGTAAACCAGTATGAATTTTGTTATAAGTCAATTCACTACTCAAATCAATTTGTTGATTACTTGAGTACTTATTCAAGAAAAACCTTGGCTTTTCGAATATCAGTAGAGCGTAGGGACAGAAAATCATAAAACTGGTTTTTTAAAACAAAAAAAACATGAGTATCTTGTAGAAAAGATGGCTAATGTTAACTTCAAATCGATGATTTGCTGCAGTCATGTTTCAGGATTTCACCAAAAAAATCTTCAAAAAAATTATTTCTGATTATAAATTTCTTGATAGCAAACGATAGAATGTTAAAGAAGAAGCTCATACTCATGATCTGTTTATTTGTTTATAATCTATCCTCTTCAGGATTAATTAGATCAGAAATTTCCGAAAATTAAACGCAGGATCTTTTGCAGATAGAAATGAAGGGTGAAGAGTTTTTGCCATCAATTGTGAGTGTTGAAAGATTTTGGTTTAAGCTGCAAACAAATGTAAGTTTCCATGGTATTAGTTCAATATCAGCGAATTCTTTTATGGTTCAATCAAGGGGCAAACCCAAAAAAATTTATGGTAAAATTAGCACTGAAGAATATAAAAATAAATGAGCCATAGAGAGAAGATGGTGAAAAGTGAGTCCTAAGGCTCCTGGACATGTTTGCGTTGATTTTGACAGGTGATCAAATATTCTGCATTTCTACAATTTTCCATTGTATAGTATTGCTTTCCGTCTTATCAATGCAAGTTCAAGCTTGTCAAATACTTTAGTTGCAACGGATACATGAGATTGTCCCAAAAGTATCTTCGCTTTTTTTGAACGGCTGTCACACCGCAGAAAACGAAGATTTACAGGATCTTGAAAGCATCCAATGCATAATTTCATCCTCTTTCAAACGGTTATGTTTGTAATGTAGTGCAGCCAACGAGTCAACATAAAAGAATCACCAAAATCTGAAACGCGCGCTTGTTGCCATGGTCAAGTTTCGCTATTTATTGCATATTTATATTAAATAGCCAAAGAATGATTGACTAGATAGGGTAGATCCCACAGGATATGCAGCAATTTTTTTCTCATCATATAGCTCGTTATGAATTTCCAATAGAATGATGAAAAACGAGTATTTGCAAGTCTACCTCAGACACAAACGCGTCAAACACCAGTAAATTATCGTTTATCAAATCTTGAGCCCTTCGGGCACTGGGACGCTTCAAAAACATGAACTAAGTTTTGAAAACAAGCTATGAAAGGAGAAAATCTTTTTGGTTTCTGCTATATGCAATGTCACTTGGACTTCTTGAGGGAACAGTACGACATTTTAAAAAAACTGCGAAACAAGATCACGGCAAAATAGATGGGCAGGACTTGGCACGGAGTGGCTTTTGGAAAATGCAAAAAACGAAGTCCTCTTTGATCCTGAACCCTAAACGAACCCTCAAAACCCTCAAAAAACGAAACTCGACTCAAAAATTTCAGAGATTTTGTGCCTTTTCGGCCTCAAAACGATACCCACCTTGCTTTTTCTTCTAAAACGATATCCAACTTACTTACAAGCCACCTGGGCCGAGCCCCGAGCATGGGTCACAGTTTTTAGTGAGAGATCATCGGTTGGACTGCAATAGCAGCATAAGTGTAAAAAAAGGTTGAAAAGATGCATCGAATGCATCCAAGAGCTACTATGGCAGCCGTTCAAAAAAGTCAAAATACTTTGGAAACGACCTAATATGCGTCTCCAGTCATGACTTGTGAAAATGCTATCAAAAACTTTGCTTTTATTGGCGAAACTATAATAAGAGCGAGAGATTGTCTAAAAAATTATCTAGAACCAGGCAAAAGTGAGACAGAAACCCATCTTTTATGTGGTTCAAACTAACTTCATGAAAACAAGTTTTGGAATATTAGGGCAAACCCTGCATTTCAGAGATGATAAATAACCAAGAGGTTAGTAAGCTGAAGATTTCGCATGGTAGATGCATACTCAAGAAAATGGATAGCCTTTGTTTAACGTGAAATTTTTGCAATTTTGAAAGCTTAAATGTCCTCTTGAACTATGTCTAGATGGAATCACACACTGAGCTTGCAAGTACGTGCTAGAAATTATGATCTCATACCGCCAAACTAAGTTGAAATCCAAAAAAATGATACTCAAAGATCCGTTACTTTTCGGACAGCCTGGAAGCAAGCATTACGCCAAAAAAACTAGATCTACTGTTTAGGATAATAACAAATTGTAGTTAGCCAAGAATTCTTATAAATACTTGAGAAATGCTCAAGGCTTTGATTTGCCAGAAGAAGTTTAGACGTTGCCGCAGGCTCTTGTTCATAATTACACACTTATGCCAGTGACACATCACAATTAATAACATTATGTCCTAATAGGACACCACACAAGACATTAAAAAATCCACAGACCTTCCGGAAAAGTATCAAAAACTTTATATGTAGATATATCGGGAAATATACGTAAAAACAACTTAATGCCAACTTTTAATAAACTATTTTGAGGTAAAAGAATGCAAATTACGCTTTAGTAGCAATAAACAAGAAGACAGCCATTTGGAAGGTGTGCCAGCGTAGGTGATTCGTCAGGTTGGAACACGAGTTTTATATCAGTTCTTAAATTTTTAACTCTTTCTCATTTCAATGAAAGAGTCCACCGGATGTAGAAAGAAAATTATGCGCTTTCGAAAAGTGCTCAAAGCAAAAATCATAATAATTAGCGACGATAAAAGGCGAACATAATAAACGATTAATGGAGCTCTTCAATTCAATTTTGATTTCGTACACAAACTTCTAATGTGCATGATAAAATACTGCATATATTACATCCATTGAAGAAATTTGCAGATTGATGGTGCTCCATTGCCGTATGATTTTGTTTCCATTTTGTTAAACCTATATTTCAACTCGAAATTACCAGAACTAGAAGTGCTCTTTTTTTCAGTCCAATCAACAATAATATCGGTCAAAACTCTAAGAGCAATTTTCATTAAATAATCATCTTTGTACTTGCTCACCACATTTCAAATAAATAAAACTCTGTTTTAGAGTGTTTTGCATCAATTTTAGCGAAAATATACATGCTCAGCTTCCATGAATAGTCTCTAGTGATTTATTTGCTTCCTACTTGGAAAGGATTAGCTAAATTTAATAGAACTAAAACTTGAACTCGCTTCAAAAATATTTCCGCTCCTGCCTATTGTCATAAGATCGTTACGTGATGATGCATTTACAGAGTGTAGCAAAGTTTCATGGTATTATAGCAATTATCAATACCTTAAAAGTAATTAAACCAAATAACACCTGCTTGATTGCCAGACCTAATCATTGATTCACTAATCTACTTCTCGTTTTTCTCAGTGTATAAAAAGAGATAGATTCTATGTATAGCATCCTAATGCAATAAAATGAAACCTAATGTGCTGCCATTTTTTGAGGAAAAAAGGTCGTGCCATTTGAAGCAACCTAAATTTGGGGTTCTTGCTGGTTTATAATCGCAAGTTGACATCAGTTTTAATTGCATGTAAGGAAAGATCTATTTTCGTCCACCAGTCACACATTATATTTGAGTCCTACAGCAAAATTCCTATGACATCATAAGAAATGGCCCAGCCACAATCGACTCTAACTGTGCTGATGCCATGGGACAGTTCTCAACACTTTTTTGCTTATTATTTTTCTGATTATCAGAGCGATAAGAATCGAATCAGAGTCAAGGAAATGACACAGACAAGCATAAATCATTCTCGCGGTGGAGCAAATGGAAGTTCATTGTAACAAAAAGTAGTTAAGTTTCTTTTTTAGAGAGAACTCACAATATTATATTATATTATATGTATGCCCAGTCTTGCCACTGGTAAAAAACCAGAAAAAGAAAAAAGAAATAGAAAAAACGAAAAAAGCAAACAGGCAATAAACTGTGTCATCATAGCAATGACATAATAAAATCACTGTCTTACAGCTTTGTTTCATAAAAAAAAATTTTTTTTTCGGAATATGTCACACAGGAGGTATAAAAATATTTTAGAATCATGAAGGTTAGGCAATTTCGCTTCCAAATCGGACAATAATAATCAAATAGTAATCATGAAGCAAGACTGTGTTCAAGTATTTTTTGCTTCAAAAAAAGAAATGCTCACCACGATAATATTCGATTTTTTTTTTGACAGTGATGCAAAAAAATCGGAATCTTAGCCTGGAACCGAATCTTCGTCTCACTTTTTTTTACAGTTGACCTTTTCCTATTCTTCAGAATTTTCATAGCAAAGTTCTGGCCCTCACTGCCGACATATCAGCACTTTTTTTATAGAAGGACCTTTCTCTCATTGTTCTAAAATTAGCAACACTAGTATCAAAAAGAGAGAACGCATTAAGCACAAGCTAGTATTGTTCACGTGGTGAACAAACAAGTTTTTGAAATGATTCAAGTGCTTCTAGTTTTGCAGAGAAGTTGTTTCTTAGAAGGGTCAATTTCACAGAAAACACTCTGGGATATTTTCTCACCACTGAGTATCGATTTTACACACTAACAAATTTGATTTTATGCAAAAAAGCTCAGTTTTTCAAGGGCTTGTGGTCACTGCTGTAAGTGCCAAGGTAGTTATTTACGTCAAACCAGAAAAATTAGGTTTTTTTCTATAAATCTTGCACCAAGAGATATAAGAAATTTGTTTAAAATTTAGATAAATGTTCCAATGTTATATTGTAGTTTACTATACCAAAATGAAAATCATATAAGTAAGAAGAATAATGCTGCTAAATCTGAAAATGCTCCTAGATCTTGAAATACATATATGTTTGTAGGTGCATCCGATTGCACGAGTTCCTCTCATTTAAAAAAATAACAAATAAAGGTAAATAAGTTCTGTTGGGTTTCAAGAACAAAACTAGAAAAAATACGATATAACGGTTTCTATGTCTACTGGTAATATGCCGATTATTTGCTTAGTGATGGTTATTTGCTTAGCGCATATCCAGGAAGTGCATAAATTGTTCTTTTTTAAGCTATATTGAATTAAACAAACTTATTGAAATTAGAAATAATTGTGATTTTTCCAAAATTACGACGTAAGAGCTATAAAGCAATCTAATACATACGCTTAACGCTTACGAATTTGAGTGATTTTTTGTGGCCGTTCTGGAACCCACGATAAGAAGAAAATCCGTCCAGATTGTAGGTCTCCTTTGTCTACTATTTTGCAGTAAATAAAGTATTCCTTTGAAAACCTTTTACGGCTAAAACGAAATTGAAGAAAATTCGTTTTCTTTCAGATATAGACCCTCGTGTTATCACTTCTCATATCTCGTTAGAGTTCAATAGTGACCCCCTCAGGTTCGGCCATTTGCGTCAATCTGTGTAAGCCTGACCCTCCCGCTGTTCGGCCATTGTATGCAGAAGCGGAGATGTCCCTGTTGGCATCTGATGTAAGTTTTGTGTGCGCGGATCGGGGGACGACGAGGGGGGAGGGGAGCGCTTTGTGGTCGAGCAAAACGCCGAACAAGGAGCGGGGGGGGTTGCAGCGAGAGGTGCGCATGGGGTGGCTGGCTGCCGGCCTTGACCCGAGTTGCCGCGGGGCTGTGAGAGAGAGCGGGCGGGCGGGCTGGCGGCCGCGGCGGTCGGACGACGAAGTCGGGGGGCGAGCGCGAGGGACGACGACCGCGAGGGGAATCGGGCGAGCGCGACGACCCTCTCGGTGTGTGGATCGTTTGCACTGTGCACAGATAATAGGTGCCCGCGGCCAATAATCGATCGAGCAAATAATGGAGCGCTCCTTTGCCTCGCTTTTCTCGTCCCCGGGATAGCAGTTGTACTCGGAAAACTCTGCCACGAAGACACACATTCGCACAAACAGACTCCACAACTCGCGTACAGACAGCGAAGAGCCGCTATTCTTATGATTCTCGTTTTCATGTGTGATGTGATGTGCTTTGTGTATGTTTACCTAGTAACATCGATTCAAAACTATGCTTCTAGAGTGAACTGTGTGAATGAGAGCGCGAAAAATTTTGCTGCTACATGAGCATCGACACGCAGTTGATTACACAAGGAGCAGCCCATAGAAGAGCGGGCGGGCGCGGCAGCGCGCCAGGTTTGCGACAGGAAGAGAATTGGCTAATTCATACGTCTCGGACGTAGCGTTGAAAATGTGTGGAAAGAAGCACTTTGTTGAACGAACTTGTTTAGTGGCAGTTTTGAAAGTTTTGGCAGGTTGTGAGGTAATTCTTTAGTCTCAGTACAGCTTTGCTTTGTTGAAATAGCAGAAATCCTGCGGATCAAGCGCAGAAGAGCCGTTTTGCTCGCGTTCGGTCGGGCATGTTAGGTGCCACGTAGATGAAGTGGGAAATGCCGCTGATTACTGGCAGAGCGGGGTATGACCCGGAGACGACCTTGCGTTCTGCGTCTCTCCGAACGAGCGATGTCTGGCCGCGCGCTGTTCGCCTGTGAGCGGCGTAGTGTCTTGCCTCGCGGCATTCTGCCTGTACCATACAGCGGCGATTGGTCGCTCCTCTTCGTCACCATGTTAATACTTACTAGTCAGAAGGATCGTTCTGTCATCGACCGAATCGGTACGGCTCTACGAGTTGCTCAGGAAGGAGCTTTTAGCCCTACGCTTACCGAATCACCCGAACCCCCGACCTCACCGAGCCATCTGAAACGCCAGGCGGCGGCTATCGAGACCGCCAACAACTACAAGAAGGTCCGCTTTGAAGCCGAGACCGAGGACGATCTTTCTGACTCGGATAGCAGCTCGCTGCAATGCGCTACTGAAGAGACTACAAGCACCGGCTCTGTCAGCCCGCATCTCAATTCTGCCAGTTCTGTTTGTCTCGATGACGTATTCTGTTCGGTACCTGGCCGATTGTCGCTGCTCAGCAGCACATGCAAGTACAAGGTTACTCTCGCTGAGGTGAGTTCTCTCTTAATTTTCTCGATTTAGTTTGTATCTTCAATCCCTCTCGATTTCCTGCTAACTTTTTTTGCGAAACAAAAAACTCTTTTCCTCTCCTTTTTGACCGGCTTATTTTCCACTTCCTTGAACCTGCTTTGCAACCCACTCGCTCTAGGTCACTCCCTTCACCACCACCACCTTTCGGCACCCCTCCCAAATTGAACTCTGCGTCCAGACGGGTTGTCGAGTATTTTCGTACGCTGGTAGCCACTTGCATGAGTCGTAATACACCCACTTTAGGAGCGATGGCCTTATGAAAAATGGGGGTGCGCGGCCTTCGTATAACGTTTTATAAACGTAAAACGCAACAACAAAGCGTTCTCGCGGTTGAGAGCGCGCCAGACGGGCGGCGGTGGCGGCGGCCGGGGCGACGGGGGCGCGGCGGAGGGGGGCAGAGGCCTTGAGGCGCCGCCCCCGGGCGGGTTACCTATTATTACCACAACCCGAATCAATCGATACCGATACTGTGTGGTCGGAGCGAGCGGACGAGGGGGGCACAGAATAGAGAACCAACACAGAGACACACACACACGTCGACGACATCCAACAGCGAGGCGCTTGCGCGGTTTCGCTCAACCCAAACAAATTGACAAAATGTGCAGGCAGTACCAGTTTTCGATCACCTTTGATCTACTTTTTCAGATACAAAGAAGACTCTCTCCGCCAGAAAACTTGAATGCCTCAATCCTTGGAGGAATTCTGAGAAGGGCAAAGTCGAAGAATGGTGGTAAAGAGCTTAGGGACATGCTCGATAAGATGGGCCTTAGTCTCCCAGTGGGTCGCCGCAAGTCAGCAACCGTCACGCTACTCACCTCACTCGTTGAAGGTCACTCTAGCAAACTATCGGCCATAGCGTTTCGAAATTTCGAAATGTGATTTCTTTTCAGGAGAAGCCACACATTTAGCCAGGGACTTTGCATTCATCACAGAAACAGAGTTTCCCGCGGCTAGTTTGGCTGCTCATGTCACTGAACAACATCGAAACAATAACGAGAATTTACAAAAACGCAAAGAATGTTTGATAAATGCTGTGTAAGCAAATTTTCAGCTATTTTTAGCCAACAACTGGAAATGTTTTGTAATTATTGTTGGTTTTAGGCAGATTTTGCAAGAGTTCATCGACCTGCTGAGCTGCTCGTCCTCCACGGAGGCTGCCGCTCCCGAGACCGTACAGGCCGACCTTCGGCACTTCAGCCTGTGCACACATGGATTCGGTGCTCCGGCCATGATTGCTTCGATGCAAGCTTGCCTTAAGTAAGATCTTTGATCTACAGGAAATCAATAAATTCAATAAAACTAGAAAATGAGAAAAAGTTGTCTTATTTTTAGATATGTAAAAGCATCAATGGAGAATCTCTCACCAATAAATATGGTCCCGACATTGGATTCGGATGAAATCGACTTTGCCGCATTATATCAAAAAATGCAAATGAAGGGTGTTAATTCAAGTGTTATCAGGAGCGTTCTCAATACTCCGGCTATGTTTAACATTCCTCAGTAGTAGTAGAATCGTAATTCACATAATTTTTGCAGCATATGAAAATCCTCACCAATTTGTTTTGTGTGTTGTTTACGTATTAATAATCATTTTTCAATGAGGTGCTCCTCCCTCAAAATATGTTGTTCCTATCTAATCCGCGTTTTTTTGCTTGGATTTGTTTTTTTATTTTTTGAGTTTTTCTGAGTCGCTTCTTTGAAGTTCACTTCCATTTATCACATATTGCGCTAATAATATCGGACCAGTTAACTCTACGATTGTGGCCTCACATATCCCCATATTCGATGCCCGAGGGCATCTTCACTTTTTTCGCAGCATCTCTCTCCCTCTTGAAGTTATTTTAATGTCTCTTACTGTTTTTGGAGTGCAATGAGTGGTAACCTGTGGCGAAGAAACTGCCGCCGCGTTTTCGTGTCGTGACCATAGAATAGCTTTTTCTCGCGTCCTCTGCACTTTAGTTCCCCTACTGTTCCGCTCTATTTAGTTGTTTCTGTTCCTATTCTTGTGATACCCTAATCACTCAGTGTCAAGTGTTTTCATACAGGAGTTTCAGACTCTTCTCATTGCATAACTCTCTCTCCCCACAGTATCCACTATCATTTCCTCTTCTTTATCTTTTTTTTTCTATAAGAGTTTAAGTCATTTCTATCGTTATTAGTGTTAATTGTACTACATCATTGATATGTGCATAGATTATTTCACTTGCAACCGCCTGTCATCTAATTCACTTTAAAATAGTGTGTTTACGGGAATTCGACGTGTTTAGTGTCACTTTTCTGCCTTCGGACATGTTATTACGTGTTGAGCGATCTTGATTAGTTCCAATCGTCACTTCCTTGTTCATAAAGACCATCTTTTTATAATTAAATTCTTGTAATCTCTCCACCCCTCAGTGTTGGCACTAAAGCTTTTCGAACGGTTATTTGATCTACAGTGAAAACAACACTTTGTTTGTCAGCAAAGATGAAGGAAATACACAAGAGGGTGGTAAACAACCGGAAGCGAACGGGGCAAGTTAGGACGAGGTGAGAAAAGAAAAGTAAGGCTGAGTAAGACAAGCTTCGAAATTTTTTTAGAAAAGCTTCCAGTGTTGTGGCATCTCTGGGGATAAAAAAGGACATATACTGATGTTGATCTTCTGATAAAAAATATTTACCGTTTTCTCAAATTTTATCAAATCGAGATCATACAATTCACAAAAACCAACTAAACTTATTATTAAAAACTCCAAAGCAATTAAAATAAAAATGAAACGATGTCATTCAAAAAACAACATAAATAATCTAAAAAATATAAAAATAATTTTCGCGCACTTGTTTCATAGGTACTGTCGCTACTTAGGGTGGCTCAGAGACGTTTGCTCTATTTATCATGACAGAATAATATTAATTCTTTGGAAATAGTTGATTTTCTTTTAATTCTATGTTGAACATTTCTCACACTAAGACATTGAATATCATTTACTTTGCGCCAAGTCTAGATCACGCAACTCACAAAAATTTATTCAATACGAAATCTCACATTTAGAAGTCAAGCACTAGAGCTATGTATCAACATTTTAACCAAAATTGAACTTGAAATATTCCGCAATTTCTTGGACAAATCCACTGAAAATTCGTATGAAAATACTTGATGGTTCTAAAATTCGCCATTGATTAGGATAAGAAAAGAAAAATTTCGACGAATGTTTTAAATTCTTGGGTGCTCTGTATAGCCAATAAAAACCAACAGAAAAAAATTTATTTGCTACCCAAGTTCTATTAGGTAGTTCCGAAAGTAATGTCGCTTTTTTCAAACGTATGTCACACCTCGTGGAACAAAGATATGTAAGAGATTCTGGCAGCATTTGAAGCATCATTTCATTCTCTTTTTGATGGTGAAGCTTTTGCAATACAGTCAATGAGCTTCAAGAAAAGAGTCATAATTTGCGACCTATGCCTTTTAAGATGGCCAAGTTTCACAGTTTTTCCAAAATTTTATAACAAACCTCGGAAGGAGCTCAAGTAATGGATGGATGGAGAGAACCAAACAGGAAACAGCACAACTTTTTTCTACTTTCCAGAGCTTGTCATAATTTTTGTATAGATTTTTTGATGGAATTATCGAATTTTAGCATTCTCGCCTCAGACACAAATGCATCAAACACCAAAAAATCTTCGGATTTTGAAACTTACAAAGATGGATTATGGTTTGGCAACAATTTTGCAAACCAAACGAGCATTCACCGCTTCGGTTTAGCAACTTTCGAAAATTTCGGGTACATCTTGGGGTACGTTGGAAAAGTCGAATTATGATGATTTTATCACGGAAAACTTGATGAATGGGAACAAAAAACAACCGCTAGAAAGAGGAGAAAAAGCTGCATCGAATGACACCCGAGTCGCTTGCCGGTTTTTGTTCTGTGAGGTTTGACTTGACTAAATATGGAATTTGATGGCATTGAGAAATTGATTGTAGAAACTCTGAGAAGCAAGCTAAAGAAAAGAAAAAATTACTCTGTGTTCTATAGTGTTTGCTCTATCTGCCTGCCACTTGTACTTTTTCGGAGATTAGGTACAAAAATTTAGAAAAATAGCCGAACTTGACCCTGGCAAAAAGCATGAGTCGCAGATTTTGGTAATTTTTCGAGAGCTCATTAAACATTATGCAGTGAAATTGCAGCCACTAAAAAGAGGATGAAATGCTGCATCGAATGCTCCTAAAATCTTCTGGAAATGTTGATTCCACGAATAGTGGCGTTCATTCGAAAAAAGCGACATTACTTTCGGAGCGACCTAATACAAAACGCCTTGGGTTCTAGGAGGACAAATTTTTTTTCCAAAAATCTCCTGTTTCTCTCAAACTATATGGGGAGTACTATAGAGCGCATGGTGATTGTGGTCTTGAGTGTTTACAAAAGGGCCGATTTTTCAGTCACTACCGTTTCGGACCAGATCCCACCCGTGGGTCTTATTGCCCGAAATGGTAGTCTTTTTGGAAGGTTGAAAACATTTTCAGGAATATGCCCAGAGGACTTATCGAAAGCGCTGGATATCAAATTATGATTTACTTCATCTTTGGCATTGTACTGTAAGACTACTGCAGTCAGTCTGTAGGAAACCAACGTCATGGATTTTCACGAAAAAATTGTGTTTTGGAGTTTTCACGTGCTGATCACGACTATTGTATCCATCTTGTTCACTACTGTCCACAGTGGGGCTACGACAGCAGTACGGTGGAATTTCCGTAAAAATTAAAAAAACGGACGATATCAAAACTTGAGACTAACATTTAATCAGCATGCTATAAAACCCGTATATGTAAGATTTCAGCTTCCTGGAATGAACAATGGAAAAAAAATCAATAAAATTAATGAAATCGATGATTTTGATGGGCTAACATCAGTCTCTTACCCGTACCGTAATTCTCGTACATGGACACTTGAATGTTCTGAAACAGCATAAGTCTGCGAAGAATTTAGCCAAAGTCTATGCCTTCTCTCTATCTACGGTATACCTACAGTAACATTACATACAGTATCCCGAACCCGAACTACTCTGGCTGGTGCTTCGCCTAGCTGTCCCCAATCATGTAGAACTCCGTAAGAGTCCATCGCAAACTGGCAAAGCTAGAGCTTCAGGAATCTGCCGACCCACCGGTGGGTCGTATCGAAATGGCAGAACATGTACGACCCACTGGTGGGTCGTACTGCTATGAGTGTGTTAAAACATGTGTCTGACGTCAATAAACTCTCTGTCAAAGTAAGAAGTAGTCCCTATCCAATGCGTTTGTTTTTTTTGTAAAGAAAAAACATTGCTCAGTAATCCAGTATGTAATTCACTACCAACTGAATGTCTGTGTTGCGCATAACTTTGTTTTTACACTAAAATACAGGAACAAAGTTGATTGAGAATATGTAAAATGTACTGCACTTATTCTGACACAGCATCAATACTGAAACCTGTTGACGCCCAATAGAGAATAAAAATGGTGTGTTTTGATCTTATTCGTTTTAGGATGCCAGATAGAAGATTTTATGTAAATAATTAATTTTGAGCCTAAGGACAGCTTTTGAAGCAACTTCCTGCAACAAGGTAAATAGAAAAAAGCAATTTTATCGTCAAATTTAGAATCTTTGCAGAAACATGTTGGTTTTTTAATTTGATCTTCATTTTTCGACTGGTATTCCTATTTTTTTTTATTAATGAGTACCCAGGAGATCGTGAAACAAGCCTGCCTTATTATGAAATGCACACACAATGAGGTTATTCTTCGTTAATATTAGGATAATGATATCCATATGAAATTATTTGTGCATATCATTGGGACCATCAGAATATCTTTAAATAAGGCGAGGTCTATGGTGGGAAAGTTTCGCTTTCAACGACAAAAATGTGCTTTTTGATCTACATTGTAAAACATTGGCACTGAACATAATATTGAGCATTTTGTTGTCCATTTTACTTCATCATACTCTAATGCCTCAAAGTAAACATTATAAAGGGAGGAATCTGTATATTGCCAATTAGAACAGATTATCTATTTTATGAAAATCTATATCTAAATTTGAATATTTGTATTTGTAATTATTTAAATTTGTATCTAAATTTGAATTTCTTTTCTTTCAAAGAAGAATTCATGATGACAAAAGCTAGCATGTACCCTTTAGGAAGTTTCTACCAGATAGGCACTATAGTTTTTTTTCCAAAATGAATGATACTTCAAGACAATTTTCATCTTACAACGGATCAAACTTTTTGCTTGAACAAGTTAAGCACATTTGGTTTCTCCAAAAGTTTTGCTTGAATGATGGTGGTAAAGGCTATGGTAATATGCTTTGTTAGCTATTCATAAGTGAAAGAAGAAAAAAGTTCGATAGCAGTTCTATACCAAAGCCACTATCCCACCTCATTTAACTTTGTCATATGTCTGCATCTATAAAGTAGTGAAAAAAGCTAAGAGAAACATGAAATCAGAATTCGCTAAACATAGTCAGCATCTTCAGTGAACGTAGAAGGTTTAAAAATTATATTTTGAAAGCTGTACAGAAACTGACAAAACACACTTATTGAGATGGACATACGTGAACCGCTTTACCTACTACATTCAGTCCCAAAATATCATCTACAATGCAAAAGGTAGAAATGAAACATGGAGATTTCGTTAATTTTAGGTTTTATCCTCAATAAACTTTAAAGTATATGATTTTGCCGAAACATCCCCTTTTACCTGGAGCTTTAACAGAAACCCTTCAGGCAACCAAGCTCATCTTTCTGACTTTTTATTGATCGTGAAAAATGTGCTGATCAATTGATTCAAGAGTGCTAAACATGCTACTGACAAATACAAGTGGGTTATAAAAATAACTGAGTTTACTGCGAGTTTTCATCGACCGTTCATCTCCATACTTCAAAACTCCTTGCACTCAGGATCATGTAGTGTGGGCTAGATAGTCAGCACAATTATCAGATGTTTCTATTAATTTTCTAATTCTAATTTCCACTAAATTTCTACTGATTTCTACTAATTTTTTCCTATTTTGTTTAACTCCTGCGATTGAGACTGGCTGGGTTCTCGTTTTGTTCATAGTTGTTTTGTCTATTTTTTTCTCACTTATGGTGCACCATGAGTGTATTAAAATAAAAAAAATAATTTAGAAAAAAGTGAAATGGTGAAGAAAAGAGGTTGGCCACTGGAAATCGTCTGAAAGATATAAGGAAAATTGAAGCATGTGGCTTATGATGCAGTATTTTTATAGAGATGTATAAATAAGCAACAGATCTCAAGAACTTAGGATATGAAGCTTTCAAAATGCGCTCCCCCCCCCCCCCCCCCCGCATTAATTGCTGCGGTACTAAAGATATCTCATCAGAAGAAAATTAGGAGGAATTTATTTTTCAAAAATGGGGAAGAGTGCGCTGGAAATTCTTTATAAATGAAGGGGATGACGCGAGCAATACGTTCTGAAAATATTTTCGGGATCATTTCCAAGCTTGAGCTCATCACCCATGAGTTTTCAAGTAAACCTAGTGGCCGGGCAGGTTCACCTTATACAAAGCAAACTAACAATAAGTAAAATTTGTATTGATTATCGACAATGAAGTAAATTACTTGCGCTATTTTGTACGAGTCAGAGAATTGTTATATTTTTTTCAGCAAGCAATAACCCTAGCGATTTTCTGCGGATTGGAATCGGTATGGCAGTTCAAAGAAAAGTGCAGCAAAATGCTAAAAAGCTATATTTTGAAATTGGTCTTTACGTACATACTACAGCTAGAGTATTTCACAGGAACATGAAAACGACCGCATGCTGGAATCTACATTGCTTACATAGAGAGCGAGAAACAGGAAGTTTTTTTACCCGAAAGCTGCCTGCAAAAAATGAGGATTTTGTAAATATCGGGCTGTCCCAGGATAATTTCATATCATTTGTAGATTGTATTAGAATCCTGATTAGGGTACCATTAGATGGAGCAAAGCAAGCTCTACGAGATATGTAACCAAGATATAATAAAATTAAATAATCAAGGAATCGCATCTCCGTCCATAAAATTCCTGCAGACCACCAATATGATTAGATATGTACTTTCTACATTAGACATTCACGAGTGTCAAATTTTTTATGGCAAAAATACGAGAAACAAAAATAGGCCAAAAGCGCGAATATGCCGTTTTTGGGTTAATTTCTTTGGTAAATTTTGTACTTCTCGAAAAATAGCTTTTATAGAAAGCTGAAAATTCATGGTTGTACTCCAAAAGGCTTATACTATAGCATCAATCACCTGGGAGAAACGGACAGCTTTGCCAGAAGCATGCCAAAATTCGCTTTCTTGATTTTTAACCATGGAAAAATCGAGAAATTGTGCTTACAAGTGTTGGATGTAGAAAATGTATGCGTAGCAAGTGAAAGATTTCAAATACTTTTATGAGGAGATACGTTTATTCGGGTTTTCAGGCATTTAAAGCCTTCCAAAAACTGGCTTCAAACTTCACACACATCAAATTTATTACGAATATTCGACATACAGTGTGTTCCAAAAAATGTACTCACTGTTTGATTGTAAATAACTCTCTTGTAATGAGGTGTTTCGGGAAGCATTAGGTATCATTTTGTAGAGCTGGCTTCAGCTTAGATCTACAGTATGGAGCGAATTGCCGATTGCTCCTCATTACTGTAGGATTACGGTACAAACTTGAAGCATATGGTGTCACTGTGAAAAAAGCTGCGGTTTCAAAAATTTTCAAAAAAAAATGTGAAGAATTGTGTAATTGGGTTCAATGGACGCCGAGTTCAATACTCAGTTAGGTACAAGGTTGCGAAGCTTTTTAAGCGGTATAATTGCAATTTTCGGGAGCATTGGAAAAACGGCCAGTACTGCTTACCTCGCATAACTTTTTATTGAATCATGATAAGCTGCGAACTTCACAATTGAAACCAGCAACTCTAATTAGCGCAGTGTGAGACCTTTCAGGTTGTTTTGTTTGCTTTCCGAGGCAAAATATGGCCTTTCATGGCTCAAAACCTTCTTTAAATTTCCTACCGTAATCCTACAGTAATGGAGAGCAGTCGGTCATTCGCTCTATATTGTAAATCTAAGTTGTACCTCGCTCTACAAAATGGTACCTAAAGCTTCTCGAAACCCTTCATTACAAGAGAGTTATTTACAGTCAAACAGAGAGTACATTGTTTTAGGACACCCTGTATATTTTGTAGCCATATCAAATGGTACCCGTTCACTTTTTCCCTTGTTCACTCTGTCACAATCTTGTTTGATAGTAGATGATGCGACATTATTTTTGGGACAGCTTAATAAAAATTTGAAATAAATCATGCGCAAAATATATGATAGATAACCAAACGACATTCCTAAGCATTTTGTAGTACCTACACTTCACTGCTCTGCATTGCATTCAACTGCGCCAAAATTATTGGCGTGTGTATTCTGCAGTAAACTCATACAAAATCAGCTCAGCAGGAAGTAAAAACAATTTTATCTTCAGTTTCCTCAAGCACTCTACAATAAGAATTTGGATTACTAACTGTAGTTTCACGAATATTTCAGGAAATCTTAACGGCAAAATTGTGCGAAACGTGCAGGTACCGCATTAGTTTCATGAATATTTCAAGAAATCTTGGCGACAAAGTTGTGCGCAGCATGCAGGTACCGCTTCAAAATTCCGTTCCGAATCTTCAGGAAATTACTTCTTTCATTAATAGAAAGCGCAGCAGGATGGAGCAGAGTTCCGCTACAACATATTATGAGAGAAAATTGTGCGCGTTCAGAGGGAAAACTTTTTGGTATCCTGGATTCTGAATCACTATATTCAGGGGTATGAAAATGCGCGAAAGAAAAAACAAAATGCGACTCCATATCAGTTTCGAAGTCATTTCACATTAGATTGGCTGGTAAATAATTACGGTCACTTTTGCGACTTCTACAGATGCTGCAGACAATATTTGTCTAGTATTTGGTACCTTTGGGAAAAGCACTTCAACAAGAGTTGGGCATGAAGTTGTTTAAGTAGTGATTATTTTGCAATAAAAGATATCCGCAAAGAAGGGGGAAACCCCAATTCCTTCACTTGCGCAAATATAAGAAAATTTGGTTTTCGGCTAAAGACTGAAAATGGCACATCAATTTTTTTGGTAATCACTAAGTAGGGAAAACTTGTTTGTATCCAGATACCAAAGTGCTGTTTTCTACATTCATTAAAGCATAACGAAGCTTAGAAAGTTGCAAAACTAAGCTTTTGGAATTCAAGGCATGTTGTGGCATAAGTGTCCCCCACCGATAATTTAAGACTCTGAATAGCTTATATGTGATAGAGAAAGCTTTGATCTACTTACCTACAAAAAATCATGGATGAAGAACAACTAGGTAAGTTTCTATGGAGCTTCTCATGCTAAAACGAAGTTATTTTTTAGCCAATGTAATAGATTGTCACCTAGAGACAAAGTTTTTAGACCGAATGACTGCTTGTTTCTACAGCTTTCTTCCTTTCAAAGAAAAAAGGCAATGACATGCAAGTGCGTAAAATCCGCAAAATTTTCACTAAATTCGATAAAACAGTTTTCAGCAAATCCAAATACAGCTATTCGTCTGCATTATGGACATGAAGCTGTTAGACTTTTCAAGATTTATATGTACAAACTAAATTGTAAACATAAATAATTAGGTTTTCGCACTTCCCAGAAGTGCTGCTTTTGTGCAAACACATATGACGATCACCTTAAAAACATGAAGCTGAAGTAGAAGTTGCTTTCAGAATCCTCTATCATGAATCTGACATCAAAGCTAACGGTAGTTTTATGTGGCATTGCTGCAAAGTTGAATCTAATAATTTTGAGCACCCAGAATGTAGTTTTTCATGGAAAATTTGTCAAAAATGTTGAAACAAAATTGACAAGTTTGATTGGAGCGCTGCTACATGCTCTTCATTGATAAACCTGTACAGTTTTTTTTTGTCAATCATTAGGCATCGGATTTTGGTTGTTTTTTATGATTACACGAATACACAAAGCTGGATCAGTGATAGCATAAACGAGAAGAAAATGACCAAAATCTTTACATGATGATTCGGATATGAATTATCTGTTATGAGAAGGAAGATGATGGACTAAATTGAAAGCCGTCATTGCAGACTGTACCTCCGGGACTGTGATGTAAAAATTCAAGGTAAATTACGGTGCTTGAAAAATTCCAATGCATGATCACCTTTGAACCTACGCTCAAACATATGCTTAGATCAACATTTTTCTGATTGTCTAGAATAAAGAGTAATAATTCCGCTAGTATTCAGATAACTTTTTGCAACCGTCCATGCATACTGACAAGCGGACAATTTTTGTGACATACGCCCATCTCTTTCTCAATATCTAGTCTATTCTAATTCATAGTCTTAACACTTATGAACCTTTTTTCTATGATTACGTATAATCGACTGATAATAAATGTCAAAGAGCCCAGGAACATTATTTCCACATTTCCATTCTTTGATTTTCAACAAGACTACATGCCTTTACCTCAAAAAAAAACTGAAAAGAGATATCAATGACAGTTTTGTCACCCGACTGCGTGGTCTGACTTACTTGCAAAAATCGTTTGGTATTTACTGTCAGCGTCATTTTACTCATGAAACATGCACGAGTATACAATCTTCAAATTTTTACTGGCAATATGCTTTATTCACTTGCTGAAAATGGATAAGAGAGAACAAGTTCTGTAAGCACGAGGAAACAGACCCATTGAGTTTTTCTAGCTCGTAAATGGCAAGCGTGAATCAAAAACTCAAAAAGACTTTGCATGTCATTTTTAGGCTAATACTTATTTTCGCTGATGCGATAGTATCGAGTGAATACGAATAGGCCTCAGAAAGCTTTCCAAGTTACGCAAGAATTGAGAAAAAGTGTCATGAAAAACCCACTCACGAGGAAAAGCGAACTGCGACTTCTGCTCCAGAAAAGAGCTGATTCGAAGTCGGTGATTGCGACTCGATTAATCTGCAGAAGCAAATTCTGTTCCTTTTCAGAATGTACACTTCCGAACACATGCATAACCTTACACCAAGTAACTAACAGGCAACGGCCAAAAACTGCTACTAAACAAAACAATGTTTATTATGCAGTTTATTTCAAACAGATCTCGTCTATATATGTGATAGAAGCCAATTCAGCGCTTTTCTGTTGCGCTAGCACATCGAGCATAATCACATCGTAAAATGTAAGGAGCAGATACAGCGAAATGAGATCGAATGTACAACTGGTGAATTTAGATAGGCAGATTATCTCTCGTTTTTTGGGTTAAGTTAGATCCACGCTCAGAGTGTGCAGTACGAGAGGGTTACGACAGCGAGGTGCAGAGACCAATAGAATGGCTTATCATTAGCTTACAGCGAAGACAGAGATAACTTGGATTGAGTTAGAACTCAATTTCTTGGCCTATATGCGTTTAAGCAATCTGTTAAACAAAAGAAAAGAAAAACATGAACATTTCACCGAATAAATGACAATTAAGGTAAATCAGTGTGCAAATGCCGGATTCAAAAAAAGTTAGTGAATCAGAAAGAACGAAATTGCGCATTTCGTCCAGCATGAAGCTAGCGCAACAAGGAGGGTAACAAATGAAAGTGAAAAAATGCCAAAAAGAGAAAATTGCAAACATGCTGGCATCACAGTATAGGTAGTGGTGATGACACAGAATATTTCAAACAAACACTTATTTTTCGATCTGCACCGTGAATGTCCCACAACTGCCAACGACTGTGCGCCTTAGCACAACCATAATCACACGGGCAATTGTAGCTGAATTTCACTATACCAACAACTGAAAATGAGAAAACTTAAACAAGTGAAAAAAATGAAATTTAGACAAGTGATAGAAATGAACAGTTACAACAATCCATTTGAGATGAAAATGCAGAAAAGAACGCACAATAACAACTTTGAACAACTCATCATAAACTGCGTTTTCGTGGCTTTTTCGCCCAAAACGTGGAAAAATGCGTGACAAATATTTGACCAAGCAGCATTTCCAAGGGTAATTTCGCTTTCGTTAGTAAAGGTGCAGTTATTACATGACCTAACTTTGAATCTGGAAACGTAATCTGACTTGATTTGATTACAATCTTTTGTGAATTCTAGCTCTTAGCACGGAGATAAAAACTGTAGATGATTTTAGAAATAGAGTCTCAATACCAAGTTTTTTTTTTAACTTTCAAGGGCCCATATAGCAATATGTCAAGACAAAGTTCTGCGAAACAATCATTCAATGCTATGAATTTTAGTGTCAACAAGTAGGTTGTTCTACTGAGCAAAACGAAAGGTTGAAACGCCAAAAATCATCACAACGTATTTCATCATGTACAACGTAACCTATATCGATATGGATCGAGAAACAGCCAATCGTGCAATTGTAAGGCCCCCGAAATAGGAACTCGAATTAGAGTAAGAAAACACTATAATGTACTGAAAAGTTCAGCATTTTTGTTTTTGCTTTCAAAGTTCAAAATTCACAAAAACAAGACGCTGAGAAACATACCTAACCGATAAATTCTACCCTGTTATCATGGTTGCATTCGAAGATTGATTAGACCAGGCGTTAGGTTGCGGTTGACCATACCCGTACCCTAAAAAACTACACTTGCAGTTAATTTTCTAGATTAACGAAATCTCGTGAAGAATCAGTAGGGCTACCTTGTGGAGGTGGATGGCCATTTTGCGGTTGACCTAATTGTGTGAGTTGTTGGTTGGCAGATGGAGGCATTCCTGGACCCATTTGTCCAGGTCCAATGGCGCCACCTTGTACCATTTGTGGACCACCAGGAACGAGTGGACCACTTCCACTCATTTGTGACCCACTTGGAGGACCCATAGGTGGACCGCTTTGCATGCCGCTCATACCCGGTCCACCAATATGGCCGCTTGGACCCATGGACTGCATCTGGAGCTGGAATGGATTGTAGAGTAATTATGAAATGCTCAAGGTGAGAAATGCGATGATGTTTCGCAATCGACCTTCGCCCCAGACTTTCCGACCGTTGATTACCATGCAAACCTATTACCAAAAATAAATTCTACATTGTATAAATTTTTCGCCAGAAAACTTGCTATCAAAAATATGTAGGCGTTCTCGCAGCATCCAAAAACTTTTGCACTATACAAACAACCTAAAAATACGATCATCCCACTGATATGCTAGTGCAATGGAAGTTCCAATCTATTCACTACCAAACCAATATTGTGGGGCGAACAAAAAAGAGTGCAAATGAATTGCAAAGGCACCTGCAGCGCATTCGGGTCGTATTGAGCATTTTCAACTCGCGATATCGTTCGCTCGTCCTCTTCACCATAGTCTCCTCCCATCATGGATGGCTCCCCTACCACCATGACGTCCTGGAAACCCATCGACGAAAACTAAAACCTCCAATGAAAAACTGTCTAACTAAATGAAGAAAGCCGGAGAGAATTATTAGAAATAAAATCCTTACGTTGCCAGGCATAGGATTGGACGGAAAACCGGCATTTGCCGGTGCTGGACTAGCATTAGCCTTCTTGTTCTTATTGTTTGCAGTCGTCTTCCGTTGTCGTTTTCGAGCTGGCTTTGGCTTCTGCTCTTCAACAGTTGTGGGAGGTAACATGGATGGTTGGTCTGAAGTAACCAGGGGTTGCAAAATATTACACACGATTACTGGTATACAGAAATAAGGAAAACTTCGACAAGAAAAAACAAGGTCAACAAAACGAACAGCTTAGAACGGCAACAGTTCTCGAAATGACTCTCGCCATATGCAAACATGTAAAAGCTAAAACTACAAAAGCTTACTCATATGTTGCATTGCCATTTGCTGTTGTTGCTGCATCTTCGTATGGTGAGCAAACAGCGTACGAGTCATAGCATCTCTGGGCGAAAGCTAAAAATATACATATCAGAAGAGAAGACTATTGTTATGGATTAATAAGGGATGTACTTTATTAGAAGTGCACATATAATGTGCATTAGGGCTCCCATCATAGCAAACTCGACATCATAAAAGCATAAGTGGATTTCAATTATCACAAACAAAACGGACTCAGGTAAAATGACTGCAAAAATAGCTTGAGTAAGAGCTGTTTTCTTTGCTGCTGACTCTAGAGTCACAGAGAGGACAACATTTGAACTGATTTGGCTCTGCTACAACTCGGTCGAATTGCAACAATTTAACAAATAGTTCAAATAAAGAATGAAAACAACTTCTTTCTTAAGCGCACAAAGGCCCGCAACATGTATTACAATCTCTAACATGATCTTAGATCTTGGTATAAAAAAATACGTACCCCTGAAGTTTTGCTTTGACTCATCAACATTTGCATAGGCTCCAAGATGCGACTCATCGATAAGCATGCCATGGTTTGCAAGGGCATACCAACACGCGTCAAAGGCAAAGATTTTTCCATACCATCAGGATGGTGAATCTCATACTCCTAAACGGAATTTAATCATCCCAACAAATTGATATAATCACTTTCAACATCTGCGACAAGAATAATGGCATACAATAACATTCAGAAAAGTACACATGTGCGAAAAATGGCACCATGAAAAAGAAATGGGTGGTATAAATGTACCTTCGTGATTTCATTCATGAAGAATTCTTGGCAGCTCTCCAGCTCCATGCTCCAAGTCCGTATCCGGTGATTCAGTATTTCGTCGTAAGGGGTGAACTCGATGAAGAGCTTGAACTTGGTTTGCACCTAAGAACAGAAATTAAGGTCCACAACTAAGCGATAAGCTTCGAAGTGCACGCATGGCAGACCCCTAAAAGATTCAAGAAAGCTCAAATCGGATAATCAGCTTAGAACACGCGAAGAAAAAGTATTGGGAAGCAAGGTGAAATGGAAAAACTGAATTTGCGCACACTGTGTGAGAACATCAAAGCACACTAACCTCTGCATTGGGAATGTCGTGTTTTGTGACCTGGAGCATGTCTTGATTCTCATAATGTATCATTCCAGAAGGTGTTTGTGACTCGCGAGACTGTCCACGTATAACAAAATACATTTCTCGAATCTTGCTTTCAAAGAAAGAGCGGAAAAAGCGAGGTATAAGTTGCCGACCCAACACTGAATTTAAAGTATATAAATAGGTGAGCAAACTCGAAACCTTGGACAAAAATGCGTACCGTATTTCTCCGAATGAGGACTGTGTTCATCTACTATATTTATCCATAATTTCGCATCATCGTCGAAAAACTCGTGGGAAAATGCATCCCACCACTGAGCAAAGTCTTTCTCGCAAATCTGTAATTCAAATCGTTCGGAGAAAGTGTATAAACAATACGAAAGAACTTCTATTTAGCCATTCACATAAATTCGATCAGCACATTTTTTTAGTGAATAACTGCAGATCATTTTGAAAGGCGAACGCAACAAAATAATAATTCCAGTGTAATAAGCACACGTAACAAAAGGCAAGCACGCATACGCGATGCTTGACGCCTGGCAAAAAATGCTCCAGAAAATAATAAAATGTAAATCAAAGCAACCTAAACATCACATAGTGAACAAAAACGCACCCCGGATGAGTTAAATATATACAGGCGACGATTCATTTCGTGGATGCGAAATTCCAGTGGACTTGGAACAGCATTCATAGGCTGAGGTTGTCCAGGAGCAGACATTTGCGCACCGGCTTGTGAAGGAGGAGCCATTTGCCGCATTCTAAAACGAGATAACTTGTAGTTTTTGTAGTTAATTGTAAGTTAAGGAACACTCTTAGGAATAAGCTTGTCCTTGGTAAAATTTTTGTAAGATAAAATATGCACTCCAATCGGGTGAACTTTCTTTGAGATGAAAATGATATTTCTTGCACGCTAGAATTGCTATGGCATTTTTATTGCACCACTGAAAGTTCCCGTGCCGAAAAATCATCCATGAAGACTCACGATGCAATTACAACAAGTTAACTGGCTTGTAACTAGCCTCAAAGCACACTGCAAACAGGCGACAAATAAGTTAAGTTTTGTGCAGATCACCTGCACATCGTGCGCTTGACCACGCTTATTAATGCAGACCAAAAATTCTGAAGGCTACTGCATGAGAAGGCGCAGAAGCAGTGTTAGTTGAGTGGACGCGAACGCGGCGCGCGCGTATACCGTTGTAAATCCTCGTCTCATGCGCTCTGCGGTTAATAAAGCCGCATTCGCGTCCAAATATATTGCGCCCTCGTCATGCAGCAGAACATAGTAATTCTTCAAACCGTTACATTAAGATATTATGTGTCACTAGATACCCATATGTTGGGGGCAGGGTTTTTATCATCTCTAGACACAGCATTTTTTTAACCCGTTATCCATTTAGGTACGACTTACAGTAATGGTCATTACGAAAGTACCGTTACCCTAGGAATGGGAACAGTACTTTCGTAATGACCGTTAAGCTCACTGATATCAATGAGAAAACCATATCTTATCCGTTCGAGTGTTGTGCTTTCAATAAGATAAATATGCATAACAGACCATAACGGTTGAGGACTACATTTATATTGTCTATTTACTGAATCACGAATTCTCTTCACTTTTCATCATTCATAGCTTTGCCGGACTATACATTGTATAGAATTTTGCTATATAGCTCATTCTTTTGTACGCTTATGGCACATTCGGCATGCACCAACTAGTAAGAGTTACCTCAACACAGAGAGACATCACGTTTTACTTTTCTTCTTTATTAAGATTTTGGGATAATTATTGTATTAATAGAGAAATTTGAGAAATACGAGCGATGCAAAAGCTGCTTTGTACTCGTATAACAGCAACATAATGTTCCTTCCTGAAAAGAGGCAGTAATACAGTGCATTAGCTGCTTGACAGTCACCTCAAAAATCTTATAAAATTAAGACACTTGAAATGTAAAGGATTGCTGCGGTGCTAGAGTCTGTGTCATTCACGTGCTCCCCCTTTCTGTAAGCGCAATCGCCAAGCCAGAGCTTTGCGCCACGTCGCGCACGTATAGTCTGGGCAGTCGAATGGCCTCATCAATTGGACGTCTGCACGCAAGGCCCTCACTTAGCGCAAGCGCAGTTCCTACACAAAGGGGAATACGTAATCGACACAGACTCAAGAAAAGTTGTTATTTGAAAACTATCAGATCTCATTTTATTGAAGGCAGCCATCAATCTTTCTGAACAGGAATTATTTACAATTTCTCGAAATCTTAGAGACTAACCAAAAGTCGGATTCACCCTCCAGTGAAAGTTTGATTTGCTCCTGACACTTTCCAGAAACTTTTGCCCTGTACCACAGTTCTATACTCATCTGCAAAATTGCAGTTATCATATGTTCCGTGTACCAAATCATGAGTGGAACCCGAGCCGTTTTGTGTTACTGTTCGCGCAAAATCCGTGATAGAGTTCATGAAAAGTTTGCACGGGTTTGCGGTTCAGCGTTTCAAAATAAAAATATTTTGAAAAAGTGCAGTCAAGCGAACACCTCCCACAAATAGCGCAGCACTTTGACATACCACATTCGCCGTTATCAACAATCGTATGAGAGCAAAGCCATCGCTGGAAAACACAAATCTTTTTTTAAATTTTGCTACGAAAATATGCCTGTGTCAACAGCGCTAACAGTTTCTTATGACCTACAAAGTACTAGCTTTATTTATTTTCATGACAGCGCACGTCCGCTACCACAGCCGCTTACGCATGGCGTAATGAACGTCCAAAATATAAGTAATCGAACAATTTCTAAATTCTACTCATAGTCTAAAAGCTGATTTATCATCGTCACATTGAAACGTTACATTGAGCTTGTAATCTGGTATGGAAGCTCAAAAAACATTTTTCATTTTACCATAAAATTTCAAAAAAATTTATCCAATCATCAATGCAAAAAAGATGGGTTTTAAATTTTGTACAAATCATAAGTTTGACAGATAGTTGCTAAAAATAACCTCATGATCTGAAAGCATACCCCAACTTTCAGATTATTAGAGAATTCCACCACTAGCCGATAGCTTCAGCTACCCGTCATACAACTTCTTGCCCAATTCCACCGTATACAGTCGAACCATTTCATATGATCATGTGTGTCACTGCACACACTGTCCACCTTAGGCGTCCCCGAGCATATGCCCCTTTAGGTCAGCGTTTTCAGTGTTTTCTTTATGTATCGTCATGTTTGATTCCTTTTTAGGTGTAATCTCACAAAGTGATGTAAGTGATAACGATCAGTCTCTTGCGTTTTAGCGCTTGCAGATCCAGGATCGCCAAAGATGGACGTTGTGTGCAATACACACATGATCATATGAAATGACTCAACTGTTAACTAAGCAATTGACTTTTGTCAAAGCTTTTGCATCCCCAATTCATCATAATTCTCTTTCCGAACATACACATATTCTTGACTGTCGCAAGCGCTAAATATGGCGCAGAACACGTCAGAACGCTCTGCATTGATCGTGGGTGTTTGTTGTGTGGATCGTCGCATAGCGGGGGCCGGGGGGGGGGGGGGAACAATGTTCGCAGCCCCCGGGTCGGAATTAGCGGCTGACTGGCAACAGGAACAGACTGCGATCCGACACAATTCGTACTAGTCCAAAAATTAGCCCCACTGTGAAAAGAGAGCTAACAACATGGAGGGTTAGATTTCTTTGTTAAATAGAGGAAAACAAATTCGAAAATTTACGATAATGCCAATTCTTCAATCTTCTAAGCTAAGATTGAATCATATCCTTTTCTTTGAAAACCCTTTGTATCACCTCATTCTATCTGTCTCCTACAAAGTCTAGCTGTTTTTTTTTGACTTAAAAAAGTAATAATCCTATTAATGACGCCAGCACAACGGTTGTGGTTGTTCTTAAATGCTGTCACCCACTTAGCAATAATTTGAACTAATTGTTACGATACACTATAAGTAAAAGAAGTAGAAAAAATAAAAAAAGGAATATAACTCGTGATTCTTATTTCACACATTCAAATTATGAAGAATACGTGACTATGAGCTTCAGAAGGAACAAATTTCCAACAAAAGAAAAACCAAAATAATGTGATTACAGCAGAAGACTAATCTTTTAGATAAGTGATTTTTTAGATATCTGACTAACGTCAAAGTGACAAATTTGTTACAGACTATATAGGAAGACTCTAGTCATATAGACTTATTACAAGAAGTGAAGCAACTTTGAAGGCTGATTTCATCACTCTTTAAAAAAAACAATGGTCACTTTCCGAATTAAAAAATTGCAAATTTATCACTAATAAGTAGATTAACGATATGACGATATGACTGAAAAAAATCAAACAAAAAATGCGTATAGATAGTGAACTGATTGAAAAAAGTGCCTCAAAAGCATATCACAAAAGCATATCATATTCTTCAGAAAGCACTTCTTTCAAGCAAAATCCTAAAATTCAAGCAGAGATCTCACTATAGCATTTTGTATAGGTCCAGATGAGGTGTCTGAACCTCTTCGTAAAAAAACCACTTCGAGACATTTTACAAAAATTCAACTGACAAATCAAAATTTAATTTTGAGCACAATCGCATAACACATTTTCGCGAATAAAACGCTGAACAGTCCTTTTGGATTTCAATATCTATCTGTATATTTGATCTTATGCCATATTCACAACCCTAGTGAACCCTGATTTCCTCAAATAAGCGGTAGAAACTGAGCAAGCATCGGGCTAGATTCTCCCCGATACGGTTACGAACGCGAACGCGACTAAGCCTAAGTGGGTGACAAACAATCCTCAACAGAAATGTTCGCTTAGACACTACATAGCAAAAGAAGAAGCATCTCGTCTGCTTTTCTTTCGGACCTTTTACATTTTGACAAGTTAAGATGCCAAAGGACCGTAAGAAGATAGTGGGTTTGACTAAACACTAATTTCTCGGTTTTCGACCTCGGTTTGTAAAATCGCTATAGATAATTATATACAGATATATGGTATCATTTGAAAAGTAAATCAAGGAGAATCGGGAGGTCAACTCTATTTGAGCCACAATTATTGCTTTGCCAGCGAAATTGTACAGGAAATAAAACCGATTTTTTGCACCAAAGATCGAGAAGGGGTTCTTTGGTAGATGGGCTACGAAGAGACGTAATTGTTTTTTTTTCTGATACAAAATTTTGCGTCATATAATAGTACTGGTTCAAAGCTGCGCTCCCATAAAGAAGTTCAGCGAAATAACGAATCCTGAATTTTTATAGAGCTTAAATTCGCAAGTTTGAGCGAAATCATTCAAAGAGTGCCCCTAACTATCCTCGAGTCATTTATAACTCAATATGTGAATCTACACACTATGCGCTGCGACTGACGACACCTTTTCTGTTGACTCTTCAATTCAAGCTATTCTAGCTCAAAATATTGCAGAAATATTGGGAAATATTGACTAATGCATATCCCATAAAATCAGAAGAGACAAGTAGACATGTATTGGATTGGACGCCTTGTAAGATTGTGGATCACAGGATTGCGCACAATCTTACAAGGCGTCAAGTAGCGCGCGTTGTGTGCAATACGCATATCGAGTTTGAATGACTCCAGAAGAATTTTAATGATGATCCCCTCCACCACAAACATTATTTGATTAAAATGAAATATGTCCTACATCATAGGAGGTTGTGGCGTGTTACTTTGAGGTGGCAGCATGTACGGGCTATTCGCTTGTTCGGGTCCCGTGAAAGTCGGTTGTGCACCAAATGCAAAGCTGAAGTCTTGTGTATACATGCCAGCATCGTCGACCATGATGCCATTCGACTGCATTAGAGGTTCGTATACAGTCGAGTCCTGCTTAACCACGTCTGCTTCGACTTTCTTCTTACGAACGCGCGGCGCTTTGGGCGCGACGGGGGCATCCGGATTGCGCCGACGTGGCATCAGTCCTTTAAATGAAAGACATATTGAGAATCTTCAGAAGCGATCATTAGTAGCGTTAAAGTCATATAAAGAACGAGAACTGTGAGAATTTTTTCGTGGGCAAAAAAGAATATGCTCACAGCATAGACAATGAGAAGTGAATGAGAGCGAAATCATGAAAAATGCAAAGATCCAGAATGAAAATATGAATGAATCAGGAGAGAATAATGAATTCATAAGGATGGATCTACAAAAACCGGATTAACCAAAACTCAAGAAAATTGCAGCTAGGAATTAAATTCCGAGAAAAATCTCTATTGGAAAGCAATTATCATTGTAACATAGATCACCAAAGTTCATAAACAAAAATTGTTACATCACTTTCTCTTTATAAAAACTATGTCACAAAGAGTATATGTCAGTACAGCAGAGTGTAAAAAATATGCAGTGCACTGTTTTCGGCAATCCATGTAATTAAAGCGAAAGGTGTGAAATAGACCAACCGACTTGACACATTATCAGAAGCGATAATTCTAATTCTAATCGATTCTCTAATCTATTGCAAATTCTGCAAAATATGGAAAAGTAGGTCAAAAAAGAACGTACGTAACAGAAAGTTTAGTAAAAAAATGACATATGAGTTCAAAGCACTATACTTGCAAATTAAATTACTACAACGATACTCGATCTTGAAGAAGACTTGTCAAAGAGGATATTGTGATTAGTGACATACGCAACATAAAAAAGTGTGATTTTACAAATCAAACAAGTTTAGTGAAAAAAACCAGTGCATTTGATATGTGAAAACAGATATAGGGATAGACAAGTGACCACGCCTTGCACAAAAAAAAACAACAAAAAATTGCACACGTTATTAATGTGATTTTCAGCTAGATCCTGCAGATTTTCCATTATTAAACAGAATTTAAGATAATGAACTATGGAAATCTTAGTTTATAGAGCCGCACGACAGCAAAGAAAATGAATTCTGATTTTAAATACCAGCTACGGACAAATTTACAAGAAGTTTCAATTGGTTTTCATACGTGGTAAAGTTTAACTAAGAAGAAAGTTTTTGATAACTGAGAGAGGTATTAATTTCTTTTATCTCGTTCAGTGGGGTGATTACAAGCTTTAGAACACAGAAGAAACACTTTAAGACTTTATAGTCATAAACAGTAGTGAAGAAAGACTTGGAGGGCTATCGAATTGTGATATGAAGGAAAATGCTTTTCGGGTCAGCATGTCTAGCAAAACAAGGGATCGATGAGAGTGCCGTGCGGTTGAGAGTGAGGGGGGAAGGCGAAAGGGTAGGATGAAAGGGGGGCGCAGAGGGGGTAGAGGGGACCAAAACAGGAAAGAGAATGACCAAGAACGACACGGATCACAATGAAAACAAATAAAACCCATTTTTTTAGAGAAATATATAAAATCAGATGATTTACATCCATTCATGTAACGAAAATACTAGACAGAGACACAGTAGACACACACGATGCTGCGCAATCATCACTCTATTCACTTACAGACGGCTTGCTTCAATGGTGAAAATTACGACCAGCGTAACAGCAAAGCAGGTACTCAAGCATGGATCTGGTAATTATTCCAAAAACAAATGAAAAACAAATTGTGTGGTTTGTGGTATGAGCAAGTAGCCAAAAACCATCAAGTTAGGACGTATTCATGCTGGTTATTTGCGGCTTGCAGAAAGATTTTGATAGCTAGAAGATTACTAACTTTCTGCAAAAAAAGGGTTTTTTTGAAGGTATATTCAAAATAGAGCATTGTTTCTAAAGACTCGATCATGATCAGATAGATTTGCAAGAAAAGCTACAAAACAAAACATTGTTTCCAGCTAGATGGCGAGGTATTAGAACACATAACGACCAGTCAAGGATAGTTTATTGACAGAGGCGAGGCCAAATATGTACTCAGAAAAATCAGTGGTAATGACAAGGTGCTCGTCCCTTACGCGCTCGGTATTAAACGTCGTATTTCGCCCGTAAATATCACACCCACACAAAACAAGGTCATTCGTCCACCTCACGCTCCGAGCGCAATACTTGATCGATAGGCGACATGAAAGTCTGACACGAAAAGGTGATTAGTCGTGGATGAGCATCATTGCTAGCTCACGGTGGTGAATAAAAAGCGTTCTAGGAGCGTGCCGAAACGACGAATTTCGAGCGTTTGCGACATTGTGAGCGCGGCGAGAGCGCAGAGAAGAGCGACGCGCGGCGCGACACGCAGAGGAAATCCATGCATGGGACGACGCGAGTGCGTGTGCGGCGAGAGAGCGCGAGAGCGGCGCGGCCGGCGAGGCAGTGGCCGGCCGGGAACGGCCGACGACGAGCACGCCGACACCGAACAGCCGACGACGACGCGCGCCTACCGTCGCCGCGAACGAGGCGAGGGCTGCGCACAGTGAAGCCGCGGCCGAGCGGGTCACCCCCACCCAGCAAGGACAATTAACCCCGTCGGGAGGGCTCGCGCGCCGAGCCGCCGCCACCCGCGCCAGCCGCCCCTGCAGCGTTCGCCGCGGCGCCACCGCTCTCTGAGCCGCTCGAGCATCTCCGGCGTGCGGTTGCTCACTGAGCCCTGTTGGCCACATACAAACATTACCGCAAAAATTCTTCCGCATATCTAAGTTCGCGGGTTTGTGCCGAGATGAACGATAGCTAGTACTGTCAAATCATTTCATATGGTCATGTGTGTCATTGCACACATAATCCACCTTTGGCGTTCTCATCCTGGATTTGCAACCGCAAACCGCGAGAGACTTACCGATTCTTATCAGTTACATTGATTTGAGGTGAATAACACCTAAAAGGGAAAGAAAATATTAAGAACACATTGAAAGTACCTACATGAAGGGCTGTCTCCTCTAAGAATCCAGGGGAACGCGAAAGGTGGACTATGTGTGCAATGACACATATGATCATATGAAGTGACTCGACTGTAGGCATACTGTAATCTCACGGTTTTCAATATGCCGCACATATATTCGTCCTTTTTGGAGCAATATGTTCCCACTGGGTCGAAAATGGTGTCGAAGAGCAAATTAGGGCCCTCTATACTCCCGTCGTTATTTCTAGATTTTTAAATATCATCACGGCGTAAATATAAATTTTGAGGAGGATCCTGCCTAAGCAACGCATATGGCTGGCACAAGCTATCGTTTATGTAGGCTGCCCCCCCCCCCCCCAGTTCGCTGCTTGCACTATACACAGCTCGAGCTCTGATCCATTTATAGTCGTCTTTTCGTATGTTATATGTGTGATTGCACACAAGATCCACTGCATGTGCAATTCCGGAACTCGCTAGCTATAAGGACGGATTTCTTCCGATCAAATGCTTTTTCAGGGCTTCTTTGGTAATTCCGTTTATATCACGTATCGATAGAAGCGTACAATAAAGAATATCTCCTAACCAAAATGCAAAACGGCTAGCGCATTCGAGAGGTACGGGCGTATGTAGTGAGTGTGCAATTACACACAGTAGGATACGAAATAATTAGTCTGTAATATTATAGACAAATTACAGTCAAGTTGCAATTTATCATGTGTGATTGCACAACCCATGCAAATTACACGTCAACTCTTTGCCGAATATCGCAGTTGTTGCGGAAGTATGGGAGGTCACCTAGGAAATATGTGAGTTTACACACTACGCGCGGCTATCCACGACTCCCTACTATCAATTCGTCAGAGTAACCTTTTCAAGCGGGACAAATGTTGAAATATGTTTTGCTATTAGGTATTCATCTAACTATGCACAAAGAGAGGAGACGATTAAGAATTTCTAGAAATCAACAGCATTTAAACTTGAAAGTCGTAAAGTAGCAAGCGTCCTGTGTAGTACGCATATCACAATACTGACTCACTTTCATAGAACAATGCTTAATATACTTCGATCCCATAACCAGCGAAATCTTCGATTTTTGTATTGCTGTGTAATCGCACACAATTTCGATCAATAATTATTTTTATTATTTTTGACACTAGCTTTGCAGTGTTAAATAACTCGGGAAGGAAGTCTTCGAAAAAAAATCACGCGTTTATTTAGCAAAACAGAGATCTGATTACCTAGACGCAACGTGTCTTTGTGGTAAATAAAAACATCTCGCTAGTGAGGTTTTGTATTGCATAGAGGTGAAGACGAAATATTGGCCAAAATTCATGTTAATTGGCAGAATCCGTTCCTAATCGTGAAGCCTTCCGAAATCGTGTGAGATGTTTGCAAAAGTCCGATTAAATAGACGATTATTATTACTCAGACCAAATGAAAGCCGCAAAGCAAATATTTTTAGAAGTCCACCTCCATATTGTTTTTAAAATGGACAGTTCAGGTAATTTAGTTCATCAGACAATCCTTTAAAACAAAATTTTAATGTGAAATAATGTCCGGATCACATTTTTTGGTGCGAGAGCTAGATCATCACTGACCAGGCATCCTGAATTGTAGAGAACCAATTTTGTCTAACACGACTTATCGCACCAAATTCTATCCTTAAAAAGTTTCCCAGCCAGGTTTGACTTCTCTTTTCAAGCGCCAATTATTCAGTATTTTGACGCTATTACAGTCAAATCATTTTATAAGATCACGTGTGTCATTGCACACAACCCGCCGTCAACCTTTGGCGTTCCTCCTGGATTCCAGGAGCAGACATCCCTTTAGATAGGTGTTTCGGCCTTTCTTTATGTTTCCCTTACTTTCTGGGTACCAATCTCCACAAACTTATATGAGCGATAACAACTGGTCAGTTTCTTGCATTTTCGCAATTGCAAATCCAGGATGAGGACGCCAAAGATGGACGTTGTGTGCAATGCACGCATGGTCATATGTAATGATTCGACTGAACATAATAATTCCTTGCAATTTGTTATCATTCAAAAACTAATCTCGGAACAACGATGAGTTTAAGAAATTCCTGTGAAGATTCGGAAGGGATCAGAGTTGTGTCATCTTACAATACTTATACAGTCGCTGTGAAACAGGAATTTTCAAAAAGTTCTAAAGAGAAGCTTATTGCAAACAAAAATTTTGAAATGAGCTGTTAGGCTTCAGTTCATATCTGATGTTGTAAACTTGTATGTTTTCCACACAAAAGGTTCGCTAAATAACTAGGGTTTATGAAACTCCGAAAAAAAATTCCGAAAGAGGATTTTTCACTTTATGCTATACGCTTTTATGCGTTGCACCATACAATGCTAAATTTACATTTTAACAGCTGATTTTTTCTGTAGCAACACTCAATAGTAATTTTACTTCTATATAAGTCTCAACTTAAATGTCAAATAGTCATTTATGTTCGAGGGAGCAGATGGTCATTAACCCCCAACCAGCTGCGACAATGAATACGAGCAATGCTGTCGGTTGTAAGTATCCTATTGTTAGAGACATCAGATTCTTGTTGATGTGTGTATGTTCAATTAGGTTTTGCTTGAGAATGAAACCACCAATAGGGACAAAAATGATGATGAAGAAGGCGGGAAAGTTGACTTTTCTGATCAACATTGTACTCATTAGTTATATCCCAGTATAGCTCCACAGAAGAAAATTGCAAGCAGAGATGTAGCGTTCACTCAAGCAATAAAAAAATAAGTATCAAGAACATAACCTAACCTTACAGAATTGTAATTGTAGGAATACAGTAGTGTGACTTCTGCTAAGTTACTATCAATATTTTTCTGATCAATCATCTAATGTAGAGCCATCCATATATGTATTAAGGAAAAAGAATTTTTGTCGTTTACAATTCATGCTGATTCAAAGCTAATTGCTTATACAGAGCATTTTTTCTAACAAAATCGCATACCTTTTTTGTTAACTCACAAAACATTTGAATTGACAATCACATACAGAATGCAAAGGGAAATTCTGACGAATTAAAAAAACGCTCAACACTAAATTTTGTCATTTATTTGCCTCTTGTTTATTTGTTTATCTATGCCGCGCAGTAGCTTCCTCTTCTTGCTGAATCATGAAGCGTTTTTCTATTATGCATAAAGAATTCAAGAACTTTGATATAGAGTGTAACGGAAAATCTTTACAAAATGGAAACTAATCCGCATAAAATCATTTACTGGATTACCTGTTTGTTTACATGATTATTTATGTCGAGCACTCAGAAGCGCTCCAAATAAGTGGAATGATATTTCAAAAAATGCACGGCTATCAGTTGTGGGTATACGATTTTTTTAAATTTTATTAAGTCATTTGGTACGCATAAGACGTACCACATCCAAAACAATCAACGAAAGTTCAGAGAAACGCTCACTAAGTCAGCTCAAGTCCAGCCCCCTCCCCTCCCCCTCTCAAAATTTTTTATGAATAGAATGGGATTAAGCTGATTAGCCATGCGTGAAATCGTATATTATTATTACTTGTTATGTATATTTGTACTTTTTATACATCTAGATTTGTGGAGAATTTTTTTCCAGCATTTTCTCACCAAATTTTCGTACCTGAATATATTAGGTATGTCCGATGATGGGATTGGAATGCCCAAATATGAGATTTAATCGCGTCAGAAAATTTTTTAAATTTGAGTAGCTATCTAGAGTTGCCAAAGGATTTGTATTGCATTTTGTTTATTCTATCCAACCATTATCAAAGCTGGTCCAAAAGTTGAAGACAGAAGTTCTAAGGATTAGCCAAACTCGGGATGGTCAAAAAGCATGGGTTGGAGATTCTGACGACTATTCGAAGGACATCAAAGGAGTCTAAACGAAAACATGACTGTTAGGAAGAGAAAATTTTGCATTCGAACACTTTCTAGAGCATCTGTCTATCGTTGTTAATTGGTTTGAGCATGAGTCTGAAAAATGGCACGAATTTTCGGACCCACCTGAAATTTATAAATTTTTCGCACCTATAGATTTGTGAGATTTCTTCCATCAACTATTTCTGTCACCTTTTTCTGATTTCATTTTTTTATCGTATAAATTTGTAACGATTCTTTCCAGCAACTACTCCTTCACCAGCTTCAAAAATATATGATAATTCGTCAAAAATGTGCCTTTTTTCCGCATGAACAAGCAACCTACCCCGGAATTTCGCCCGGTACCTGTCCGGCCGGCAATCGTGGGGATCGGTACGAAGTCGGTCGGCCATTCATTACACGATCCGCTCCTATAACTAAAACATCTTTCACATATTTTGATTTGTTGAGAAATGTAGGTCGTTTCGACACGCAGAAACACGAGCGCATTATCGAATATCGAGAGAGGACGAGCGTTGAACGTACGTTCAGAGGTAACAAGGTGTGGACGTTCTGTACGAAAATTTTCTAAAGAAATCACTGCCAAGAGCAAATGTTTCGTGTGATGGATGAACAGCTTCCAAGCTGTGTTGGAATTTTGGAGGAGAAGTGGGTGGGGAGGGAGGGGGGGGGGAAAGAAGCTCAATCAGTCACGACTGAAAACACTTGTGTGGATTTGCTTGCACGCATGTGGAAGGGCAAGACACAACTATGCAACTTTTTCCACAAAAAAATTATTTTAAGACAGTAATAACAAAAATCATCAAATAGAAAATTTACATCATTCAGAGCAGATCAAAAATTTGTGGCCATTATCACTAGTTATAGAGTAGGTAATTGCAGAATTTTTTGAAATAATCTTCTCCAAAAAAGACTAGTCGAAGTTATCTAGACGTTTCAAACTGAAAAAAAAGGTCCAAAATGTAAAAAACGAAACCCAAGAAAAAAGGAAATCGTACGGCGCCATATACATTCTAAAACCCCAAACTGTCTTCGAAAAAACCCCAGTATAAGTTTCAATATTGATTTCAAGCTAGGACCTTACCTTTGGACCCGCTGCAACTCGATAAAAAGGGCAATTAATTTATTAAAGAGTGCTAAGATATTGAAATAGAAAACAATAGAAGTACTCCTTGCTTGAATATACATATTCTAAAACTTCAAAAGATAATTGTTTCAACAGAATACATTCACAACGTTGCACGAAATAAATGAAAAATCCAGGCAAAAATGGCATCGGTATTCGTTCAATCAATGACGTAACGGAATATGGCAAGGATAAATTAGCAAAGCTTCAATGTGGAAATAGGACATAGAAAAAAATTGTCAAACCTACGCTGTGCAGAATTTGGGAGAAAATTTCGAAAAAATAAAGAAAAATTGACACAACATGGCAAGCGACTAGGTAGCAGGAGAAGAAAAGACTGCAATGGTGGTCTAAATTTATCGACTAGGAGATCATTATCGAATTAACTGTGTTTGTTCTCAACATTTTCGATGATGATCAAAATAGGAGAATGATAATGAAAATGGAAAATGACAGCAAAAGCGAGATTTATAGCTGGTGAAGCGCGAAAAGTAAAGGTTTTTCTTGTGGGAGCTGCTTTTTTCGCAGATTTTGCACTTGTAAGTCTGAAAAGATTTCATCGGTTCATATTTAATTGTAAATGTAAAAATGTTTAGCAGAGAATAAGTGACAGAGAAGCTATAGTTGGTAGAAAACGCGTCCTTCAACATCCAAATCTCATCTTGCAAGAGAGGCGCCAGCTGAGACATCTCGGCCCTGTTTCTGGATGAAATGACGCCACTTTTTATCAGGACCCCTTGTTTATTTGTTGCTTGCCATCGAAACATTGATTAGAACAAGCATTTGGCGATCGATAATGATCGGAAAAGTAGAGGAGAGAAATTTATCCCGTAATCAAAAAAGGTAAAGAGAAAGTATTGCCAAAAATTTCCAAAACATGGCGCAATTTAGCATCTATCAAAGCAGAAATATATATATATATATTCATAGACATTGTAGATCAAAAAGATCAATGATATAATCATAATAAAATTTTCAAGAAATTCTAGGGTACGAGTAACAACAATATGGAACACTGCGAATGTAATTGACGAAGACGACAAAAAAAGTCAAGCGCTGTGCTTAAAACCATTAGAAAAGTTCACTTATTTCACAACATTATAATACAAATGAGATAATCATATTACGACAGTTCGCTTCTACAAGTTTGAAACTTAAAATTTATTATTTTAACGTCAATCAATAGTTTTACAATGAGGCAAATAGGCATAAATGAGAAAATTGTAACTTATGACGTAATCAGCAGGAATTAATTACAAGCTAAACTCTCGATTTTTCCATCACGGCTATGTACAAATGAACTTCATAAACTTGCTGTCAGTGCCAGTTTGTGTTACACCACACATCGCTTTTGTTCTCGCTTTTCCCGCTCTGCATATGTGAGAGATTTGACAATCCTCTCGACTTTTGGCTCTCATCGTTTGGGCCATTAAAGTGAGAAAATCTCAAAAAAGAAATTTTCTGGGCAATCCTGGTCAAGATATTCCTTCTATCGTGGTAAAGTATTTTTCTTGAGATTAAAGCTAAAAATCCACACGCTTGAGGGGGAAGAGCGCATAACAGCTCTCAATACTGCAAAGAGCGTGCTGCATCTCTATTTCTCACCAAATCGATGGGGAATAGTGGTATTTTAGGTCATTAACAGAAGTAATTTTTACTTTTGTTTCTGTAGACAACCAAAATTACAGAAACTATGGTCCCAGAAAATATTTCTGCTTCTATATTGGATACAAGAATTATAGCAATTTGATTGCGATTATGCTTTGCAGCTTTAGCCTCATCCTTTCGAAATCGCAGCTTCTCAAAAGAAATTTGAGGTGCGAAAAAAATTCTGCCAAAACAAAATTTGAAGAACAGCAACGATGTAGGAATTGGAGTATTTCTTACCAAAACTATAGTCTAATATGGCTAAATTCTTAAACAGTACGAAACGAGGCAGAACAGGTGAGAGGGGAAGTGGTTGACTCTGGAAGAGGGGATTCGGATAACTGGCTGGCTTCCAACGCCGCGCGCAGCTTTTTTAGATTAATAGGAGCGGGCGAGCAATCAAAGACATTGCCAGCACCACAAGGCTGTTGCACGTCTATTCCACAATCATCCTCATTTTCCCCCTCTCCTCCTTTTTGTACCCCCCCCCCCTCTTCGACAATATTTTAACTCTCTTCAAAATAAAATTACTCTATCAATACTTCAAAGGCACCATCCACCCGAATAACGTTAGCAAGATTTTGACAGTGTTTGATAGGAGGTCCCCTAACTAAGTCTTCGCTCAAGTCCCGCTGCAAAAAATGAATTCCAAAGCGAGAAAATCGCTCCAGAAGGTAGAAGCGGCCTGAATGACTACGCCCATCAACTGTGTAATCTGAACATAAAAGTTCCAAAATTGGGCTTCAATGTATCTAAAGTTGTCATAAATCCGCTTTTCATTATGATCATCAAATTCTTGACATTTCTATCTACTCTAAAGCCCGCTTTCGAGCTCATTATCTTCAAACCTGATGGGCGGAGCTACCTACGCCACTTATATCTCTTGGCGCGCTTTTCTCGCTTTGGATTTTATTTTTTGCATTGGGAGTTGCGACTACTTAATTAGGAGATTATCCACCATACGGCATCAAAATCTCAGAATTTTCAATTCAAGTGGACGGTGCGAACTTATGAGAATGATCATGGCGAGCAATTTTCGCCTTCCATGTAAAACAAAAGCTGGAAGTATAATAGCTGTTTCAGTATCTGCGACCCAAAAGTAAAATCACAATCGGTAAGTTTTTCCGCTAAGTATTTTAGACAGCAGGGACACTTACTGGTTCACACAGTTTCGCTAAGTTTATACATTATCTGAGTTGTTGATCAGAAGAAATTTTACTTATGTGGTCTTTGTCGCAAGGTTATGGTACGTGTACGGTATGATTGAAGATTAGTCTATTTGTAGCTCTACGTAGAGGGTTATACATATTGGCCCAAAATATTATATATCAGGACAGGTCATACGATGTGTTACGGTAGCACTGGCGCACCCAGGACGTTCGGGTGGGGGAGGGGGGCAACAAAAATTTTTGTTCTGATGGAGGTGCGTGGCTAACAAAAAATTTTTGGTATGGTTGAAAGTGTGAAGTCACTGTTGTTTTGAAGTACTATATAATGCGCTCTAAATCGAGTTGGGACTGCATGACTAGCATGACATTGAGTGTACTGATTTCGAGGAATGCTCACATTTACCGAAGACACAAATAAGTTTGTCTGATAACTAATTCTTGAAGTGTGAGTTTGATGGTTTGCCATATTTGGTCTTTTGAACGCTCATGACTTTTTCCAAAAACCGCATCACAGATTAGCAAGGTACATAGATTTGGAATCAGTTCCTTAAGGCGATTTTTTTCAATGATTTTTATTCTTTGCCACCTTCAGTTGGGATCATTTAGTTGTAAGATGGTTTTCTCTACAAGATCTGCTTTTTACAAAAAGACTTTTGATATTGTGCAATGGAGGAAACATGTATTTACCATCTCATCGCTGTAACTCATAATGAATGTTTGCTGATTGGAAGATCTGTAGTCAGCCAGGTTACATACCATAATCTGTACCGGGTGGTCAGAAATTTTGTTGACTACGCAGTGAATGATTAAAACTACTGTTAGCACATTAATTTGGTGATGTGGACAGTCCCAGCGAAGCGGTGTCCCAACTTTTATCTACCGTACATGGAAAGTATTCTTCTGCTCATCATCCCAAAAATTCGTCCCGGGCTGATATCATATTTCCGATCGCTTTTTCCAAAGAAAGGAGAAGCAGTCTACAACCGCTCAGGAAATTTGCAAAATTTCCAAAAAAATATCGCGACTTTCCGCAGCATTTCGGTGATCGCGCGACATTCCAGCGAGCGCGGTGCATTACGTATCTTTGAAATCACATGAATCACGCAAATTACGCACCGCCAACTTTCTTCGGAATGAAGATATTCGGAATTCGAATACATCAACGCGAATTTATTGAATTAGCATATCCCTGGGTATTTCGTTTTCAGTATTTTGAATTTTTGCGGACGTCTCTTCGCAAGGGCGGTTCCATGGTAGTTTGCAAAAGAAAGTAAAGCGAAACAGTGTAGGCAAGGTTTGTCGATTTATATCGTATTTGGCATGTGTTTACGGTATTTAAACACAAATTAAATATTATTAGCAAGAAACTTAACTCAACACCTTACCACCTAAGACGTATCTGTTCTACAACCAAAGCTGTGAACAAGCTTCTCGAATAACTCTGCATCGCAGTGCTCCAGGACTTTCTACTTCGACTACGAAAATATATCGAAAATCCGAATCTGGAAGAATTTCGTAGCTTTCCCAGAACAATGTAAGTGTTTGCCAGTTTAGAGCTTCTTTGCCTCACCATCCTTCGTGGTTTTAGATATAACGAAAGCTACTACGAGCTTATTATATAAAAAAGAAATTTTTCTGCATATTATCGTAGGACTAAGGTAGGAGCTTCGAGTGTTTCGTTCTTGGAGATGCACTTGTTCTAAAATTGAGAAGGATAATTGAAAGTTTACAGTCAGGCTGTCATACCCGTACTGATTTCACATACCACTAAGCGTCTTGCATATTACTAACTTTACTGTAACAGCAGTATCGTTTGGCGCAATAATTATATCATTTGAACATATACAGTCTCACACAAATGTAACAAAACATGCGTTCCTAAAATTGAGTATTCTATGATAAACAGCTGACAGAAATACGTAATTTATATCAAATAGTACACATCATCTGTGTACAAAACATAAAATGCCATTTGACTCAGCTAGCAGTCAGATCACATGCTTATACACTGTGAATTAGCACAATCCAGTGTACTTCTTAAGGTGAGGAACACCTCTATTAACATAAAGAATTATAAAGAGAAACAGTGCATTAAAGAGGCATTTTCAATGCAAACTTAAAGGATCCCACACTAGATTTTGTACAATATATGAGCAGTAATATTGCATTTTTCCAATTTCTGCGTCCTAATAATTACAATACCTCCCGCATTTTTGAAAAAGCGACGCAAAGACGCCCGATTCATGTGACATCACCGCAGCGTGGCCATACCTCGCTTCAGAGTGGACGAATTCTTAATTCAAGGGCACCTTTCGACTCAGCTCGATGCTCATTATAAAATCTTAGTTCATGAGCGTGGTTAACGGTAGCAAACAACCCTACTATTCCCCCCCCCCCGCCAACTCCAAAGAAAAAAGCTTCCCAACCGCCATTAGCATCTAACATCTTATCACGAACAGTATGGTTTTAGGTCAGATATATGTATGTGACCAGAAAATGAGGAAAAGTTCAGCGAAACGACAATTATTATCGAAGAAAATAAAGGTAAATGAAGGAATCGTCGTCGACCATGCTTGTATCCTTATCAATCGGGGCACAGGCAGTGATCCACATAGTCGATAGATCGGAAGATCGCTGAAGTTATCTTATTACTGTAATTGAAAAATTGTTAAAGAATTCTTTTTTTTTGCGAAACCATCAAACCATCACATGTGGTGTTTTAAGCGAAAGCAGTTATAATCCGTTTTTCATGCAAAATACCCGAAAAACAATTTTTTCCTCGGACATTCGAATTGAAAGAGCACACTGCTTAAATTGCAAACATTTATCTACAAATTTCTTACGAATATAATCGCGTTGTGTTGTTCGCTATGCTGAATTATAATCCGATTTAGGCTACAAATTAACGGAGCTCACTGGCAAGTAACCCGAAACGATGAATGGTAAGCTATAAAAATTTTTGTTTGATATATCAGGAGCAATAGGAAAGTCAGTACCCTTGGAATTTAACGTAGATTTCTTTACGATGACATGATGTTCGAAAATTCTGTATTTTAATAAAGTAACTAACGACTTAGCTCTAGCTGTTGTACCATTTTGAGCTTTAAGATGTTGTGTTCAGAGGCATCATCCGATCAAACCTTCGTCTCTTCCATATTTTTGTCATCCTGGAGCCTTTCCGTGGCCCAATTACAGATGTGCACTGTAAAATGTGCAAAACCCTTGAAAAGCCCAATTTCTGGGAGCTCTATTAGCACAGAGACGACTTCCAGTGTCTGAATGGGCAGAGTTTGATAGGGTGGGCGTGGCTTGATAGCACTTCGCGGGTTCCGTGACCATCTTTCCTTTCAGAGGCCGAAATGGAGAACCGTATCAACGCAGATGCCCCTATCCTGAAACCTGCTATCTGGCTAGGTATAATTAGGGGAAGCATAGCTTTTGTCTGCCTCAATAAGAATAAAAAAAATTGCACGAACAAGCATGCTCTGTGTGGCTGTGCTTTAACGCCTTGACGGCCGCGTGCATACGCGCGTATGCACGTCCTGACTCCCGTTTAGCACTTTCCTACTTCAATTTTTCATGTGTAAACGTAAGTTCTAAAGTGACTTTTATGTAGTAATAATAACGGTTGTCATATAGAACACTGGGCATCGCGGCAGCTGCTCAGGAGTCTAAACCACAGATTTTAATACTTAGTCCATTCTGATGTGGTCCAAAATGCCTCGGTCGTCTATTAATTGCTGATTTGAAGTACCAGAAGAGCAAGTATCGTAGTGAGACTCTTTCAAGTGAACTCCACAGACATGAGAGGAGAATCCTATTCTTTTTTCTGCATCCACCCCACACACTCATGTGTTCCGCATGAACAAGCATATTTCACATCCAGTGTTTCGATAAAAATAGAAATTCTTGTTAAGAGTTTGAGCTGTATTGTTCATCAGTGCCGATGTCACTCACAACTTTCTTCTTGTTTAGCAAGGAAGAAGATCAAATTCAACCACCTCTAATAATAAGACCCCGTTCAAATTGTCTGCAGATTGGTACTTATCCGTACTCGAAGCAAGTCTCTGATAAGAGATAAAGGTATAGCCAGATACTGATTGGATTGATCGTCAATTACTTTTGAAGCGCCAGATCTTTCTTGTTCTATAGGGATTCACCTACAAATCACTAAATAGACACATACATGTTTGTTCAGGCAGATTCTGGTTGCGAAAGTGGTAAGAGTAAATATTTTGCATTTATTCAATTTAAACGGCCATAATTTGGCTTTTCAAACACTTTTACAACTGCTGACTTCCGGCAAATTTTTATACATATAATTCACACTCAAACTCGGCGAAAACCCAACATGAAAAGAGTTGGGATAGCTGAATTCTCGGCGAAAATTCTCTCTGAAACTAAGATTTGAAACTGCCACTTTTGTGATCATTTATTCAAGCACACATACATCGATATTCCACACTTTCATAGTCTTCCTTTTTCGAAGCGGAAAACAACTGAGACATTTTTTATTCCTCAAACTTGCTCTAACAGTAGTAAAAATTCTACGACTATGGCTACTTATAATATCTTTGAAATTTTACTTATTTTCAAAATACAGCAGTGATGTGATACTGGTAGCGGCATCAATTTATTACAAGGTTTTTTTAGCATTTAGTGAGGAGGTCATGATTGTATTAGAGGAACGTGATGACACGTACATGGTTGCAAAAAAGGAAACCTCGTGAGAAACTCAAGTAAATTATTTCTGTGCAGAAGAACTGAGGATGTTCTTGTTCATTTTGAGGTGTCCAGAGTAATAAACATCAGCATTACTCACCAGATTAAACTCTATTTAGAACTGATTTATTTCGAAAAAAATTCTGTGTGTGATCTAACTCCTTGTTCTACTTCGTAGACAAATTTTTTTTTCTGAAAGCAAACAACCTGAGATTATTTCTTCATGTTCTCAACAATCTTGGACAACAACAAGACATAGACTTCTATACGAACTTTACAGCTGCCCCCAGAAATGAGTGATACTATTAGGTTGGCTAAAAATAATTTCTTTCGGCAACAAATCTCCAAAAAACTTTTCTTGTCGTTTTTTATCCATCATTTTGAGAAGGTTGTAGTTTAAAACTTCTATTATCACATACAACTCAGAATTTTCAATCATCAGTGAAAGATAGTTATGCTCCAATATGGCCAAGTTTTTAAAAGCTCAGTTCATTGAATTAACAATCTTCGTTTTCGTGCTGGGTTGGATGTAGAGATGAAATTTGGGGTTGCAAACACAGTTTTCCCTATTTAGCGAATAACAACAAAATTGTGATTTGTCATTTTGAAACTCTTTGATCAGAAAAAGCCTTCTCTGTACCATATTGGTCCCAGCTTCACAGGAAGAAGTATCAACTTTCGCTATGTTTAAAAAAGTTTGGCATGCCATCTACATATTTGTCACTTTTCCCGGACACGTGGCAGGGAGGCAGGAATAGTAGAATCTTTGAAAAATTGTTTTCAGACTAATGAACGTATTTTATGAGCAGTTTTCAAAGAAAAAAGGTCTGGATAACGGAAACGGAAAGTACCAAAATTTTTCTAAAACTTCCATAGATTCTACTCAGACAGAACGACATCCCAATTCTAATTGAAGTGCTCTTTCCACAGATATCAAATATCGAGCAAAAATATGTTTGCAGCACTTGCAGGAACCGCAAAAGCGACCGGAACTATTTATTTGCTCGATATTTCAGACAACATAATTAACGACGAAAAGGAGTCATAATATTGTAAAAAAAATGCCATCTGTAAGTACAAACAGGTTTTCTAGTAGAAAATTTCCCTACATATTCTGCAACCATAAAAAAATTCCAAATATCAGCCACATGACCATTGTACGGCACGGACAGCGATGCCTCACTGCAGCAGCGGAATCAATTCCAACCCTGCAGCCGACCAGATACGCAGCGAATTTCCCGTCTGAGTATCATCACTTTTCACGACTTTCTATTCCGCTGGAACTGAAGAAATTGATGTAAATGGATTGAGGTGAATAATTTATCCATTTTTGACTGGAAGTTGGCATATTATAAGACTGACAAAGCTTTATGAACAATTTCGTATGCGCTTCTGCATTTTTGCCTGAAATTGGTGAAAAAATTTGCTTATTTTGACATAGTTAAAAATTCTGATTCTCTCAGTTTTTGTTATTATTCGAAATTACAAAACTTTCTGTTTTTTGAATGAAAAGGCTGAAAGTTTCTTGAAAAGTTTAGAACTTCCTTGCATCGTTTCCTTCGAATGTTGTTTCAATTGTTTGAGCTAAAATTCTAGTAGTTTCTTACTCTCCAAGAAGAAATAACGATTCATAGATTACTCTCCCCTCCCCTGCCTCCTCCCCCCTCTTGCTTTTGCAGTTTGTAAACGTCAGAGGTTGTGCAATCGCAAAGTGCACAAAAGTGCAAAAGTCGCGGCGCGTATTTATTAGTTTGAAAAAACTAAAAAATACCTTATAAGGAAAAATCGCTTTGTCTTGTGTAATGACACAAAAGAGGCTAATCAAATAGGGCCAAAGTAGAAAAACGAAACCTCACAGTAATACTTCAAAAATTAAAAAAAACTGATTGCGTTAACTAATTTCTTTTCCATAGAATACCTAAACTAAATGAGTTGTCGAATGATTGACGTCAATTCTTCAACCGAATCTTCGGTGATTGCTACATTTATGATTTAACATGCCTCAATCCTTGCAATTGTAATATTTTACAAGCATAGGTAAATGCCAGATAAATATCTTCTATTGAAGCCATGCGATTGCTTGGATATTCAATATAACCTTTGTTGATATGTTGAAGGAATCTTTTTATTATAAATCAACTTGAGCAAAGCGATCTACTCTGGAGGAGTTGATATTGGGTTGGCGCGAAAGTTCTCGGACATTTTCAGACTAATTCTGGTTTTTCCGGGGACTAATATATGTATGTGCGAGAAAATATGCCTATGCTCTTTTTCGCATGTAGCTAATATTTAAGCGAAAGGGGGGGGGGGAGACAGTTTAGCGCCAGTGGGGTGGAGTCTAGGAGCAACAGGGGCGGAGCTTGCCACTTTTTGCCACTTAATACCTTGTTTTTTTTGTTTAAGCTTCCCACCCGGAGCCACCCTGATAATATGCTGTCACTGTGCTAATTTAGAGTGCATGTTCACTCAGATTTATAGTTTATTTGATCCAAATTCAGAAGAAACGGTGGCGATGATTACAGCCAAGCAAATTATTCAAAATAGATTAGCATAATTTCCAAAAATCAAGCGACACTATGGTGTTGTACACTTGATGCAGTCCAAAACTGTTACATGAAAATGTTTTTTCATGAAAGCAAGCTAGCAACGCGCATATACTTAGTTTTTGTTAATTAACCGATGCCTACTAAACCGATGCAGAAAAGTTGTGTTTTTGGACGAATAATTGCTTAATTTTGTCATAAAACCGTGGCACCTGCAGGACCTGCCAAAGTTTTGATCTGAATCATCGCTTTTGAATTATTCAAAAAATTCCAAATCAATAAAACATCTACTAAAGCAGTTTCCTTCCAGAAGACGGCTACATTTGGCAGAAAAGTTTTCGAGGAAAAAAATTTAAAAAGGCGCAATAGGCTCGACAAATCATAAGAATCAACAAAGCTTTGTACTGTGCTTTCATAAACTTTCCTAAAGTCTGCAGAGTATAAATATTTTTCCAAGAATGACTCAATAATTTCCCTGGGCGGAGATCAATGATACATACAATTATCTTGTTAACACAGCAAATTGCCTTTCTCCCACGTATGTGGATTCTTCTGAATTGTTTTCATGGATTATGATTTCGCTGGTTTAATTCTTGCATAGAATAATTATTGTTATTTTGTAATTTTATTTTGATTTGTTTTCTCATTTTAATTATTTATTTATTTTTTCGTTTTTTTGCTTATTTTTTCTGTTTCTCAGTTAAAGGCATGCGCTCAATCGCTTTCTCATCTTACACATATTCAGTTTGTATATTTGTATTAGCAGCGACAATCAAGTATGTGAAACTACGGCAGATTATTAGGTTTTTACACAAGTTTTATTACACTCAACGAAAAAATCGTTCTAATTTCTCCAATTTTTTCTTCATTTTCAATGTTGTGAATTCCTAACATATACAGGTCGCTGTGAGAAAACAAAAATCGAATTTTTTGAAAACTTTTCGAATCTTTTGGCAAATATCCAACTTGCGTTATTGAAAAGCTCAAACCTCCGGATTACCTTCGCATTATTGCTGATGCTCCCGGGAAACCGTAAAAAATCTGAAATTCAAAAAATTAAAAAGAAATAGAAGAAAATGGAGGTTGAAGTGAACTCATGTCCGTAAAGGCCAAAATGATGCCAGCGGATATTCCTTTATCCCTTTTCCATACGCGCCAGTTATGCGACTTTGTCGAATATTCTAGAATTTTCCAAAGAGATGACGGAAATGTTGCAAAACTTAAGTAAAAACGTGATAGAATGGGAATGCGTTTGCTCAAGTACGGGGTTTCATACCTTTCTATGTACATATAGCTTTTTCGTAGAAGTGCTAATTAGCTTGCTAGCTCCAAATATGTCTTCCCCTTCGCATCGTAAATCAAAATTTTCATACTCTACCCAACACTTCCAATGATTAAATTTATAATGTTGTAATTTCTATCAGGTCAGCTTTTTGAACTTTGGGCCTGACATCGATGTCCGCATGGAATCTGACGCTGAAAAGCCGATTAGAATTCGAAAACAGCTTATCTACGTAGTAGACAGAAATAGCTCAGTGCAGCATCTCGAAATAGATCCAAAACTATTAGTTATGCATCACACGCACGATTTACGTAACACTCTCACGTTGGATGTTAGCAACAACTCTGATCACAGCATCCGTCTGCTTACGTAAATCTTCATTGGCGATGAATAAGAAATTACAATGAGTTTGCATCTGGTACCGTCAGCATTTTTTTTTCATAGAAAATTGCAACTGGCAGTCGAATAAATTTTCCGCTCAATATAGTGTGTTTGCGGTGGCGAGAAAATGCGATAAAATTTGCGCGTGAACGATCTACGCCTGTGATGCCGGCCACTTGCGCGCGCAATATGCCGGCAACGCTGGCGTGGCTATTTGTTCACTTTCTTGGCGCAGCAAGCACACTATATTAAGTGGAAAATCTGATTGTAATGGACGTCATTAACCAGTTAAGCTATTTTTCTAATTTCACCATTAATAGAAATGCTCTAGGTCGTTCTTCCTAATCTTCCTTATGAATCATTCTAATTTTCTTTTCGATTTGAACGAGCAATCCTTGACACGTCTTTAATAGGGCACAATTTCGCTATACTTTTTCTTCTCAAAGACAAGAAAAATTGCTCAGTTTCTATGGATGAATTCTTGAACAAAGAAAATTAGAACTCTAAGATACCAACATTTTATACAACTCTACCATTAAGCTGGCTAAAAAATAAGCTTATCGTTTGAGCGGTATATAGAAATGCTACAGATCAACTTTCGGGTAAACTATGGTACTATTGGAAAAGCAAATCAAGAAGAATCGAATTGTAAACTCTCTTTTTTTACAAAAGTTTTTTTTGGCTAGCTTAGTGGAGCAGTAAAGGAATAGTGATTTCTCTCTCGAATTTTTGAGAAATGATGCTCCAAAAAAGCGAACTAAAGATAGATGCAAATTGTACATTTGGTACCCACACAACAAATCATCTGCCTACAAAAACTTAGACAAATAGTTGCCACCTGGATTATAATACAGCTTTGAATTGGCAGGTCAAAACGAAGTTATTTTTTAGCCAAACGAATAGCTACATATCGATATCACTCATAGACTGTTGATTTTTTGGATGTAATTTTATTGCTTCCATTTCACTTCGACATGATTTAGATGATATTTATTCAGTAGTTCTTCTTTTGAATGCAGACGTCTCAATTTTATTAAAAATCAATAAGCCCTATTTTCAAGCTTTATGTAGCCTCTCTCATGTCACAATGTATCCCATAAGGAATACCTCAAAATACGACTGCTTTCAACCAGCTTTTGGAACAAAGGAAAGTTACTCTTATGCTCAAAATATAAATTTAGATCACTAAAACTTTGCTAGCAACCATCTCAAGGCTTTGATCTTGTTTTCATCTTTGCCAAATTCCACACATGCGAACATCCCACTGGTCGTCTAGGCAACGGCTGTGCATTAGTTAATCAGTCGTAAATCTTCTTCGCCTCATTTTAGGTCTTCCACATGGGCCGATATGTTTAGTATACATAGCTTACGTTGACGTATTTATTCTGTATCTCATGAAATTCCATAGAGTTCTATAGTTATAACATATAATCACTTAGAACTACAATGCCAGGCCGCGGTAATCCGCTAAGTTTTGATGCGCTTTTTCTCACGATATAAACTCATCCTCAAATAGTTTTGCTTGCTTAAGGAAAAGCCACTGATATCTTCTTCTCATCTAATATTTTGCTTTTACCAATTTCAGTTTTCTAGCAACCGATAATGGAAGCTCGCGAGATGTTTTGGAAGCAACTGCGTGAGCACATAGAAAACTATGGGGCAACCATGATTATCGTCACCATATCTGTCAGTTATTCCTTTGTGGAACTTTAGATTGATATTTTCAGCAATATTTGCATTTAGACTGGTTTATTTATCGGATACTTCATGCACTACATAATGAATGTGAGGCCTATGAAGCAGAGGCTCAAAGTCGACGGAATAGAGCAAACAGAGGATGAAGAGGAGTCGAAATGTAAGTAAATGGTCGCTCTAGAAATAAACCTCAAACATCTTCGAGAATATTTACAATCCAGTAGATTTTCCGCTTGATATAGTGGGGAGGGAGACTTTTCATACGATCGGGGATTTCGCACCTATCCTTCGCACCTATTACACCTACTTCGCACCTCTCGTCCCATGTAGTGAAACAGATTCTCCACTACGGCCGGAGGAAGGGGGGGGGGAGGGAGAACTTCTTAAATGTAGTCTCTATAATCATCTTGACCTTTGGCGGTATGCCAGGATGCTAATATCACCACCAACTATCGATTACGACGGACACAAAAATCTTTTTTGATCAAAAGTGTACTAGATAAATATTTGTAAGGCATACAACTGAATACAATCACATTTTTGACTTACTTTTAAGAAAAATTCTAGATGCTTCTATTTCTTTTCCTCCAGGTCATTGAAAGAACTATGAAGTGTATTAGATTTATATCGAAATAAAATTTCACAGTAAAATGCAGAATGTTCTGACTTAAAATAGCCATACTTTCATAGGAGAGGAGTGTCTTTTCAGAGAGAATTGCAGATGACTTGAATGGAAAAGAGAAAAGTGAAATCATCGTGGGCGATAAGATCTTTCAGGAGTAGTTCATTTTTTCATTTTTGTATTACGATGTTGTTGTTTTTTTTAACAAAATGCTTAATCTGTGCATGCAGCCTTCAAATTTTTCTGATCTCGCGATACTGCAGCTGTAGATGATCCATATTTTAGGTATGGAGCCAGCAGGACCATATCTAGTATAGTACCAATATTGGATTGTTGCCAAAAGGGTCATGATATATGGGAGCATCGTATGAAAAGTCCCTCTCCCCCTCCCCCTTCCCACAGTATAAAAGACGCGGACGTGCGAGACTTCACACCTGGCCGTAGGTGTTCACAACTCGTGTCTCAGAATTGCTCATCGTATGAAAAGTCACTCCCCGATATAGTGTGCTTGCGGTGCCGAGACTTTGCTTTGAAAGTTACGCTTGAACGAATACTGCGCCTAAAATGCCAATATGATTGTTACGTTTTATTTTAATAAATGCTTATCACACAGTTATCAAGTGCATGCTGATCTTTTGAGTAACCGTAAATTTCTAGATCAACTTCAAGGTGATTAAGCCAGCGGTGTCACAATTTGCATTTTGATGTGCATTTATAGCACAACTCTCTCTCTATCACTGTACAAGTTTTGCGATTTTTTGCAGCCTTGTGAAGACTTCAAAGAGAAAATTACAAGGTTTTTGGAGCTGAATCCCATAAGGAAAACTCAAGGAAATGAATCTCTTGTCTTTCAAGGCATATCTCGAACGAAGTCGCTTCTATGAAAAGTAAACAGAAGTAAGTGACTAGAAAAGTAGAGCTTTTAGACGTTGTAAAAAATTTTTTGTAGAAAATATCTTTCTCTTTGTGACACACATTTCAAGGAAAAGGCACGAAAAGGGCAAAAAATCAAAAAACTACGAAGAAACCTGATTTTTGCTGAATTGATGATTTCTGGGTACAATGAGCACAATAAAACAAAGCCCGTCAAAATTTGTGGAAGGACTTTAGACAAGAAAATTTACGAACACCCTATAATTTGTTTCTAGCCATTGTAAGTAAGCATTTGTTCACCTTCACCCCACCGAAATAATAAATTCATTTAAATTATAAAAATCAATCTTCCGTTTGTTCCCAATCATAATCTCGCTGTCTTTTTTCGTAGAACGTCGTCTCAGAATTACTCATCGCATTTAGCTACATTATTCTACACCTTTACAGCGAACAACGATTTGTGCAAGGTACAACCAGCTGAGAAGGAAGAGAAACAAGTTGGTGTCGTCAAGGGCATGATCAACACCGAAGTCGTAAGTAGCTGATTATATTGCCACATTTCGGTGAACTTCTGCTTAATATAGTGTGCTTGCGGTGCCGAGACCTAGCGGTGGAATTTGCACAAATTTGAACAAATAGCTGCGCTTGAAATGCCGACAATCTGCGCGCGCAAGTAGCCTGCATTACAGAATTAGCTATTTGTTCACGCGCAAATTCTACCGCAAACTCTCGGAACGCAAGCAACAGTATATCAGACGAAACATCTACTAGACTATGCGCAAATTTAAAAGGAATATTTCCTTTTCAATGGATTATTTTAGCTGGAATCGCTCCGCAGAAGACCACCTCCAGAACGCCCCCGAAGTACGCTTCCTGAGTTCAGAACGAGTAAATTTTGGTTGGCGATTATGCTCATTTCTAAAGTCGAGTCCGTTTAGTCCCGGAGAACAAAGCACTTTTCGAGGACCGTAGACAGGATAGCACAAGCTCAGATGTGGAGGATAACGATGACCTGGTAATTCAGAATTTTTTAAGGATTCCATTTTCCAGGATCTTCACATATGCTGTATTTTCTTCAGGTAGTCGTACAGAACAGTGGTAAGAAAAGATCGCAGAGCCTCCAGGAGGTAGGGGAAGTTTTCTTACAATTAAAGAGTCGGTGTCAACAACTGCTCCCTTTTCCGTAGTAGCTACGCAGTGCGTGGACATTGCGCAGCGTTCTTTCGTCGATGCGGCCTTGAACACGCAGCGTACGCCAGCGAACGCGTAACGGCGCTCTAGCGTTGCGCTTGAGGTGATCGGCAAGGGAGCATATCGTTGACACACACTATAGATAGGAAAGCCAAAATTGCAGAGATTTGACTCTATTTTCTTTGGTGAAAGCTCCACCAAAAATTTTGAGAAATTCTGATGCGAATATTTCCATTTATCGTCCACTTATCTTACCTCTTACAGAACTGTACACTTTCGGATCGGGACCTATTGCATACACTCGGAAATCTCCATGGTAAACTTGCCACTGCACAATTGAGAGCTAGAACGAGGAAAATGCAGGCTGATATGACAGCCGAAGAGAGGGATGACGTAAGTTCCATAAATACACTCTACAGAAATCTTTCTATGTAGCGCGAATCTTGAAGGGATTCCATATCAATGTCTTTAGCGCTTACGGCTTCCAATTGGTCGTGTCCAGAAATCCTGAACATTAGCTATCCTCAGGTTTTCCCAGATTCATTCCCCTTTGAAGCAGCATCCACCAACTCTTCGTTTTCCACGTTTTTGTCATTCTGGAGCTTTTCCATGGCTCCGATTACAGATATGATGTGCAAAATGTGCACCCCCCCCCACAAGAAAACCCGATTTTTGGGAATCCCTATTCTGAATGCACAAACCTTTCAGTACTTGAGTGGGCGGGGCTTGATAGGGCGGGCGTGGCTTGACAGCAAATTCGCGGGTTCCAGGTCCAGTTTTTTTATTCATAGGCCACATTAGAGGACCGGACCAACGCACATGTCCTACTCTTAGGGCCTTCTCCTAGGTTAGGTACTAATCAAGGTATCTTAGGTCACGATCAACCACACGTTTTAGAGGTAAATATTTTCTTTAGTTCAATATCAATTTTGCCGCATCCCGACCTTCCACAGATCCTAGCAAAAGTTTATGCATGCGATCACAGTCTCCTCAGAAAGTACAACTAATCTTTCATTGTAAATGGCAGTTAGTTTTATGATGTAAACCCAGAAAGAACCCGAGATATGTACACTTACATCTTGTACTTGCTTAGTTTCTTTTCATAACAATGGTTGTCAACAGAAACTTTTCCATTCTGCGACTTCTTTTCCATTTCTGTAAAAATATGGGCTAGGCATTGAAATTAAAAGAAATGTGCGAATAGGAAATGCTCTACTTATCAAACTCCTAGGCGAAGCGATGCACATTAATCAAAAATCATCCCCCTTTCCCTTCGAGATTTGATTCAAAGGGTTGCATATTGTTAATGCTATTATCACATGTTCTTAAAAAAGGCTCAGATCTTTTGATTTAGTAAAAAGCAAGGAACGTGATGACTACAAGAGCTCCCAGATTAGTACCGAAGTTCGCTTTTAGTATTTTTGAATGTTCTTGAACTCGGTATTCAAATACTTGGAAATTTGCACAAGTGCTCATTCGTACATTTTCTTTTTTTCTGCGCATTTTTCTTTAAGTTTGACAAGATAGTGCCGCTAAAAATCTGCATTCGCAAAAATATCCGAGAGAGTTAATTTACTTACAGTTTGCTGACTAGTTTATTCATTTGACAAAACTCCTTTATCTTGGTCATTTTGAAGTTAAAATTTTTTTCTAGGAGGCGCGCACAAAAGCAAAACAGCTGGAATCCATCATGAATCTGATGATGCAAGATCAGGAGAAATTCGGCATCACCAGTGAGGATGACATAAAGGAACAGCTGAACATGTACAATTTCTGAGAAAACCCTCCTCCACAGTTAAGTGTTGCAACTTTTTCTATAATTACTGGCATTGTAAATAATAAATGGAACAAAAATGAAAATACTGTGCAAAAACTGTTATTTATGTCGTGCAGTCTGTGTTGGTTTTGATGCGTTATTATACGTCTTGTACTAGTTTTTTTTGAGTTATTGTTGACGGCTGCGGTTAGTTTAGTGCGCTGATCACAGACGATACCCAGAATATGATTGTGAATTGATAAGCATACAATCAATAATAAATTGTTCATTCGATCGTCCAAATCCACCTTCCATACTTTGTTTTGATTCCTGGTGGCAAATGATGTCGTAATTGCATGCAGTTTACAGTCTGTCCCAATCGGGATCAGGCGAACCGCTCGCAGCGCTAGGTGTCTGCGTTGCATGTGCGCACGGTCGTAGAGAGCGAAGGGTTTGAAGAGGAAGCAGACAAGAAAGCCGCAAATGCTACGCAACCCTTGCGACACGTATTCCCGCCATGACAATTTTGACTTGATTGGGATTGGGACAAACTCTGCCTCCCACAACTACACCTGTGATATATCGTGATAGAAAACATGCAGCGTCTCCTCATCCTTATCAATTTCTCGTTGGCAACATGCGAAAGCCACAAGCCCCTGGCGAAGCCGTGGACCATTCAAATAGTTAGCCCGCATCGGGATGAAACAACAAGCGTTTACGTTGACATGCATATAAAATTAAATGCATAAATATTATAAAATTTGTACTCAGGCGTTCTCAGATACATTTGAACGAGGTACTACAAAACTGACCTGTTCAAACACGATCACTTACCCTTTAATTCAACTAGATTAACGGCTGGAAGGCGGGGCTTCGTGACTTCGTTAAGGCTAGAGAAAGATTAGAGAGCACGCGCGCGAGACCGTGGCCTTAATTAGGTCACGAAGCTCCGTCTTGTAGCCGCCAGTCCAGTTGAATCAAAGGTTACAAGCTCGCGAAAAGCAAAAACCATGCTAAAGATAATAGAAGATGCGGTAAACAAGGATTTGAAATATAAAAAAGTTTTTCTGCAGAATTTATGGCCCACGAAGACTTTAGCTAACAGGAAAAATATGTGAACTTCGAAGATTTTGTAAGCATCCCACATTGTTTCGCTTTCTAAACTCAGAAGCAATTACTGTAACAGCGCTAAAATTATTAGTCGCTATTCTCATTCGAAGACTAGATCGCATGAATTTCTGTAGCAGAAATATCTGAACACTAAGTAGGAAAAACCAGTACGCCTTTATCAGTGGTGGTTCCAGGATTTCTGCTCAGGGAGGGGGGGGGGCGAAAAAATTTCCTAAGTAAAGGCCCGTGGCGTTACGCACTCCGAAAGTTCTTTTCGAATGCTCTCTTAGAATTTTTGCCGGCCTATAGTCCCAAAAAATCAGAAAAAGAGAGCTTGGCGGCAGCACGCCTCCGAATAAGATTTTTTACAAGGCTATTTTGATTTTTGAATTTCTGGGATTAGTTTGATCTTATAAAAATATAAAAATGTCTCCCTCCACCTTTTTCTTCTTCCCCCTCCCCTCTCGGTACGCTATGGCCCACACGCTTGGAATCAGTGGATCAGCAGCCACAAGTCGGAATCGTAATAATCTGAAAGGAAAAACGCCAGTTCGAACAGATGCTATGTGAGTGAGGAAAATGAACAATACAAAACGATTATTTCTTGAAGATTTTACAAAGCTAGCAATGTTATAAAGTTGTCCCATAAGTCTTTTCATATTGGCAAAATTCGGCTTACCTCAGTATTTTGAATTAGAGCTCAAGAGACTATTTGATAGTGCAACTCAAGCTCTACACATGATGACTGCAAAACGTTTGGTCGCTAAGTGAAGTATGAAGCCGAAATTCAAAAAAATTTCCAATGCCCGAAAAATCGGATCTCAGCCCAGAAAAATTCTACGGACCTCCAACTTGCTCAGATAATCCCCACATCAGACATTTATTTGTTTATCTAAATACGCTACAGCCGCGCCATAGTGTCGGGTTATTCAACAGATTCTTGAAAAAATCATTGTCAGAAAATGTGTAGTGCTGTTACGTGAAAATACATTGTTAGAAATACAGAAACAAAGAAACAAAAAAGGCTTGACGCAGAAAAATAGGATTGCTTTTTTGAGACCATTCCAGTTTCAGGCCCACAATAATTTATGTTCACATTTGCTGGGTTTTTCCTTGGCTAGAAATCGAGAAACAAAAATGGGCCAAAATCGCGAAAAAAAAACCAAAAAATGTCGCTTATTCTGAATTTTTATACTGTCAAAATCTGTTATTTCTCGAAAAGACAAACACATAAGACGCTGAAAATCCATGGTGGTACTCACTAAGGTTTACTATAGATCTGTCTGTATAGGAACAGCCCAGCAACGAAAACATACAATTTTTACTTGCTCGATTTCTAGCAGTGAAAAAATATAGCATTTGTAAGCTTGATTGTTTTGATGTGGAAATTATACGCAAGAACAAGTTGGAAGTTCGTAGGAGTTCTTTGGACGAAATTTTTTTTTGAATTTTGGGCATTTGGATCTTTTTAGATTTCGGAATCAGACTTTGCGTGGATCACACTGGTGCAAATGTTCGAACGCATCTTGTAAAGATTGCTTTGCTCTATCGAAAGGTACCCAGTTTGTGAGAAATTTACGAAGGAATGGTTTATGGCAGTAAAGAATGAAATATGAAAAGACTCATGGGACAACCTAATACATACAAACACATATACAAAAATTGATCAGCATGATGTAACTCATACGAGTCCGTTCCATAAGATCGTTTGAATACATGATGCAGAAGAGAATGAGCTAAATCACCAGCTTTAGACATTTTTATGATAACTTCAAAATTAGCTCAACTTAGTAATTCAATGTCTGTCAAGGTATGCAAAAAGTTCTAAGGTGAATAAAGGTCCAAACATTCGATGTGTTACCTCCCTATAACAATTTTTTGTTGACATAATCCACTAGCGCAATCTGCGTCTGAACAATCGGAAGAGTTGTCAAGCAGAAGTTTGTCCTTTACTGGTATATAGCGGAAAAAACAACAAGTAGAATTCTCATACTAAATTCTGGATATATATCGCTTAAAGGCAGCATCCACCCAAATTGACGTTGGTAAGATTTCAAGGTTTTATAATAGCATGGCTCCCAACTATGTAAGCGCCCAAGTCCCCTTGCTAAAGCTAAATTCCGAAGCGAGAAAAACGCTCCAGAAGGTAGAAGCGGCCCAGGTACAGTGCTGGCCATAGCTATAAAGCCACCCTGAAAATCACTGTAATTCGCTCTCTTTTCTTCGAAATTGTCTGAAAAACCACTATTCTGTGTGCAAACTAACGTTGTATCATTGACCAGAACGGCTCCCAATTTCATTGGTTTAGGCCGGAGAAAAATTGAAAATTTGAAAAAAGGGGTTCCCAAGGCTGGTCACAGCTATAAAGCCACCTCTCATTTCCAATCAGTACTACGTTTTTTGAACCTGAAATTTTTTGTACATATACAACTTCAAAATATTAGACATTTATCACGCTTGGAAGCAGTCGCCTTTTCAAAAAGGAGATTCATCCTGCAATTTTTGCTTCAAAATGTATGAAAAGTTATAATGCTTGGAAAAACTGCCTTTTTACCGAATTTCCCAGCATTTGTTTGACGCGAATGAAGGTCTTAGGCTTCGCCGAGCCTTTACAATGGATATGGTGAAAAGCGCAGGAGTCAACATGGCTTAGTCGCTGATACCGATAAATGAGCCTCTACGCCACCTCCAGGTAGATGAGTTTTCGAACCGCAGAAATTGAGTTCTAATGCCCGAAAAGCTCTGTCACTTGCTCAGCACGTCGCCTGTACAACGATAGACTCGTGCGCATAGCTTGAACATCATCGCAACTCTCAGGATTTTGGTTCCGCCTTGAACCCTTTTCTTCCAAAAATGAGTGGTGCACTCCGCCTGATCATGACGCACTCCGACCTCTCCATCGAGCAAAAAACCGCTCAAAACTTCAAAATTCTAGTATTCCTGACAGTTTTGTAAGATTGACTTGAAGAAGAGTTTAAAGCAGTAAAATTTGAAGTCATGTGAGATACACTGCGCACAACCGAACTGCAGACAAAGCGTTTTGAGTTCATTGCTGCAAGTACGTCTTTGTAAAAAGCCTGACAGCTTCTGCATGAGTACGTCACCATGCGAACAAGGTGTCAACTTTCAACCGAAAATTTTCGCGCGTCAGAAATCAAGTTTCGCGTCTCAGAAGCGTGCTTACACCTCGGTAAGATGAGGCACGTTCATCAAGATCAGCGATTACGCAATGTTGAGTCCAGCACTTTTCACCAAGTACTGATTGGAAATGAGAGGTGGCTTTATAGCTGTGACCAGCCTTGGGAACCCCTTTTTTCAAATTTTCAATTTTTCTCCGGCCAAAACCAATGAAATTGGGAGCCGTTCTGGTCAATGATACAACGTTAGTTTGCACACAGAATAGTGGTTTTTCAGACAATTTCGAAGAAAAGAGAGCGAATTAAAGTGATTTTCAGGGTGGCTTTATAGCTATGGCCAGCACTGTAGCTCCTCCCACCACCGTCGGCTTCAGAAGATAAAAAGTCCAAAATCGGCTTATAATGTACCTAAAGTTGTCATAAATCCACCTTTCGTTCGTGATTATCAGATTGACATTTTACCTACCCTGAAGTCCGCTTTCCCGCTCATTTTCAGAACACCCACTTTGATGGGCGGAGCTACCCATGCCAATTCTACCTTCTGGAACGAATTTCTCGTTTTGGAGTTCGTTTTTCACAGCGGGATTTTTTGCGATTACCTAGTTAGGGGCCCTGCTTTTATACAGTAACCAATCGGCACCTTTAGGAAGTTGTGCTTAGTAGATGCCATAAACAGGGTTCAAGAACCACTTTGAGACCCTTGCTACAACAAGGAAGTATTATAGAAGAAGGCGCTTATGTGTAAAATATCGATAAAGTTCAACAGATTACTCTAATTGTCGAGTAATGTAATGCATGTTTGGTGCAGTCATGTAAAAAGAACGGAGGAGAGGACGCGAATCATACGGCGCAAAATTTTAACCGACCCGCTGATCATCCACGCAGAAGCAGGAACCGTTGAATACACTGCTCTTTCATCTGAATCGCTTTGTTGCTTTTTCTAGAAAAATTCTTGGAAAGTACGGCTTATGGGATACCTCGAAATTTACTCATATGGGAAAAAATTCATGAGAAAAAAATTGTTTGCTTTACATGTTCACATCTAATTTCCATGAATATATCCTCTTTCTTGAAAGAATATGTGGATTGAAAGTCATCAAATTTTCGCAGAATGTTGAACAAAAAAGAAAAAGTAGGCGGAACAGAATGGTACTTAAGTTATGCACATCTGGTACAGCAAGCAATCAATCTGCTTCATTACATTAGCACATCTTTCACAATTTCACAAGCATTCCGCAATACATGCCACTCTTCTCTTGCTATTTAGATCGGAACATAAGTTTTTGAGCTAGATTTTTCGAAGTTTTTCAAGGATGAAGAATTATCCATTCTTTTTACCTACATCAGATATGACTTACAGTAAATAAACAATTTTTAAAAGCACTTCAATCTCTATTTCTTTCTTTGAGAATCAACTCAACCGTCTTTTTCATCTTATTGATATCGATGATTCCGAGAGCATCAGGGTCATTGTAAAGGCAGCTCAAAAGCTAAGAAACCTTCGAATAAAAGTTAAAAATTGGATTTCTTATGTGTGACATGTATATCGATAGCTAAAATCCTATATGTATAATAAAAATGAGAAGAAAACTAAGAAATTCGTAAGATCTTTTCTTCAAATGCAAAAAAATTATGTTACGACGTTATGAACCCTCCTATTCAGATATCACTACTATTTAGTAGTGATGAATCGACGCAAGGGGAGTTCGGGGCGGAGGGGGGTGGGGAGGAAGGTGGGTCACAAAATTTTCTAAAGCTACCTACATGTGTAAAAATTATAAATGACGAGTTCTGGCTTGTGAACATTAGAATAATTTTCTGAACTCTTAGAGAATTCATATTACCTTTGTGAAAAAAATGGATGTGGCTACGCTCCTTTACAAATGTTTTGGGATTATAGACCCATTATTAACTTCTCAACAACTGTCCGCAACTTCCGCAAAACATTTGGGAATGCTCCGCCCCATGCGAAGTTCCGTAAACGTGTTGCGGAAGTTCCCAAGTGACATGCTGCGGAAATTCCGAAAAATGCGGACCAAAACAGCAAACGAGAGCAACTAGCGAGATTCGAACCTTGTGTACGAATGACACATTCGACAATGCACTCTAGTTGTTGGCGAGGCAACTTCGTAAGAGACGGTACACCTAAAACCCTGCGGAAGTGCTGGCATATCAAAGTGCTGCGGAACAGCTGACATTTTTGGAAGTTTCGCGGCGCTTTGTAAAAAGTTCTGCGGAAATTTTCTTTCGTTTTCAACCAGTCTGATGAAGTCCACGGAAGGTCCCATTTTCAGCGTCCACTTCTGCAATAGTAAACAAACTCCTGCGGAGAGGCTAATCTTGGTTGTCCTGCGGAACTTCCGGTGAATTTCCTAAGTTTGGAAACACTCGGAAAATTCTCAAAAAAGCTGGCTAATGTCACGCCCTTGTCATCTACAAAAATTGTCTCATCGCGTCCTCCTCTCGCCCCTTTTTGAACAAAAATTTCGAAACCGCTAGCTATTCACTATTATAATCTCCATAAATCTCCAAGGATCTTATTTTTCTAAACCAACCATAAATAACCGTGTATTGCTAACCTTATCTTTGCGGCTCGAACACTAATCATGATGACCACCGCCCCGAATCGTTCCATAGCTGACAATTCTCATTCCATGGGCGACAAGGGGATTAGGAATGGCAATAAGACTCCTCCAGTGCGCCAATTTCCGTCCCATTCACTGGGTGTGACGAACGCGTGAGGAGCCATACGTCCATCAGTTTTCGAACGAAGAAAAAGAAGAAAGAAAAAAGTGCATTAAAACTGCACTTTAAGCATAGAATTAACGAGGAGATTAAGATTATTACAAGTTGCACTGGAACTATCCAAAATGCAGAGCGCGTGGACGAGTATGTCGGTGCTTCGTGGACGAGTGTTTCTATGTATGAATAGAATGTGTGTGTGTCTAGCTGGTGCTGTGAATGCACGAATAGAGACATCGGTCAACGGTTTTGCTCTACCCACGTATATTCTATATTGCATGATGAATCGCTTCAGCCACCAACGAGAGCTCTAGCTTTTCTGGGGTACCCCGTCATTCCCCCCCCCCCAACCCCCGTCTTCTCTCTGGCCACGATTACATGTTCCTATGTTCCTACCATTTATGTATAGCTGGTCATGACTATGTCATCTGTCATTCTGCTGTCAGCACAGAATCATCATCAATGGGGCTTGCACAGATTTGATTTTGTGGGGCCCTTGCACGCTAGCGGTCAGCCAGCCCAGTGCCCGAAAATATTTTTGTGTGCCTCGTCGACCCCCCCCCTCCTTAATGCTCGTAACGGATCATCAGTAATCTACACGAGGGCTTAGTTCTTCTCTCTGCCTTCTTGCGCTTACGACTAGACTCAAAGCACCACTGCACTGTGATCTACTCAAGCCAGTTGTACCCTGTTTTTCCTTAATTTTATCTCAACTAATTTCTGTCAGGTGAAGATAAATGCTTTAGCGATTTTTTAAATGCACTTTTGCGCGATTTTGTTATCTTTGACCTCTTACATTACAAATGCAACGATTCGGATTACCTACTATGAATGCAGAAGTAAATTTCAGCTTTGAAAGCCTAGTGAATCGTTTTGTCATCTTTGACTTGTTCCTTGATATTTTCTGAATATTTAGCAATTTTAATTCAAACTTCCTTCTTGCCTCACTCAAAAAAATTAGAAAAAATTATCGAATTGTTAAAACTTGTTTGTTCCAAGAATTATGATGTCAATCTGCTGCTATATAAATATGTCACTTTTTAACTATTTATCCATTATTCAATTTCATTGCTTGCTCCGTTTTCCAAATGTTTCACATCATACTTTGCAGAAATATAACAGAAAAACTAACCCTAAAAATAGTGCAAAGTGACGAATCTATGTAAATAGGAGTAATTGTATTACCAGTTATCGAGTTTATTTGCAAGATAATTTGCCTAGAAAACTTTGTTCTCAATTAAATGTCAAAAAAACTATACCAAAAATAGACAGAGTGACGAATTCTGGGTAGGGAAGGGATAATTCTATTAGATTTTTCTAGAGATTTTGCATGAATGCATGCCCAAAATGCATTGAACCAAGTAGTGTATCGGTAATAAAGTATTTCGAAAGTATTAAAGTATTACCCTAGATAACTTGCTTACTGAGAATTTCTGTTGTTTCGGGAGCTTTTCTAGCCGAAAGAAATGTTCATTGCGTTTACTTTTCCATCATTTCAATTCTAATTTCGCTAGACTCATCAGCATTAATGTGATGGAATTGAAAATTCAACGTACCAATGAGATTCTACCTAGTTTTTCTTTGAAACTGCTGAATTCCATTATCGAATTTTTCAAGTCCTTGATAAAAATTTTTTTAAATCTTAAACTGAGAATGTATCAATAAATGTTAAAGACGTGGGTTTCCAGAAAATGGAGGAAAAAGTTCAATTTTATTTTTTATTTGAAAAATGCAGCAGAGTCTTAGACGACTCAAAGGCAGCATCTTGGCTACGGAAGCGCTTTACGACTCATAGGCAGCATCCAAGAACTACGCCAAAGAGCCTGTCTCCGCCCCCTTTTTTCCCTCAAAATTTCTTCAACCAAATGTTTTCTGCTACTGCATATGAATGTCATTTACAAAACCCAAACGCTTCCTGGTTTGCAAATGCCTTGAACTACGATCTGTTTATGCTTTTCACTTTTCACTAGCGCTACCTTTCCATGACATTTCTCGCTTCGTTTCGGATCCGGCACACCGCTTTGGGAGTTGTTTTGGTCCAGAACATGAACGAGCAGTGATCGCCTGTTGTCAGACGATAGACAAGGTCCGATGTTTTTTCCCGTTTAGGAGATTACGGGGGGGGGGGGGGGAGGGGGTAAGAGCAATGGAAGGTAGTAGCTTGCCGCAGACAAGGGCATTTGAAGATTATCATGATTTGGCTACTAAACATGGGGCTAATTTTTAGAAATTTTGATAGAGAGAAACCCACTCATTTTGAAACCTAAAAGCTCAAACATTGATGGATTTTAGTCCTAGTACTGGTAATAGTAAACAAAATTGTTATTCCCGGTCCGGAACCAATAATTTTTGATTATGACCATGTCTTATGGTGATTTTGAGCACTTCTTTAACTTATTCGGACCAATTTACTAAATTAAACCAAGTTGTAATTTCGCCAATATCATCATTACTCATACTGCCTTTTTTTCTCGTTATTACTGCGATCATTATAATCATTATGCTATTATTCGCTTGTTGGAGGAACTCACATCTGCTCGAGTTGCTTCAGTTTTTTTTTCAATAACTGTCTAGGAAGTATTCGTTTCCTACTAGTATATTACTGCTTCATGAAATATTTATCTTCGTTTTTTTACTTCCTCGACAATCCAATTACATCGTGTAGGTGCAACCTACTTGTTCCGTATTATTTATTATCGAATTTCAGCTGTATCTCTTAACATTTATCTATTCCACTCTTTACGGAAAACATGCGTTCTCTTTTTCAAAAGTTTGGTAAAACAATATTTTCTCACAAATACATCCTAGCCGTCATTCATCAAGAGAAAGCACGTGTTTCCTATTCTGCAAGTTCTAAACAGTACTTTTTAGCCTAGTCATCCATTCAGCAAAAGTCATATTTTTTTGCAAATTCCAAAAAAAACCTTTTGAGCTAGTCACCGCAAATCTCGAAAATATTTTTAGCCTAGTTCAATCATTCAGTAAAAAAACATTTTTTTGCCAGTTTAATTACTTTTTTAAGAACCTACGTTCTAGCGTTATTATAATGCCATTTTTCAAGCATTAACCTGCAATGCAAACACGTAAAAAGTAATTTATTTTCCCCATACTTTGTGGAACCTAAGTGGGAAATTTTACAGGAAATTTCCATAACTTAAGCTTTGTCTTGGGATGCTAACTAACTTTTTTAGATCGCGCGATTGAGAGGATGACAGTGTAATAATTTATATGCAGGCATAAAATAGATCCTATGGGTATGCTTACAGCTTGGATAGCTCAAATAAAACCACAAATAAACAAGTAAAGAGCTCTAACTTCCGAATATCTTCCTCGTAAAAAAGTCATATCTGTTCTAAAGTGTAATTTTTGCAAAAAAAAAACGATTGTTTAAATTTTCCACCATATTGTGTGACATGCATAATAACAGGAATCATATTACGGCCTATCATAATCGAAACATAATTTTTCAGTTTAAGCATACTTGATCAAAAGATGATTTTGAGATGGAAAAGAAAATATTTTTTTGTGAATTTACCATTGAGTCTCCATTATGGTAAAATCAAATGCAACCAAAAAGTCAAATGTTCTAAAGTGCAATTTTTGCAAAAAAAAGGTTGCTGAATTTTTTTACACCCATGGCAAATTAAAAATCACGTTTTCAAAACCATTCAAGTGATAAAAACATCTGTTTATGCCTGAGCTGACCCAAGTGCAAAATTTATTTGCTTAAAATACTTCCTTATCTTAACTTTATCTATTTATTTATGGCCCAAATTTGCAAGAAAGCGCACTATTCATAGTTCCCTCATGTTTTTCTGTATTGTTCCTACTTTCTTCGGAAGCTTCTTGCGAAGACGTTTGCATAGAAGACAATGACTGCCTTAAATAATTCACACACCACTAAAACCATGCTGCAAGCTAAAAGGTGGTCCTGCGAAGTTCTATTCACAGCAGCATAGCTGATTTTTTTGCTCTTTCACTAGTTAGAGAAAACTTTTTACCGAAATGCATAGATTTTATACAACCATAGTTCCAAAATTAACCCCATTGTTCTAATAAATAACGAATCGTAAGGTGCATTCAAAAATATCAGATGGCGGGAAACCGAGCGGGTCCTGAAGTGAGCGCGCCTGCAACTAGCACTTTTGAGATTACTGGTTCACTAGTTGTATGCAAAAAATCTTATATATAAAGCTGAATGTCTGTTTGTCTGTCTGTCTGTCTGTATGTCTGTCTGTACGTATGTTCCGAATAGAAAATTCCATTTTTGAACCGATCCGGACCAAACTTGGCACACATACATTTTGGGCCCCGGCGGGTGTCATAGGCTACTTTTCGTCATCGATCGATATCGATTTTATCGATTTTTATCGATTTTTTTGCTGAGTGCACCTACGGGGCTGGGAGTTGGCACAGGGGGGTAATCGAGCATGGGGATTCCGAATACAATATTGGTTTTCAGGATTATCGATTACTTTTATCGATTTTATCGATTTTTTTGCAAAGTTTGAGCTACGGGGCTGGGAGTTGGCACAGGGGGTAATCGAGCATGGGGATTCCGAATACAATATTGGTTTTCAGGATTATCGATTACTTTTATCGATTTTATCGATTTTTTTGCAAAGTTTGAGCTACGGGGCTGGGAGTTCGCACAGGGGGGTAATCGAGCATGGGGATTCCGAATACAATATTGGTTTTCGGGATTATCGATTACTTTTATCGATTTTATCGATTTTTTGCAAAGTTTGAGCTAGGGGGCTGGGAGTTGGCACAGGGGGGTAATCGAGCATGCTGATCATCCCCAAGGGGGTGATCAGCATGCTCGATTACACCCCTGTGCCAAATTCCAGCCCCCTAGCTCAAATTTTGCAAAATCGATAAAATCGATAGAAGTAATGGATAATTCCAAAAACTAATATTGTATTCGTAATCTGCATGCTCGATTACCCCCCTGTGCAAACTCCCAGCCCCGCAGGTCAAACTTTACGAAAAAATCGATAAAATCGATAAAAGTAATGGACGATCCTGAAAACTAATATTGTGTTCGTAATCGGCATGCTCGATTACCCCCCTGTGCAAAATCCCAGCCTCGCATGTCAAAATTTACAAAAAATCGATAAAATCAATAAAAGTAACCGATAATTCTGAAAACTAATATTGTATTCGGAATCCCCATGCTCACTTCCCCCCTGTGCCAACTCCTAGCCCTGTAGGTGAACTCTGCGAAAAAATCGATAAAAATCGGTAAAATCGACATCGATCGATAACGAAAAGTGGACTGTGACACGCGCCGGGGCCCGAAGTGTATGTGTGCCAAGTTTGGTCCGGATACGGCGGAGCCGGGTAAGCCAGCTAGTAGTATATATCTTCGAAACTAAGGTACATACAACAGTGAAAGGGCAGTAAATCACACTATCTACATCTTCCATTACTTCGTCATTCTGGGGCCTTTCCGTGGCCCCGATTACAGATATCAAATGCACCGCTCAACCTCCAAAAACCCGATTTCTGGGTGCCTTACTGTGAACGCGCAAACGACTTTCAGTTTGTGGGTGGGCGGAGCTTGATAAGATGGGCGTGACTTGATATCATTTCCGCAGATTCCACATCCATTATTTCCATTCGGCGGCCACTTTAGAGGACCGGACCAACACAAATGTCTCAGTTCTTGGGTCTTTTTGTAGGCTATGTACCTATCGGAGGAGCATAGATTTTGCCTAGACGTTGCATTTGAATCGTGATTTACTCTTTGATGCACGTATCATAAAGCCACATACGTTGAGACACAATACATAATAATCTGGTGCGAAAAATAAATCACAGCAGGGCAAAGCAGCACAAAATCAAAATATATGAGACGTTTCATTTAAGGGAAAAGTTCGCCGTATTCTACTTTTTCTTTTTGATTTCTTAACATGAAATACCAGTGTACATGTTTGTTGTTCTCTTAAAAGTGTAGGTAAGTAGGTTCTAAAATTTTCTCAAAAAGACAAAAATTCGTGGATTGCTTGTCATATAAATCTTCTTTTTTCAAAATTCCAAAATATTTTATGTTTTTCGTGCACGTTGATTTTTTATCTGTTAAGGTCATTTTTTTAAAAATTGCTTAGCTGAATAGCTGTCCAAGACTTACTAAAAAGATAGGAAAGATAAGGGATTCAGTGTAAAGGCAAAACTAACATGAGCAAAGATGGTAAAGTTTCAAATATTGGGTCTTAACATAAGTTTTGTGACGCTTTTTCATTTTCCTTTGAGAAGCTTTAGGATCTTTAGCAAAGTATCTTTACATTGGATTACAGTGAATAAAGGCAATTTTGTGACGGCTCTTGAATTTTCTTTTCTTTCATTCTTATTATTTTTAGATTTTTCAGTGGATTTTTGGGAGATTAATATTAGGTTGTCCGGAAATCAATGTCCGTTTTCGTTTTCAACCACCATAATTCGTACCATTTTCAATTCTGAATAGGCTTCAAGATACCATTCGATAGAGCAAAGCAAGCTCTACAAGATGGCGTTCTTGCTTTAACGACAGCTCTGATCCACCTCGAGTTTCAAGCCAAAAACTAAAAAGATTTAACTGCCCAAAAAATCGAGAAAAATCATAACTCAGTTCATAAGAATCCTACAAAGATTCTAACTTGCTCAAGTAAACAATATCCACACAAGACATATATGTACGCCGTTGCCGTATTTTTTCCTCTGTTAGAAATCAAGAAAACGAAAATTTCCATGCTTTTACCAAAGTGATGCTGTGGCGTCCCCACATAAGTGAATGTGTACTACAAATCTGTAGAAGTACAGACGTAAATTTTCAGCTCTCCACAAACTTTAGTTTTCGAGAAATATTGAATATAGCTTTCATTAGTCAGGTGGTCCAAGCTAAAATTCAAATTTCTCTAGAACTAAAGCTTGTGGAGAGCTGAAACTTTACGTCTGTACTTCTACAGATTTGTAGTACACATCCACTTATATGGGGACGCCACAGCATCACTTTGGCAAAAGCATGAACATTTTCGTTTTCTTGATTTCTAACAGAGGGAAAAATACGGCAACGGCGTACATATATGTCTTATGTGGATAGTGTTTACGTGAGCAAGTTAGAACTTTTGTAGGGTTCTTTTGAACTGAGTTATGATTTTTCTCGATTTTTCAGGCAGTTGAATCTTTAAGGTTTTTGGCTTGAAACTCGAGGTGGATCAGAGCTGTCGCTAAAGCAAGAACGCCATCTTGTAGAGCTTGCTTTGCTCTATCGAATGGTATCTTGAAGCCTATCCAGGAATGAAAATTATATGACTTATTGCTGTTGAAATTCAAAACGGACATTAATTTTCCGACAACCTAATACAAATATAAAGGCAATCTGAAAGTCTAGGCTCTTTAATAACGCATGAAAATTTGCCAGAAATAATCCAGAAAAATAATTGAAAAATTTGAAAACTAGATTTTTCCTGTGTGACATGCATAATAACAGAATTCATGTTACCACCTACTATAATAGAAATATTATTTTTTAATTAAGCCCTTGATCAAAACATGATTTTGAGTTTTTTGTATAAAGTGTAACAGTCTCCTTTCTGGTAAAATCTTTGTAGCATAAGATGGCAAAAAGTTCAATATTTCATGAGAAAGAAGTGCTGAAAATTGCTTCCTTATAATCTTGGACTCAAGCCAAAAAACAGCACGGACTTTAGATCAAAGGTAGTTAGAGTACACTAGACGTATTTTTTCGTCACATTCATACACATATCTTTTTGTGTTCGCTAGTCGGGGGGGGGGGGGGGGGAGGGGAAAATTAGAGACATCTGCGGGTGTTTTGATCAGTGTGTATGTCGACAGAGGGGGCTATGAGCATATTTGTTATTATAGAGGCCCCTGATGATGAGATTTGAGCGAGATGTTCGCGCCCCATTGCGTAGGCGAAAAATACTAGTAAAAACGGATGTTTTACATATTAAAAACATATTTTGCTGATTTTTGTTCCCATCAAAGCTTTGCCTTGTTCCGCTCAGCCTTTTTTTACATCTTCCAGGAACCATAGCTCTTCAAATGATACTTTTTCTGCTTTTCTCATGTAATTACCCCTGAAAAGAGGTGTTATGTTTTGCAACTGAAGCGTGAAATTGGACTCGATGAGAGCTTTTTTATCTTGCTTCTACCAGTGTTGAGCTCGAGGAAAATGATCAGCATGCCTTTTTCTTCTTCTTCTAGCCGGCTATCCATCCTATGAGATCCTCATTAACGAAGCTACTTTCTTCGGAGCAGTGGCTTCAAGACATTCACATTGAAACTCGTCCTCTACAGTATTTTTAGGAACAGCATGGCTGGCAAGTTGGCAAAAAAGCCAAGAGTCCAGTTTTTCAAGACTATTTCAGAATTTTGGTACAACTTCTCAGCTCTTGAAAAGCCTAGAATCTTCCAATATGCTTGTCTATATTATTCCTATTTGCGCCAAAGATTGCTAGAAGGGCTCAAGCCTGCTCAAGCCTTTTTATGCTCATCACTTCTAAAGAAGTTTTTTTCCAAATGTTCAAAAAAACTAAAGGTTACAAGACTTCAAAAGAACTAAGGGTTACAAGACAAGCATTACTTTGATACTAAACTCTAAATCTTAGAAATCTTGCCAATCATTAGTCTTGCTATAATATTCCCATGGTAGTGATAATAGCTTCCAAACTCTGCCTTGTTTCGCAACATCAACAAAAAAAAGGAATTTATGTTCAGAAAATTCTGAAAACTCTATGCATGCCAATTCCTCCAAGGGGAAAATGTTTGGAACAATACTACTGTAAAGAAAGTTGGCAAGAAGCCAAGAGTCCAGTCCATCGGACTATTCTAAGATTTTAGTTGAACCTCTCATTCTGGAATATCATCCTAAAATTTCCCAAAATTTTTGTGAAAAATGTTGGCAAAAAGCCAAGAGTGTCCATCACTTCTCTCAGATTTCACTTCAACTTTTCTGCTCTCAAAGAATCCTAAACTCTCCCGAAATGCTTGTGAAAAAGTTGGCAAAAAGCCAAAGTTTTCTACCAGGACTATCCCAAGATTTTGATTTCACTTCTTAGCTTCTAAAATAACCTAGAGTTTCCCAAAATGCTTGTCTATGTTGTTCCTATTTGCGTCAAAGATCGTTAAAATAGTACAAGAAGCTTCAAAATCGCATATTCGTCTCTACTCTGCGCACTTTTGATCCAGTACTCGTAAAACAAGATTTATTTACTGCGCGTCCGCTATAAAGTTTGGCCATCCATGACCGAGATCCAGTAGCATACAGAATTTTCTTTTTGTTTTCTATAGTAGGCTTTATAGAGCGTCGAATTGTAATTAAGATGAGGCAGACGGAGCAAAAAAAACCTTCTCTCTTTACTAATGAGAAAATCTGTGAACGGCCATAAAAAGGCTTAAAGTTTAATTAGGAAAGGGGCCGCTAGGGCTCCAATCCCAGCCTAGTTCCTCCATTCTATTTATTCTCCAGTCTAGCTACTTCTCATCTCAATCAACTAGCGCCATTTGTTGATTACTCTCACACTCACCGTTCATCTCCGCTTTGGGACGCCTCACGCTCTAGATCTCATTACCAGAATGAACTAGGCATTTGGCCAAAAATTCTCTATAATTATACTTCTTTTCACGCTTAACAAGTGCGAATTTGCGAGGATCGTCAAGACACTGGCACGCTCTCGCCCCTTTTCCACTTCTCATCCCAGTCACCCCCCCCCCCCCGTTTGTCGCCCCTCCAAATTACAAAGAAGCAACGAACACGCATTCAAACTCGCCAGTTTCTGTGCACATCAAAGTTCGCATTTATCCCCGGCTCCGATCACGCCCCTAAATTTTTCGTTTCACCGACTTGTGGCCAGCTCCAGACAAGACAATTTCCTCTTAGTTTCCTTATCCTCATTTTCCCTCTACCAGTAGCTGCGTCAGACACCTCGACGTAACTACTCCCATGTAATTACTTTTTTCACTTCTGGCTTTGCACTATTTGGCCAGCTAATATAGTTTTTGAACAGGAAAAGCTCCATAGAATTTTATGGAAATATTTAAGCTTCCAGAACTCATTAATTAGTACAGAAATGTAATTATGGCCCATTACATGTAGTTTTCCCGACATAAACCTAGTCTTTTCTGCAAAAGAAGAGCACCAAGAAAGTAAAAAATTTTTTGAGAGAAATGAAAGCTGAGTCAGTTTTGCAGCAAAGTCATTATTCGCTAGAGAATCCATTTAGTCACTTAACACCAAATATCTGTCAACTTGCAACACTCTTTCATTTGTTCTGTGAATGTTAGGTTAAATTGTTACTTTCCATAATCATTAAGTTCTGGTTTTGCAAAAAGAAAAATCTACAAAAGTAGTGACAATTTATCTAATGAAAGGTTTTTAAAAAAGGCTGAGAACGCTCATTTATTGAAATCTATTTTTCTATCAGTGATCTTATTTTTACTGAATCAAAGAAAATAGACAAAATCTTCGAAAACTCCTTTTTTCGATACAACGCTATTTATCCGTGCTTTTATGTGTAGAAATTCCACAAAAATGAATTAATTTTAGTTCTATTCGCTCATATCATCTACACCTAGAAAAGAGCAAGAAACAAAGATACACACACAGGTGAACTCTAAATAGAAATTTGATTAAAATCTATCCATTTCTTCTTACCTTTAGACGAGTAAAGAATGAGGAAGTAATGTAGAGCTATCATCTTTTACGGACATCTACTTTTCTAACTCAAAATAATTTAAAAATTATAAAGCTATCCGTTTTTTCAATACGCGTAGAAGGATAAATGAGCAAGTAAATTAGAACCTCATGCAGTTTTATTGACATCTATCTTTCTCAGAAATCTTACTTTTGTTGGATCAAACGAAAATGAAAAATTCTCTAAAATATCTGCTTTTTCGGTACCAACGCCTTTTATCAATTCTTTTGTCCTTGAGAATAAAATGAAACAACTTTGCAAGCTTTAGAGTTTATCTTTGTTCAAGATCATCTGTATGAGAAAAGAGGAAGTCAGAATTATTTCCTAAGCAACTCTTTAACGTGTTCCGGGTATGCAATTTCAAAGATCTGACTTTGACGGAATGTTACACTATATCTCACTTTGTGTTATGTATCCCATTCCTTCTCATGTTGCCGAAATTGTCTCTTTCTCCTTTCAAATTTGTTGCATGCTGACTTTTATGAAAGTTTTTTCTCAGGAAAATTTCCCACAGCACATTTCAAACTAGCATCTGTGCAAAGCTCTGCATGTAATTTGCCCGTCACGCCTCTTTTTTCCTCGGACAAATTTCGTCTGTCTAACGCTCTGAGATGTGTGTATTTGTTCCAGAATCGCCCGTCAGAAAATGGCATTAATCTACGCAAATGCAGTTAATAAGCGTATGAATAACCCTATAACAAAACCGAAGAAGAAGCACACCCCATCCTGTGCCGCTTATCTCGATGACAGCTCAATTGGTACAGCTAGGGATCGGAAAAGAAGTACAAGTCGTGATGCGGCCACACCGTTGCGAAAAACGTAAGCCCCTCCTGACAAATTCTTATGAACTTTCAAGAAAAGCAATCTATTATGTGGACTTTATTACGGGCATGGCTTACTCGAACTAAGCTCTCTCGGCGTAGATTTGGCCCTTAAAATGACCGATTCGGACCGCTTAAAATTTTGAAAGAAGTGCAAGGGGTCATAGGTCATTTCAAGGGCAGCGGAAGGGGATGTTATGTTAATGTGCGAACGTTTAACATTAATTGTCCGCAAGGGGATAATAAATATTGCTTTGCACTTCTTTTCTATGATATACTTGCTAATATAGCCTTCTAGAACTACATGAAGTAAAAAGCGGACGAAATCGAAATTTCGGGCTCTCCTAGGAGGTCTAAAATCATAAGAATTTAGTGTGCACTGATATTTATAAGGCCCTGGTATCTATGGGTTGCCGCAATGAATTCCAATTTTGATGTGCAATACTCCTTTTGCCCCCCAAAGAAGAAATTAGAAAAGACGTCTTCTAATTTCGAGAAAAAACCAGAAGTTACACTCTTTCTAGCGATGTTAAATCTACAGTGCACGTAACGTACGTCGATTAATAATTGTTGCGTAACGTGCGAAAACGCTGGTAAAGGTTTTAGTCTGTATTCTGGTTTATTCAAGTTTTTTTTTGAATTTCATTTTAGTCCCGCAAATAATCCCTACAAGTATGCTCACACCAGTTTATTGGATTGTCGAAAAGTAATGAGCGTTTCTTCTGCTACAGCCGCAGTGTGAATACAAAATTGCATAGGCTATTCGAAAGAGCAAAGCGTGCTCTAGAAGATGACAATTAGTATCCGCATAGATCGTAATCTGCATGAAGTTCAAAGCCATGGTCCACCCAAATCCAGAATAGTGAGATTTTGTTGCTGTACAATAGCAGGGCCCCTGACTAAGTAATTGCTCAAGTCCCGCATCAAAAGATGAATTCCAAAGCGAGAAAATTACTACAGAAGCTAGAAGTGCCCAAGGTGGCTCCGCCCATCAAGGTGCGTGGTCCGAAGTTGAAAAGTCTAAAGTTGGCACTAAGGTAGGTGGAAAGTTTGGAAGGCTGATAACCAGAATGAGGGGAAGATCTCTGATAATTCGCGACACAATTTAGTCCAAGCTTAGATTTTCAAGTTTAGACCACCACGTTAATGGGCGAAGCCGCCTTGGCCGCTTGTACTTTCTAAAGCATGTTTCTTGCCGAATTCATCTTTTGCAGTGGGTTCTGGGCGATTATTTAGCTGATCCCGCTATTATATAACATCTAAATTTCATGGCCCTCAATATGGGTGGACGATGCTTTTGAGGCCAAAATCTAGAGACGTCGAATGCCTCAGAAAGTGGATCTCAGCTTAAGAGAGAATAGTCAGAAGTCGAAGTGGCCAATTCAAGCAAGCTGCCCTATCATTCGATGCAGCATTCAAAGCTAATTTTGACTCTGTACTAGATCTGTTTGGCGCCTTTGTGGACGAAGTTATGAGCAGTTTTAAAAAATCGTACGTAAAAACTGCGAAACTGAGTACATTGTTGAAGTTTCACCTCACCTTCTGCCTTTAAGAATATAAAGTTACCTAGCCGCTTGTTTTGGCCCAGCATTAAGCCGAACATGACCGTGTACTGCCAAATTTACGCTTTGCATGCACGTTTTCCTAGCAAAATAACAGCCTTTAAAGGCTCATAACTTCGCGCACATAGGCGCTAAGCAGATATACCGAATACATATTCGAAGTCAGCGTTTTGTGCTGCGTCTAACGGTATGCAACTTGTCTGCGTTGGCTACTTCGGTTTTAAACCATTCCCTTGTTGGAAAACTCCTACAGATCCGCTTCTTGGCATGTGATGCAAGCAAACAAACATATGTTACACGCACAGCTGCATTTTTTTCACGGCTATAAAGTGTTAGCAAACACAATCACGCGTAGTTTCACACATATAGTTGTGTTATGAAGCTTTGGAAGTAGAAGTATGAGAATGTTAATCCCGTATGTATGTCCTTGTCATCGAAAAATATCACATTTAACCCAAAATGTCATCGAATATATCACATTTAACCCAGCCATAAATTTAACCCAAACCAAAGTAGCTGAATCAGGCAGCTTCACCTTTTCCAACTAGTTTTTCAGTCCAAGAATCCTGCATTTATTTATTTTGCTTTGTGTATACTATATGACTAGGACTGCAAGACTTTTTCGACGATATTCGATCTTAGGGGGTGTTGAATACTTTTTGGTTTTGACTCTCAACTTGAGATAGACCAAGGTTTTTGAGGAAAACTGATAGTTGTCTGGAAGAGCATGCTTTGCTTTATCGGATAGTATACTCCATTTCATTTCGTTACTTTTGCATCGTTCAATAAACCACCATAAACTGCATACTTGTAGGGTTTTTCAAGACCAAAATGAAGTCCAACAATTTGAATAAGGACAGAACACAAAGGACAGAACACAAGATAGACTATTATCTTGATCAGTGCGTATCGTTTTCGCATTTTTTATTAAAATTATTGATCGAGGTACGGTACGTGTACAGTAGGAAATCTAACAAAGATAGAGATGGATGTAACTTCTGCTTTTTTCGAGATTGACGCAAATTTCCACACTTTATTATATTACAACCAAAGAGAGTGATTAAGGGTTACCATACAGCTACAGTACTAACTCGCTTTTTTTCGCCACTAAACTCTAATGGCTACAATTTCAGCTCCTGTAATATTCCCCTACATCTGCAAGCAAATCATTCAAATGCAGATCTTTCCGCACGATCACAACCTCCTTCTCATCGTCCAGTACAAAGGAGCAAAACAAGGTGAGCTCTTTAGATTTTTGGCTCGTTCAGGACGCGGGCATACTTCACGCGAATTCGGTGCCACGCGATTTGGCAATTTGCCAAATGTCTTCAGTTCCTACACTCGCGGACTACAAATGCATATTGCGTACAACTTTCACAGATGGAGAAAATGCGTTTGAATGCGCTTACGATAAGTTATGAACAGTTGGAACATTGCCCATGTCGCGACTGAAATCGCCTAAAGTATGCGCTCGACCTTCGCCCCCCCCCCCCCTCTTCCATCCGCCCATTCTTCGCCGGGTTGAAAGGCTAATTGAGACAGGCGTTTTTCAGTTGTGGAGAATTGTCAAATAAAGATCACGATGAAGACGATATGCATCGGAAGACGTCACATCCGGCAATCAGTCAGTCAACCACGACTGATGCACTGGCTGGCAAACGAGCACAGGATAAACGCGCTCTAGCGAAAAGAAGCCTCATACAGGTGCAATATTTTCGAACAATTGATTTTAAGGCAAGTACGATTTTATTGCTTGAAAAGCAGAAGAACAAGAGACTGCACGGTGTCCTTGACAAAAAATGACAGGACGAAATTTAGTCCTAAAACATTGGGTTGGTCCGAAAGCTCGTTCGGGCCCTTTTTAAAAATTTGTAAATTCTTGAAAACCGCAGAGAATTGTTTGACGTCGAACACTCAATAAAATAAGAAAATGTTGTTTTCAATGGTACATAGCTTAATTGCTTTCATCCCCTTACAAAAACAATGAACGTTTCTAAGCCTTGTTTCAGGACAACTTTTTTCCATCGTTCCTTTCTTGAAAAATACTTAGCACACTGTTAAGAAGCTTTTTTCATGCATTACTCAATGCTGGTTGGATCTGGCATCAAGTTTAGTATGTCAAAAATTTACAGAGCTTCAAACAAATGCACTCAAAACCATTTTTAATTTTTTTGGGCCAGAATTCAAGCGTGAATGACGGCATTTTTTGAAAATCCAGTTACTGAATGAGATGAATATTGTCTACAATATGCGCTTTTTACTGTTTTCTTAGAAATTACCTAGACTGAGATGTCTGCGCCTTATAGATAGTCATTTTAGTCATTCTGTGGTCCATAAATTTCTCCTGAAGAAGGCAATCGCCACAGCTTCGCTCATTTCTCTGTGTTTAACTGTAAGCCTTCTGTAACTGTTGACAACTTTTGCAAAAACTTTCAGCTGTGCAGCACGCAGAAAATCAAAAAAACTCCATAACTTGGAACTTTAAGGCCTATGAAAATTTTTTGAAAAAAGCTGACAATTATGGATTTCGAGTTTTTTCTCTTCGGAAATCTTCTTTGTCCAAACTTTTTTCATCTTCCTTTGTGCTACTGACTTTCTAGTCCAGAAAAGATGCGTACTTGATGGCATGGAATGCTGAGTTCCAATATTTTTTTCGTATCTGCTCGCCTTTGTAAAAGAAGCTATAAGCAGTTTTATTGCGGGAAAATCGCATACAAAAATTGCGAAATTGATCACAATGTTGCCCTTAGCTCAACTTCAAGTATGGATATTATGAAGAATCTAATTGCATTGTTTGGCTAGCATTAAGCCGAACATGGTTTTGTGGACCGAATTTGTACTTTGCACACACATTTTATTGGCGAAATAATGGCTTTTAACAGCTTATAGCTTCTTCCACAAAGGTGCTAAGCAGATAAAGGACATTCTTAAATTGATATTGTTCTATGCTGTATCTAAGGTATTCAAGTATGAATTGGCCACTTCGGTTTTTGACCATTTCGTGCACAGGTTGCAGAGACGAAATGGCTAGAGGAAATCACTCGAGTTTCGGTGATATCGAGCAAGCTCACCAAAACCTAAAACGAGCTGAAGCGGTCATAAACATAAATAGCATAATTTTTGCTTTTCAGCTAAACAAAATTTGCGCTGGAAAGAAGTTTCTAAGTACAATTATGAATCTTCTGAAAACAATACTAAACGACGAAATTGATAATATCTTATATATAAAGCTGAATGTCTGTCTGTATGTCTGTCTGTATGTCTGTCTGTATGTATGTCTGTACGTATGTGCGGAATAGAAATTTTTATTTCTGAACCGATCGGGACCAAACTTGGCACACATATACTTCGGGGCAGGGAGCGTGTCATAGGCTACTCTAGCTCAAATTTTGCAAAAAATCGGTAAAATCGACATCGATCGATAACGAAAAGTGGACTGTGACAAGCTCCGTGCCCCGAAGTGTATGTGTGCAAAGTTCGGTCCCAATTCTATTCGGAACATACGTACACGGGTCTAGCTGGCAGGCCCGGCGGAGCCGGGCAAGCCAGCTAGTTGCTCTTAAAATCGTAGAATCTAATGATGATATTGAATCAGCGCACATATATAATGAAAAAAAAGTTGCAAAACAAATGTAAACGGTTTTTATTACGGTAATGTTTTTAGTTTTCAACTTGCTTACAATTACCAAAACTCAAGTGATCCTATATGCATTTTTATCTCTGCGGGCTCTGCATACAAATGAGCACCTCACATAACTTAAAAAAAACATAATTTCTGATTTCAATAATGTTTACGATAAGCATACCCATCATATCCATGCATCATATGGAAAAGAGTTGGAACCAGCCTAACAGAAAAAAAATTAAGAGGCCGAAAAAGATGGTAAAACTAACGAGTTTAAAAGTTAGCAACGGCATTGGCAGACTAGAGCTTCCTGGAATGGCACTGCTATCACTAGCGTGGTCCCTTTGGCACACCATAACGCATTTTCCAGTAATATTAGTTACAGTGTAAAGTGTATCCAATCTGCGGAAATGCTCAGTTCCGCTTTCATAAATTTCTCACAGAAGTAAGTTGTAATCAGCAGCAATTTTAATGCCACAGTATTAAATGAGCATGCTCTAGGGTCTACTTTATCTATTTAATACAAAATTGGATCATTTTATGTTTAGATTAAGGTAGTTTTAATCAAGGCGACAGAATTTGGTAAGGAATTTGAAACTAATAAACCGGATGACTTGTAAGACAGACTTGTAAGTAGAATCCAAAAAACGTAACACATATTTTGAAAGCGCTGCGATAAAGACTTTTCATGACGAGAAAACTGCATTTTTTATCGGCTACCATCTGTTCCATATGCGTTCCAAAAGTTGAGTCTTGCTGTGAGAACAAAGTACATTTACATTTTTAATGAAAAGAAATCTTGCAGAAATTTCAATAAGTGTCTCGAATTGATACCGAGATATTAAATCACATGAAAAGTTTCTCCGATTTCCTTACCCGCTTCTCAGCCCAAATGAAAATATCCGGGAACAAGATATAGAAGCGGGGGTCATGATCCTTCTAAATAAATTTTGGGTCAGCTAATAATGTGCCGTTATACTGTGTAAAAGTCTCGGTTTACCTACTACTCGGTATTCACACTGCCAGATTGCCGTAGATAGAACCGAAAATAACACATTCTATGATCTACGGCAATTTTTAAAACGTTGAGTGATCAAAAACATGAGACTGGAACCTGCAAAAATCAAAAGATTCCCGTGGAAAATCTATCACTATGAAATAAAAAAGAAAGATTGACGGATCTTAAAATTATCCGCAATGAAAACTTTGCTAAACTTGAAGTTTATTTGCTAATTTCGCACAACAATAAATTTTTGCACATTTTCTCGTCTGAGCTCCCGTTAAAGTGCATGTTTCTGATTTCGGCCAGATTTGGACTTTTTCTGACTGTTATTTTGCGAGATTATAGCATCCACTCAAACATTTTCGGGAAAATGAAACGGAATAGATGCTAGTAGACTAGCACAAAAATGTTGCCTCATTTCCATGAGCGAATGGCAACGATTCCACATTCATTGACTAAGCATCGAAAAATTCAAGAATCTAGTTCACACATTTACTCGCAAAGCTAACGATATAGTAACTTTCTGCAGAAGTACAATCTCGAGCACGGATATGACAATACACTGCGCAATCCTAGTGTGGATGAAAGAAGACGAAGCATCAGTCTAGATCCAGAACAATGGTTCGATCAAGTCACAGGCTCTGGAGACAAGTAAGCTTTTTTGAGTTCAAAAAATCTCTAGAACCTTGCCGGTATGGAAAAATCAAGCTATTCTAGAGCTAAAGTCTACAAAGCTGGAAAAGTTTCTTTGGGTTGAAAATTTTGCAGAGAATCAGTTGGGACATTTTTAGAGTAATTTTAATTGAAAGTGACATAAAATGTGACATTGCAGAATAATCCTTTGGAAAATGCTATACTCATTAATGTGCTTGTTAATTCAGAACAAAAAAAAGAACATTTTAGAAATGCAGGGTCGTAGCCTAGTTCTTTTACATTTTCTTTGTTTTCTTCTATGTGAAGAAGTCTAAAAACTACGGCATTGTTCTGTTTTTGGCATATACAAGGTGTCCCAAAAAATGTGCTTACTAATTGATTGTTAACAGCTCTCTTGTATTGAGGTCTTTCGAAGCTTTAGGCACCATTAAAATTTCTTACGGCCTATTTCACAGTGAAGTCATATGCTTGGAGTTCCTACCGTAATCCCACAGTAATGAAAGGAGACAGGTAACTCGCTCCATATTGTAAATCTAAGTTAAATCAGCTCCAAATACCTCAAGCTCCTCGAAAACATTCGTGACAGAAGAGTTATTATACATCAAACAGTAGGCACATTTTTTGGGACACCCTGTAGAAGAAGGGGACAAAGTTTACAAATCGGTATTTTCACATAAGTTAGAGTGAATGTGAAAGCATTCTCTCAAGGGCATCAATCTCTATTTTTTCTTAATTTTTCAAAAATTCCCTCACCCTTCTTTCCGCCTTTTCAAACTTTTTATGAATTCTATGGGGCATCAGTACTAAAATGAAGGCAAGAGCTCTTTGACAACACAAGAAGTTCGGGACAAAAATTGTCCGAAAAAAATTCAACAAATTTACGATAGATTTTTATGTGGGATATGTACGAAGAGCTACAACACCATATAATTCAGAAATAAGAAAAAATCACTCAAACTACGAAGATTTTTTCGCTACGTGCAACAAGACTTATGTTATGACCCAATGTTTTACGCGAAACATGGGTGGTGTGTGTAACTGCATACATTATTTTACGAATTGACTTGTCTCTATCTGCATAAGCCTTTTTTCTGAACCAAATTGCCCTCCAAAGGAGAAGCAGAAAAATCAGAAGAAGCAAGACAATTTTCAATTCATGAGAGTGTTAAAATATGCATTTCTAAATTTTAATACATGTAAAAGCAAGGATTCACGAGTTACAGGAAAACAAAGATAATCGTGAGAGTCTTAAAACAAATTGCCCTTAGCAAAAGATAAAGGACTTGTTCTGACAAGTTAAAATTCACTGAAGGGTCAGAAACTATTCTTTAAGCAAATTATAAGTTTGCGAAAAATCTGGAAGCGTGCCAAAACAGCAGTAACTTCTGATTATTTGTGACAACCATTAAATCAAATATCAACATCCAAAGTCTTTATCTTTTTTTTTATCTCCTGTGCAAGCCGAACCAGTCGCATTTCGTTGTTCACATTTCAATTTCGTTGTTGTCCATACTAATTTCGCTGCTAAATACTGTTCTTTTGAACATTCTGTAGTGTTTCCTGATATGACATTGATACTGATATAATCTCACGCCTCCACTTTCAACGCTTTGAGAAAAAAGATTGTATAGCAGACACGTAGGTTATAACTTCCTAATCGCACGTTTCTGGTACATATGACTGCAAATCGGCTTATTAATGACATGTTGTAAAAAAACAAATTGTCTCAAAAGTACGTATCCACTATTTGATTGAGAAGAACACCTTTAAGGTCTTGCAACGAATTATGGCAAAAACTTTGTAGGGCATCAACTTATACAGAGTGTCCCAAAAAATGTGCCCAAAGCTTGATTACTAATAACTCTCTTGCCATGAATTCTTTCAGAAGGGATTAGGTGCCATTTTATAGGGCTGGCTTCAACTTAGATTTGCAGTATGGAGCGAATATATCGATCCCTCTTCAATCCTTGCTGTAATATTACGGTAGGAACTCCAAGCATATGACGTCACTGTAAGATAGGCCGTTCAAAAAAATTTTTTTTCAACAAAAATCTAAAATTTGTGTAACAAGGTTTTCATGCATGCTGATTGCACTACTTAATGTTTTGTATGTTCACAGAGCTTTCTGGATGACTTAGTCAGATTTTCGGCGAATATCATGAAACCGTCGTTACTTTATATCTGGCATAAATTATGAAAAAAAAAAAGCATTACAGTGAGTGCAAGTTTCATATTTGGAATCAGCGGCCCTGATCAACCTAGTTCGAAGAGTTTTCAGCTTCTTTGGTCTTTTTTAGAGGTAAAATATGACCCTCAGTGACGCAAAACCCTCTTCAAAGCTCCTACCGTAATTCCACAGTAATGAAGAGAGAACGCTAATTCGCTCCATACAAATCCAAGTTGAAGCCAGCTCTACAAAATGACACTTAATCCTATCTGAAAGATTTCACGGCAAGAAAATTATTAACAATAATGAAGTAGACACATCTTTTTGGGACACTCCGTATTTACAGTACAGAGCGAATAAAATATCGCCTTTCCACCATAAGATTACAGTACATTTTGAAGAGGTTCCAAATCACAAGAGTCATATGTTCCCCCATAAAAAAAGCAAACACGCTAAGTGTTTACCAAGCTACCAATACCAAGCTAAGTAGATTAGCTGATTCCAAACATGAAATGTGCATCTTATCGTAATCCGTTTAAGAATTATGCCACACCCTGCCCAACTGCTTTCCCATTCCTCAAAATCTTGATTAAACGGTTTAAAAGGCTTCACTGAAATGTAAAAAATCAAATACTAAGTTTAGCATGCTATAACCCTGCTACACAACTATTCAAAAAAAAATTTTTTTGCATCATTTGTTAAACGCAGCTAATTCGCAGTGATGAGATACGGTGAAAGCTCCTACCGAAATCCTGCAGTAACATAGAGTGATAAGTGATCTGTTCTGCGCCGTAAACCCAAGTTGTTCTCACGAAATGATATTCATAGGTCGTTAGGTACCTCTAAGCAGATAGTTAATTAAGAATTAAATAATGAGTACATAAGCTTTAGAATTACTATACATGTCAATTTTAGTCCTCCCCCGCCCCCATTTCAGATAAAACAAGATTTTCGAATGGTCCGCAAAAATTATAAGCTTGCGCAATTGGCTTGACATGGAAACAAATTGGAAAAAAATTCTGAATTTACGAAATTTCGAATTACTTTTGTGCAAAATTTTTTAGGGCGTGATTACCGAAATGCCGCTTAATTCCAAAATTTCGTATAGGTCACTTTAAGATCAATCTAAAACAACCCTTGTTAGGTTGTGGTTAAGGACAGCACCTCTATTTAGAAAGAAATCTGTCCGCCCCCACCCCCTTCCCCATCATCTAGAAGAAAATGTCCTGCAAGCGCTATCGAGGTAAATTAATCAGGTTATATTACTCATTTCATGCCATTTTCTGCACTCTAAATTCTGAAATGTAAATCGCCTGACGTTCGTTATCAAATAGTGCTCAACAAAAAAAGGGATGACGTGGCTCACGTCAGCGTAATATGATTTTCTACTAAAAAGATAATGACAAGAAAAAGCGTGACCAAAATTTTCAATGCAAACAGAAATAGCTAATCGAATGTAGTTAATAAGTTGACATAGCATTTCCGTTAATTTCGACATTATGGGTGAAAAACTGAGTAATCAACAGAAATTTATGAGGTTTGCACAATGACATCACATAAATCATTTTTATGGTTTAGATCCATAAAAAAGTACAAGATTCAAAGTACATTGTGCAGAACTGTGCGACTGAGATATTACTGTACACAAAGAAGACTTTGGAGAATTTGTGCAATAGCGAAAATACAATAAAAAATACGGTGAAGAATTTAGCATTTTCATGTGAACTTAGTAGTGACACGTCCTCTCTATAGAAAACCTTGCGCGAAATTAATGAAGGTATTTGTCTCAAGACTTTTTATAAAAATAAAAACTGGATCTTGTTTTGGTCACGGGATTTTTTACTTGTTTTTAAAAGATAAATGCACTATATAAGAATCGCAACATTCCTTCTTTCAGGCAAAAAAAGGACGGTGCGTTCCAGAAGATGAAACGAAAATTCAGTAAATGGAAGTTGACGTCCGCCCGAATGGATTGACCACGCCCGCGAATACATCGTCTTTTCATTCCATATATCAGAATTTTCTTTTCTTGTTTCTCTCCTTGTATTTTTCACATTCCCCCAATAAAAAATTTCTGCTTTTAAGTGACAAATATGTGCTTGTTGGTGTTACTCCCAGCAAAATCCCATATGTCGACGAATTCGTTTATCACCCGACGCTTACCTCAAAGAACGTCTAATTTAAGATAACGGAAACTCGTCAATATGAAGGATATTTTCTGCTTTAGCGGTGCAAAACGAGTCGTACAAGAATTTATCTTATCACAAAAGTGTACTTATACACTTAGACCGACGTCAATTCTTCAACAGAGATCACGCGACTTATACGGAGACTGTTGTGTTGGACATCACATGGGTAATAAAACCTCGCTCCAATACGGTCATCAATCTAGGATTATGTTAAAACCTAGAGGCTCGTCTATATAAGGCTAAAGAATGCTTTGCTTAAGTAGCTCAGAAATTGTTTACATTTCTTTTCCTGCCCCACCCTTCTCTCCAAAGAGCGTCTTAGTTTTCCCTCGTTCACGTGAAATCTAATAAGATTGGAGAAATTAGCTTGCACTTCGCAGATGTGTAGTTTTTTCTAAGAAAGCATCTTACATATATATTTCCCAAAATAACTTTGTTACAAAGAAATGGTGCAAAGTACGCTTGCTATATTTGCTGAATCATCAAATTTTGTAAACTTACGAAAAAAACAATTCCGGTTATTTCGGAATAAATTACGCAGAGAGGAAAGTCAACGTTCATCTAAAGTTTCTTCAGTAATTCTATTTTCTAACATTTTTTCGAGACACTATTTACACACTAAATTCTTTCTTGACTAAAAAAGCAATATCACTATTTACACCCTAAATTTTCTTGACTAAAAAAACAATATGTTTGATCAGACACCTGACGTGTACGCTCTTCAGATCTAGAATTTCATGCTCAAAAAAGTTTTGAATTCAAGAATAGGATCTCAAAATAAGTTCCACCAAAAATTCCCAGCTTTGTTCTATAAAAAGCATCTCTCAAACTTTATGGCACCTCGATGGCCGAATTTACATCCTTTCATGAGACAAATAAAAACCTGGAATAGTCGACGTCGACATATGTGCTTCCCAAGGTTTTTTTGATCCAAATGGGAAAGCTTTAAACACATTTTTGAGAATGTTTTAACACTTCGAAGACGATGACTACATTGAGCTCACAACATTAACTCTATCTTCCTAGAAGGAATTATTTTCTTGAGTCAATTTTTTTGGTTAGTAGTGTTCCAGCTGATTCTCACAGTCGCCCTTCGAATCTCTGCCTTCATACGGTTTACAAAAATCAAATTTTCTCCTCAAAATTTCTCACAAATCTAGCATTTTTAAATTCACGGCATTCATTAAAAGTGAGCAATCCAATGTCACACATAGATGATTCATAGGCTCTGGATTTGCCAAAATTGGTCCCTCACCCTGAGAACCTTTTTTCTACATCATCTTTATTTCTGACATTTCTTTTCAAAAATGAAGTTACAGTACTCTACTGGGATACTGTAGAAAGTGAGTGTCAATTACGGCATTATTACTTTCTAAAAATTTTGCTGTACATAAACAAAGTCATTAAAATAACGTGTTTTATTCATTTATAAACAACTCAAAACATTCGGTAGCGCTTCTTTTGAGGACACTTAAGCAATTTGTCTCTGTTCTCCTATACTTTTAAAAGCGGGTGGTCTTCGAAGGAATTTTAAGAATTAAAATTGATTACACTTCACGAAACTTTGAAGGTCTATCTCCTACATTTGTGAAATTTGAACTCTACTATCTCACCTTCATATCTTGTTTCCTTGTTCGTGCAGTTTTTTCCCGATTTCGGGGAAGCCCCCTTATCAGCTGTGAGGGGGTCAATAAAAGCACCCCGAGAAGGTGTCTGGTAAACTTTAGCCTACTTCCTTGTAAATTTCTTAACTATATTTTGAACAGCCTTCTTCTGTTAACTGCCTTACATATTTGTAGTCCTATAATTTTGAAATCGTTGTAAATAGGTGTTTCAAGGAGTGTAAACGAAATTTTCAGGCAATCTTCGCCACATTTTTCATTTGCCAAAAATACAACTGCGATCTTTGTCTATACGACATCTTTTACTGCTGGAGTGAATTATGGCATTCATAACACCAGTCGTCACTAAGGAATTCAATCTTTACTCTCAAGAGAAGAGTAAATCTAAATCAAGAAGGCACTCGGCACCCGAAATTGGCGACACTAAAGGTAATTTGATGGTTTTTATAAGTCGTAAAAGAGACTGTAAATATTTACGACATTAAGAATCAATTGCTCAAACTAGCTCCTGCAGATTGTAGCTACGAAAATATTCCACGGGAGCGATAAAAACTAATTTTTAAATGTTCAACATAAATTTTGGTCTTCAGAATAATATTATTTATAACAAAAACAAGCAGTCAGTAATTGATATAAAACTCAAACAGTGATATTTGGCATGTTCATTGCAAGGCATATACTTAGCCGTATATTTTTTTGACCTCTAAGATTTCTGGCTGTTGTCAAATATCCAAACTTTACGAATGAAGTATTGCCATTTGCGCTCGTTATCTTGGTGACCCGGCTGTTTCACGAAGAATTTTCTGGAAAAGGGCTAGACAGCATGCTAAGTTCTGATAAGAACGTAAGCTATCAAAAGTTGTTAAAGAGAACGAATATCAACGCATGAATGTTGAGAGAAAATATGAACCTTTACGAACTTTAGAAAGTTTTTTTTGCTAAGTCAGCAAGAGCAAATCAAAAAAAAGTAAATATGTATATAAATTTTTCAAAGTGAAAGTCAATCAAGAAGGTATGTCAGCCAAACTCCATGCAAGTAAACTTATTAATTCTCAGAAATAAGTTGTTGAAAAATAATCACTTTTTTTTGAAAGTTGGACAACATCTTCAGCTTCGGCTTAGTCCTGCTTGATCTGGTAAGGAGATGCTTTACATATTTGTAACTTGAAATCTCCGAGGCAAAATTTAGAAAAATGCACTATTTTATTTTTCTTCACTTCCGTTTTCTTTCATCTATAAATAATCGGGAGCTCTATATCGCATGACTCATTATGGCAAATAAACCACTTATTGCTAAACCTCCAAAAATAGAAAAATCGCGTTTAGTTAACATATGACAAGTAATAAGCTTACCATATCAGTTGTTTACATAGAATAGTCTAGACAATCCTTGTGAGTGATGGTAGTTCGAAAAAAGGTGTCATTGAAACTTTGTGATTGAGGTGTTTCCTTATCAATCACATGAACCAGTAGCTTAAATGTTTGTAACAGAAATAGAACACTTAGAATAAGCAGTAATTTCATTTTCTAATTTTTTATGCCGTGATTTTTTACTTTATAAAATTGATAGTGAAAATTAGAAAGCATGTGCATTACCATCTCAGGTTTAAGATCATTTCAAAACATATACAAGTTATGTACTATCAAATATTTTCGTTAAAAGTTGTATTGCAACACTTAAGGTACATTTTTGTACAAACGGAAGTACAAGTATGTGCCTTTGTGTAATAAAAGAATTTCACGTATTTGCATCATCAACATTTTGAAGGTCATTCCTCGAAAATGATGTAATATTTGTTGGAACAATTAATTGTCCTTTTTCCAAAAAACTCGAAATATTTTTTGGATTTTGCTGGGATTTTTCTTTGGCACCAGTAGTTACGAATGGTAAGATATTATGTTGCATGTTGGCTTTGTCAGAAATCTAGCAAACTTGTTGATTTTATTTTTTTACAACGAGTTTATGGGGATAGCAGTATTTTTTCGTGCATATTTATTCATAATTTTAATTTCTTGGTAATCTTAAGCTTCGAGCTTTTCCAGATGACACACTCGACGCTTCTGGCGCAAAAAAATCGCGATTGGAGCTGATGAGAGAAAAACGACTCCGACACTACAACAAAAGAATTCAACGAACTCATCCTTTGCGAAAAATTTCCGAGATCAGTAACGAAGCTGTGAACGAGGACGAGTTGACTTTCGATCGAGTGCAAAATGGGTTCACTATCATGAAGCGACTAGTCGAGGTGAGCACGTGTCAAATTATGGTAACCCCGAACTTTGTGATTTTTGAATTCTGTTCCGAGCGCAGTTGCATTTTTGGCCTTTTGCCCTTTTATCTCTACTTGTTTACGAGCAGCGTCAAGCACCACTCGCTGTTCCAATAAAATTTATTGTTATTACAACGCGAACTTGTGAATCAAATGCGAAAACAGACTCGCAGCCGTAAAAAAAGCTTTTACTGGTCTTTCTACATGAATTTCCACGCAAATTTAGGTCCCCGAACCCGAAGAAAAGCACGACCAATCAAAGGATAAGCCTGATTCTATCAAAGAACAGAAAAACCAAAAAGCAAAGACCCATTCCGCTCCCGAAATCTCCAAATCGTCTAAACAAGGAATGGTTCTGAAAATGTTCCACTGGATGGCACGCAGGCATCCGATCAGAGCAAAATAATTTTTGGATGTAATAATGATCCAATATGAGATGATAATAATAATAATTTTCTAGGTGCTGTAAATAAGGGAAAGTTATAGGATTTGCTTCATTTAGTTGTATAAAGTTGTTTTACTAAGTGCAATGGTGGCAGACAACACAACTCCTTATCTGCATTAGGAAGAAGAAATTCATATATTCGAGTTCTCAAGTTTGTAAAGCTTGGGATTTGTTTTAAGTTCGGGTATATAACGCACTAAGGTTTTTTCACAAGAAATTGCAAAGATACTCTTCACAGAAAATTGCCATGACCAGTAAGTTGCAAAAGATAAATCTTGTCTCTGATTTGATTTCAAAAAAAAAAGTAACGTATTAATCTTTAGACAAGGGCTGAAAAATTCGCTTGAATAGTTATAAAGTTGGAACACAGAAAAAAACTAGAAACTGCAAAGTCTAGTTGTTTCTCATGTCAGCATCGTTGCAACAATGTCGTCATGCAAATTTTCTTACAATTAGACTCTTATGCTGAGTATTGAATTTGAATCTTGCTACAAGCTTTTTTCTGGAAAGAAATTTTTACGGATATCGAATTTCTGACATCTTAAGGCTCAGGCTCGTAATTGAAGCGCAAGTCCAGCTAAATAGAAAACATCTTTTTCGTAACCTTCTTTGCAACATTCCGCAATGTTGCTAGCTTGAATGATTACCAATCAAAAGCCAAAAGCAGAAGAACAGTTATGCTAGCCTATTAGATATCCTTGTGAGAAAAAGAATGTTATTTGATGTGCACTAAACTGGATATCCATGTATGAATAGGAATCAAAATTAGGGTGCTTCTCAAAAATTTTATGGACAAATTTCACCATACCCTTTGTTCTCAAATACGATTCCTATCTTTTATTCAACTGAAAAAGTTACAGAGAAATTACTACTTTCTATTCCAAAACCCTCAGTGCCCATGACAGATACTTACATCATTTGAAAAAATTGTATAATAAATGCCGAATTATGCACTCGGTAAAAGAAATGCGTAAGCTCAGACATCATGTGAGGTTGCGGACATTTTTTTTCGTGCATTTACCTCAGAAGATATTTTTGGAGAACTCCTCAAGGTTCAAAAACAGCTACAATCTGCATGTTGTTGTTTTTTTTTTCTTGTATATGTAAGCAATATTTTTCTCCTTGTATCAAACCTTCATCTCCAAGAAAATTAAAAAGTCGTAAAGTTGTGTGATCGCCAGATTTTTTCTAGTTAAAAAGGATAAGGGTAAAGAGGATAGGTTATGTAAGCCAAGTTTTCAACACTTTTAGCGGCCCACTGAAAAAACTACAATTTGAATACCTTTATCAGCTTTCTTTGACGCGATATGACAAGTCTCCTGATCAAAATAAAGATCAAATAGGATTTACTGTGAATCGTCACATTTTTCTTAATTTTGTTACAAGATTCATGTTCCAACCTGTTATGACCACCAACCAGCGCTCAAGGCAACTCGCATGTGCATGCTCTGAACCTTAATTCAGTGGTTCTTGAGTTTTTTACCTCAAGTCGAATATCATGTACCCGAAATTTTCTGGGTATGATCACGAATGTGAGTTTGGAGATGGCCAATTTCTTTCAACTCGCCAATTCTTGCTAGGACTGTACTGCATGACTAGTAGTTCTATTGCCCTAACGACAGGAAGATCTAAATTTGCTTATAAATACAAAATATTTTTTTTGAATTTCTGCTTTTATCATCCTACATCATGACGACCAATGCAACCCTATCCTAGGATCCAAAAAGCGAAATTGTTATTAATTCTTACTTGAAGACAGATAAATATAATTGTGCTCTAGTGGCTTGTAAAAACTAGTAATGGCAAACTAAAAACCGGAGGATTGAATATCTTAAGAAGCAAAAGTGGAATATTCGGTGCATAGTTTCTCCAAAACATCATTCTTAGAATTCCAAGCAAACTTACTTGAGTACGGCGGCAGGCTGTCACTCTCGCTCAGGTGCTCAGCAGGTTTTCGAACCTACAAATAATAGCGCAAAATTCATAAAAGACATGTACAAAATTACTTAAATTGGTTTTCATATGAGACAGGACTTAGTTAAAGCAAAATAACGTGAAGCAAATTGATAAATTGGGATCTGGGGTAGACAAAAGTAAAAAAAATGCGAAAATAATGCATGAGCTTTGTTTAGGTTGAATAAGTCTTGCAAGAAAAAGTGCTAAAAATTCATTTAGAATTTCAGGCTTTGTTTCATATCACATTTCATATTCTTTAATACTTACAAAAATGCTCCTAACTATGCATGTTTGAAACTTTAATCGAAGTAAAATCGAAATGTCGGGTTAGTCCAAAACATAAAAGCAGTAGAAACACTCGATCAATTTTCCACAGATAAAAAAAGAGTAAGCCGTGACACGACAATCAAATAAATCAGACTATTTCGAACCTTCTAGATTTTTTAGTGACTAAAAGTCAAAAAAAAACGATTTGATTGGTTCTCTTATCACCATGTACCACATCGTTATGCCAATATGGATTTTTGCTTTAGGCACTATTGAAAATCATGATTCTTCTAAAGCAATATTGAATTGAACAGATTCGTCGAAAGACGAATACTTAAAGTTTTTCAAAGATTTTGGTGGAAAATGGGTAAACCAAATACATATTTCATCACAATTGTCTATGATTATGAAATAAATAATCTTTTTAAAGCCACGAAATTATTACATATTACGTTCTCACTTTGTGTAGTGATCGTACTTCAGTTATATAATAACAGTGTAAAAAAACGAAATCCTCTAATATACAAAAGATGGAAACGCTGAATTACAGTAGTTTGGTGTTAAAGGGCGATCGTTCCGGGAGCCTGGGTACCGTAACCCCTTTCAACATCCATCCTTAGAAAATTGGAAAAGTGGGCGACTACTATGGTACACGGTGCTAGAGGCGATGTAGTCTCCATGGTCTAGTGGCTAAGGGGTGCGACTCTCAGCTGCCAGACTCACAGATCCTATTCTATAGAAAGAATCCGTGTCTCAAAGTTCAAAGGTAATTCCGCTTTAAGGCCATATTTCGCCCTCAAAATGAATGAAATTCAAAAATCTAAGGGCAGTTTCGCTTAAGAGCTTTTCTTGTTCTTTTTATTGGTACCATTCTCTTCACCCTATCTTTATTGGTTGGTGAGTTATGAGCGCTCAAAGTTAGCGTATCGGTTAAAAACGCTGCTGATTTTTGAGTGATGTTTTTCGTGGTTCTGATGACACACATGCGAAGTTTTGGCAGCTTTTAGTATTTACAAAACGCTAAAAACCTGTATAGGTGCTTCCAGTCATTTGATGTCATAAGTCACTGTGGAAGTAATCAAAGACATTCTGAAATTCTCCCAAAGGGCTGCTGCAGAGCGACGACTATCAGGGAAATAAGTATTATGGAGTAAAATGCCAAAAGCACGTACAGTGAATGAATTGTATTACTCTAACATCACAAGCAAAGAGTTTCGCTTCCTTCTTTTGCTTAGGCTAAATAGATGTGGCCGGCTCACGACAAATATAAACTATGTTCATTTCAAGTGCGCTATGATACTAATCGCAGTTTCATAAAGCAGTGTAGATGACAAAGAAAAGAAAACATGGTAGGAAATCTATTATATGAAAAATGAGTAAGGTGAAAAGAATAACGAGCGAAACGACAAATTATTGTACCTTGTAACAAGGATACTCTGTACCCCACTAAGGCCAAATTCTAACATTCACTTCTTTTTTCACTGAACTTAAGCAATCACACAACTATTCGTAAACGCCATTAACTGAGTGAGAGAAACCATGGAGAATGGGCCAGATCAAGGGCGCCTCAACAGTAGATAACCTTCACTCCCTCTCTCACTTGCATCTTTGAAACCAAAACGTTACTATGCTTTATAATGTGAATGCTCATGATGGAATGTAAAGCCTAATCCTTGACAATAGCGGTCATTTTGCGAAGCAGATGCGAGCAGAAGTTTGATAGCCTTTCGTGACTGACGAGGGAAGTACTTTCAATGGCCGTGGCTGTTTGATATGAGATGCATATCTTCTGAAGCAGCTTCGAACGCTAATCTCAAATCTGCTTTCCGTTTCTGCGGAACGCTCTTCTGAGGAAAGTTATGGAAGTTTAGACATCGTATTTTGGGGCGCTCCTTGAGTTTGAGGGCGCTGCTATGTGCGTTGGTGGTGCAGTAGTGTAAATGATTACTTGCTGACATTGAATGCGAAAGGTTGATGGTTCAAATCCGGGGTAGAGCGAGCCATTTTGCATTTTGAATGTGAGTTTAAGCACTCTAAATCGTCTGCAGAAACTTACTGTAATGCCTTAGAACAAACAGGGGAGAACATCTTTTCGACTAATGACAGTGTGCACTTTTTGAGCTTTATGTGGTGACAAACGTGCTAGGCCATTTTGGTCCTGTTTTGTAAGGAAGTCAAATAGAATTTCAGACTTTCATTACAAGCAGTTTTTCCAGAAAATTCTTTTTCTAAATCACTTGTGCCAAAAGCATTATAGTAAGTGTCTGCAGGCGATTTAGAGTGCTTTCAAACTCATATTCAATGAGCAAAATACTTCGTCCTCCACCGGATTCGAACCATCTACCTCTCGCCTTCAATGTCAGCAGCTAACCACTACATTACTGTACCACCAATGCACATAGCAGCGCCCTCAAACTTAAGGAGCGCCCCCAAAATAGAATGCTCAAGCTTCCATTGCTCTCTTCAGAAAAGCGTTCCGCAAAAACGGAAGGCAGATTTGAAATCAGCGTTCGAAGCTGCTTCAGATAATATGCATCTCATATCCAAGGCCATTGATAGTACTTCCCTTGTGAGTTTACGCCCACGCACAGCTCGCTTTCATGGGCAGCCGCTTGCGTTTGAGACTAGCTAATAACACTCCGTAAGTACAGTACGGACACTGTTGTGAATTCACTCTGGAAATCACCGTAATTGATCTCTTGTTGATGAAAATGTCTGAAACTTCGCTGTATAGTGCGCATGCTAACCGACCATGTCAAAACTGTTTCCGGTCACTTGAACTTTGAGCGGAGAGTAAAAAATTGCGAAACCGCGTAGCTATATGATGTTACCAATCTACCTGCTTTTTCGAAATATTATCGCTATTTTTCAACTCACAGATCTTTTTGTACAGTTATGCACGAAAGCATGAAACATTTGCAAAACCTAGGATCTTTTGTCCTGTTCATAGGAAGGCGATCAATGTGTATTTGCTTTTGGAATATCAAAAGCCAACCTGCTTTCTCAAACCTGTGAGATTTTGCTCTTTCTTTTTTGCTTGGATTAAAAGCGCCACAGAAGCGCGCTATGAAGATCCCCGACTTGTGCAGCCACGAGATGAGCGCGAACTGCGCGTCAAAGCGATCGTCGCCGCATTTTCCATTTGTGATTTATCGGCCGCAGCATAATATGCTTTGAATAAAGATAGAGAGAACTTCCAGAAAAAACGGAGACTTGCGCTTTGGCATAAAAATTTGGGAAAATGAGGTGTTTACTTGGACTGGATTTGCTTGCGGGGAAGTTCGAACGGTGCTATCTCTTCCGCGGCCCAAAATTTCAAAGTCGCGAATTTGGCTGAAATTCGGTCGAGAAATCACAAATATTACGTTCTATCATAAAAACGCCATTTGGTGGGGCAACGGTGGGTATACGTAGAAGAGTTGATTCAGTATCGGCTGAAATTTGGCCTAGGGGGTTTTTTGAGGGCTAACCACGAATACTATATTCTTTCTGCACTCTGCAGCGGGCTTAGTCTTCAAAAATCCTTCTAACCAACGTACGCCGGGCCCTGCTTAGGGTTTTGGCACGGAAAAGTTAAGCGGAACGCTGTGAGCATACTGAGTGGAAGTACATTGAAGGGAGAGAAAGATACTGTGACTTTTTTGAGTAAGCTTTTGCAAAAAGGGTGTTTTGAAACGGGACAGCTCCTTGAATAACGAAGAAACAGTGGACAACTTCACTGTGGAGTTTTAGAGGGAAAAACTTGGTGCATTTTAGCTAAGAAAATGGGAAAAACTGATATTTTAAGGCAAGAGTGATGAGGAAATTAGGCTCTTCTAATGGGAAACGATCTTTTCGCACGGGCGGTCTCCAGCGCTATTCTGATTTTTACTTGTCTCAACACATCACGCACGCCGCAAATCTTTCCTCCCTCTGTTTTGCTTAGGCAAAAGCCGCCGCAGGGTGTTCCGCGCGCGACAGTGGTGTGTGGAAAGGAGTAGGACGCGAATCGCGTTCTCACCCTCCTCTAATGATTTGACGGAAAAAGCCGCTAACGCTCTGAGAAAATTCTAAACCGAAAGGAACATACAATACATCAGCTAAGAAAAGCCACAGAAAGGAGAGCTACGGGAAGGATGCTGTACAAGAAGAAGGAACATTACTCGTTTCTCTAATGCGAGGGTGAGTCTAGAGAAAAAGCGCGAGGTGTAAGCTGTGCATTTCTATTTTGGAGAATGAGCTTCACTCAATGCGACATCTTTCTTGACTCCAAACGTTCTTCTGCAAGCTATCGTACTTTCGTCATTAGAACTACTATATGCGCACCATGCATTCCCAGCAGATTTCAAGCAAACATCACTAGACGAGTTTATTAGCTTTCACGGCATTGTGTAATACGAGGGTATGGTGACTCAATACAACATTTCTCACACCTGCTCGCCATTGGGCCGCTAGTAATGAAAAGCACAGTATCATACAAAGGCAGAAGTGCACAATTGAAAGTCTCGAGCGCGGAAAAAAATACATTGATTAGGCCATATCACGACTGAGCCATTATCGAAAATCAGTGATTGTAGATCACCATTTGGCATACCACTTTGTATGAACAGCAATTCAGAATTTGAATTCTGATCATTTTTTGTGATTTTGGTAGTGGATCCTGTTCAAAGATGTAGATGTAATTAGATTGCAGTGATTAGAAAAAAAATAAAATCTAGCTTACTGTTTATATACTTTGCAACGCTGTTTGTTTCTACTTCACTTTGAATTGATTTTTTGGAAAACTTTCATTTCAGTTAATTACATATTCCTTTACAAAGTACGTAAAGGGTCGTAACTTTTCGGCTTTCCACATACACAAATACTTATTATTTGTATTTCCAAAATCAGCTCAAGTTATTTTGAGCCGAAAAGATACGACCCTTTACGTACTTTCGGCAAATTCAATTTTTTTGCAATACTGAAGAGCTCAGACTTCCAAATTGCCCTTGCGTTAACATTATACTTCCGACACACAAAAAAATGTAAATCTGAAACGGAAGGTGGATAGATACAATTTTTCAAAAGAAAAAAAAACTCAATAGTCCTTAGCCCTTAGCACCTTCCTTATATGTGCACACATGAGACTTTGCCGCGGCTTCTAGAATTTTATAGAAAGGAAGAGTTTAACGAACGTATAACAACCTGACAGTCGGAGCAACTATAATACAGTGCCGGACAAAATTACAGGTCTACAATAAAAAATGCCATAACTCACTCTGTTGTCAATATTTACCAGCCTACTATCAGTCATCAAAACGGGTCTCGTTTTCGTATGGTTACTCAAGAAAAAATCAAAAATTTTGAAAAAAGCAGAATTATAAGTCCACCTGGAGTTTTTACTGATTAAAGCACTTTTTAGCTTTCGAACTTTTTTTTAGGTATGTACACATTCAGAAGTGTTGGACATTTGCTATAGTCAAGTTGTGTCGTACCTCCAAAAGGACTGATTATCTGCTTTTTTTGCCCTGAAAATGCTTTCACACGTTCCGCTCTAAAAACGTTGAGGGCGTTGAGTAAGAAATTCTGCAGTTTCTCAACTGGATTGGAAGCGACGAGGTTTCGTCTACCTTCTGGATGCTTTTTGAGTGAGCATTGAGGAAAAAGTCTGACTTTTTACTACCGACACAAATCCGACATCGACATTTCTGCAATCCTGAGCTCAAATTTCTGTCTTCAAACTTCATTTGAGATGTCCTCAGAAGCATTAACTAAAGTAAAGGCATTGTTTCTACGAAGAGGAGTCCGTATTTCATGGTTACAACTTTGTAGAGATCCTAGCACTCAAGTATAGTTACTAAAATCACCCTGCAGAAACTGGATGCGAGAAGCACCAAAGCTAATTGTGGCTTCGATCAAATTTTTCAGGAGAATTTTGTGCTAACGTACAATACAAGCTGTATCCGCTATCCAGTAAATAAATCACTGTCAAAAATCTAAGTGAGGTAGCACTTGGCAAGCTATTTTGAAAGTGAGTAACACCATCATTACGCTGCACAACTCGAGTTCCGAAAAATAAACGAAGGGGAGGTTTGTGATAAATTGTGAGTATGGGGTACACTTCTCTTTTGTGTAAAAAATGCTTTTACAATATTGTGAGGTTATGATGACAACGCGTAAAGGTTTAGGGCAGAAACTGAGGCTTAGGCTTCCGATTAAGTCGATGTCGGATTTGATTCAGCAACAAAAAGTCAGATTTTTTCCTCAGTGATCACGTTGAAAAGCATCTAGAAGGGAGATGAAACTCGTCGCTTCCGATCCAGCTGAGAAACTGCAGAATTTCTTGCTCAACCAGATTTCTAGAGCAAAATACTTGTGAAAGCATTTTCAAGGCAAAAAAGGAGATAATCAGTCCTTTTGGAGGTGTGCCACAGCTTGACTAAGGCAACTGTTTAACACTTTTGAATCTGTACACACCTAAAAATTCGGAAGCTAAGAAGTGTTTCAATCAGTAAAAACTTCAGATGGACTTGTAGTTTCGACCAGTCTTCAAGCCTGCTTTTTTTCAAAAATTTTGACTTTTTTCTTGAATAACCACACGAAAACGAGACCGTTTGATGACTGATATTAAGATGGTAAACACACGACTGTACCAAATTGTGGAATATTTTATTGAGAACAAAGTGAGTTGTGGCATTTTTTAAAGTGGACCTATGATTTTGTCCAGCACTGTATCAGGTTTATTAGTGATTACAATTGTTTCTACACACACATTGCTTCTTTTCTGAAAATATATTTGTAAAAAACATTTTAAAAAGGGGAACTACTCGAGTAGCAATAAACTTCACAAATCATTCAGAAAGCCCTACCATTTCGGAAGCTCTGCACAATCATGCGAGATCATGGGAAAATTTTTCAATTACCATGCTTTCTCTGCAGATAGCCACCCTATGGGTCGCTAACAAGTGAGTGTGGCAGATAAGTTCTAGCGCCTAGGTGACCCTACAGGTCGCCACTGAGAAGGGCAAATAATTTGTTATGCCCAGTTTCCTTACATGTCGCTAGCAAGTGGGTGGGGCAGATAATTTGTAGCTTGTGTAACTCTACGGGCCGCCAGCAAGTGGGGGAAGATAATTTGTAGCGCCCGTGACCCTAAGGGTCGTTAGCAGGTGGATAAAGTAGATGATATGTAGTGCCTAGATTCCTTAAGGGTCACCATCAAATGAGAGCAAATAATTTGTAGTGCCCAGATTCCTTACATGTCGCTAGCAGGTGGGTAGGGCAGATAATTTGTGGTGTCCAGTGTCCCTACGTATTGCTAGCAAGTGGGAGCAGATATTTTGTAGATATTTAGGAGAGTCTAGATTCTTTACATATAGCTAGCAGGGGAGTAGGCAAATAATTTGTAGCCTGAGTGACCCGATCGCTAGCAAGTGGAAGCCGATATTTTGTAGCACTCAGTGACCCTCCGGATCTCTAGCAGTGTAGACAGATAATTTTTGGTACCCAGTGACCCCACGATCCCTAGTATGGGATATTGTGGCACCCAGGTGACACTACCGATAGCTAGCAAGCGGATAGGGTAGATAATTTGTAGCCTGATTGACCCTACGGATCGCTAGCAAGTGGGAGCAGACAACTTTTGGTGCCCAGTGACCCTACGGATCGCTAGCATGGGGCAGATATTGTGTAGCAAGGTGATGCTACTGATAGCTAGCAAGCGGGTAGAGTAGATAATTTGTAGCCTGAGTGACCCTATGGATCGCTAGCAAGTGGAGAGGCACATAATTTGTAATGTGTAGGTGTCCCTTCGTATCGATAGCAGTAAATAGGGTAGATAATATGAGGCTAGGTTAAGGCACAGATATTCTTATAGTGTCAACTTTAGCACAAATTATTCTCCCATTTTGGTCGTTGTGCGCTCACACCATCAAGAAAACGAACGTATCAGATCTTTGAAAGATTACAAAATGGCTGCTTGTGTGAACAATTTTGTGCAACTATCCAAGAATAACTATCCATGCAAAGCAGCTCTTTTCCTCACACTCCAGTTGAAGCTTTCTCAAAGTTCCTCTTGAAGACTTCTGCATGCTCTTGGAACTTGGTTTTCCTCCACTTTTATGGAAGTTTTCTTTAAAAGTAGTAGTTGCACCTGAACTACTATGACAGTAACGCAGATTTTAATTACAAGTCGTGTACGATGTTCAGACAACAGGGGTAGAGACAATGTTTAACCGAGTTTCTAGAGTAGTTTGATAGAATTTTCTTGCAACAAAAGCATCGGCTTGGAGCTCCACCAAGTCTTTTGTATTCCATAAAGGTCATCCTGAAGTCGTTCACAAATGTTCTCTGAGCAGGTTTTCAGATTTTTGAAAATCGCTGCAAAATAGGATATCTACAATGCAAAGACCCTTGTGAATATATTTCAATTTCTTCCCTATACTCTTACCCTTTCTGGCTTATGTAACAAATTCGCCTCTTTTAGAAACATTTTGAAAAGCCCTTCAAGTCCAATGTCTTAAAAAGTTGGTATAAGATTTGTACATATAACGAACCTTTGCAAAAACTTTGCAAAGAAATGACTCGTTTTCGTTCCAGTATTTTGCCAAATTGCGAAAGTATTGTCAGATCCAATCCATTATAGAATAAGTTAAATAAACATTGCAACTTGTGTCCAAACAGAATTTTTTCCTCCTTCCAGCTGCTGTAACTGCAATGTGATTCATTGCGAGAGTGCTGAGATAATCGTTGGAATTTACAGCCCTTGATTTTTACCATGTCTTTCGCTAATTTTCAAAATTTTCACGTGAGACTTTAGGAGACGGTTTGATAGCAGGCAACTTTTTGCCATTTGAACCAATTTTTTGCAGCCATACGGCTTGTGTTTCAGAATTCCTAAAATTAAATTTATAGAGCAACATAATTTCACGTGGCGTACTTTAAGCTCGTAAAACACGAAGTGGTAAGCAGTCCAAGTATCAGGTAAGTTCTCCTTTCTCTAATAGTTGTCTTTTCATATCATGACGAGACAAGCGAAAACAAAACGACAATTTCCCAATTTCACTGGTGCACATTGGTATCTTAAGTTTCGAAATCTTCACAATTTGAGGCGGAAATCATCATCACTTTGTAAGGTTAGTAGTAGCAGTAATGTGTTAAAACCTCTATTCCGAAGATTTAGCAGTGTTTGTTGCAACAGGTTATGCGAGTTTTGCAAACTCGAGACTTTTGGGAAGTTATTTAGCAAAATTCCAAAAAGGAGCTTAGAAAAGAGGAAAAATTTTTTAGCTGGCAAAAGGTTCTCTAGCTGGTTATTGAAACTTTCCCAAAAGTTTCAGACAAAAAATTCGAAAAGTAGCGAAAGCTGGACCTTTTGAACAAAGTGTTGTACATCCCAGCGATGATCAGAGCACTCTCTTAACAAATCACACGATTAATACAGCAACTGGTAAGAGGAAGAAATTCTGTTTTAAATACATTTCGAAGCGTTTGTTTATCTCTATAAACAGTCCCAATTGCAAATCACAAGCATCCAAAACCGCCGACCTGACGAAGTGCCAAGTGTCTCATTGCGTAAACAAATTGACCACAGCATCAAAACGGCTCCAAAAATAGTCATGCTGAAACGCGTAAACAATCTCAACAGTGCCAAGTGCCCCACTATGTAAACAAACGTATCGTCAGCGTCAGAACCACCGGCAGAGCAGCAGTCGGCAGAGTGTGAACTCAAATGCACCCAGAAAACTCTCACTCCCTGCCTTGCATTCATACCTAACCGCTCATTGATGAGTACGTTTTTTTGGCGTGATAGCCGGGCACGCCTCCTCGCAACCCGACCACCTCCGCGCTCTCCCTACTCACTTGTCTAGGAAGGTGTGGCTAATAATCTGGAAATTGCACTCTTACCATTCGTTAATATATACTGATTTTTCAAAAAAATGAGTTTAATCCAGCGGATATGAAGTGCGGATGCAATACCGTGCTCGATACAATTTAACAGATGACCAATTGTTTGAAACCGCAGCCAGCACCATTTGCGTGGGGGTTCGCAGTTGTCATAAACAATTTTTCTTTAGAAAGAAGTCTTTTCAGAAGTGAAACGCGCAAAAGACTTGTGCTGCCTCAACGACCGGCCTTGAACTTTTTCCAAGTCACTAATCTTGCTAAGTTTCTATCGTTGCCTACAGTAGATAGTACTCTGACAACAGGCACTTAAGAAATAACTGTTTTTCTTTGGATTTGCATTTTCGTCACAATAAATCCTGACACTGCAAGTGTACTGTAGAATTCAAGGCCGCAATGAATATACCGTGTTCGTCATTAACACATTAAAGGTAGATAGTTATCAAGAAGAAAAAACTAGCAGAAAATGGCAGAAAGATTACAGAGAGCTGAATATTCTGAGGCGCTATCAAATGAGATGTCCAAATGAGAATCGTTCAAAATTTTCTAGAATTTCAACTCCCGTCGTTCAAAATATGGAAGATGGATTGCATGATTTGAAGCAAACATCATAACGAAAGTCCAGAGCAGATTAAAGTGAAACACGAGAAAAAATGCATGCATTATTTACTTACTTCGTTACAAGTTGAATACAAAATATATTGCATACGTACACAACATTATTTCGACGTGTAATTCCCGAAGGTAACATTTGTTGTTAATCATCATGATCATCATCTCGATAATCAATGGAACATTGCGAGAGTGGAGGATCATCTTCAGAGTATGGATCAGCTATTTTGCAGGATCCTTCGCTTACATTTACTAATATCAAGTTGCCAGCCTTGTTTCGGACTCCAACGCGAAATCCAGATTCGAAATGCTTTTCCATAAAGTACTTGAGAAATGGTCTAAACACTGAGACTGAGATTACAAAGTTTATGCACTGAAGAATTACAGCGTATGCTAAACACTTTCATTCTCACATCACTACTTACGTTTTGTTTAGCTCAGATTCGGGTATTAGTTCACATCTTCTCACTTTATAAACCATATCTTCAGTGAGTGCCAACATACACCCGATATATAGTCTGTTAATTCTCCGTTTGCCATCCAGCCACTGCTGAAAAACAACGATGGTATGCAGCTTATCTCTCAAAATTGGTCATGTGCAAATGTGAAATGGAATAATGTTTTTTAAATCAAGGTGTATTCCCAGCGAAGGATACATGACAGTGCGCTGTGATAGTAAGGGCTAACTAAGTCTCCGTTTCCACAGTACACTGTGAACAAAGACTTAGTTAGCCCTTAGTATCCGCTTGCTGGTTTGACATTTCCGGTCTTGGCCGTATGCCTAGCTAAGAACCAACCAGGTCGATTCACCGCCGTTTGACTTTTCTGATTGCTAAGCAGTATAGTGCATATCCAGTGTTAGCGCCCGTAGAAATCAGGAGTAGGCTTAGTAAGTCTGCTCTTGGACGGTGAGAAATTTTCTTACTCGTTCAGCAAAAAGAAAAACAAGCCCTGCACATCGGACCCCGCCTAGGTCGCTGGGTGGTAGTAAGAACGATGTCGGGGACCTCAGGGCACCTTTTGAATCCATGGAGATTGCCTATGCTCTGCACCTACAACGACAGGACAGCCTCCACCAACGCCTACCTCCACACCCTTCGCGATGCCGCAGAGCATATCAAAAGCTATATCATCGCTTTGCAAGAAATGAAAACCAAGATAAGGCATGTGCGACAAATGAGGATGTGACCTCATCATTTGTGATGAGAAAGTTTCATCATGAAACATTGGAAACGTTGACTTCGTCGTCACTTCATCCATCGTCCATCTACCAATTCGCATGAGAACTTGTCATTTCGACTAGCCATCCTACGACTACGACCTCGATGTCAGAAGACCATCAGCATCATCAACTGCTACCCCCGAACATCAGCAGCGAATCAGAATTGGATGCTTTCTACGAAGTCTTTCTACAAGTTTGTTGTGGGCGTCAAAGCGAAAATCGTAATCCCATCAAAAGAGTAATATAGGGGACTTTGGATATGATATCCGGAACGAAAGCGGCTTGTTGTTCCCTCCGCCACAGACTCTTCCGTGGGAATTCCATCTTTATAAAGAAAGGACATCGCAGGTGCTAGTGAGAATTGCCGAGCGGAACGAGTCACGCGGAGAGACCACATTTACATTAACACTAAGTGAAAATTGCTTAATGTCTCAGTAGTTCCACTCTTCTGCAGTGACTCCGATCACCGCCTCCTTCAAGTGAAGGTTTCAGTCGAGAACCGGAAAAGAAGGTTTGGCACAATGCCGCAAAAAAGACAAATCAGGCTGTGACTGGTACATCGAGAAGGTCGATGTACTACACGACCGACTTCTGAAAGGAGTGCGAGCCTGCGGAAAGTGACCTCAAAAAACTTTGAACGCGTACCGAAAACCAACAAGAATTTGCTCGAAAGAAGAAGATCTTGAGGTGTGATCCGAATGCAACCTGTATCAAGCGACTGGCAGCCAACACCATTTGCAGAACAGTTTTGCGGGAGGACTCAAGGAGTGAAAGCAAAAGAGTGGAAGCAGCGAAGGAAGACGAAGTTTCAAGAAGTGCCGCAGGGACCTCTTTGAATATCACGTACCGCTGGTTGCATTATCGAACGAAGGCAAGACTCAAACTTCTCCCCGATCTAAGATGAAATCTAAGCAAAGAACCTCCATACCCCCTCCACTCATCAAAGCCCGTGACGATGCCGTTGTTCCCAGTGGGGAAGCACCACTAAGGAATCTACTTGCTGAAGTGCATACCACGTTAGACCATGAAAACGTCCACGTCTCCAGAACCGATCATCATTCCTTCGAATTACTGCGAGCTGGAGGACAACGGCTACACTATATTCCCGCGTCGCACCTGATGTCTTCCCTTTAGAAAGGAGAGGATTCCCGAACAGTGTAAAATCAAGGGCCGTCCTTCTCTTCGAGAAAGGCGTACGAGAGGATCTTCGAAGCTACCGTTCAAACTGCCTGCTGAATGTGCAGTATATGCTTTTTACCATGACTCGCTCGCATATCTAAATCACTAATTGAAGCCCTAAGAACAAGCGATTCTACAGGACTCAGCTGCATGGACCACATTCAGAGGCTTTCGAGGATCATGAAAGTCTGCCGGGAGTACCGGCTGCCTCTCGTCCCAACCTTCGTCGACTACGAGAAAGCCTTTGGTAGTGTCGAAACCAACGCCATCCTGTCAGCGCTAGTCGATTAAGGTGTGTGCCCAGCTTACGTGAGGACACTAGCCGACTGCTACAAGGACCTTACAAAGAAGATGCAGCTATTCCATGGCCTCTTGACAATCCCAATAGGAAAGGAAGGCTCGACAAGGTGCCACTATATCGCCAAAGCTATTCATCACGGCCTTGCAATTGGTGACTAAGGCAATGAACTGGGACGACAGAAGCATACGAGAAGGAGGGGGACTTTCTCACCCTAGCCAGAATCTCGCGCCTAAATAATGTGTCCGCCAGGCACATTTGGACTCGTTATAATTACGATCTCCTCGTAATACCAATCCCTCACAAGGTCCAGAAAACTTCATAGTAGACTTAGAAAGCTCGGAATGGTGTCAAACATAGGGAAAACCAGCCTCTTTACCCACGGAAAGCAGAAATTTAAAGCAAAGCGGAAAGCAATTAATTTAAATATGATCAAACTTTTGGATTATTACCTAATCAAATTACATGGAGAAGTCACGCAAAAAGAGGGAAGACTCTACAATGATTGCATAAGAATAACACCATTACTGTAAACTTCTTTCACATTTCGCAGATAGGTCTGATACTTTGATTTATGATGTGCCACTCTGTATAAAAATAGAACTGCAAATTTTTTTGACAGAACTAAGCTGTTTTCTCGAATCTCCAATGCAAAAGTAGTATCTCCATTTTTATATTAGGTCGTTCCGAAAGTAATATCGCTTTTTTTTCAATGAACACCACAATTCGTGGAAAAAAGGTTTCTAAGAGATCTTGGCAGCATTCGATGCAGCATTTCATCTTCTTTTTAGTACCCACATGTTGCAGTATAGCCAATGAGCTCTCGGAAAATTAACATTATTTGCATCCCATACTTTCTGAGACAATCAAGTTTTACATTTTTTGAGAAATTTTATAGGTAACAACACGCTAGAGCAAACCTTAGAGGATACAGTACCACTTTTTATCTTTCTCATAGCTCGCTGTAACTTTTAAAAAGATTTTTTACTGAAGCCATTGGATTTTGGCAGACCTACATCAGCCACAATCGCATCAAACACCAGTAGTTCTTCGAAATTTGAAACTTCCAAGATGTTACTATGATTTAGCACTTTAGAAAACAGATGGAGTTTACGGATTCGAAATATCAAATTTCGAATTTTTCGTGTACAGCCTATGGCGCGTTAAATCATGAGTTATGATAATTTGATCTCGAACTCTTCACGAGATTTCATCTCAAGATTCTATTAAAAGAATATAAGGAGTCATGAAAAGAAGAGAAAAATTGTTTTGCATCCTATAGGTCGCTCTATAAATACGTTACTTGGACTTCTTCGGAGGATTGGTATAAAACTTTAGAAAAATTGTCAAACTAGACAATCTGAAAAAGCATGAGTCGCAGATTTTGCTAATTTTCCGAGAGCTCATACTATGCTGCAATGATGATATGACCGTCGATAAGAGAAATGCTGCATCGAATGCTACCAAGGTCTCATAGAAATTCTTGTTCCACGAAATATAGCGTTCATTTGAAATAAGCGACATTACTTTCGGAACGACATAATAGATACGAGGATATTAAGGTATATGGATGTATATCCGTGAGCCTCAATTGTGGTCTTGGTTTGGACAGAGCACCTTGAATTCCCCCCCTCCCCCCCCCCCCCTCCCCCAATGGTTTGGACTCGCTTGGACAATATCGGTGCAGATCGTTGACTTTGCAACAAGCAAAAGTCACTGCTGAAAAAACCTCGAGAACCTCTAATTCGAAATTTGGTCTTAATTGAGCAGTTTCGCCATTGAACTTCATGCGAATCTTTCTTTAGAATCCCGTTTTCAGCATCCTAAGCGATTACTGGGTAAGGGGGGGGGGGAGCCTGCCATATCGTGTTATCCTGCTGAGCACGTATTTATAGGAAAGGCCGAGTATGCCTTGCAGACACACCACTCAAATGCGAGAATATGGCTTGGGTGAGAAATTGTCCGCACCCGCGTACCAGTTGGTGGGAGATTGTCCTGTCGAATCTTGGTTCTAAACGCCACATTGTACTCTTTTCGAAAAGTACCACTGAAGCAGAGACGATGGCGAAGGAAGTTAGCGATGTAGGCACGAAGACTGGGTTACGAATAAATCAGAAGAATTCTCAGATCCATTAAACACCCTTTGCAAGATGCAGAAATGAAACTGGAAGGTACTCCTATCAAAGAGACGTCTTTTTACGTGTATCCATTCGATGAACATAAAGAGCCACTTGAGGGGAGAACTTAACAGGAGAAGAAGAGCAGCCTCGGCCGCCTTGTGGCCCCTGAAGAAAGCCGCCGATGAACTGACGAACCCGGAGCTTTGTGCACACCTGTTTGACTAGAAAAGTTCTCCCGGCGCTTCATTACGGAGTCGAGACTTTGACCTGTAGCCACGATGAAAGGTCGGACCACTCAAAGCGGGCTCGGGCGCAGTCTTTTAAATATGACCAAAACGCTTTGGAGTTGGGCCACCTCGGTCGTAGCGGATGCTTACATACTTAGATACTTTCGTCCGTCTTCACAATACCTGCGGACCCCAGCTCAGAAGTAGCCAGTGATCCCTGTCCCTCGCTTCAGACATCCAAGGTTTTCGTGGTTGCCTCGGTGGCTGCCCCACGAGCTCCAGGTGCAAAAATCGTATGCAGCTGATTTCTCAGCTGATTCATCCGTTCCATAAACACGTCTCCATATCGTTAGTGGTATCCCTCAGAAAGGTTTTGCTTCACGAGAAATCCACTCAAATCTCCTTAGTGTCCTTAGTGTCATCTGTAGTCTGCTCTTCTCATGATATGACCGGCCCATAGGTGCTTCGCTTTCGCAACGCATTCCGCTGGGTCACGAAGACTGGGCGTTATCCTCATACCCGTCGTGCGAAGTCTGACAAGGTGTTGTCTCTCCCGCACCCCCGAGTTATGAATTGCTTAAATCTACTTCAACGTAGTATGAAATCCCCAGAACCTCAAACTACTTACTGCCCTAAAGGCAGAAGGTCCTTTAAAAGAATTCGGTGTCTTCAGTAGATAAGCATAACACAATCGCATAAGAATTACCATGATCAATCTGATCAGACCTTCTTCAGAAATTTGGGGTGCAAAAGAGATAAAAATCCAGCAAGCTTTGAGGTAAGGAAGCTGTCCATCGCTGATACGACATTCTGCACAAATCTCGAGAAATGGAGCTGCTTTTACCTGGATAAAGACGGCTTCAGATTATTTCTAACCAGGTCAAGAAAGTGTATACACCTACTAATTCGGAATCAAAAATCGCAGAATCAATGGCTTCTTCTTTATCATCTGCAAACAGATTGATTCGAAGCCCGCATCCACGATTTACACAGGGAAGGAGCAATTTCAGAAAAGAATATCGATAACTTATTACAGTAAGACAGCTACATGTGATCAGAAGTTTCGGTGGCAGATTTTTTAGCGCACTTTCGATGCCTTCCACCAACGCCTGCAAAATGTTGGCATGTTGCAACTCAGACCACAGCCCTAGACGTATACCTACCAAAGATATGAGCACGTGCTCTGCGTTCAAATGCTCCGCAAGTCGTAAAAACACTTTCGTAGAAGCAGTATATACTGAGTCTGGATTATCTAGCTCCGAATATGATTCCTGTACCAAATCACATTTCGTCCTTGTCCTCATAATCCCAAATTTATCAGTCAATGCTATAAGTCCTCGACCTAGTGTCGCTCTTCTTACTCCTTTCGCGTGCACCTTCTTGTAAGCAAAATCGAAATCACGACTGAATGTGCTCTCCTTGTGATTCATACGCGGCATGTAGCAAACTTTGACCGAAGCGCCACATTCATCCACCGTCTCACCAACAACCTACAAAAAATGAGTTCGTGTGCAATTATTTCAGCACATATAGCTGCCTCCAAAAATTCTTCTGTAGATAATTCTGTAACATCCCTCGTGATAATCCTCTAGCAAGATGGAATGAACCGGAATCCTCATATGTGATACCAAATGATTGCACTCCTTGCTCAGAAACATGAAGTTTCTCAGAGTTGGATAGGAACAATAGCGTAAGACTTTGATTTTCAGATGACTCGGCAGCATGTTCCAGTACGTAAAATGCTCTTCAAATAGATCAATATCAATTTTCGAGAGGAAGTCCTCATGTTGTTCCATGCAGTTTCGGAAGTAAATTCAGGAACTTAACCTGGAAGCTTCAATTTGAAAAGTTGGCTTTGGTGCTATGTTAGGAACGTGGCAAAGAGCTGATATAGACTAGTATTGTTCCACTTTCTTGAATCAAAAGTTATCCTCATGTTTATTTTAAAGGCGAGAGCTCATTGCTGCCACCAAAATTTATAAGGTTGAGCCGAAATTCGTTCGCACCATTTTCAAAATTTCCCAACTTCTGATTTTTCCAACCGATTTGACTTTTTATATTTTTGTATGAAAGAGTAAGTCATGCTCTTTATAAAGACATCTTAGCTACTTGCTAGTGAACATCTGTTGCATAGATAGTAGCGATAGAAGAAATTTGGTCAAAATTTGAATTTTTTGTGTAGGGTCATGAAGAATCGGAAACTTGCAACAAAAATCGGAGCAGTCAGTATTATAGGTTCTGTTACCTGCTCTTCCTAACTATGCAAAGCTTGTGCTGATTGAGCGTCTCTATGAAAAGTTATGATTTTCGAGCAAGCAATACAAAAAGGCGAATTTGATTTATTTTGGCATTTATCAGGAAAATCATAACTTTTCATAGAGACACTCAATCAGCGCAAACTTTGCAGAGTTAGAAAGAGCAGGTAACAGAGCCTATAATACTGACTGAAGTCTCCGATTTTTTATGACCCTACACAGAAAATTCGAACTTTGACTAGTTTTCTTCTATCGCTCCTATCTATGCAAGAAATGTTCATTAATAAGCAGCTAAGGTGCCTTTATAAAGAGCACGACTTACCCTTTCATAAAAAAATAAAAGCAGTCAAACGATTGGAAAAACCAGAAGTTGTGAATTTTTGAAAATGGTGCGAACGAACTTTCGGTTCAACCTAATACATAAAATGTGGTAGTTTGCCAGAACTAGCTTTTGCCTCTACTCTTACTGAATGCCTCCATCAAGTAAGAACCTTCTAGAAAAAGAGCTTCAAGCACCAGCATGCTACGTTCTCACAAAAACGTTAAGTTATCTAGTGTTGGTGAAAACGACGATGATGAATGCATGACTAAGCACAAAAATCTACCATTACAAGCATCAAAAAAATTCTTTGCTAAGGAAAGGTAGAGCAAATCAAAGCTAGAAATGTAGCTAATCTGAAGCCAAAGCCATAGCCTTACACCCACAAATAATAGGAAGCTCTATATTGTGTGACTCGATTTGGCAATAAACTACTTATTGCCAACCCCCCCCCCCCTTAATAGGGGAAAAACTTTATTACTTACTTCAACAAGTCATGAGCTTATCATATCAGTTGTTTACGCAGATTAGTCTAGAGACTTCGCACAAGGCAGAAAGCAAGAACTTAGCTCTCAAATAGTTAAAGCTTGAGCTCAAAGGTTGTTTTGAGTTTGGACATGTGATGTAAAGATGCTAACTTTTCAGGAACTGATTTAAATCTGCCGTTCATGAACACTTCATGTCTATAATGTTGCAAAAGTACTTTTCCTCAAATTTGTAAAATATCATTCTATGAATTTTTGGACAGAATCTGAAAAGTGTTTGTTTGGTCAGCTGTCTCCGATTATAACAAATAGAACTTAATACTCAAAATTGCAACTTCCACTTGTTTTCTAAGCAGTATAGTAGGATGCTGCAATGAAAATATTTGCCTACGTGTTAGGAGGATAAAAACTACGCTTCAATTCAATGTTCCATGAGAAAACCTTACAGATAACAAACACTCGGAAACTCAGAGCACAGGGTAATGGCAGCTGGATAGAAAACGCATTTTCCTTCTAGAACGCCATATTTAGCAGATCAAAATTTTTACAGCATGCTGTGCTTGCTGACTGGATTTAACACTACACAGAAGCTAAGACGCTATGTTACCATATCAGATATCCATGTGAGAAAAAACGAATTCTATCTGACCTGCACCTAATACCATGAGCGTCATGGAAAGCGACAGAAGGGTACTTATTACCTGAGTTTTAGACGATTTTCGTATTACAATTAGTAGAAGAAGTAAGACAAAATTTTGAGCTCTCGTGTTGGTGGCACCATAAGGTGAATCTTGACCGACCTATCATTTCATGGAACCTAATTGGGTAGAACTTACAGTAGAGTTCAAGAAAGTTTAAGCTCCTACAAACGGAATGGTGAAAAACTGATAGAATTTGCTGATGACCCAACCAGCAAAGTCCGCGTAAAGTACAGGGTGCAAAATAGAGGATCAACGGGCTTTGGCGCCGAATGTTATGGATTCTTCCCATCTCAAGTTGAAGATCGAAGTGACGATGACCTTTAATTTGGGTCACGGTAGTAGTTGATGTTAAGATACAGTGAAGAAAATAAAAATGCAAGGGGAGGGGGGCTCAATATCAAGAAGATCAGTGTGTTGATGCTCAAAATAAATTCTCAGAAATTCGTGAGAACCATTTCTAATTACTTTTGCCAAGCATGATAGCCTAAAGACATGAAGTTTCAAAATCGAGTTTTGTTTTCGCACCCCTGGGGTTTCTCAAGAGCGTTAAACACTTGTCTTTTACAAATTTACTTCCTACGAACATGAAACATAAAAGATTCCGTAATTTTCTATTTCAAACCAGGTTTTTTATTGAATTATCATTTGAGGATTTTTGCTTTTGTTTTTCTTGTCAAGTTGCATGCGTCCAGGTTGAGAGTGGCTCCCTAATGAGTTGTAGCAGTGTCCGTGTCCAGAAGGTGACTAGCGGAAGCGAGAAGATCGTTCCTAAAGTCGGGAGAGTGACGCCACAGTGTGAACAGCCTCGGCCACCGGCAATACCCTCCTTAGTTAGAGCCTTTTTCTCCGTTTTCGCGCTCTCTAGTGTTGACTTTCAAATTCAGCATAGCGAATAGGCCCAGGTAAGCACAAAATCTCGAAATCCACTTTTTGCTTGGATACTGCCTCTAAGCAGTGGCGCCTGGAATTGCACAGAATTTTTTGTAGTGAAAATATCGCAAAAAAGTCAAAAGCATTTTTTCTGGCATCTCGGCATGTTCAAAAAACCGCTTTGAAATTATTTGATTTTTCTTCGCTGGAAGGTGAGAAAAGCCTACCATTTTTCTACCATCAAATGGTCTAACAAGGAATGGAAGGGTGGTCGAAGTAGGCTTTTAGGATGAGATGTACACTGTTTTATAGAGCTTGGAACGTTGATTTCAAATCTACCTTTGCTACCTGCTGCGGGCTTCTGAGCGAGAAATTATGAATTGATTAAAATGAAAAAAAATGAATCAAAAATAAATTTAAATGAAATTATTCTACTCACAAAAGCCTTCATGGCTCCCGGCCTAGAAACCCGCAGCAGATAGCGAAGGCAGATTTAGAACTACCGTTACAAGCTCTACACACAGTATACATTTCATTTCAAAAGGCCACTTCGACCAGCCTTCCTTCCCTTGTAAGTTTACCCCTGCTTTGTACCAAGAAAGGTTTGCAATCGCCCTCTGCTTAGTATTTTTTAACAGCACGGAAGGACCTCAACCCATCATGTCTGCGTTAAAATTTCTTGGCCCAGGATTTTTTTTTAAGTTTGTTTTAAAAAGCATTTTGTAGCTTGAAACTTCTTGTCGATAACCATTTTTTTTTGAAAACAGTCAGGCTATTCCTCATGGACTTAGGCCAAAAAAGTGAAAAGAAAATTTTCGGAATCTAGCCTTTCTTATTTAAAGGCATGAAACTTTGGAGTGAATAGAGGTCTACGATAGAGAAGACATACGTAAGAAATTAGAAAAAACTTTCAGACACTGTGAAAAGTTTGAGGAAATCGGTTCTACTTTGGAAACTAGCTCCTTGAAGATAAGGCAAGAAACGGGTAATAATCTTGAATCAATCTAATATATCATTGCAAAAGAAGGGCAAAATCTGTACATTGTAGGTAGGCTGATTGTGCAACAGAGACGTTTTCGTCTCATAACTTCACTACACTTATACAGCGCTGGTAATATCTATAAAGTGATGACTATATATGTCCGAAATAGTGTTTTAGGTATGTCGGCTTGATATCATTAGCAAAGACGGCTCTCAGTTTCATCAATTCTGGCCGAAAGAAATACTGTCTCAAATTCTGCTTTTTACAATACCGCTCTCAGAACGTGCAAAATTTCCGTGAATGTCGCGGAAACCCCGGAATTCCGCGAAGGACCGCGAAATTTTCGGAATTTCGCGAAATTTTCGGAATATCGCGACATTTTCGGAATTTCGCGACATTCCGGGAATTTCGCGGAATTTTCGGAATATCGCCATAACTTCCTTCGGAATGCATAAATTCTGGATCTGAAACAAGGGTTATACTCAGCTCATTAAGGCGAATCTTTTGGTACCTTGCCTTACCGTAATTGTCGGGGCACGATTGGTGCACGGTCTGAGATGAATTTTGCATTTTGGGAGAGAGGACGTGGATGTACGGCAGCAAGTGAATCCTTTTGCGATTTTTCTGAAATTCTAAAGAGGGGGAAGGGGGGAGGAGTAATCAGTGGTATTGGGTGTGGTTAGTTCTAAAATATGCGAACATGCCGTGATGATGCCGTCGATGTTGTTTTTCCCCTCTTCTGTTTATTTAGTAGCTCCAAGCACCTATTTATTACTAGAAGGGGTGGATTCGAGTACAGGACACGAATATTGTGTTCACCTCCCCTCTCCCAAAATGCAAAATTCATCTCAGACCGTGCACCAATCGTGCCCCGACAATTACGGTAAGAGGTACCAAAAGATTCGCCTTAATGAGCTGAGTATAACCCTTGTTTCAGATCCAGAATTTATGCATTCCGAAGGAAGTTATGGCGATATTCCGAAAATTCCGCGAAATTCCCGGAATGTCGCGAAATTCCGAAAATGTCGCGATATTCCGAAAATTTCGCGACATTCCCGGAATGTCGCGAAATTCCGAAAATTTCGCGGTCCTTCGCGGAATTCCGGGGTTTCCGCGACATTCACGGAAATTTTGCACGTTCTGAGAGCGGTATTGTATGCATACGCCACCTAAAATCATCAGTTGAAATGCCTTCTAATTTCATTGATTTTGAGTGGAGAAATAAAGAACAGTTAAAAAAAAACCTTTAGTGAAAGCTAGTCATAACTATAAAGCCACTACCTTCTTCGAGTACTTTTGGATTTTTGAATTTCAATTTTTTCGTAAAGCCACAGCATTGTATTATGAAGCTTTTACACTCGGAAATTGTCGCTTTTGCCCCCAAAGTCAGAGGTAGCGCATATTTTCGATAGCTGATTTAAGAGAATGAAGCGCTTATGCAACTCGAGTGGAGTAACAAGTTTTGCTAAAGAGTAGACTTTAATGATCAGAGAAAACAGCTGACTCCATTTTACTCAAACTTTCGCAATTCCACTGGTATCACTCAAGAGTGTACAAAACATAAAATCCATCCAAAATGAGATTGGCAGCAAAGAAATAAGGAAACCTCGTTTTCAGTTTGAATAAGGCAGAATTTAACTTTAAACGAAATTTTCAAAAGGTTTAGATGGTTTTCTTTTGAATAGTAGAACTGCTTCGAAAACCTGCAGAAGGCTGACGAAACAGATTGGATTAGGAATTACGAAAAATCCATCAAATGCAACGATTGGCATTTTCGAAAAAGAAAAGTAACTGCATTTTTGCCCTCAAATGCAACCCTAAAACTTTCTTAACCCCTAATATTGGCAGGCCAGACCAAACGAAATTTGATCTTCTATTACGCAGAGTTTATTTGAGCCTTCTTTGTAGTACTTATCAAGATCTAGCAACACTTATAAACTTCCACTCAAGTTGCATATGTCAAGTCTAGGGGTGTACGGGCCCTAGCTTGATGAGTGTAGCGGTACAGGTAGGTATTATATATATTTATTATTTACATGTTATTTTACAATAAGGGGGAAAGGGGGGGGAAGACTGCAGAAGCAGCCTTACGGTGCACGGTCGTCGGGGGTCACTGATCCTGACTGCCCTCCATGGCCAGCCCCCGGGAGAGCAGCTGTTTGAGCTGAGCTGAGCTGCGTCCCGACATCTCCATTCCTTCAGAAAGCTCGTCCTCGAGCTTGTTTGGTGGTTGTTGAATGTCTTCCGAGTTTCGTGTGTAGAGAGTACACGAGTTACGGCGAGATGAGTGTCTTACGAGTTTCGTGTGTAAAGAGTACACGAGTTACGGCGAGACCATAGAGAATTTCATATTGATTGAGTAGAGGAGTTGGTTTAGGCGAGTTGGATAACCAGACAGCGACCTTCACCTCATCCTAGGGGTTTAGAGTGAGCTTGTCCTCAAGCTAGAGATATGCGGAATGAAAGATGTGACGTAGGGGACTGCGTGGAGGAGGCAGTGGCATGTATTATAGTTGTAGAAACTGATGGAACGCATTCCCGGAAGGTGACAAAGGGGAATGGTTGCCTTGAAGATATAGCAGTATAATGTGACCGGTATTTGAAGATTAAGGTGATGAAGTTATGGCTTGGAAGGGCATTTGTTGTAGAACATTTAAAAAAAAATACAGTGATGATACAAAAATAGTTAACAGTATATTAGGCAGTATTGTAATACAATAGTAATTTTGGGAGTTTATGTTATACAAATAGGTTTACGTGACATTAAATTGTGGTATTAATTGGAATATGATGAGCAAATTAATTAGGTTATGTAACCTGAGCGACGTATACACAATATATAAGTCATATGCAGATTAAGGTGGCATCAAATGTTGAATTGAGTGCTGCACAACATTGTGCATCCAACATAGGGGCAAAATTTGGTAGTTATGAAAAGGATTTTTTTTTGAAGCTGCCTAGTGCAAATGGTTTCTTTGAATTTGCCTTTTCAAAGAATTGCTAGTGTGTATATACGCGACGTTGCGGCGAAAAAATAGGGGAAACAAACTAACCTTAGAGAATGGATAACTATTTGGTTGCAAAATGTTATTAGGTGGTTCGTAATAGTTATTCATCCTCTCCTTCAAGATCGAGATTTGGATCCACTCTAAATGGGGTTCTCAGCTGTGAACGAGATGTTCGTTCGACAGACTGAGGTTGTTCGACATTTTCTGAAGTTTCTAATGGTGTGTGTTTTAGTTTTAGTTTTTGGGAAGAAACTTTAGCCAATGTCGAACTATGGGAATAGATTTTTAGTCTATTCATATGGACGGTTTGTTGGACCGATCCATCGAGATTAGTGATAGTAACATTTGGACGAGAGACAGATACAACGATAAAAGGACCTTTCCATTGGTTTGTAAATTTGGGACGAATTGTATCGTCACGTAAAAGTACTAAATCACCATTGGAAATGACCTTTGGAAACACTTTATTATGAAAATCGTAACCTGACTTGTAGATTGCGGTTTTGCGCGCAATTTGGTTTCCGACTTTCACGATTGTTGTTTGCAGGGCTGTAGTCATCTGGTCGACGAAACTATCTGTGGCGTATGAAATCCTGGATGGAAGCTGGTGGATAATGTCGCACCAAGTGATTGGGTGGCGACCATACGCAACGAAATATGGGCTATATCCAGTAGTATCATTGATACTAGTGTTGTACGCAAAAACGACTGGTTGAAGGAAATCAGACCAATATTCCTTTGCATTTGAGCAATAGGAAGTTAGGGCATCTATGATTACCTTAACCATTCTTTCCACTTGTCCATTCGCTTTGTGGTTATAACTAGTGGTAAACTTGTTTTCAATACCCAAAATCTGGTTGATTTTTGAGAACATTTCACTCGTGTAGTTAGAGCCACGATCTGAGACTAATTCATTCGGAATGCCATGTTTGGCAATGACATCATTGATTAGAGCTTTTACTACAGTATCTGTGGTTTGATCAGCGATTGCAGTACAAGTGATCAGCTTGCTGAACGCGCAAACGGTGATGGAAATAAATCTATTTCCATTCATACACTGGGGTAAAGGACCAACTATGTCAGTGTGAAGGCGTTCGAAAGGTCTCAGAGGGATTGGGAAAGTACCCAATTCTTCGCGAATTATATTACCAGACGGTGTTTTAATTTTCTGACAGACAGTACAGTTTTTTACAAATTGAGCTATTTCGCTATGCATATTTTTCCAGTAATACTTATTAGAAATGGTATTGCTTGTTTTTCTCACTCCTAAGTGAGATCCGAGCAATGGATTGCTATGCAAAATTTGCATAATTTTATACTGCAAAAGTGGGCTAGGAACGATGAGTTGTGGTTTGTGATTGTGTTTATAATAAAGTGAGTTGTTAAAGAAAGAGTAACTGTCTATGCTGTCGGAAAAGTTGTCAGGCGGACAAGAGAGTTTGTTTTTGTAAAATTTGATCAAGTCTCCGTATTCGGAATTGATCTGAGACTGCTGGATTTCGCTCAAAGATGGAAGTGCTTGGATTTGGATGGAATTCGCACTTGCTACTGGATAGCGACTGAGAAAGTCGCATAGAGTGTTGTGCTTTCCAGCACGATACTCAATTTTTATGTCGTATGCTTGCAAGGTTATTTGATATTTAGCAAGACGACCCACGAGATCTGATCTATGCATCAGCGATTTTAGCGGTGCATGATCGGTTATCAACGTTATAGAACTATTGGCAACGTAAGGGTAGAACTGCTTTAAGGCGAAAACTATTGCTAAAGCTTCTAACTCTATAATTGCATAGTTCTTCTCGTGCTTTGTTAAAGGGCGGCTACAATATGCGATGGGGTGCTCATTACTAGTCTCCGGATTGACTTGTAAGAGGCATGCGCCGAGACCGATGGTTGATGCATCGGTGTGGATGATATAAGGTTTTCCTAGAATAGGAGGCACTAAAACAGGCGCATCCACTAGGGCGTGCTTTAATGCCTAGAATGCTGTTTCTTCCTCCTTATTCCAAATAAACGCAGCATCTTTTATAAGAAGTTTGTTCAAAGGATGGGAAATTATAGCGAAACGCGGAATAAATCTTCTAAAGTACGATGCTGCACCTAAGAATGATTTGAGCGCTTTGGTATCTGAAGGGCGCGGAATTTTACTTATGCTGTGGACTTTCTTTGGGTTTAGACGTGTACCATTTTTGCTGATGAGTACACCCAAGTATTGAACTTCAGATTGGAAAAATGAGCACTTTTCGGGGGTTAACTTCATGCCAAAGTTTTGTATGCGAGTAAAGACTTCCTCCAAATCACGAAAATGTTCAGGTACGTTGGAACTGGCGATGATTATATCGTCAATATATGCAAAACAACAAGCACGCAATTCTCTAATCAGAGAATTTGCTACTCGTTGGAAGGTTCCTGGAGCGCCTTTTAATCCTTGAGCCATAACGGTAAATTGGTAGAGACCTATGAATGAGGAAAATGCAGTACGTTCCTTATGTTTTTTCTCTAGCGGTATTTGGAAAAACCCACTTTTAAAATCAAGAACACTGTAAATTTCTTTTCCGCTAGCAAGATCCAAAATGTCTTGCATATGTGGTATGCAATAGGTCTCTGTTTCAGTAATGGCATTGATTTGGCGGTAGTCAACGGTAAATCGCCATTGATCTTTATTAGATCCTTTCTTTACAAGAACTATTGGCGAAGCAAATTTGCTAGTGCTTGGTTCGATAATGCGAGTGCGCAACATTTCTTCAATCTGACGTTTGATTTCGTTGCGCTTTTCCAACGGGACACGATAGGGTCTCTGTTTTGGAGTTTTAGCATGTGGAACGAAATTTATGCGATGTGTTATAGGACCTCTATATAATCCTAAATCGCCATCTTGGGTGACAAAACAAGAGCGAAAGTTTTTCAAAAGTTGGAAAAACTGCAATTGTTCTTGTTCAGAAAGTATAGATTTGTCAAAATGAACTAGTTCTTCAATGTTACGTACTTTTTCAGATGGAAAAGACGGCATTGTTTGACTGATATCTACTTCTGGTGGTACATATTCTTCAAGTTGAAGCGGTGTTAATTTGCTTTCTGATTGATGAGTTGGATCCACCGAAAAAATAGGCGGCCAAGTCATGTCTTTGCCGACATAGTTAGCTTTTGCGATAGTTTTGTTATTATGAAGTACTATGAAGGACGGGTTGGTATTGAAAATGCGCAATAAAACTTGACTATTGTTGTCGGTACACGATAATGTTTTGCCTATCGCAATTCCAAATGGTAACGTTAGGGATAAATCATCGCAAACAAGAAATTCCCATTTGCTTGGAAAAGTTCTATGCAATGTTCCCATAACAACATTATCAGACATTGGTGGTAGAGTAACATTTTCGGTTAGAAATACTGGTGTTTTATAACTGGTTGATTCCGGATTGTCTGGAATAATAATTTGTACCGTAGTATTATCGAAAGAGACTGTCTTTTCAAAATAGTCTATAGATACTTTGTTACCCAGTTTGGTAATAGAATCATTACCCAATAAAAAATCTGTGGAACAGTTTTTGTCCGAAACAACAAAACTAGTGATGCTTACTACTTTATTGGCTACGGTAAGTTTAGTCGAAACTTGTCCAATGAAGTGAATTGGAGTACCATTGGCTGTTATGCCTTCTGGTAGAGTAGTTTCAGTAATAATTAAGTTCGAAAGTTTTGCCATTCGCTCAGATAAAAGTGTAATGGCTGATCCTGTGTCAAAAAGTGCTACAGTGGTTAAATGATTTAGCGTAACTGGAATAAATATCGTAGACATTGAGTCGAGTTGGATGGATGATACTCTTGGTTTGAACTTAGGTATTTCAAGATTCAGTGGTTTGGCAACTGTTTGGGGAGGCGCTTTTGGTGCTTGATTTACTACTCGTACTTCTTCTAAAGAAGGATAAAAATTTCCTGTTTCTACTGTTGCTGTACTAACGGTATTTTGGATAAGTGGGTTACGTCGAAATGCACGAAGTATGATTCGTGGAGTTGAAGATTCGGGTGCCGAAGGTTGTGGCTTCTTTTGGCAACATGAAAGGAAAGAGAATGGTATTGTTATAATTGCGAACGTTGCTTTGACAGTTGCACGAGCGATATTAAAATGGCAATACAAAACAATTAGGGCAACTAGTATAACCAAAATGATGGTTACAATGACTATAATTCTTACGAGATTGTGTAAACCTAGAGAATGTATGACTCTGCTTTTCTCCATTTGGAGAATATCAGACGCTTGTGACTCTATATACGAAATAGTTTTTACGGTATCTTGTCAAAATTCACGAAATCGCTAGATTCAGCGGAAGGATGCTCTTTACTGATAGAAGAAACATCAGCGTTAGCAAGTCTGTTCTTCATAAATCGTAAATCAGTGGTAATTCGGGCTAGATCTGAGTGGAATATAGGTGGCGCTTTGAAAACGAAGTTTTGCGTTGCAAAATCTTGTGGAAGATTTACAGGAACTTGAGATACATGGGCATATCCTGTTGGAGATTTATAGTTATTTGTTCCATCATTATAGATGCCAAAAGGAAGATGTCCACAATTTGCTTCGGGACTGGAAGTAGATAGGTCTCTGGTTCCTGGATTAGCGAAATAAATGGATTTCCCGATACGAACCGGGGTATGGAGGTAACAGATGCCATTGACATTATGATTAGAATAGACTTCGTCAACGACGACTTGTTTACACTTCGAAATCATAAGAACATCTCCAGCAGGTATGGCATATATATCATTTCTGTTTAGCAAAATACGAGCTGCACTGGTGGGGTTTATCTTAGCAATGTTTCGTATTGCTTGAATTTTGAAATTTGTTAGAGCACAAATGCGGTCGAAAAGAGTCTTGTAGTCGTGTGTGATAGTTTCTTCCAATTTTGTTTTGAGAAATTGCATTTTTGTGTTCAATTCGTAATGGCGTTGATCTTGTCGTTGCTCGTGAGAGAGAGAAAGATTATTGTTGAGCGTACTAAAATCAGGCTCAGTGTTAATGGCGGTGAGTTTGGTAACTTTGGGTGCGCCAATAAACCCCATGAATTTGGCCAAAGTGTAAACGGTTGCAAGGCTTCTTTTCGATCTTACGGAGTCTTCAAGGGATGGTGTGGAAGTTATGAGATTATTTTTACTTTGATACGTGGCATTAAATAAATGATGCATTTTTGACGCGTCAATGTGTTTTTTGTTGATATCTTTGATCATTTCTGGAAATTCAGTGAACATGGTACGCGGATTATGGTTTAGTATTTCTGGAAGTGTGATAAAAACACCATTATCCATTGGTATGGAACTGTTGGGCAAACACCAACTTGAAATTTGAGTAGACGTTAGCGTTATATTACTGTATGTGAAAGCTGATTGTATATTATCAACAACTATATGAGTTGGAGTAACATAAGCAATTCCTTGCGTAGCTTTTACAAACTTACAAATAAAAGGATCTTGTTCTCCGAAATTCCAGATTACTGTGCCATGTGACATCTTACAGTGTTTATCTTCAATGCGACATTGAGCCATATCACCAAATTGACCGATGATGGTCTTGCCGTCAAAAGTAGCAATATCAGCTTGTTCTATATACACGTTAGTCGTAAGCGTACATTTTTCACCAAAAAACCAAGGATATGAATAATGTATGGCGTTTTCCGAGCCATAAACATTTGGTGATAACTTTTGCATAGGTACTCCTAGAAATTTCTTTATTTTGCTAAGCGATTCACACAGTGCAAAATCTACAGGAGACATGTACTCGTCATCACTGTTTACGGAGAAAGATATGTGAAGATAAGACGAAGCACATATTTTCCTGGTCTTATTAAAGCAATGAAACGCGGGTAGAAGGTAAGGTTCGGTGCGTTCCACGTAGATTTGCGCTGTTGTTACCAAAATGTTTGTAGAATTTGGAGAGTGTGTACACGATGTTGTTTCTGGATAAGCGACAGGCCAACCAGATTTTCCCGCAGAACAAAGTTGATAAGTTTGTAATGAAAGTGCAGAAGCATTAGGTAAAAAGAGGGAAAATAGTGCTACAACAAAAAGTGAGTATGGACTATTAAGTAGTCCAGTGGAAAGGTTTGTTGAGACTGAATTAACCGGCCTCTGGCGTTGATTACGGTTTGGGTTACGATTATTTTGTCTATTATTTGAAAAATAAGGTGATTGTTCTCTTTGCCTGTTATTGGAAAAATTTGGGGGTGTTCTAGATCTCGACTGTTGGCGACGATATGGTGATTGTTGGCGGTGATTTGGTGATTGTCTATGCTGATACGGCGATCTACTGCGAGCTCTATCAGAACGGTCTGATGGAAGTGGCGCGAATCTAACATTGCGTCTTTGCGGATATGGAGAACTTTCAAAAAATGAATTTGGTGAGCGAGCACGCGCATAACTGCTAGAAGTCGATGTGTAAGGATTTTGCGAGTATGGGTGGTTATTCCATCGTTTTCCGTGGTATGGTTTATGAACCATGTTAACAGATGTTCTGGGTACTTCAATATTATCTAATATTCTATCCATTTTGGCTAGAATAGTATCATTCGCAAAAGATGAAGTATCCGACTGAATCAAACCGTGAATACGTTCTGATTCTTCAATAAGTTTTTGATGGTCAGTTGGAAGTGGACCAAGCAATTTGAGTTTTTGTTTGATTTGGTTCTGCAAACCATTTTTAAAATGTGTCGTTAGTAAAAAAGTGCGATTGGCAGTATCGCTATCGCTTGGATATGCCTCAAGAATTTGTTGTCTAAGTCTATTAGAGAAAAGTGTGGGAGATTCTCCTGGAATCATTCGCATATCCATCAATTTTTCGCGGGCAGAATCCAAAAAATGGTCCGTTGAAAAGTGGCTTTTGAGTTTTGCTATGATTGTTTCCCAGCTAATTCTGTCTTCTGGCGCCATGTTATCGTAAACAGCTTTTGCTACACCTTTTAAATGTGCTGGGAGTAAGCGAACCATTTTATTGCTTGTTAAACCCATTATCGAAGAAATTTCTTCAAATTGCGTGATAAATTGCATAAGACCTTTGGGTCCTTGATCTCCAGAAAATGTTGGTAATTTGCTACTATATGAGGAGAGAGTTAGTTTATCAAAAACCGTATCCAAACGATCTATGAAAGTTGCTTCAGAATGATGATTTTGAGACATTGAAGCGTGATCCATATTTTGCGTTGCGGTCTGATTTGAGCAAACACTTACAGATGGCGAAATGTGTGAAAGATTGTTAGCAATTTCCTGTGGTAACAAGATTTGCTGAGGTACTATTGTCGAAAAAACCTGTTCTTGAACGAAATTTGAGGACTGTTGTTGAGAGGTTAGTGTTTGAGCTTGCTCTTGGGTTATAGGAATGAAAAATTCCTCTTTTTGGGATATAAAAACCTGAGGTTGATTTTGAGTTACGGGAATCAAAGGTTGAGCGGGCTCTTGAGTTGCAAGAATTGGAGTTTCTTCTTGAGTTACCAAAGCTTGTGATTGTTCTATGGGAGGAGTAGAGACTCGAGAATTCCCAGCTTTTGGTGATGAACGAAGAGATGAAGAATCTAGAGAAACTATCGAAGAAGCTTCGGTGGGAGCTACTGAGGAAACTTCAGTAGGTGGAGAAGCTACGCGACGTTTGACAGGACTACTTGATTTATATTCACTACACCTTACTCTATGAACTTTATGCGATATACGTGAATGAGATCTTGGTCTTCTTTTAATAGTCCCACGCTCGGTTGTATTGCAAGGTTTTGGAGACGCACAAGAACTAAGTTCAGTATCAGAACTGTTCATGTAACAGCAACACTTTCAATGATAATGTTTTGCAAAAAAAATTATTTTTTTTTTCAACAAGAAAAAATTTTTTTTCGAAGCTCGATCGACTAAACGTGAAGGCAACCGCAAATTCGTCGGGTATCCGACAAATGAGGACCACTATCGGCACGAATGGAAGAGAATATCGAATAACCAAACGCGAAGGCAACCGCAAATTCGTCGGGTATCCAACAAATGAGGACCACTATCGACACGAATGGAAGTAATGGAAAAAAATTTGTTTGTAAAAAAAAAATTTTTTCTCAAAGTACAGATATTTCCGTACTAAAGTTGTTCTTTTTAAATTAGGGCAACCGAGCGGATGGTTAGACGTGAATGTTATGCTATACTTGTGTTACTATATAATGTATAAGTGTATCTGGATCGCACCTGTATCCTAATCGTTGCTTCACAGGTTGCGGTTGAAATAGGCTAGTTGCAATGTAGAGGCTTGATGGTTGAGCGGTGAGCGAGATAGTGTTGTTCGTTGGAGAGGTTAGTCGGCTGGTTGCAGGCTAACGACGGCGGCGGGCGATGAGATACAGTAGGTGTACTGTAGGAGACTTGAAGCTTAGAAAGCTTTGGAGGAAGCTAGAGAGGAAGCTTGGAGACGACCGATTGGTGTGGACACCAATGTATGGAATGATCCAAGACTAGCGTTCGAAGGCGGGTCGAGTAATATTACGATAAATGGGCGGAGCTAGGAGTAAGGGTCAAATTTGGGGGGGGGGGGGGGGGGTAGAAGAAAAGTGTAACAATTTCGGTATCCCATATTTTGCTATTATAAATATGTATTTTTTTTGGATAGTCATATAAAGTTGTACGAACATCGTTGCGCAATTTTGGGCGTGCGTACAGGATAGTTTCGGCATGGATAAAAGTTTCGGCAGGATGTAAGGCTATGCGCATGATACCTGCCATTCGCTTATTAGCACTGGTCAGGCAGTGGTCGCTCCTCGTTGCTACAAAATTCTTGTTATCATTATTTCCTCAATTGCAAATAAGTTGAAGTCTGCCTTTATAGTGAAAACAAACTAACTACCTGCTCATATAATGTCAAGCTACGCTGATGGGCCAGAATCTACCGATTCGGAATTCGATGATGTAAGTTTTGCTTTCGTTTCATTACGCTATAAGATTCTAAGAAACATTTTGTTTGTTTTCCAGGTGTTTGATGCGTACTTTGATCAATATTCTACAAGGAATTCGGAACTGCAGAAAAAAATTGATGAACTGGAAACGAAACTGGGACTTCAAATGCTTGAAAACAGGAAGCTGAGAGTGGCTTTGGAGGTGCAGCAGAACTGCTCCAACCGGCTGCAGGAGCAGCTCCGAGTTCAGCAGAGGCAACACGAAAATGCCAAAACACGCTATGAGGAGGTGCTGGCACGGTACGATAGGAGAGTGGATGCGCAGGAAGCATCTATTGCAAAAAAAGATGATGTAAGTATTATATTATTACTTTTTTTTTTTGACTACATATTTAATGGAAGTAAAAAAAATTCCTCAAGTGTATGTATATACTTATCTTTTAGGAGGTAGAACGATTGGTGTTGGATCTGTATAAAGCTAGGCGTAATCTCCCAATCAAGCGTGGCTATAATGAGCAGCTACATAATGTAGTTCTTCATGATATGGAAGAGGAGGTCATGATGGCGAGCCTCTCTAGGAGAAGCGTTACCAGCTCCTACATAGATGTGCAAGGAGATGGACGAGCTACTCTTACTTTGCTATTATGTGATGATACGCATATAAGCGGTTAGTTTGGTCTAGTAATCATTAAAGTGTGTAAGGTAGTTACAATTCTTTCAGGTGTTATGAGGACATCGGATGGTAGGCCATACAGTTTCATTCGAGACTGCGAAGACAATGTATGGAAGGGCGATCATGAGGGCCTTTGCATTGGATTTGGTCATTTAACGATGACCAATAATTGCGGAAGGATTCCATTGCTGGCTCGGTTCTCGGCCATGCTGGAAAGGAGTCTAGATAGGACTCGAAGTATTCGTTTCATCAATTTTGATGAAACGGAAAGGATTACGACAATAATGCAAGAAGGTCGGAGGGTAGTCATGCGAACTTAGTTACATTGCTAGGCCAGCGATGTTATGTATGTATGTTTCTATGTGTTCATAAAGATTTGAATTTGTCATGTTTTGTTGTCGACAGCAGAAAGTAAAATTACGACAATATAAGTTGCGTAAGACAGACGCTTGCGGGTCATATTATGCAACTGTTGTTGTTAGTCGCGCGTCTCAATCGTAAAAGATTACGCAATTATTAATCCTGTTCTAAGGTTTATCGCGACACGAGCAGACGCGAGCATTGCACTAATCGCGGCTGTAAGGTCATAACGCGCAGATATCAATAATCTGGCGCGGGGTCACATGCTTACAACATACGAGGGCAGCTGCGTTGCTTTATTGCCAGAAGGAGGTCACCGCGCGCGAACAGAAGCACTGGGTTTCGCTATATTTCCTGAGAGGTCGAAGCATTACGATTGGTCGACACTTCCCAGCAGAAGTTATCTGCAGTGGGCCAGCAGATTTATCTTTCTGGGTCTAAAACTGCAGTTTTTATTTGAGCTAGCGATTGCGAACAAGTCCATTGTCTAATTATTAAAAAAAAAAAGAAGAAAAATAAGAATTAGTTAACGAAAAATTCACGGAATCACGGTTTCACGGATTCACGGATCACGGATCACGGATCACGGATCACGGCTGCTAAATGCGCTTTCGAATTCACGGATTCACGGATTCACGGAATCACGGATCACGGGAAATGCGGGCGCTTTACGAAAGAAAGAATTGACAAAAATGGGACTGTTCGCAGGACTGTTTAAATAATTTTTATTTTATTTTGTTTAATGTTTTTTTTCTTTCTGAAATGGTTAAATATTTGACTCATACAGAGGTTAAATATATCACTCACACGGCTAATATATTTTGCGCAAAATAAAAAAAAACACTCACACACAATTGTTCGTTGGTGACTCCATAACGATCGATCGAATTGTAGAAGGGGGAGGGGTAAAATTTTGAAACCCATATCAAAAGTGAAGGTGAGAAAAAAAAATTCTAGAATTCTTAAAAAAAAATCTTCCCTGGGACCTCCATGTCAAGTCTAGGGGTGTACGGGCCCTAGCTTGATGAGTGTAGCGGTACAGGTAGGTATTATATATATTTATTATTTACATGTTATTTTACAATAAGGGGGAAAGGGGGGGAAGACTGCAGAAGCAGCCTTACGGTGCACGGTCGTCGGGGGTCACTGATCCTGACTGCCCTCCATGGCCAGCCCCCGGGAGAGCAGCTGTTTGAGCTGAGCTGAGCTGCGTCCCGACACATAAGTGCTTCAAAATCTCTTGAATCAGCAATCCTATCGAAATAAGGCTACCTCTGAGATGGGGACAAAATGCTGTAAGATTTCTTTTTTCTTTTTTAAAAGGCGACAGTCCCCGAGTGTAGACCTTCACATTACAATGCTGATTACAAGAAAAAATTGAAATTTAAAGGATTTAAAAGTGACTCAAAGAAGCTCTTACAAATGGAATGGTGAAAAATTGATAGAATTTGCTGATGACCCAAGCAGCAAAGTCCGCGCAAAGTACAGGATGCAAGATAAAGGATCAACGGGGTATGGCGCCAAATGTTATGGATTTCCTTTCCCTCTCGAATGGAAGGTCTTTGATGTGACGATGATTTCCATTTTAATTTGGTCCTCACAGTACTATCTAATGTTATGTTATATTAGGTCGTGTAATAAATTCTGTCCCATTTTTTGTTTCAGTTTTTTCACGACAACATTGACTTAATTTAGGATAAAGTGTATATGCTTTTGAAAGCTCCAAGTCTGCTCTGCAGGCTCATATGCATCATCCCCGAACATAGCAAGAACTTGAAGAAGATTTTTATCATTGAAACAGAAAATCCAAAGAGCGGAAAAATCAATTTTCGACACCATTTTCCCTCCAGGTTTTTCTCGCTTTTCGTTGGTAAAACTTATTGAACAAGCTTGACAACAAGCAAAACAATCTATTAGACTCTTACGCTTCATTCTATCAGTGTTTGCGCTTGTTCTCTCCCTTCCACCGATTATTTAATGACATTTTTTCAAAAGTCGGCAAAGCAAGACTTTGTTCACGCCGATGTTCGCCAGATCGCGTGCCCAAGCTGTGTGGTTCCCAAGATTCGAATTTTGATATTTAGCCTATAAATTCGTTAATTTTGGAGCGACAAGCCATCCACTGTCTTTTCTAAACGATCCGTCTACCGTCCTCCTCAGAATGATGCCGAACGTCAACGTTGAAAAGGCCCTAAAAAAAAGACTTTTCTTAAGTCTACAGAAATGATTTCTGAAAATTTTTGGCAGTCCTGAAGCGCAGTAGAAGCTATAGCATTCTTTTCTTACGTGTAACAAATTTTTTGAGCTCATTCGTAGGCATTCTGACTAATTGGAGGGTGAAGTAACGTAGTTGTCGAAAATGGATTTTTTCCCTGTTTGATTTTCCAAATTTGACGCTGTAAATCTCTTTCAAGTCTTCTGATGTAAAAACCGAAATGGAAGTTTTATTAGAAAAGGCTTAGAGCTTTCAAATGCATATAAACATTTTGCAGAACATCGAGCAAATATTAAGAAAAAATCGGAAGAAAAGATGAGACAGAACTTATTACACAACCTAATAGTTAAGAAAATAAATTGCAGGGGGAATGGGACCTAATATCAAGAAGATCAGTGTGTTGTTGATGCTCAGATAAACACTCAGAAAATTCATGAAAACCGTTTCTAATTACTTTTACCAAACATTCTAAAATAGCCTGCAGACATGAAGCTTCAAAATCGAGTTTTGTTTTCGCACCCCTGGGGTTTCCCAAGAGCGTTAAACACTTGTCTTTTACAAATTCACTTCCTACGGACATGAATACATAAAAGATTCCGTAATTTTCAATTTCAAAACAGGTTTTTTATCGGATTACTTTGAGAGATGTAATTACATTCCAGGCAAATTCAACCCTGAGGCTAAGGATTTTAGCGATACTCCGTTGATAAAGTCGAAAATTTCAAAGGAATGTCCAGCATTAGTGCTATTGCTGGTGATAGCTTCCCCATAGGCCCACACTTGAAAATTATTCTGTGGGTTTTATGTCCTTCGTTTTTGACTTAAGAAATCTGGAGCACCAAAGTTAGCAGCAAAGGTTGAGAATGTAGAATTTAGCCTTTCCTGCAAGAAATTTGACAAAGCAACTTCAAAACAGTTTCTTGATGTTAAAAAGAATTTCCCTTCTGCTGAGAATTTCGCAAACTACAGGGAGCGCTTTGGATTATTATGTCGTCTTACTGTAAAATACGTTCAACACGGTAGTTTACGGCACTTTGTCTAGCAAGCCACGGAGGGTTAACTCAGGCGCAACTGAAACGACAGTGAAAGTTCGTCCACAAGTGAACAACTGAGTGAGAGAGAGAGAGAGTCAAAATAAAAATGAGGGAATAGAAGCCTAGAGCTGATCACTCCGCAAAAAAATGAGTGAATTTTTTGAATGTGAAATGAAAATGAATGGAAATCTTGGCGATTAGATCGCGACGATTAAGTCGCGTGAAGTCTGTCCGGTGCCTAAGGAAAATCTAAATCACTGTATAACAAGCTTGAACAGCGAAAATCGAGGTTTTTACCCAAGAAACCTTTAAAAAGTGAAGATTTTTTGAACGGTCGTTTGGAAAAACACTCAGGAAGATTGGAATGGCGATGTCTGATAATAAACAAGCTATAGGGAATAGATGTACATGTTAAAATACCAACCATTTCACATTTAGCGAATTAGGCTGCGAATCTTGCATGATACATGAGATAAAAAAAATAGGAAAACCTAAACTGCCGGAAAGTTCTCTTCACTAGCCACTTAATTCGATAAAATAGCTTTCCTTACATAATCTGCTGACATGTAACAGCGCAAAAAAAGTTACTAACGTCGCTATAATTCGTTTATTTATTATAAAGCATAAGTATAGATGCATTGTTTCGCACCAATGAAAATGACAAATGAATAAGTTGCTAAATTCACAAATTTGAGCATCAAAGTTGAGCACAATTCATAGAGCTCGTTCAAATCGGTCCATACGAAGTACGTAATGCTGCCTAAAAAGTGATTTTTGAGGAAAAAAAATTTGGAAAATCAGCACAAAAACCTTACCTTCCTGAATTATCTACCGATAAGGCACCTGCTTCACCAAGAATGAGATAGCTATCATTGACAGATGGTGTTTGTCCAACACAGCGTAGATTGCATTCTCGAAGCCATATATCCAGCTTTTCTGAGAAATGACAAAGTTGTACACATAGGAAACAAGACAAAATTGAAAAAAAGACAAAAAAGAAAAGCCACCTGAAATCTGATGTTCAGACGCTCCCCGCTTTTCTCGAACTTCTGTACGTAAATGTGTGTAGTACGCATTATTTACAAGAATTCGATCAATAGCGCGAATCCGCAAAAGTGCACCTGAAGAGCTTCGTTTATAAAGAAGCCTTAACAGTTTGCAAAATTTTGAATTTTAACGAAATTCTGAGGCAGTAAGATGAAATTCTTGATATCTGCGACATTATCTCTCGTACAAAGACCACATTTCACAGAACATGTAGATTCTGCACGTGAACATTGCCCTGAAAGAGCTTCATGCAAGCCAAAGTTTAACTTTCATAAAGTTAACATTGTATTCGTCCTGCACCATCCACAAAAGTGTTAAGAGCACTGCTCGAGCAAAATGGAAATTGTGGAAATTTCATTATATCTCATAGCAGACCGCCTGAATGAGTAATGCCCAACTACGAAAGCGACTAAATACGCTGAAAGCGAGAAAATTGCCCCGGATTAGTAGCCCGCTGTTACGGTATGCTAGTTCCGAGTCGTCGTTAGCCTTCTGCACGAGACCCGCAAATGATTACTGTAGATAACGCACAGACCGTTACCTTGAGTCTATCACAAACCATTTTGGTTTAACAAGGGACGGTCACGAAGTCGAATTGGTCGATCACTGCAAACTGCATACTTTTTGTGAGAGTTAGGAACTTTGACTTCAAATTTGCTTTCCGCATCCGCAGAGCGCCTTTGGTAAAGAAGTTATAGGCATTTTCTGAAGCAAAAAAAAATTATTGGGCGGGATAAAATCAATCGCTACAACCTTTATAGAAATCAAACGAGTAATACGTAAGTAGTACTGATATACTGAGCAGAAGGAATTTGTTGTTTCAAGTATCCCGACAATTGCCGCTGCTTCATTCAAAGTCTGGAGAGGTGCAGCGATTGATTTTATCCCGACTATTAATTCAATCTTCTGTCTCAAAAATTGTTAATCACTTCACTCCTAAAAGCGCTTTGCAGAAATCGAAAGATGATTCGAAACCACCACTCCATACTCTTACTACTGGTATGCAACTTGTGGTGCTCGGTCACCTCAACTTTGTGACCCTCCCTCGTACTTACTTACTTCATTCTTACCTACTCTATCCGGTCAGTGAATCAAAATATCGTATCGTGGACCAATCTTCGTGGAACGATTTTCGCCATGTTGCCTCGAACTTACTTCAACCTACCACCATCAAAGCAAATTGTATCGGACTCGTCAACGATGCTCGTGGAATTCTGTAGAATACTGTGCGATGAGACCCGCCCAATTGTCCTTTCACATGCCTTTATATTTCTACGTAAATGATTATTACAGACTTGATAAACGTGAACCAAGTTATCTGAAAAAATGCAATGTAGCCATAGTTTTATCATACATAATAGCTACCACACTCTTCGAAACTGTCAGGATAAGGCCTCGGGCAGAGTTCGCGCGATTTCATCCCTGCGATTCTTATCACAAGACAAATAGTTACGATTCTATTGCATGTCGATCATCTTGCATTTCGATTGTGATAGTTAGCCATGATTGGTCGTGTTGGAGAACTACCACAACCAAAATGCAAGATGATCGGCATGCAGTATAAGTGTTTGTCTTGTGATAAGAATCGCGGCGATAAAATCGCGTGAACACTGTCCGAGAAGACTTTTTATTCTGGGAAGACTTGGCGATATTGGTGAACTACTCAAAAAGCCATAACTCAATAAAGACAGTATAGATCAGATGGAAGATATAGCTATAAAAAGAGGATAAAAATTTGAATCAGAAAGCACCTAACTCGTCATCGTTAGGTGTTCTGTGAGTTTTACTAACCGATGAAAGAAAACAACAAAACTTTCGGTAAAACTTTATATAACTTGCATTGTCTGCCTATTTTGGTTCAATTTCAAGAACAGAAAGCTATAAGCTAACTTAACAGAACTCTTCTACTTCTCATAATGATAAATGGCACAAGTAAATTGCAACTGTAGCATTCTCCGCCATACATAAGCATGACTGTTGAGAAAAGTATTTCGAAAAGCATTTGAACTCATAATGCCGTGGGCAGTTGCCGGTGCGGTATTACTTACTCCTATCCGAATTTCAAAACTGTAAATCTGCATTCGGTATGAGGCTGTCATTATATGAAATTCCTCGAAACAAGCTGAAAATCTAGACGAGGATGGCGACCAAGAAAGTAGCACTGCACGACTCAAACAGTATCTATAATCGACATTTTCGAAGTAATGATTGAACTAATACTGTCTAGCCTAGAAGACTTCCTGGAAGACCTAAGTACAAATAGTGAGTGATTTACTTTCCATAGGAACCTACAAGAAGATTGATATTTGCCAAGCAACTCAACACAAGATATACAAAGACTGTCTTCTAAATGTATCGGAAAGTCGTGGGATATGAGAAAAATCATTTTGCATAACCTTTGAGATAACGCATTTCAAACAAGAGACAACCGTATTGGGTCGTAAATGATCGGATGACGATGGAATGGTCAATGAATCACTGTGCTCGCCTGCAAACAAGCATTTTTAAGAGGCTTGCGGTTTTGAATAAAATCTACGATGATCGCATCACAGACACTGCAAAATGATTTTTTTCTACAACGTCATAAACTCAAATTTAAGACTTGGTCAGATAAAAGGCAGCGTTCCAGCAAAGTAATGGGTACTGGAACTTAAAAGTGCTGTGATGGCAGGCCCTCCCCAATTAACCCAACTGCGAAGAATGGAAAGAAAGGCGCGTTTGGAAATTACAATCACTCCAAAAAATTTTCGGACCCTACTCCTCGTTCCGAACCCGCGTCCTTACAGGTATTTTCCAGCAAATGCGGACAAGAATAGCTTCGAAAAGCCCATTTTAGCCATTTCTATACACTACAAAGCAAGATATGACTTCAACTTGGCGAGAAGGACCCGGAATGGTTAGAAAATGAGGCGAAGTTCTGTCGTGCAGCACTAGTTTGATTTCTCTCAAACCAAAATTTGACCGAATATCAACAATTATTTTAATCAGCACACCCACTAATGCAAAACACACCATCAATCGAAACAAAAATATTCAAAAAAAACAATTCAAAATTTTCGTAGAAATAGTCACCTGACGTTTCTGGCTTCGCCTTCGATCGACGCTGGAAGATTTCCTCCATCTTTGCATATCGCGATGTATATTGCTAAAATAAATCAATGATCGATTTGAAGCAGACGATCAAAAATATTACCTTCTGTCAATCTGGGGCTTTTTCACAACAGAGCTACTGCTTTCGTCAGCAGCGACTACGGCCCTTAACCGCTTTTCAAGGACTATCGAAGTTGATTCAACTCGAACAATGCTCTCTTGGTATTTCTTCCCCGCAGAGGTTCATCAGAGTCACTCTCCCAAAGCGAACTGTTCTTAAGCTCTTGCTTGCGCTCGCTAGGACGCTTCATAGTATTTACACGAAATGCATATTGCCTAACAGGAAGTTCCTGTCCCTCTTTGACTCCTTCTTTCGACTTCTCTCCGAATTGGAAGTATAACTTCAGGAGGAGTTTTTGTTTCAACAGGTTGCGTTTGGAGCTTTGACTCTCGAAGGTCTCCTCCCATAGATCGTCTTGTATCGGCGTAGTCTCTAGCAGAATCTTGGACTCGCTCGTAAGCGAACCACTAATGAGATCTGGTAAAGCCATAGCATTTATCTAAATGTTGCAGAAATTTATCGCTTAAGCACAGGTTCCAACGACAATTACCTCTTTTCCCGCAATTCCAACTTCATTTATGCCATGCTCAATGGCAGTTCGTATACAGTCGATGTCATTTACGTACTCCCTTTCGCATGGGATGTACGCATGCGCAACGCAAAGGCCCTGCGCGAGGACCTCCAATCGATGAGGCCCGTTTGAATGCCTGAGCCATACGCGCACGAACGTGGCGCGAAGCTCACTACGCTTACGGAAAAGTGAGCTCGTGATTAACACGGACTTTAGCTGCCAATTTCTCAGACTCCCTGCTTCCAGCTTCCTAAAAACAGGTGATTCTGAAAAAAGGCAGGGGCGCTTGCCAAAGATTTTAATTACTGGGAACTAGGTATTTTTACTCTCTCAGGTTCGGGTAGTTTACGCAATTCCATCGCCTCGCGACTCTTCCAACAAGACAACTGTTACGAGTCCATTGAATATCGATCGTCCTGCATTTCGGATGTGCCAGTTAGTTACGATTAATCGTGTCGGAAAACTATCACAGCCGAATTGCAGGAGCATCGGCATGCAATGGATTCATAACTGTTGTTTTGTTAGAGAATCGCGAGGCGAGGAATTCGCCTCAACTCTGCCCGAGGCCTAACGGTTAATCAGTTTGCGGCTGACAAAAAAAACACGCAAAAACGCTGACAAGTACCCAATAACGACGACCACGGGATTTTCCCCATAATGTTCGTAAAAGGCTCGAGCAGCTGCAGGATAAACCACTTTGGTTGAACATATACAGGGCTTCACAACCTGAGTTTCCCACCCGCCCCGCTAGGACGCCACGCTTAGGTCCGCGCAGCGTTCGCGGCGCTGGCTGCGCGTCGACTGAAGCTTGGTGAAATCCGGGCGATACGCAGCAAACGCCGCGCGCGGCCTGAGCGAGGCGGCCGCGTTGGAGGAGCCGCGCAAGCGAAACTTGCGACTCTCAGGTTGAAAAGCCCTGTAAGAAGGTCTGGCAATGAAAGAGAACTCATTTTTACGCTGGGAACCACTTCCTGCCTTTTGTCGTCTTCCAATCTGGAGAGAATGATACCGAATTGTACAACCTGTTGCAGGAACTTGTTTTGCGATATATTCTCGATCAAATCGTTTAGCTCGTCCACCAAGGAGTTCTTTTTGACTCGCACTTTTGTAGCTATGACTTTCAGCCTGATGAGGTTCACAGCATCGAAAGTGCCAAGCTTTTGCTTGTCCATGATCTCGCATAGCTGAAAAATGGGATAAGCATCACAGTTTCATGCAAACGGTCAACGCTTCGCGAAAGGCCCCCAAATCTGGCGAGATTGCGCAGTTAAGTGACTTTAATACATCTTTAGAATGAATAACTCAATAAGCTACGGAAAATGAGAAGAGACGCCGGGCTAATAACACAACTAGGTACTTTCAAGGCTCGTTAAGCCTTCATGTTGTAGAAAATGAAAGGGATTACGATGACAGAAGGAAACATGTCATCTATTACGGTTGTCACATTGCGAAGCAGACGGATTGTTCGACTCTCTATGAACCTCGGCATGGCGTAGATATTGTAGTTGTTTATGTAAGCCGCACTCGAGATTGGTAACAATTATTTATTGGGTGGCTGACAAGTGCGGCTTACATAAACAACTACAATATTACGGTTGTATCAGACTGCCGCACTGACCGCAGCAGACTGCAGCAGACTGCAGCAGATTGCAGCTGACTGCAGCAGACTGCAGCAGACTGCGGCTGACTGCAGCAGACTGCAGCAGATTGCAGCTGACTGCAGCAGACTGCAGCTGACTGCAGCTGACCGCACTGATCGCTGCATCCTTTAGTAAAGGTAAAGAGGATGCACAGTTGTAGCCCAAACAATCAAAACAATATATGCTTAGCCCCAAAAGACAATACGAGCGAAAGTAAAACAGGTATATACAATAACAGGAGGAATCAGAACAAATGCGAGCAAACCAAAGAAAAACAATCGCTAAAATTTGAATGAGAAGAGTAAGTTAGGCCTTATGAACTTCCTATGCGTAAAACACGGTGTTTTGACGTTGTCAATTGTTTTCTCTTCTAAAAGGGTGCAGCGATCTGTGCGGCCGTTGCGTCAGTGCGGTCAGCTGCAGTCTGCTGCGGTCAGAGCATAGGTGCGATAGGGGGAGCCGGGCTCTCCCCAGGTGAAGGGGGTCTCGGCTGTTCCCGACCTTCCAGGGTGAAGGGGGTGTGTGAGTCTAGGGGGGGGAGGAAGAGAGAAAAGGTAAAAAAGCGTGGTATGAAGAGCTCTAATTTGTACCTTATTTAGGCACAAATTGAAAAAAATTTAAAAATTTTCAAAAGAATTTAAAAAATTTTAAAAAATTGATTATGAAGATCTGTGCTCCTGTTTCATTGCATCAACAAAAAACGAAAGCAATAATGTTTATCCCAAAAGATGTACAAGTTAGGAACAACTTCATTTCCTGCACATCATCATCAACAATATCACTATCGCTAACGTCAGAGACAACAAGTTCGCTGCCTGAAAAATCTTCTTCTTCTACCAAAAGGTCATCGGAGTAGAAGTAGAATTGCGTGCAAAAGCGTTCTGAGTCGAAAATGGATTTGAAACTTTCTTCTTCTTTTGAGCGCTTTTGTGATTTTTTTCCTGGCCCTCTGGTAACATCAGGAAGTCAGCAGGTAGGTGACCAGTTTCTTCATACCTTCTTTTAGGATATTTCAAAAAGTCATACGGTAACAGCCTGTCTGGACCACTTATACCAATCCTTCAAATGAAGTTTTTAGATAACAATGTGTTTAGTAGAAGATTGACAAATCTTAAGTATTTGCTTAGATGCTCTATCGTTGTACGACTTCTGCGTAGTGTTCTGATAACAGAGTAGATAGAAAATTTCTTTCTCCACCTCTGCCGTGCTACTCGAAATGGAAACTAGCTTTGCTAGTAGGTCCATCAGATTTTTGCGGTAAGTAATGGGAAAAGAGCCAGATCTCATATGCTTTCGCAACACGGGAAGGAAATAGTGCATACTTTTTGGGCCTTGTCGAACTCTGGCTTCACCTCCTCTGGCATACGTCCTGTTATTAGCTGATTAGAAAGCTGCTCAACTTCTTCTTTAACATCATCTGCGGAATAGCCGAAAAAAGGAGGTACTATGCTGCGCGTTGGTTTTCGGGATCTAAGCGCAGTAACTATGCTTTGTACTAACACCTTCCTTTTGTTCATATCCATGTTTGTGAATTTAGCAGCCTTGAATTCTTCAGCAACCTGAAGATCAGCAATGGACTTCCTGGACATTTCCTCATTGAAACTAGACAATCTGCTTGGATTTCTTATGCAGGAAATCAGAGAGTTTCGCTTAATTGCCAACTCTGTATCAATGTCGACAACATTTTCGTCGGCGTAAGATTCTCCTTCTGCCTCGCTGTTGAACTGGAACACATGCGAGTCATCTGCCATTTTGTAAAGTATTCTGCCTGCCGTTTCCTCTTCAAACTGCCAACCTTTCCAAAACATTGAGGGATATTTTAATAACATGTTATTCTTCTGAATGTCTTAGAGTTTTTAATTCATTGAAACCAACCATTCTCTACAAATTAGGTAAGGTGAGTCTAGAGCGTTTTCACGAAAGTGACCTTCTTCAGCACTAGGTTTACAGAGTATAGATTCCAGAAGTGGGCGGGTTTTGTGTGAAGGTGTGGAAATTCACAAATCTCCCATAGTTTTTTCTGCTAATAATGATGGCATAACTGTCAACCAAAAGCGCATTTTTTACCAAAAAAACATAAACATATAACAACGATAAGCACTCTCAAATAGACGCGTTCGCTCACGTTCCCGTTAGTGCTGATAACGATGTCAATCCATAGCACATTTTTTACTATTAACGTGCTCCACCTCGCTCTTATTAAGTCGTCCAGAAAGTTTTTGCGCATGAAGTTTAAAATTCATAACTTCTCATTTTTTCAACCGATTTGACTGCTTTCACTTTCATGTGAAAGGGTAAGTCATGCTCTTTATAATGACATCTCAGCTGCTTAGTAATGGTCATCTGTTGCACAGATAGGAGCGATAGAAGAAAAATGGTAAAAATTTTAATTTTCTGTGTAGGTCATAAAAAATCGACTTGCAACAAAAATCGGAGCAGCCAGTACTGTAGATTCTTTCACCAGCTCTTTCTAACAGTGCAAAGTTTGCTCCGATTGAGCGTCTCTATGAAAAGTTATGATTTCCCTGAAGAATGCCAAAATAAATCAAATTCGCCTTTTTGTACTGCTTGCTCGGAAATTATAACTTTTCATGGAGACGCTCAATCGGAGCAAACTTCGCACTTTTAGAAAGAGTTGGTGAAAGAACCTAAAATACCGACTGCTCCGATTTTGTTGCAAGTTTCTGATTTTTTATGACCCTACACAAAAGTCCAAATTTTGAGTGATTTTGTATTGAGCTTCTATCTATGCAACAGATGACCATTACTAAGCAGCTGGGATGTCATTATAAAGAGCGTGACTTACCCTTTCACATAAAAGTGAAAGCAGTCAAATCGGTTGGAAAAATCGGAAGTTATGAATTTTGAAAATTGTGCGCAAAAACTTTCGGGACGACCTATACAATGTGTTGGCTTTTATGGGTCACCGAAGCAAATGATTTTTAGAGCCGGGAAGCAAAGAAGCCCTAACATGCTGTATACCATTCGAAAGCTGAGATCATGGAGAATCGACGTAGACCGTCGACTTTTTTCTAGGTCTTCTGTGCCGCGAGATATGAGGGATTTCATGTGCTTCAAAAATTAACTGATTTTGTATCCTCACTTTCTGCCCTCCAAATGAATGCTACGAGAAAGTCGACGGTCTACATTTGTTAATGAAGACTTGCTCTTTAACACAGATAGATAATCAGCAGTGATTAGGTCTTCATTTGGCAGAAATCTGCTGTTGAAAATGACCATGTTTTCAGATAAAATGCGGTGTATCTCTCGGTAGAGGGGGGCTAGAAAGAAGTCGACGGTCTAGGTCGAATCCCCTTTTCCTGAGCTTTCGAATGGTATATAGGTTGCTGGGCGAAAAAACTAACTAGTTTTCAAAAATGGGGTGGAGATATTTACTATAAGCTTGCTCCAACCCAGCTCCACCAATGTATTGGCTTTTATCGGTTACCGGAGCAAATGATTTTTAAAGCCGGGAGGCAAAGAAGCCCTAACGTGCTGTATACCATTCGAAAGCTGAGATCATGGAGAATCGACGTAGACCGTCGATTTTTTTCTAGGTCTTCAGTGCCGCGAGATATGAGGGATTTCATGTGCTTCAAAAATTAACTGATTTTGTGTACTTACTTTCTTCTCTCCAAAATGCTACGAGCATAAATAAATAATATAAATAAACATAAATACCGCTTCTTTAAGAAATTTATGATTGTACTTGTTGTTTGAGGTACTTAGCCTGCTTTTCATAACGATTTTATCATATTCTCAGAGTACAATACCAATCTCAGCCCAGGTGAAGGGGGTCATCGGAAGTTTGGCCTCAAAGTGAAGGGGGTAAGATCCATCACTCCCCCTATCGCAACTATGGGTCAGAGCAGTCAGCTGCAGTCTGCTAATTTGTTATTTGTAAGTTCGTGACTCGAAACCGCTATGTACAAATTGTCTAAACAGGCTCAATCTTGTCCTCTCCTGCTCCCAAGTAGCAAACAATCCTAAATTAGATGGATCACAAGTTTAAAGTTGTTAGCCACAGGATCAAACTTGTTTTGACAATGAGTGCAAAGCGGTCTCGAGTCTATAACTCACAGAATGAATGATATCTATCAAGTACAATCTTATATATAAAGCTGAATGTCTGTTTGTCTGTATGTATGTCTGTATGTCTGTATGTCTGTATGTCTGTATTTCTGTACGTATGTTCCGAATAGAAAATTCCATTTCTCAACCGATCCGGACCAAACTTGGCACACATACACTTCGGGCCCCGGCGGGTGTCAAAGGCTACTTTTCGTCATCGATCGATATCGATTTTATCGATTTTTTGCCCCCCGTGGGGGTGATCAGCATGCTCGATTACACCCTTCTGCCAAATTCCAGCCCCCTAGCTCAAATTTTGCAAAAAATCGATAAAATCGACATCGATCGATAACGAAAAGTGGACTGTGAGACCCGCCGGGGCCCGAAGTGTATGTGTGCCAAGTTTGGTCCGGATCGGTTGAGAAATGGAATTTTCTATTCGGAACATACGGCGGAGCCGGGTAAGCCAGCTAGTGGAATACAATAAGCCCGCCTGTTAGGCTTGAGATATACCTGACGATGGAGGTATAGCGGGTGTTGGCGAATCGCTGATGTCTGCGCTGCCCTTAGCTGCTCGTGGCTGCTGCGCTGGGTATGCTGTGGGTGCAAGAACGAAGTAGCTTTACCCATTACTATGCTTAGCTTAGGTTATTAAGGAAAGTAAGTCTTGACGATTACCAAAATTGAAAAATAATATGAGACCCAAAAAAATCGTACTGTTTTCATCAAGAAATTTTCTTTATAACAAGCATAAAATGGCGTGCCAAATGTTGCATAAACTGAGAAAATTTTAATCATTTGACAGATATCAAGGAGTGTCACAGTTGAACCTTGATGTGTGCTTGAGGCAACATCTAAACTATCTAGGTCATAGCAGACGTTAATTTGTTGAGGTCTACTAGTAATATCCCACTGAATCGTTTGAATCCTCTAGCTTTTCATCGTTACTTAATTTGACTACGCAGCTGATCAGATTATTCTTTGTCGACTTTGTCAATTCTTTATCGATTTTCTTATCGATTCATTTACGTTTCGGTGAAAATTTGTATAGTTCATCAGTATCGAAACTGCTCTGAAAATCCTTCAGAAGTTCAGAAATATGTTAAAAAGGAGCAAATCCGAGCAAAATCAGCGTTAGCAGCTCGAAGCAGCTGAGAGAAGCTCACAAAAAGTGAGCTTCATATCGCGTAGCAGCGAGGAGCAGCAACGAGCAGCTGGGAGCAGCAGAGAGCAGCAAGAAGCAGCGCAGCATCGCTAGCTATAGCGGGTCTGTTTCGCGTTGGCTGCAACAGCTAGGAGCAGCAGCGTCGCCTGGCGTCATAGGTGCGAAGGCCTGAGAGGGGTACCCTCCAAAGTGAAGGGGGTCTCAGGAGTTTTTGACCCTCAAAAGTGAAGGGTGTCCAATTGCCGACGTCGACGGGGGGGAGGGAATTGAAAAAAAATAAATTTTCAATTTTTTAACTTTCAATAACTTCCAAGTTCCACTTTCTTTAAACCTGGGCATTGTTCGTATTGACAAAGTATTCTGTGCAACAGGTTTGTTAGGTGATCTTTATTAATCCAATCGAGGCCTAACGTTTCGACGCCTTCGTCTTCCTCAGAGGCCTGAAAATGGCTCAAAGGAGGAAAGTCGAGAGTCACGGTTATTGGCAACGCTCAAATTTCTACTAATATCGAAGAGCTTCTTAGCCTTGGCCCTTCATTCTCGCCTGCGCAAAATGTTAACGCTGCGATTTGTCGCAAAGTAGTCGGAAGCCTGCACAAACTTAGAGATTCTCTAAGAATACGAGAGAGAAACAAGAGTCGCGCAACGACCGCAGTCAACAACTCTCAAAGCTTACTACCAACAATTCCATTCCCACCATCGTTTTACAGACAACCCGGACCCGTTCTTGAAGTAGACATCAAGTTCCGTCTCTTATGCTCAGGTGTTTTAGAAGTTCTAAACAGAGCAAAGCGACAGCATCAGAGCAACCTGACACGCAATCAATGGCAGGGGTTCAAAGAGATGCGTGAACTCGTTTCAAACGGTTCAGTACGATTGTCCGTAAGCGATAAAGGTGGCGAGTTTGTGGTAATGCCCCAAGAGTTAGACCGCGCATAACAACAGCCCATCTAGCCGACTCTGCAACGTACAGAGTAGTCTCTGAGAAAGAATTCCAGTCACAATGCAAGAAACTGAATGACACTTGGACGGCAATAGGCAAATCTGCCGGACTAGAGGATAGATTTATAAGCAGGTTGAAATTGAGGAGTCCGAGTTGTCCAGTGTTTTACAGCCTTCTCAAAACGCACAAGCTTTCTTTACGGGACATGAACTCAATGTCAGAGGAAACTTACAAAATTAGACCAATAATCAGTTGTGTAGGCGGCCCTACCGACAGAATCTCGTGGTTCTTGAACAAAATAGTGAGCCAGCTGCTATCAAAGATACCGGCACATTTGTCCAGCTCGCATGAATTTATCAAACAACTCCAGAGCGCTAGGTTTGATTCGAGCGCAGTGATCGAGTCATTTGACGTGATCTCACTCTATACCAATGTGCAGAATGAGCAAGCCTTGCAGGCTCTATCGGAGATGTTGGATAAATACGGTGGTACTATGAATATGTTCGGACTGGGCAAAGCGCGAATCATGACCCTAGTCAGCGAATGTTTGAAGTGCAACATCTTTAGATGGTCTGGGACCTATTACTCCCAGATACGCGGCTTAGCTATGGGTCAAAGATTAGCGCCAGTGCTCGCCATTTGCTTTATGAGCAAAATTGAAGAACCGGTACTAGCTCGTATGCCGCTGATGTACTGCCGTTACATCGATGATTGCTGTATTGTCACCTCCACGCAGTCCGAAATGGACATGTGTTTCGACCTTTTCAATCAGCAATCGCAGTATATAAAGCTCACTCGAGAAGCACCAGATAACGGGTGGCTACCCTATCTCAACGCGCAAGTGAAGTTGTCCAAGGGCATTGTTAGCGTGAAATGGTTCCGTAAAGAAAGCTCCAAGAACATCCTTATAAATATAAAATCCGCACATCCAGCATCCGTAAAGAGAGCTGTCATTAGAAACATGTTCAGAACAGCCATGCAGATGTGCTCTGGAGAGCGAGAACGTTGCGAGTCACGAGATTTAGCGTCACAGATTGCTTGCAGCAATGGGTACCATTCTGTACCACATAGTCAACATCTTGGAAATGGTAACAACGTTCATAACGATAATAAGCTTCCACTATGCCTTCCGTTTATCTCTGACAGCGTCAGTGCGGCTTTTCGAAAATGCATACAACGCGCAGAACTGCAAGATGATGTTGCTTTAGTGTCCATTCCGAACGACAACATCAAAAAGCAGTTAGTTAGAAATAGATTGTATGATCGATACTGTATGTTGAAGCAATGCTGCGTAGTATGCCCGCACGGTAAGGTAGGCGATTGTGCTAAAGTGGGAGTGATTTATCAAATTGAATGTCTTAGCTGTAATCCACTCTACATTGGAGAGACAGGAAGACCATTAGGCACTCGCATAAACGAACACTTGACAGATAAAAGGCGTAAAACTCAGTTATCACCTCTGGGCAAGCATAGAATTGAAACGCATGGTGGGGATGACTTTGATATCAGATGTAAAATCTTGACTTACGAAAAGGAAACCTCGGCTAGGAAAGCGTTAGAAGCGTTCTGGATTTCAGTGAAGAATCCAGCTATGAACAACAAAAATGAGTGCCTGTCCATAACCTCCGACTTTCTCCCCTTCATATCATTATGCGATCTGTAGATGACATCCGATGGTCATCTATGGTATACTTCATTCTTCCGCCGTGACCATCATTTCCGGTGCGGAAACTCGCATATTGGTGATCTGTCGGTATGTTCATCTTCCGCCCTGACGTTTTTGCAATAGGGAAGTCAGGCGAAAGTCGAAAACTAGCAGGATTAGGAAGGGTGTTTGATGGCGTGGAGCTACAGATGACACTTTGAGCCATTTTCAGGCCTCTGAGGAAGACGAAGGCGTCGAAACGTTAGGCCTCGATTGGATTAATAAAGATCACCTAACAAACCTGTTTGGCACAGAATACTTTGTCAATTTTTTAACTTTATTTTTTCCAAATTTTAATTTTAACAATTTTCCAATTTTTTTGCTTTTAAATTTTTTAAATTTATTTGCATACATTTTAACATAGTAAAATGTTTCCGAGTACTTTTTTGATGAATATCTCATTATCATGTATCATAGAAGCAAAAATCGGGACCGGACCCCCCTCACTGGGACGACGCAGATGCTAAGGTGAGTTAGTTAGATTAAAGTTGAGATATCGGAGCTGAAAAATCCAATTTTAGGCATTCCATGGGACGAGCAGTATTGAGTCGATATGGGAGGGCGCATGGTCGTGAAACGAATGGCTGGAGTGGTGCCTACACGTGGGCTTGTTGGACGAGACTCTGAAAAAGACATTTTGTGGTTATAATGTGGATATAAATTGAATAATTTGCCATCGTATTGTGTGTATAAGGATAAACAATAAATGGAATTGTTGTACACAATCGAATTTGTATATAGTGAGTGAAGGCAGGAAGATAATCAGAATAGAAAAGGTAGATATCGGAGTTTGATGATCAAAAGAGAAAGCTGCTGGAAATAAGTTCTATAAAGGTAGAGGGAGAAGGTAAGTCAGGTATTAGGTACTCAGGTAAGCTTCCGATGTAAGCTGATAAGGAGAAGCAGGTTTGAGTTGCCAACTATACCCCCCATTCGAGCCAAAATTCCATATCTCGGTGGGGGGGGGGGGTCATCTCATGATATAGTTTTTTTTTCTATCTTGTAAGGGAGAGTATGCTTGAGATAACTAGGGCTGTCGCAAAAGAATCTGCTGAAGCAGAACTTCTGAAGCTTGAATTTTACGCACAAATTTATGCGTCTTCAACTCGGTGCTGTTGCTCTCCTTCCTTAAAGCAGATCCTTTTGCGACAGCCCTAGTTATATCAAGTGAACCTCCCTCTACAAGACGGTGAAAAAAGTAGATCATGAGAGGACCTCCCCGCTGAGATATGAAGCGTCAAATTGAACCACCCGAAATCGATTTTTTTGCTATAACTCTTACGTAAATCCTCTAATAACAAAAGATGGAAACGCCGAATTACAGTAGTTTGGTGTTAAAGGGCGGTCGTTCCGGGAGCCTACCGTACCCTTGCGTGGAGCGCGAGATGCGATTTCTGGGATTTTGGGATTTTGGGATTTTGGGATTTTGAGATTTTGGGATTTTGGGATTTTGGGATTTTGAGATTTTAGGGATTTTTGGATATCCTCTAATAACAAAAGATGGAAACTCAGACAGTAGTTTAGTGTTAAATGTGTTGAATTATTTCGGCAGTGAAAGGAGATGTGTCCATCCCTGCATTTCGCTCTTTTATGTGTTTTCTTTGTCGTCACATTGCGTTTTGTTTCATGCTTCCGGTAGTCTTCGCACTTCCAACAACTGCGAACAGTTTTTTGCTGGTTCGTCTATGTAGAGTTTGCTTTGTTTTTCACCTTTTGCTAGCGTTCATTTCTTCTACCATTTGCTGAAGTCATTTTATTTGTTGTTATTCGAAATTCTACAGTTCCGCAATAGGTCTTACTCATGACTGCTTCTGACCGCCGGTCATTTTAGGGATCGTTCAGACCGCGCCGGTACCCGTCCAAACACGTCCGAATACGTCCGAATACGCCCGAACCCGCCTGAACGCCGGAACTGCCCAAGCGCAGCGGGTATGCGGCAAATTGGCATATTGGAGCACGCATGGGATTGATCCCTGTGATATCGGAGTAGTTGCAAAAGATCAGTATGTAACCTACGTCGAGCTACGTGTAACTAAGTTATAAGCAGCAGGCACGTAGTATTCCACGCGTGCTCCAATATGCCAATTTGCCGCATACCCGCTGCGCTTTAGCAGATCCGGCGTTCAGGCGGGTTCGGGCGTATTCGGACGTATTTGGGCGGATTTGGACGTATTCGGGCGGATTCGGACGTATTCGGGCGGGTTTGGACGGGTACCGGCGCGGTCTGAACGATCCCTTAGGTCTATTTGGTATATCGATCGATACAGGCGGCTGCATTTATTGCACTTCGTCGAGGGTGTTATCAAGGGAAACTTTTTGCGAGCATATTTGCGGGTTTTCAGCGCAGACTTGTTTGTGTTGAAGAACAGGTGGGTTCAAACACTTTTTCCTAAAGTTTATGTCTTCTTACTTCATATAATCTCTTTTCTTTGCGTTATCATCTTATGGTCTAATTTTCTTCTTATTTACTTACTCGCTCCAACTATGTTCTGTTAACCCTCGGCTCCAATCGATATCTATAGATTTTTCACAACAAGCGGTCTTCTCTCTATCAGAAGTCAGAAAATGGTTTTTCGGCATTTTTTCGGCATCATTTCCGAATGAATTTAGGCGAAGTGAATTTAGAGGAAGCAAACATGATTTCCTCATCTTCACAATTCTGAACACCTCTTGAGAACTTCTTTTTCCCTTATAAACATCTCATCTTCTCTCAGAAACTATGCTTTTTTTCTCTCTCTCTCTCTCATTCTCTAGGGTTACAGGATTATATAAAAGTCAAACCGACATCGTTTTTGACTTAGGAGTCAAAAAATAAAGAGTGCGTAACGTCTGCAGACTACGGACTTACATTTGATTTGACGCCTAATATCAGAAAAATGAGATTTCTTTTTTTCTGACCGTCTTTTCGACTCGATTGTATTACAGAACCCAACAGGCATATGCTGAAACTGAGACTTCCAAAAGTACTTCAAACTTAAGTTCAGTAATCACAGTGGACCAGTCACGGCCAAAATTGGGATTTATATGTTTTCGAGGTCCTTTTTTGCAGTAGCAATGTCTGTTTTGCGTAAAAGGTCAGGAGTTACAAAGACACGCAAGAGCTACAAAGAATTTCTGAAAATCAGAATCCAACGGTTACAACTACAGAACCCGGTTTTTTTGAAATTATGTATGGGTGAAACTAGAAACTTGTCTGTATTTGATCGTAGTTGTGCATGTATTACGGTCTCCTTTTCCCCGCGTTGCATGGTTCTGACCTCATAAAGGTTTTCTTCGGGCAAAATGCCGCAGGCGCACAAAAGTTATGACCTGTATCTCATGTAGCATAATCAGTTGACTGGTATTGCGGAGATGCCTCATGAATATCCATAGATCCATTATCAAGCAAAACTTATTTGCCGTCTTGTTGGCTACAAGCGGTGCACCTGTTATTGCGAGGTCAGTGATGTCATACGCATATTATATGTACGAATATCGAAATAAAAGAACTTATGATTTTGGCGTGAGCTCATTATTTAACCTTCACCTTGTACATTTTGCTGTGAACTTGGATTATGCTTCTTGTTTTTTGGCGAACAACCATAGCTAGAAAAAGAACAACATCGAAAACGTATTCCCAATTCTGGCCATGGATGGTCCACTGAAATTGCTGAACTTCAATCAGGAATACTTTTTTGAAACCTCACTTTTAGCATTTGAAATCTCACTATCATCTTTCAGCAAACAGACATTCTTACCGAAAAAAGGACCTTGAAAACATATAAATCCCAATTTTACCCGTGTTTTCATTGTGATTTCTGAACTTCACTTTGGAGTACTTTTTGAATTCTCAGTTTCAGCGTATGCACTGCGGGCTACCCTGGTTTCCGTGGTTGGTGAGAGACAAACTCAGTAAATATTTTTGGCGAAGTTTGTGCACTTACAGCGGCTACGAAATCTCTACGCTTGGTTTTGAGTCTGTACCAAGGCGATGACCCGTTCGGTTCTATAATGCAGTCGAGTCGAAAAGACGGTCAGAAATAAGGCACCCGCCATACTTATCCCTCTTGATCCGCTTGATCCGCTTAATTCGCTTGATCCGCTTGATCCGCTTGCTCCGCTTCCTGCAGGACGCGTGCAAAACGCGCGCACTCAGCAGTCGTCATTTGGCGCCGCGTACAGCGAATTCGCTTAACCATACGAAACTCCTTTTTACCTACGCAGCGTCAAAAATAAATTGTTGTTGAAATAAATTGTTGATTTTTTGCATTTTGTGGGTCGTATAGTATGCAGTGTAGAGCGGCTATCTGCAGTAATGTAGTCCATATTGCGCGGGTAATAAAAGGAAGTTTCCCGGGTTGGCTGCATCGGCAGTTGCTGCCTTCACTGTTTTCCCTATTTTGAAGATGGGGGGAGATATACTTCTCCAAAACCAGGGAGGCAGGTGTCCACGAGATATTCCGCAATTATGCGACTGATGGTAGACTGCGTGAAACTCCTACAATCATGTGCTATATTCTATTGGTCTATAATGGGTTACATAAAAAGCTCATACTCTTCTATCCCGTGAGTAGCCCTTTTCAACAGTCATGACATCGATTCCTTTAGGAGCTAGCCGACTTTCCAGAAATCGCTCGAACTGTAATCGTTTTGTATATATTTTTAGGAGTATATGATACCCTCACTACATATGACTTTTATGTTGGTGGGCCGAATCAAGTTTATATTTTATTTGAGTTGTAAAGCTTGTTGAGTTCTTGGATCTTTCTTACAAGTAGAGGTCCCTATGAGTTAGCCTGTTTATTGTGATTATATTATGTACAATATAGTATGTTATCTTACACCAATTTGTTGTTGTTTTATATGATCTTTGTTTAACGGACACATATGCACACGAAAACCACGTATTCAACAATAAATAATAGTAGCATAATAGAGTTGCCTAACAGGAATAGAGCATGCCTAATTATGAATGCAGGGGGATTTGGTGTATGGATATGAGTATGTTTCTGATGATGATAATACGAACTGCCTTCACTGGTTATGGCTTTGGTGGGCTGCAGAAAGTATTTTTTCTACCTATACTTAATTTTTTCGTAATTGGGCTGTAGGCTTCCCTTGACTGTGCGAGACGAAATGGCAAGATAATTCGTTGTACATCACCAGACTGCTTAGGATTCTGAAACGTTATTGTATATATATATATATATATATATATATATTATTTACATGCTTACATGGTCCTAAATAAGTCCAAAACCAAGTTGTGTCCTCATGGCTGTGGAGCAGTTATAGAGAAAGTAGGAGGCTGTAATCATGTGGAGTACGCAAAATTGCAAAACTCATATCTGTTGGCTTTGCGGTTAGTACTGAGTTTAGGTTTACATTTTATTTATGTCCCCATAAAAATTCTTTAAGAGTGATCATGCTGCTGTTTTAGTTTTCGCCTGTGTTTTGCTGTGCGGCTCATTTCAGTGGAATTCCATCGAAGTTTAAATCACTTACAAAGTTTCCTAGTATGACAATCCTTGTACTGGTAGTGCTGTTGTGGAAGTAACACTCAATTTTAGCTGCTGCTAACAAAAAAAAATATATTTAGTTCAAGAGCAATAAGGATGCTTGCATACTGAGACGTTAGAGTCACTAGGTATCAGGTGAAAAGTCTTAATCGATATAAAACAAACTTCTTAAGTATTAAAAAGGGCTCTCGTTGTGTTTAAGACTAGCAATTTTAGAGGACGGTCTACTGTCGAAAGGTATGCAAAACGATTACGAGTTCGAGCGATTACAAAAAAGTCGGCTAGCTCCTAAAGGAAACGATGTCATGACTGTTACGTTGAAGGGGGCTACTCACGGGATAGAAGAGTATGAGCTTTTTATGTAACTCATTATAAATTAATAGAATATAGTTTCATGCAGTCTACCATCAGTCGCATAATTGCGAAATATCTCGTGGATACGAATAATTGGAACTATGTTATGCCGGTCGATGAAGACACCTGAAATGACGTGAGTTGTTTTTTTGTGAGGACTCTTAGTTTTTCGCTTTTTTCAGTTTCTGTATCGGAGCGAAGCCCCTGGTTTTGGAGAAGTTCATCTTCTTCCACCTTTAAAGGAGCTTGGGCTCTCCGCATTAAAACTTAGTTTTCGAAAATATCCGGTACGGCTTAGTTGTGAAAGATTTCCTAATCAACGGTGCCTTTTAAATGATAGAATCGCAGACACGGCGAAATACTTCAGAAAGGTACTGTATTTATTAGTCATGTTTGTGGACGCTAAATTTGTTATTTATAGGTCAAGTTTTATCCGATATATTCAGTCGCTTTGCTATTTACGGTAACAGTGCGGTAGCTTGCGACGGTTATATCAGCTAACGAGGAGCTTTGAGAACGAATGCGCCGTGTCGGTATTGAAGAGGGTAGACGACATGTGCGAACCATTATATGTTGGTTATTTATACCTTTTTATCGCTTGTTTCGTATTTTGGAGAGCTTCATTGGAGGAACCTGTTCAGGTTTATGGTGAAAATGTGGAAACCATCATAGAAGAAGAGATGGTCAGCCTCTTATGGAACCCATCATCAAACCAGTTGCGCAGAGGAAATTCCAGGTAATAAGATATTGTTGTTTTATAATTTATTATGTCCATCTCATCGTGCTGTTTAGTCGGTGGAACACAATCTATCTGAGACTGTTTACAACAAAGAGTATCTGGCTGCTCTTATGGATTGTCCTCATATAATGAGAAATGTAGCCATTGCTGGTCATCTTCATCATGGAAAGGTAAGATTTCTTGTTATGTTAAGTCAACGTAGCAACTACTGCTTTTGAATCTAGACAACTTTTTTGGATTGCCTCATGGAAGAAACACATCCTGAGTTTTTCCGTGCAGAAGATGCTGACACTAGATACACGGATACGCTTTTTATTGAGCAACAACAGTAATTTTGCTTAGGCTATTGTTGACGCTTCGATAATTGTTATTTTTAGCGGTTGCTCTATTAAGGCAATGTTTGTCACAACTGTGATGCAAGACACTCGCCATAAGAGTTACCTCTTGAATATTATTGATGCTCAAGGTGTGTACTTCATGTATGATGATTGTAGGTCTCATTGCGCGTTGATTTAGCATTTTATATTTTACGGATCGCATGAACTTCTCGGACGAAGTAAGAGCAGCTTATCGTGTTTGTGATGGTGTTCTCATTGTTGTTGACGCACACGAAGGTGTAAGTGTTTACAAGAAATGTTCCATTTGCCCCAAAATTTTGCAGATTTTGTATGCAGAGTATAGTAATAGTAGTATACCACATTTTACTGCTTGGTTCACATAGGCTTTGCGATATTTCGTTCGTTTATGTCATGATGAACACTGAACGAGTAATCCGACATGCTATTCAGGAACCTTTGCCCATCACGTTATGTGTCAATATAATCGATCGCCTAATTTTGAAGGTGAAGATGCTTCCACGGATGCTTACTACAAACTGCGACTGGTTATCGACCAAGTGAATGCTTTGCTCCAGTAAGTATGCAGCTCAGAATTCCGTCTAATTTGTTTATTTCTGAGGAAAAGACCGTTTCAGAACGTTCTCAACGGAGGAAAATACTGCTGTCTTCTTTGCTAGAGAATCTGATTTTGCATCTAGCCACTACAACTTATGCTTCTCGCTCCTCTCTTTTACCAACATCTATGCTGATCGATATCGTAAATATAACTATTCACACGCTATGAAGACAGTCTCATAGTGTGAATTCAGGAAACATGCATGCTCATGAGTTTGCACGTCGGCTCTGGGGTAAGCTTACAGAAGAAGAGCAGAAAATGAATGTGCGACCATTCATTGCGCTTATTTGCAAGCGCTTCTTTGGAGATTTCAAAGGTACATAAGTTATGGCGTAACATATTGATCGTGTTGCTATTGACATATTTACAGCATTTGTGGATCTAGTTGTGAAGAACATTAAATCTCCCATAGAGAAGTCATAGACGAAAGTGGAACACATCTGGCATGGTCCTGCTGACAGCAAGCTAGCAGCGGAGGCGTCCAAATTTGAAGCAAATGTTAGTGCTGTTTTTCTTCATAAATTTTACTCCATGTTAAAACTTGTTAGTAATAGGGTCCATAGATGGTTCACACTACCACGAACTATCCAACAGCAGAAGCTACCTCTTTCGGAGTGCTTGGACGTGTCATTAGCGATACCATCGAAAACAATGCAGATGTATGGGTGCTTGGGGAGAACAACAGTATTCAGGTAAAAAAACCTATCAAAAATTTTTGCTTAGAGACTTTTCTTCACAGTTTCTATACAGGATTTCAGTTTTTTTTAGTTTTTTATATTTAGCTTTTTTCTCTTTTTGTAGTCTTTGCAAGCTCTTTCATGTTAAAAACCTCGCAAACCCTGATATCTAATTCTAGGATGAGGAAGACTGTCGGTGTCTAACAGTAGGCAGGCTATGGGTCCATATGGCTAGGTAAAGCTCCAATTGGTTCTTGTATATTACGATGTGATTTGAGGTATCCGAAATGTGAAGTTCAAAATGCTGCACGCCGTTATAGTAAAGGAGCCATTGTACGGAGGTGGTGGACAGTTCATTGCAACAGCTCGACGATGTGCTTACTCTGCCTTTGGTAGGTTTTCCTCTATCTTATCGGCTTCCTTGCTGTGATCTATGCTTATTTTCCAGATGGCTACACCCGGTGTTGTGGAGCCATCCTTTGTCGTTGAAGTGTTCGCATCCGCTGACTGCGTTTCTTCGGCATACACTGTTGTAGCAAAACGAAGGGGTCATGTGACAACCGACGCTCCCATTCCTGGTTCACCTACATATTCAATAAAGGTGTAGTTTTATGTTACTCACATCCGGGAGAGACATGTAACTATTTCTCTTCCCTTCGCTTGGAATTCGCATTGTTCAGGCGTTCATCCTGTGATGGACTTATTTGGTTTTGAAACTGTCTTGCGAACGCATACACAAGGACAGGCATTCTGCATGTCGGTGTTCAACCATTGGCAGGTTAGATTCGTTCTCTTGTTTCCCAAATTATCTTAGTTTTCATCATCTTTGTAAATATATTAATAACTATCTATACATGCATTTTTTAATGCCATACAGTAGAAACTTTTTTCAGATCGTGCCTGGAGATCCGTTAGACAAGTCAATCGTCATCCGCACTCGAAAGTATTGATTTTGTTTACAGTTCACTTTCTGAGAGCAATGAAATTTGTTCCCACGAGAAGGAATGGTTTGTCGGAGGATGTCTCTGTCAAAAAATTCTTTTACGATCCTATGCTTTTGGAGTTGGCCGAGCAAGAAGATGTTTTCAGTTATTCGGGATTCTAACTTTGTTGTTGTCGTGCTTATACTTTGTTTAGATTGTTACAATATCTTTGTCAAATCGGTGTGTTGCTATATTCTTATTACCGTAACATGAAATCTCGTGATCGGGTGCTAATGTTCTCTCCAAATTTCTTTCTCTTGAACGGTTTTATATATTCACAAAGAGAATACTAGCACGAGCGCCGGAATCACGAAATATCAAGACATATAAATATTAGCAAAATACGGTGATATTTCTTTTGTTAGTGATCTAGAAAACAAAATCACTACTACGGGCGGTCTCCAGCGCTGTTCTGATTTTGACTTGTCGTAACACGTCAGCAGGCCGCAAATCTTTCTTCCGACTGCAAAGCCGCCGCAGGGTGTTTCGCGCGAGTAGTGATTTTGTGCAGAAAGCACTACGAACGCGGCAGGCAGGCTATGGGTCCATATGGCTAGGTAAAACCATTTGACTCTGAGGTTTTTACAATTTCTGTACTGACTTTGGTTTAAGTATCAAATTGAAGACCGGTTGGGCTGGGCCCTCATCAAAGGTATCGATGAACCTATTGTAAAGACATCGAACTGGAGTATGAGGAGGATGTCAGTGTTTTTGTCGTTCTCGCATTTGCATTTTTTAAGCTTTTGTTGATTTAGATGTAGATTTTCCGTTCGCTTATGTTCAACACTGAGAGTGTAGTCAAAATGGCCATCGAGCCAATCGACCCTTCTGAATTGCCGAAAATGTTGGATGGTCTACGAAAAGTAAGTGGATCTTTCTCATTCTTCAGTGTTATCAAGTATCACGTTTGAGGTGAGCAAGTCTTATCGATTGCGTATAGCACGTGTTGAAGAATCTGGAGAACATGTTTTGCTGGGAAACTGGTGAACTATATATATGGACAGCGTCATACATGATATGCGAGAGGTAATGCTTCTTCTAGATTTTTTTCAGCATGTTTATTACTGCTGCTGGTTTTCAGATGTTCTTTGAAATCGACATCAAAGTGGCTGGTCCTGTTGTGACATTCTGTAAGATCGTTGTGGAGACATCATCAATGAATTGTTTCACTGAAACGCCGATTAAAAAGCATTATGTTCTTTCCCAAACTTTTACTCCGTTATCTAATTGTTCTCTACAGAAACAAAATCACAATGATCTCTGAACCATTCGAAAAAGGTTTAGCTGAAGATATCGAGAATAAGGTAGCGTAGATAACTTTCGATTGCAGGGTTTGCAGCCAAATCTATCTTTAGATGCTTCAAATTGGTTGGAATCGGCGCAGGATTGGAGAGTTATTCCAAACAAAATATGACTGGGATTTGCTAGCAGCTAGATCTATCTGGGCATTTGAGCCGGATGTCGCTGGCCCTAATGTTTTGCTCGATGATACTTTATCTTCTTAGGTAATTTTGACTTTATATTCCTTTTTCATATTACCTGTCATTGTGGTTACATTATTCAGGTTGACAAGCAACTTCTCGGTAGTGTATGCGAGTCTCTTGTGCAAGGCTACCAATGGGCAACTTGTGAGGGTCCACTTTGTAAAGAACGTAGGATTAACGACAGCTCCAATTGGTTCTTGTATATTACGATGTGATTTGAGGTATCCGAAATGTGAAGTTCAAAATGCTGCACGTCGTTATAGTAAAGGAGTCATTGTACGGAGGTGGTGGACAGTTCATTGCAACAGCTCGACGATGTGCTTACTCTGCCTTTGTTAGGTTTTCCTCTATCTTATCGGCTTCCTTGCTGTGATCTATGCTTATTTTCCAGATGGCTACACCCGGTGTTGTGGAGCCATCCTTTGTCGTTGAAGTGTTCGCATCCGCTGACTGCGTTTCTTCGGCATACACTGTGTAGCAAAACGAAGGGGTCATGTGACAACCGACGCTCCCATTCCTGGTTCACCTACATATTCAATAAAGGTGTAGTTTTATGTTACTCACATCCGGGAGAGACATGTAACTATTTCTCTTCCCTTCGCTTGGAATTCGCATTGTTCAGGCGTTCATCCTGTGATGGACTTATTTGGTTTCGAAACTGTCTTGCGAACGCATACACAAGGACAGGCATTCTGCATGTCGGTGTTCAACCATTGGCAGGTTAGATTCGTTCTCTTGTTTCCCAAATTATCTTAGTTTTCATCATCTTTGTAAATATATTAACAACTATCTATACATGCATTTTTTAATGCCATACAGAAGAAACTTTTTTCAGATCGTGCCTGGAGATCCGTTAGACAAGTCAATCGTCATCCGCACTCGAAAGTATTGATTTTGTTTACAGTTCACTTTCTGAGAGCAGTGAAATTTGTTCCCGTGAGAAGGAATGGTTTGTCGGAGGATGTCTCTGTCAACAAATTCTTTTACGATCCTATGCTTTTGGAGTTGGCCGAGCAAGAAGATGTTTTCAGTTATTCGGGATTCTAACTTTGTTGTTGTCGTGCTTATACTTTGTTGAGATTGTTACAATATCTTTGTCAAATCGGTGTGTTGCTATATTCTTATTACCGTAACATGAAATTTCGTGATCGGGTGCTAATGTTCTCTCCAAATTTCTTTCTCTTGAACGGTTTTATATATTCACAAAGAGAATACTAGCACGAGCGCCGGAATCACGAAATCTCAAGACATATAAATATTAGCAAAATACGGTGATATTTCTTTTGTTAGTGATCTAGAAAACAAAATCACTACTACGGGCGGTCTCCAGCGCTGTTCTGATTTTGACTTGTCGTAACACGTCAGCAGGCCGCAAATCTTTCTTCCGACTGCAAAGCCGCCGCAGGGTGTTTCGCGCGAGTAGTGATTTTGTGCGGAAAGCACTACGAACGCGAATCGTCCTTATCCTCCTCTAAGGCTTTGACGGAAAAAACTGCTAACGCTTTGAGAAAATTTTACACCGAAAGGAACGTATCATCGATATCATCCCATATGTCTTCAACAACATGACGTGGATTACGTGGCTTGATGAGGCGCCGCCTCGCCTCGGGCTTGCGCCACATTGCGTGCGCATTTTCGGCGTGATGTGGCAACAAGAAGAACGTGGAAAATCCTGCGCCACGTTGTGCTGAGCGCCACGTCGCGCCAAATGATGCGCTCGCAACGTGGCGCGAGCCCGAGGCGAGGCGGCGCCTCATCAAGCCACGTAATCCACGTCATGTTGTTGAAGACATATGGGATGATATCGAGGGTACAATATATCAGCTAAGAAAAGCCACAAAAACGAGAGCTACATGAAGGATGCTGTACGAGAGAGTCTAGAGAAAAAGTGCGAGCTGTAAGACGTGCATTTCTACTTTGGAGAATGAGCTTCATCAAACGCGACATCTTTCTTGACTTCAAACGTTGTTCTCCAAGTATTCGTACTTTCTTCCTTAAAACTATATGGGCAATATGCCTTCCCAGCAGAACTTTTCAATCATAACATCACTAGATGGAGTTTATTAGCTTTTACGTCATTGAAAAAGTGTTATACGAGGAGCGTGGAGCGCGCATTGTTTCCTATGTTGCGACATTTATTTAGGTTATTCCCTCGATCCAGTTGTGCTGAGGAGGATTTTCGCTCTATCAGAAAGGAGAATGCTGACAAAGGCATTTATTGCTCTGCCATAATCTTCACCCAAGTCTCTCCCGATATCTCTCCCTATATTTCATTTTTTGTTTCCTTGCTTTGTTGCTTAGACGTTACTGACTAATCACTTATTTCACTCATTGACTTTAAGCCACACTTGTGCTATATATCTTACTGTTAAGTCTTTCGATCGATCACAAGAGAATATCGAAGTGAGGGGAGTAAGCTTATTTTCGCTACTCGGGTCAAACCATTACGATTGTGAACCAAGGTGTCATCAAAAGTAATGAGATTGCTCGCTTGTGTTCTATAGTAGGAATTTCTAGTGAACATCTGATGCTCATTTGTTCGTTGAAATTGGAAGAATGCGTAAGGTTTTGCAAGTCACCGAAATGTAGTCAGTTACAGTAGTTTACGAATCTATCACTACTTACTTGGGGGTGGAGGAACGAACGCCTCAATTAGGCACCGCCTCCGCGGACCACTGGTCCCAACACGATGCACAAGAGTAGGATGAAAGGACCAGCAGCCCGCGGAGGCGATGCCTAATTGAGGCGTTCGTTCCTCTACCCCTTACTTGGTATACTTAACAGTTTCATGAGTGATACAACCAAGCAGAGGTAGGATTCTTGAAGTTGCTTGTTTATCAAGCAGTACTTTCTTACGAACGCTTCTGACATGACTTTCCATGGATTGATTGCGGATGCATACATTAGAGGGTCCTTAGTGCGAGAACACACAAACGGTAGAATTCGTGTGGTACAGGACATTTGCTGCAGTGTCAGTTCATCTGAAGTGTCGGCTGAGTTGTATCTTTTCTAGCATACCTCTTGCTGGTTAGCATTAGCCGTTTTTAATCGATTATGTACGAACAGCGTATTCAGGTACCAAGCTACTCGAAGCTAAGGTTGCTGAGTGGCTAATGCTGGAAAAAAATGCTGTTGAAATTTGATCAAAAGTTGATATCGAAATGTAGGCAGCAACTGTAAACCTTCTGACCTCCTTATCTATCTAATCCAGCATAATGGGATTATGTCAGCTTGAGATATTTGAACCTAGAAGTTTACAAGACTTGAGTCTTGAAGCACACTCTTACATATATGGATCACACACACAACTGATGTTGACTTACATGTAAGGATCACGGAATAGATTTAGATTCGTTACTCTAGGAAGAATATGCAAACTCATTCGTCTTCTCCCTTATCACATGAAGAAAAGCAATCGTTTCAGATAACTGATTAGGCACACTTAGAAGTTGTTGAATATCCTCGACTGCCAACCAGTCAATAAGGTAACAGAAAATCAACGTAGCGTTTACTGAAGTAGAAGCCAATGTCTTCATTAAGCATCCCCTTGCGCATAGCAGCTTTCGGTATCCTACGGTACGAGCGAAAATCTTTACAAATCTTTCTCGTTTACATTTGAGCCGATGAAAACGGTACGTGGAAATGCCATACCCATCCAATGCGCGCCCCCACGCTATTCACGCTGCCGCGCGCGAACCGCCCGTGCAGCCAGCCCGGTAGGAATAAATGGCGCCACCTTATTTCGCAGCCTGTGGGCCATATCTGTAATGAGCATGTCAGACAAGATCCATACCCAAAGTTCTGGGTCTGTGGGTGTGTAGAAATTTACGCGATCCATTTTGAATCAAAAGATTTTTTATTTTTCCACATTTTTTAGATTGTATGTGTTAGTAGATGTTTATTGTAAGTATATTTTTCGGGTTTATAGAGCCTTGAATAACTTTGAAGCGGGTTTATCAATGAAGTGAATGTTAATGTAAAATATTTGTAATAAACCTTCATAATGCAGTGGTGTTCAACATTATATAAGAGTATTTGAGGAGTTTACAAATATAGTCTTAATGCGTGTGATAGTCTAAATAAGCTTCCGGATTTACTTTCGGAGAAGCGAAATACCACCAGAGAAGTAAGATTTGACCTACGCCAACCAAACTTTGATCCGCTTGCATCAGTTCTAAATCAATATCGGCAGAGTTTCTGTACTGGATCTACAAGCGTTGATTTAATTGATATGTGTTATGTGTTATTCTTGTTTATTGCATTGGTTTAGGCGCGATGGATGACTTCGGCAGAAAAAAAAATAGTCGAATCATCGCTCAGTGGTCAACGTATCCGTCAGTTCAAAAACCCAACAAGTTTTGAGTTTGAGAGCATCAACGATTGTGAAGAAGTACACCACTATCACAGCTCAACGGTCGAAATACTAGCTTTACTATTGTTGGATAAGGCTGCAGTAATGTAGATGGTTTTACTTTTTAACAGGTGTTTGCTGTGCGGCTCATCTCAGTGGAATTCCATCAAAGGTCAAATGACTTACAAAGTTTCCTGGTATGGCAATCCTTGTACAGGTAGTGCTGTAGTGGAGGTAACACTCAATTTTAGCTGCTGCTTTTAGCAAAAAGTACATTTAGTTCAAGAGCTGTAAGGATGCTAGCAGAAGTGATGAGGCGTTAGAGTCACTAGGATATCGGGTGAAAAGTCTTAGTCGATGTACACCAAACTGGGAATTTTTTAGAGGACCATAGATCCACTGTCAAAAGATATACAAAACGATTATGAGTTTGAGCGATTTCGGAAAGTCGGCTAGCTCCTAAAGGAATCGGAATCGATGTCATGACTGTTAACGTTGGAAAGGGCTACTCACGTGATAGAAGAGTATGAGCTTTTATGTAACCCATTATAGATCAATCGAATGTAGCACATGTTTGAAGGAGTTTTATGCAGTCTACTATCAGTCGCATAATTGCGAAATATCTCGTGAATACGAACAATTGGATCTATGATATACCCGGTGGAAGACACCTGGAGTGACGTAAGTTGTTTTTTTGTGAAGTCTCTTAGTTTCAACCTTCGCTTCTTTCACTTTTTTGTATCGGAGCGAAGCCCCTGGTTTTGGAGAAATTCATCTTCTCCCACCTTTAAAGGAGCTTGGGCTCCCTGCGTTAAAACTTGGTTTTCAAAAATATCCAGGACGGCTTAGTTGTGAAAGATTTCGTAATCAGCGATGGTTTTTTGAATGATAGAATCGCAGACATGACGAAATACTTCGGAAAGGTACTGGATTTATTAGTCATGTTTGTGGACGCTAAATTTGTTATTTATAGGTCAAGTTTTATCCGATATATTCAGTCGCTTTGCTATTTACGGTAAAAGTGAGGTGATTTGCGACGGTTATATCAGGTGAGGAGGAGCTTCGAGGACGAATGCGCTGTGTCGGTATTGGAGAGGATAGACGACATATGCAAACCTTTATATGTTGGTTATTCATGCGTTTTTATCACTTGTTTCATATTCTGGAGGGTTCGGCATGTTGAGTGACCATAATGAATTGTAGCTGTATTGCTTTGTAAGTTTTAATGGTCTCCTCTGATTTCTAAGGGCTGCAACTGTTGAAATCTAATCTTTCCGCAAAGTCACACTGAAACCAATAATTGTGTTGTTGTGCCAATAATTCCACCTTTCTCTCATTATTTACGCTGGTTGTGGTTTTCTCGTTATTTCGTATATGTGAATGAAATTCGCGGAATGTGTGAATGAAAACGAGAATTGAAATTTTTGATGATAACAAAACAGTCTATGGGTTATTGAACAACTCTCGGTTTGCTCACTGTTTTATGCTATCCAAATACTGCAGCACAACTGCAATTGATCTGCAGCTATACCTCTAACGTTTTTCTTATTTTTGTGGAATAATAGGTGACTCGTCATAAGCGATATTGTAAAATTGCAAAAAAGGACGAAAGTTTCAGCTCATTGCGTTTTGCTGTGCGAATATACTTTTGTATTTGATTAACAGATCATCTAAAGGGATGTTCAACGATGTGCATGATTACATTGAGCCTAGAGCCCTAACAATAAGGCGTCTACACTCATGTTTGGTCTCCTCTCTAGAGACATGTATATGCGCATTGGCTTTCATAGAGGAATTCGCATAGTTTTACCGTTTTTCTTCTAAAGAAGTTCGTTCCCGTAACCAAAACAGGGATTTATCCTTAATGGATTGGCCCACCTTCCACAAAGGTGCAAAGATTAGAGTAGAGAAAATGATTTTACGTTCATAACTATTTGCGGATGGCCGTTTAGGTATGTATACAATATTTTATTATAAGCTGTTTCTATGAGCTCATTTTGTTTACTAAAAAACTCCTTTTTATGGAGAAATTAACTTTTGATTTATTATGCAGAGAGTAGAAGTTATAATTATTATGAGTATTAGTTTATAGGCTTGAAAATGGATTTTACATTGATGTTCAATGAGGTGAATGCCTACCTGCTGTAGGTTAGTTATCTGTAAATGTTAAGATGTTCATTTTCATCGATTTTGTCAAAGGTATGGCCTCAAATACCTGGAATATATACGATGGAAGTTGCGAGAACGCGTGGTCATAGATGTGGATTTGTAAGAGAGCGGGTCAATCTCGTCGGTGATATGACTGAGAAAGCAAAGCAAAAGTTGATTTTTTATGCGGAAAATAAGTTACGTAAAGTGTTCAACTCGTACAAAAACTAATATTGTTTCTTGCTTTCAGGAACAGTTTCCAAATGGATGAGCTAATCTCTTTGCTTCCATCAACTTATTTTGCGTCCACACTCGGAGTAATCTGTTTTGATATTGGCACGGAAAAGCTTCGGTTGGTGATATATTTTTTCAGCGATGGAATTTGACGATGTTTTTCTACAGAAATCTAGATGGAGCTGATGTGGAGTTAGTATAATGAGTATGGCAAAGTTAAGGAAACCGTTTTGCATCTCGATTTACTCAGGAAGTACCTTGAGGAAATCAACGATAGAGTAAGCCTCTCATGTTTTAAACTAATGTTATTTGCTTTTTAGTGTTCGAGGTGAGAGGGGCATGTGTTGCAGCTTGGGAAATTAACAGCAGAAATTACCTGGTAAGCCTAAGTGCCCAGCCTGTATATCGTTGATCACTGACTCCTTCTATGCATTGAGATGTGGACACTACTATTGTCTGAAATGCATATTGTTCCGCGTGAGAAAATAAAGGTGTTGTTATATCATATATTTTGCATAGTTGGCGATGTGCTGCAATTAGAAACCGCGCAATCCCGATTTTGTGTATAGTAGCCGATTGCGATCAGCTTCATTGGAGGATTCAAAGGTAGCTCCTTACACAGGGTGTTCATATAGCAGATAGATACACTTCTCAAATGTAAACAACTCTCTTTGCACAGAATTTTTCACTTAGTTGTTCCATCGAAGAGCGGAATCTAACTTCCGTATACTTATGGAGCGAATCACCTATCGCCCTTCTTTGCTCTAGGACTCACTAGGAAGTTGGTGGAGGACATCGAGCAATCAACGACTTCATATTGCGCCGTTCATGGCGAATTGGAATAAACGCTCATGGCGACGGTTTGTGAATTCCCAATTACAATAGTTGACTTACGGCACATACGGGAACACCTGTAGGAAATGCAGCATGCATGATGGGCATACTGTTTTAAACTTTAATGTTATTCAGTATGTCCACATAAATTTCGGAAAACTTGGATTTCTCCTCAGCTCGACTATATTTCAAACCATTCATGAACCGCGCTAATCCTGCTCTCGTCGCGAATAATTGTGGACGTTGTGTTCACTGTGGGCGATTGGAAATTGACTCTTTTTTCATGGAGGTGCCCACAATTGGGATCTGGACCAGGAATATCTTAGCACATTTATTTCAGTTCGACCATTTTTGGAGGAACAGCCATCATGGCCGCATAGGTATTCAGTTGTGCATGAGCCTGCAAGGAACTGACCTCTGTGACCATCGTATCCATTTTTACCCTGATGCTTGCGTGGAGTCGTTTCTGTGCAGAGGTACGTAACAGGGCATACGTTGGAGAGGAGAGTTGACGTGTGGGTTATGTTATCCTTTTTTCATAGTTCATTTTTTCTATGGTATGAGCTTGAATGTTATTAGGTGTTGGTGTTGAAAACAACCACTTGGTCTATCCTGGCCACCGCAGCATCTATCCTGGCCACCTTAGCATTTTGAATGAAATCTTTTTTCAAAAATTTTATCCACTTAGGTAATTTGTATCACTAGGACATGAAATAGATTAAATTTGTTTTCTGTTCATTAATGACAAACTTGAATTTGTTTGTTGTTCGTAATAACTAGGTGTTGCACAAAGCTTTTCGCGTTATTGAACTACAGTTCTATCTTTTTATTAACAGCTACCGTGACTGTGAGAAGCTTTATAATAGATGTTTTTCACATCTGGAAACACCTTTGCTGTGCACATTATACAAGTCGATAAAATAATGTTTGTAGCTGGTGGAAAAAAGACATGTTCCATACTATTTTGTTCTTCTAGCTCTACGATGCCCCATTCATTCCTTTCGTACTTGTCTGCGGATAATTCCCAGATTTAGTCCACGTCTCAGACACACCTCCCACCTCCGAGGATCGTCGATAAGTGCTACAGCGCACTCTTTTTTATGTCATAATAACATGGTTCAGGTACTAAAAAATGCGGAGGAAGTCGAAAGAAGGAGAAAGAGGACAAAACTCTCTTTGTTTTGGGATGGCTTAGTAATAAAAACAGTTGGTTAAGTTTACTGCTTATGTCTTGTTCTCTTGCTTAGCTTTTGTAGGAGAGGTTAGTTGACATGTATATTATGTTATCCTTTTTTCATACTTCATTTTTTCCATAGTATGACTTTTGATGTTATCTTGTTAAGTGTTCGGTGTTGGTAACAACCACCTGGTCTACCCTGACCACCGTAGCATTTATCTTTGGCGCTCAGCAATTTAAATGAAACTTCTCATAAATTCTATTCCCTTAGGTAATTTTTTTCACTAGAGTACGAAATAAATTGGATTTGTCTTCTGTTCATGAACGACAAATTTGAGCTTATTTTTTGTTCATAATATTTAGCTGTTGCGTTATTGAACTACGTTCCTTTTTATCAGCTGCTATTGTGGTTGTGAGAAGCTTTATAATATATTTTTTTCACATCTGAAAACAGAGTTTTGTAATGTGCACATTCAAATATGAATATGCGGATTACCGAGAAGTCCGAAAAGCTTCGGTACGGGATATGTATGGAGGAGATGTGTGGATATTGCCTAGAAAATTGTCATGGTACTTTTTCTTGTGCAGAATATTCAACTATGAAAGGCGTACTTGAGAACTTTTTATTGTTCTTAGCATAATCTTTTTTAAGCAGAAAACCGTGATGCCTCTCTTCAATCTTACACGCTTCTCAATAAATCCAGCAGAAAATTTTGTCCGCGGAGTGGCTGGATTTCATATACTGTCTTGATTTTTGCAGTTGTGTCTGAATATCTACGCGGCCATGACGACTCTTTTTGAACCTAGACGATATGAGGAACACTTCATACTAACAGCCTGTTATCACTACCGACGTGGGTATTTAAATATTTAGCTGCTGCCTTATTGAACTATGTTCCTTCTTTTTATCAACTGCTACTGTGGTTATGATAAATGACTTTATAATAAGTGTTTTTCCAATCTACAGAGTTTTCTACTGTGCACATTGTAAATTCAACATTATCTTTGTAGCTAATGTATTTCTAATAAAATGAATGCTAATTCTAAAGTTTTTAAAGATGAAGATACTTACATTGCATTGCAAACTGGGTCGTGCTCCGTGATTTTAATGTACTTGTATCTTTTGTTTCCGTATTTAAGGTTGCATCATGGTGCACTCAATGATCTCTTAAATGAGTGAAGACTCTTTTGAAATCTCTGTGCATTATAGCAACAGTAAGCTCATTTTATTCTTCTTGGAGAAGAATATTTATTTGATTGTAGGCTCTTCGTGCTGTGAGAGAGGCAAGAGAAAGTGATGATAAGAAGCTATACATTATGGACTGGTTGTCGCGAAACGAGAATGAATATCCTTATTCTTTCTTTTGTCGATTTTTTTAGCGGTAACCCTTTTTTTCAACCATTTGGAAGAAATCGTTTGAAAGAGAAGCTCACTACAGGCGCAAAATGCGCAAAGAATTGGAGCAAAAGGCCAACGAAGAAAATTCGCACAAGAATGAATAGTTGTTTAAGGAAGAATAGTTGTTTTTTCAGTTCGAATAAATTGTTAATTACTTGCATTTTGTGGATACTGTAGTAATGCAGTGTAGAGCGCCTATGATTATCTGCAGTAATGTAGTCCATATTGCACGGGTAACAATAAAAGGGAGTTTCCCGGATTGGCTGCATCGACAGTTGCTCCCTTCACTGTTCTCCCTCTTTCTAATAGTTTCAAAATTACTGCATTACAATCAATGATTTCTCGAAAAGTGTCATCTGCGGCCTATGTTTTCTGAGAAGATCAAGTCTCATAATTTGTCGAATTCAAGAATGTATAAAAACACTTTTATCTTTTTTTTCGCATGCGGTCATAATTTTTGCACAGATTTTTACTTACAATCACCGAAATTCCACAAGCCTGTAGCAGATACATATTTATCATACACCCACGTTTTTCTACCAAGGGGGATGAGATTGATTGAAATCCCGATTTCAGGCCGGCCGCCCGAGACCCTGGGCGAACGAAAATGGAGGTCGAGGTCTAAGGTTCACAAGACTGCGAATTCCTCGAGCGACTATTCCCGTTGTATAAATTATGCATTCTTTCAACTAAAAACAACAAAACCGTGAACATTGCGGAATTCGATAATTTTTTGTATGGTGCGTTGTTTTACAATCCTGTGACATTTTCATAGCAATTGATCACGATCGCGCCCCCATTGCAAGGTCACGGAGGGTATACGTTTACTGTCTTGTGAACTTTCTGTAGGATTATCTGGCATCCTCACTACATATGACTCTTATGTTGGTCAGAGTTGATAAAAAGCTACTAAGCTGGGAATTCGAGAAGGCTTTTTTGGTGGCTCAAACACGAAATTTCTTACAGGAATAAGCCGAATCAAGCTTATATTTTGTTTAGGTTGTAAAGCTTGTTGAGCTTTTGGATCTTTCTTACAAGTAGAGGTCCTCATGAAGTAGCCTATTCATTGTGATTATATTATGTGCAATACAGTATGTTATCTTACGCCAAGTTGTTGTTGTTTTATATGATCTTTGTTTAACAGACACACATGCACATGAAAACCACGTATTAACAATAAATAATAGTATCATAATAGAAATGCATAACAGGAATAGAGCATGCCTAATTATAAACGCATGGGGATTTGGTGTATGGATATGAGATGTTTCTGGAGATGATAATACGAACTGCCTTCAATGGTTCTCGCTTTGGTGGGCTGCAAAAAGCATATTTTCTACCTACACTTAATTTTTTCGTATCTGGGCTATAGTGATTTAGGGAGCATCTGTATTATTTTTACAGAAATTACTGGTTTTGTGCTCGGCCAGGATGTCGCTTGGGGGAATTGGAAAAGAGCTTTCTTGTCGGGTTTGGATGGGAACGGTTGGCTTAATGATGAGGTGACCTACGCTTGCAGCAGAAAGTTAAGGAAGTTTATCGATGCTTCCCTTGACTGTGCCAGACGAAATCGCATAATTCGTTGTACATCACCAGACTGCTTAGGATTCTGGAACGTTATTATATATATGTATTGTTACATGTACATGCTTACATGGTCCTAAATAAGTCCAGAACCAAGTTGTGTCCTCATGGCTGTGGAGCAGTTATAGAGAAAGTAGGAGGCTGTAATCATGTGGAGTGCGCAAATTGCAAAACTCATATTTGTTGGCTTTGCGGTTACGTACTGAGTTTAGGTTTACATTTTATTTACGTCCCTACAAAAATTCTTCAAGAGTGACCATGCTGGAAAGATTTACTCCCATGTAAGAAATAATCATCCCACTGTGCGTGTTTGAAGTAATGAAATATTTTTGCTTCTCGCCAGCTACTTTTGTTTTTGTTCTATCTTATACTGTTCTGTTAGGTTCTACTTCATGGATGTATGTTATGTAATTCTTTTTTCATACTTCATTTTTTTTCTATAGCATGACTTTTGATGTTATCTTGTTAGGTGTTTGGTGTTGGTAGCAACACTTGGTCTATCCTGACCACCGTAGCATTTGACCAAACCACCTCAGCATTTGGAATGAAACTTCTCCTCAGAGTTTCTTTTCGCTCAAGTAATAATTTTCACTAGGACACGAAATAGATTGGATTTGTTTTCTCTTCATTAACGACAAACTTGAGTATGGTTCTTGTTCGTAACCTTTAGGTGTTGCGTTATTAGACTATGTTCCTTCTTTTTATCAGCTGCTACTGTGGTTGTGTGAATGTAATTGATCTGCACCTACACCTCTTTAGGTTTTTTTTTATTTTTGTTGAATAATAGATTACTTGTCATAAGCGATATTATATATACCGTTTTTATTCTGAAGAAGTTCGTTCCCATAACCAAAACAGGGATTCATCCTTAATGGACTAGCCCACCTTCCACAAAGGTGCAAAGATTAGAATAGAGAAAATGATTTCACGTTCAAAACTATTTGCGGATGGACGTTTAGGTATGTATATAATCTAAAATTTCATTATAAGTTGTTTCTATGAGTTCATTTTGTTTACTAAAAAACTCCTTTTTATGGAGAAATTAACTTTTGGTTTATTATGCAGAGAGTAGAAGTTATAATTATCATGAGTATTAGTCTATAGACTTGAAACCTCAGTAAATCTGCTCTCCTTTTCTCGTGGATTTTACATTGATTGTTGCAATGAGGTGAATGCCTACCTGTTGTACGGGTTAGTCATCTGTGAATGTTAAGCCGTTTAATTGTTTTTATCGATTTGTCAAAGGTATGGCTTCTAATACTTGTTATATATATACGTACGATAGAAGTTGCGAGAACGCGTGTTCATAGATGCGGATTTGTAAGAGAGTGGGTCAATCTCGTCAATGATATGGTTGAGAAAGCAAACCAAAAGTTGATTTTGTATGTGGAAAATAAGTTACGTAAAGTGTTCAACTCGTACAAAAGCAATATTGTTTCTGGCTTTTAGGAACAGTTTCCAATTGGATGAGCTAATCCCTTTGCGTCCACCAACTTATTTTGCGTCCACACTCAGAGTAATCTGTTTTGATATTGGCGTAGAGAAGCTTCGGTTGCTGATATATTTTTTCGGCGATGTAATCTGACGACGTCTTTCTACAGAAATCTAAATCGAGCTGATGTGGAATTTGATGTGGAGTTAATAATGAGTATATCAAGTTTAAGGGGCCGTTTTCCAACTCGATTTACTCGGGAAGTACCTTAAGGAAATCAAAATAGAGTAAGCAAATCATGTTTTGCACTAATGTTATCTGCTTGTTAGTGTTCGTGGTGAGAGAGGCATGTGTCGCACGTTGGAAAATTATCAGCAGAAATTACACCTGGTAAGCCTCTAAGTTTTCAGTCTGTATATCGTCGATCACTGACTCCTTCTATGCGTTGTCATGTGGGCACTACTATTCCCTAAAATGCATACTGTTCTACGTGAGAAGATACACGTGTTGTTATGTCATCTATTTTGCATAATAGGCGATGTGCTGCAATTAGAAACAGCACAATCTCGATTTTATGTATAGCAGCCAGTTGCAATCAGCTTCGTTGGAGGATATAAAGGTAGCTCTTTACATAGGGTGTTCATATAGCAGATAGATACACTTCTCAAATGTAAACGACTCTCGTTGCACAGAATTTTTCACGTAGTTGTTCCATCGGAGAGCGCAATCTAACCTCCGTATAAGCGAATCACCTATCACTCTTCTTTGATCTAGGACTCACTAGGAAGTTGGTGGAGGACATCGAGCAATCGACGGCTACATATTACGCCAAAATAGATACTGAACAAGCCGAAAGTTTTATCATTAGGCTAAACTGAGTTCCTAATTACGAATGAGAATTTCACCTTTATCGGAAGGCTTGGAATAAGTCATGGAAGTGATAGCATATTTTTGTTCTTCGCAAACTACTTTTGTTTTTTGTTTTATCTTATATTGTCCTGTTAGATCTAAACTTCATGGACACGTTGTCCACCAAGTTGTATACCACTGTCTATCACTCTTTTGAATATATATGCAAACTTATGCCAGAAATAGGAATAGTCGTCTTGATCTCTCACTACTTCCCTTGTATCTCTTGTTGGATCTCATATTGTTTTTGTTCTTGTTGTTGTTCATTGTGCTTTTATTCTGTCCTGTGTCCAATGTTCGACTGCTGTCTCCTAGACTGAGCGAAATTTCGTTCTTCTAAGTGTCTTTTGGTTCTATGTAAAACATAGTTACTCTGAGTCTGACGCTACGGCTTCCTTATCTTCTTCTTCATTATTGTATCCAGCGCTTAGTAATATTCATTGTATGTTCAGGTGTTCCCGCTTTACACAACTCGAATTCATGGAAACAAAGTTAACATGGCTCTGGATGATGTGATCGATAGGTTTAAGAAACGCGGTGAGGTATCAGTCTACACTGAGTTCCTTATTATGAATGAGAATTTCGCTTTTATCGGAGGGCTTTTGGAATAAGCTATGGCAGATAAACCGCTGCGAAGTTTCTCAGAAAGGATGCGAATCGTCTTACCCTCCTCTGGTGCTTTGATGGAAAAAGCTGCAAACGCTTTGAGAAAATTTTACACCGAAAGGAACATACAGGGCTTTACAACCTGAGATTCCCACCCGCCCCGCTACGCCGCCACGCTTAGGTCCGCGCAGCGTTCGTGGCGCTGGCTGCGCGTCGACTGAAGCTTGGCGAAATCCGGGCGATACGCAGCAAACGCCGCGCGCGGCCTGAGCGAGGCGGCCGCGTTGGAGGAGCCGCGCAAGCGAAACTTGCGACTCTCGGGTTGAAAAGCCCTGTACAATACAGCTAAGAAAAGCCACAGAAAAGCGAACTACGGGGAGGATGCTGTAGGAAAAGAAGGAATACTCGTTTATCTAATGCGAGGGTGACTCTAGAGAAAAAGCGCGATGTGTAAGGTGTGCATTTCTATTTTGGAAAATGAGCTTCACTGAACGCAAAATCTTTCCGGCAGGCAATTTTGAGTACTCTAAACGTTCTTCTGCAAGCAGTCGTACTTGTCATTTGCATTATGTGCGAATATTTCCAGCAAAAGTTTCTAATCAAAATAACAATAAACGAATCCATTTCTTTTTATGTCGTTGAAAGAGGGTTATGCAAGTTTTTGGTTATTAATACAACATTTATCACACCTGGTAGCCATTGGGCCGCTAGTAAACAAAAGTAAACAAGGAGCTGGAATTAGAATCTACTCTTCAGGAGCTTTCGAATGATATATAATATGTGGGGGTTCCTTGTTTTTTTCGCCCTGCGACAGGGGTTGAGACGCTCCAGTTATGCGATCTCAGGTCTATCCCCCCCTCCACATGCATTAAAGTGGGTGGGGTTGAGATCGCGTAACTGAATCGTCTCAACCCCTGTCGCAGGGCGAAAAAAACAAGGAACCCCCACATATTATATATCATTCGAAAGCTCCTGAAGAGTAGATTCTAATTCCAGCTCCTTGTTAATTTTTGTTTATTTACGTAAGAGTTATAGCAAAAAAATCGATTTTGGGTGGTTCAATTTGACGCTTCATATCTCAGCGGGGAGGTCCTCTCGTGATCTACTTTTTTCACCGTCTTGTAGAGGGAGGTTCACTTGATATAACTAGGGCTGTCGCAAAAGGATCTGCTTTAAGGAAGGAGAGCAACAGCACCGAGTTGAAGACGCATAAATTTGTGCGTAAAATTCAAGCTTCAGAAGTTCTGCTTCAGCAGATTCTTTTGCGACAGCCCTAGTTATCTCAAGCATACTCTCCCTTACAAGATAGAAAAAAAACTATATCATGAGATGACCCCCCCCCCCCCCACCGAGATATGGAATTTTGGCTCGAATGGGGGGTATAGTTGGCAACTCAAACCTGCTTCTCCTTATCAGCTTACATCGGAAGCTTACCTGAGTACCTAATACCTGACTTACCTTCTCCCTCTACCTTTATAGAACTTATTTCCAGCAGCTTTCTCTTTTGATCATCAAACTCCGATATCTACCTTTTCTATTCTGATTATCTTCCTGCCTTCACTCAGTATATATAAATTCGATTGTGTACAACAATTCCATTTATTGTTTATCCTTATAGACACAATACGATGGCAAATTATTCAATTTATATCCACATTATAACCACAAAATGTCTTTTTCAGAGTCTCGTCCAACAAGCCCACGTGTAGGCACCACTCCAGCCATTCGTTTCACGACCATGCGCCCTCCCATATCGACTCAATACTGCTCGTCCCATGGAATGCCTAAAATTGGATTTTTCAGCTCCGATATCTCAACTTTAATCTAACTAACTCACCTTAGCACCTGCGTCGTCCCAGTGAGGGGGGTCCGGTCCCGATTTTTGCTTCTATGATACATGTTAATGAGATATTCATCAAAAAAGTACTCGGAAACATTTTACTATGTTAAAATGTATGCAAATAAATTTAAAAAATTTAAAAGCAAAAAAATTGGAAAATTGTTAAAATTAAAATTTGGAAAAAATAAAGTTAAAAAATTGAAAATTTATTTTTTTTCAATTCCCTCCCCCCCCGTCGACGTCGGCAATTTTTGGACACCCTTCACTTTTGAGGGTCAAAAACTCCTGAGACCCCCTTCACTTTGGAGGGTACCCCTCTCAGGCCTTCGCACCTATGCCTGGCGTCAATCGATACGCACAAAAGACGTTGCTGCTCGCAGCGTCTTATCGTCAGCTATAGCCACCCATCGTCAGGTATATCTCAAGCCTTAAGCCTCAACACTTTTTTATCAAACCACTGTGTGATGCTTGGGCTTTCCCAACAACCCTCATCTAATTCTAAAAATGTTGTAGAAAGTAGGATATAAGAAAGCACTTAGATCATGTCATAAGCCGCATCGCTGCTTCCAGTGTAATCGAAAGATTCCTAAAATGAGCCTTCATATATATAGGAACTAATTTTTTATCAGCAAACCCTATCAAAGAAAGCGACGACAACATGACCATCAGATGAATTAGCCGCCCTTTCAAAAACTTCCAAATGCTGTCCAATAGCTCGCGTAGTCGCTAAGAGTGCGATAACAAATGTGAGCACACTAATTTTACCAGGTGAGACTTCCGGAATGATAAAAACTGTCCAAATGAAAAAAGATTTGAGATTATAAGTACCAAGCTGCAAAGACAGCAGCACCGTGAACCTACCCGAACACAGAGCATCACATATCTTGTCGTATGAGCTGCAGTTCTGTTGAAAAGTCTGGATGGTAGATAAGCCAAAACGTTCACCCCAACAAGAGGACTATATAAATCACTGAAAACGACATATATTTTCTGCAGAAACCACAAACAAAAACAAAACACTACTCCTTATTTTCGATAGTGAAGCCTAGAAGGCGCGAGAAAGGCGACTTCTCCTATAACAAACTTCGCTCGAACCATCGGCTGTGCTGAAAACTCCAAAAGAAGCAGCACAAAATGGAAACGATACAGATGATGCACCGCCGCTTGGAACATTGAACAAATCGTGACACTAAATAAACACGATTACATGCACATATGTAAAACAATATGAAAAATGGCAGAATTTTGCATTAACGTGTTCCTACATGCTTGGTTCAGTTTCTTCCCTGATGTATAACGATAGTGAGAGTCGAAAAATTGTACACATATGCAAACTTCTAAACTTAGCAGGTCGCGTAAGCAGAAAACTTGAGCAAACCAAGGCGGTCGGGCAGGAGGCAGCAAAGGCTCGCCGCTTCTGCTTATGGAAGTACCTGGGGAACTTCAGACTTCCTCGCACCTCTAATCACTTCTTCGCACTTCTAATTACTTGACGTGATATGTTAAATTGATCGTTGATTTCTCAAGGCGTGGCAAGTTTTGAGATAGCTTTTATGTTTTGAATTCAATACAAATAAGACCACAAGTTCAAAAAGGAATCATGGATAGCCATTCAAGTCAAATGATCAGAAAGTATAAATTAGTCTATTCAATCTTTAAACCAGAATCTCAAACATGTAAATCTTCAGTTATTCCGATCGAATGCCCTGAACCCAATATTTAAATAGGCTGAAAACGATTATAGCTGAGATTGAAAGAAACTGAAGATTCTCAAACTGATTCAGGGTGAGATACTCTTCAAAAAGATTTTCGTTCAATCCTCTAGCTTGCTAACTAATCAGAGGTGCGAAAAGTGATCAAAGGCGCGAGGAATCTGAAGCTCCCCAGGCACTTCCAGAAGCAAATGCGGTAAGCCTTTGCTGCCTCCTGCATGACGTCCGCAAACCAATGATCCAAAAACTTTGGAACACCCGCGAACATCATTTGAAATTTGAGGGAAAATGATTTTTGTGTTCAAGTACGTAAAGCGCGCAAATGTGTCGTCATACAACAAAGTGCAAGCAAGACAAACCTTGGGCTAATTCAGAATCGTGAACAAGCTTAAGACTAGTAGACATGAAGTAACACGACTCAGACGACCTACTTTACGCCATGTTTGCTCTGTTCATTTGTTCTTTAGAGAGGCAGGGGGAAGCATATTGACGAGAATTTCACTTGAGATAAACAAAACTCTGAGATAATGGGAATAAACATAAGTATTGAAACATCACAACTGATATCCTTGTCGAATTACTTTACACATGGAGAGGAACATACACAAACAGAAACACTATACAACAGCTCTAAACAAAGGAAAACGCGCGACTTAAATTTATATATTCTCCGGTCCACGGTAAAGTGCTACTCTCAACAATTCAGAAAAGACGCCCATGTGAAAGATCTGTGAAATGAGAGGCGGTTTCGTCATCAAATTGAGCAAAAACCAAGGGGAATAATGCTGCTATGTGAAGCAAGGACTATTGTAGGAGGCTGTAAAACTTACCAATTGAGGGCGCCATCTAAATCTACTTAAATGGCTGCGCGGGCGGTCGCGCGCGTGCTCACTGCGCGCCGGGACCACACGGTCGACTGCTGCTAGCTTTGGTAATGAGAAGCTGAGAGACTGTTGAATGTATAGAAGGTGCGCCTTCGCTATTTGTCTAGGTCATAGGCGTGGCCGTTTAATTTTAACTGTTGTAAGACTGCATAGGTGGTGGAAGTGATAGAATTGTTGTAAGCTCCTATAAAGCTAATCATGAATGCTCTCAAAATTGACCATATCCAAAATGATCTCGTCACTCAATCTCAAGTATATTGTGGACATATTTACCATTCATTGTAGTAAAAGAAATCTATCGCTGTGCAGAACACGGGGTAGGAGACTTGAAAACATCATGTTGTGTGACAAGATAATTTGTTTTTCTAAGCTAAATAGTCAGTCATCCAAGACGAGGTAGCCAGGAATCAACTATGTTATAGTTATTCCAGAATCTTCAAATCTGCAAAGAATGATAAGTATCTTCACATACTTAGGAGTTGGTCCTGTGAAGGCCAAAGTTCAAGGGGAGTTTGAGGGTAGGTATAAGTGGCCTATAATCCCTTTTTTTATTAGTTTCCATCATGCAAGGGAACATGTTTTGTCGAAACTTGGTATACAAAAGAAGTTGGATTACACGATAAGTTTTTGTAGCTCCTGTTTCAGAACAGTAGAAGTCCAATAGTGACATCCATTTCTGTGAATTAGTGAGCACATTCAACGAAAACGGTCACAAATGCGATGCTGTTCCTGTTTTGGGCAAGGTTTTGATTTTTGAATGAATAAGATAACCTATTTCTGGTAGTTTCAATGTGCACCTGTTTTGTGCAGTCCCACCCATCTCTACCTGAAAAGGTTTGTACCAATAGCAGTAAAACTATTGAGCACCAGATGATCACCGTATTGAAGCGAAAATCACCTATACATCGCAAGAGCTCCTCAGACATCTGAGCGGAAAGCCGAGCCCTTGGTTCCCGGCACGCAGTGATGGCACGCGCGCGACCGCCCGCGCAGCCGGTTAAGTAGATTTAGATGGCGCCCCAATTGAGAATCGAAGTTGCATATTTACAGGTGATTCGTGCTGAATGCCAACAGATGGTGTCATAGGTGCACGATAAGTTCCTGTATGGAGAAACAAAAATGGTAGCAATACTGATGATAGATAGAAGGAATAAAATCAAACTTCATGAAAACATGTCATTCAGGAGTTCATGTGAGCATCATGACCAAACCTTTTGGTGGACCCGCAGTAATTTCCGAAAGGAATGTACGAGCACAGCCCAAGTTTTTCAAACCATTTCGGACGAACCAGATTACGCTTACCAAGAATGTTCTTCTAGCATCCTTGGTCCCGAGATACCGAAGCTTGTCAAAGATTCCAGCTTTATGTAGCAAGGGTAAGCGATACAGTCTTTGAACACTGAGTCACGATAAAAGGTCAAGAATGCTACAGGGCGGCAATCGCTAATTACTCTGCTTACGAACGACAATTATTGGAAGTAACCTTAATGAAAACCCAACTTGGTGCACTACGAAGATTTTCTGAGACAGTGCGCGTTTCATATCCTAGTAGAGCTTCTGGCATAAATAGAGTGGGGTGCATACAGCGCACTGTTCAGAAAAAAAAACGATTACGCTGCATCATTCGATGGGCTGTTAACCCATGTTCTTGTACGTTAAAAAGGATTTTTCAACAAAATGAGCTTAATTCTGCGCATATGAAGTACGGCTGCAATACAGAGCTCGATGCAATTTAATAGGTGACTAACTGCTTGAAATCGCAGACAGAACCATTTGCGTGAGGTTTCGCGATTGTCATAAGCAATTTTTCCATAGAATGAAGTCTTTTCAGAAGTGAAACGTGCAAAAGACTTGTGCTGCCTCAACGATCGGCCTTGAACTTTTCCAAGCACTAATCTTGCCAAGTTTCTATCGTTAACTGCAATTAGTACTCTGACAATGAGTTGATGTGGAGTCTGTGATCAGGCACATGAGAAATAACTGTTTCTGTTTGGATTTGCATTTTTGTCAATAAATCCTGACACTGCAACTCTACTGTGAAATTTAGGCTCCCGCCAGAGTGCCGAAGTTATGCCAGCGCTACGCCAGCATTTCGATCGATACACGTGTATTTCGTTGGGGACGTCAGCTAGCCCCGCCCCAACGAAATAGTGTCCAGGCTAAACCTAACCCCCTCCGATTAGTGTCGATCCTGAATGTAGGCCCCAGAAAAGGGGCATCTGCGTTGGTCCGCTCTTCTAACGTTGTCTCTGAATGGAGATAAGGGGCCTGGAAATCCCTGGCTGGGCGGAGTCTGATATCAGACTCCGCCCAGCCGGACTGCCTCCCGACACGTATTGACATGGTAGTGAGCAGAAGCTGTACACTGCTGCAACTGCACCCATGCAGTTGCAGCTCCTCCTCGCTGGCATGCCGACGGAGACGAGCGATCTGAAACTCGTCCTCGCCCTCAAGACAGGGTCCCCAGAAATCGGGTTTTTTGTGAATTCTGGAAGTTTGAAGTTCGGAACTGTAATCAGGGCCGCGGAAAGGCCCCAGAATGACAAAAACATGGGGGGCCAAATTCTGGGTGGATGCTGCCTTTGAGGCCGCAATGAATATACCGTGTTCGTTATTACCACCTTGAAGACAGACATTTATCAAGAAAGAAACTAGTCGAAAATGACACAAACATTACAGAGAGCTGAAGATTCTGAGAAGCTAAGAAATGAGATGTCCAAATGAGAATCGTTTCAAAACTTTCTAGAATTTCAACACCCGTCGTTCAAATATGGAAGATGGATTGCGTAATTTGAAGCAAACATCACAATGAGAGTCCAGAGCAGATGAAAGTGAAACATGAGAAAAAAACGCATGCATTATTTACATACTTCGTCACAAGCTGAATACAAAATATGTTGCGTACGTACACAACATTTCGACGCGTAATTCTCGAAGGTAACCTTGGTTGTTAATCATCATCATCATCATCATCATCATCATCTTCAATTATACATTCTATGCAACAATCCGAGAATGGGAGATCATAATCAGAGTATGGATCCTCTATTTCGAAAGAGTCTTCGCTTACGTTTACTAATATCAAGTTGCCAGCCTTGTTTCGGATTCCAACGCGAAATCCAGATCGAAAATGCGTCTCCATAAAGTCCGTGAAAAATGGGCTAAATACTGAGACTGAGATTACAGAATTTATGCACTGAAGGTAGGTTAGATCAATTACAGCGTGCGATATACGACTTTCATTCATACATGCGGACTAAATCAAGCTTACTGAAACTACTTACGTTTTAATTAGCTCAGATTCGGGTATTAGTTTAAATCTTCTCAATTTGTAAATCATATCTTCAGTGAGTGCCAACACATTCCCGAGATAGATTCTGTTGAGTCTTCGTTTGCCCTCCACCCACTGCTGTAAAACAACGATGGTATGCAGTTTATCTATTGAAATTGGTCATGTGCAAATGTGAAATGGAAAAATGTTTTCTAAATCAAGGTCTATTCTCAGCGAAGGAAAATACATGACAGGTGCGCTGTGTGCACAGTGCACTGTAGAAATGGAGACTTAGTTAGCCCTCACTATTCGCTTACTAGTTTGACATTTCCGGTCATGGCCGTATGTCTAGCTAAGAACTGACCAGGTCGATTCCCGCCGTTTGACTTTTCTGATTGCTAAGCGGTACCGACTACACATACGGAGTTAGCGCCCGTAGGAATAAGGAATAGGATTAGTAAGTCTGCTCTTTTAAGGTGAGAAATTTTCTGACTCATTCGACAAAAAGAGAAATAAGCCCTGCACATCGGATCCCGCCTACGGCGCTGGGTGGTAGCAAGAACGGAGTCCTCAGGGCACCTTTTGAATCCATGGAGATTGCCTATGCTCTGCACCTACAACGACAGGACAGCCTCCACCAACGCCTACCTCCACACCCTTCGCGATGCCGCAGAGCATATCAAAAGCTATATCATCGCTTTGCAAGAAATGAAAACCAAGATAAGGCATGTGCGACAAATGAGGATGTGACCTCATCATTTGTGATGAGAAAGTTTCATCATGAAACATTGGAAACGTTGACTTCGTCGTCACTTCATCCATCGTCCATCTACCAATTCGCATGAGAACTTGTCATTTCGACTAGCCATCCTACGACTACGACCTCGATGTCAGAAGACCATCACCATCATCAACTGCTACCCCCACATCAGCAGCAAACCAGAACTGGATGCTTTCTACGAAGTCTTTCTACAAGTTTGTTATGGGCGTCAAAGCGAAAATCGTAATGCCATTAAAAGAGTAATATAGGATGAGGACTTTGGATATGATATCCGAACTGAAAGCGGCTTGTTGTTCTCTCCGCCACAGACTCTTCCGTGGGAGTTTCATCTTCATGAAGAAAGGACATCGCAGATGCTATTGAGAACTGCCGAGCGGAACGACTCACGCGGAGAGACCACATTTACACCGAACCGAAGGTGAAGATTGCTTGATGTCTCAGTAGTTGCACTCTTCTGCAGTGACTCCGATCATCAACTCCTTCGAGTGAAGGTTTCGAAGTCGAGAACTGGAAAAGAAGATCTGCCATAGTGCCGCAAGAAAGACAAATCAAGATGTAACAGGTCCATCGAGAAGGTCGATGTACGACACGACCGACTTCTGAAAGGATTGCGAGCCTGCGGAAAGTGGCCTCAAAAGGACTTTGAACGCGTATCGAAAACCAACAAGAAGTTGCTCGAGAGAAGAAGATTTTGAGGTGTGATCCGAATGCAGTCTATATCAAGCGACTGACAACCAACACCAGTTGCAGAACAGTTTTGCGGGAGGACTCAAGAAGTGAAAGCCAAAATAGTGGAAGGAGCGAAGGAAGACGAAGTCTCAAGAAGTGCCGAAGGGACTTCTTTGAATATCGCGTACCGCTGGCTGCATTATCGAACAAAGGCAAGACTCAAACTTTTCTCCGATCTAAGATGAAATCTATTGCGAAGAACCCCCATTCCTCCTCCACTCATCAAGACCTGTGCCGATGCCGTTGTTCCCAGTGGAGAAGCACCACTAAGGACTCTACTTGCTGAAATGCATACCACGTTAGGCCTAAGGCATAACTCACGCGATTTGGCCGAATCGCCACTTTCACGCAAATTGGCGATTTGCCAGATTTCTATAAATTTATCATGCGCACTTCTTGGACGCATATTTGGGTAGCCTGTGTAGTTATTACAAATAGAGCAAGTTCTGACCAAAGGCAGCGCATTAACGACGAATTACGAAGAGTCGATGTTGTGCCAAATCGCGCAGCGAAGGAATCGCGCGAGGTATGTCTTAGGCCTTAGACCAAAGGGTTGGAAAACGTCCACGTCTCCAGAACCGAATCATCATTCCGTCAAATTACTGAGAGCTGGAGGACAACGTCTACACTATATTCCCGCGTCGCACCTGACGTCTTACCTCTAAAAAAGAGAGCATTGCCGAACAGTGGAAAACTTCGAGGGCCGTCTTTCTCTTCGAGAAAGGCGAACGAGAGGATCTTCGAAACTACCGTTCAAACTGCCTGTTGAGCAGTGACCATCCCTATAGGAAAGGGAGGCTCGACAAGGTGGCACTATTTCGCCAAAGCTATTCATCACGGCCTTACAATGGGTGATTAAGGCACTGGGAGGGGACTTTCTCACCCTAGCCAGAATCTCGCCCCTAAATAACGTGTCTGCCAGGCACATTTGGACTTGTTATAATTAAAGGCAGCGTCCAGGCAAGTCTGGACCTATGGGGATTTCACGTGGAAAATACTTTTGGGGCCCTAACTAAGCCACTGCCCAACCGGCAGCTCAGCTAGTGCCCTAACGCCTGAGATATTCCCCTCGAAACTGGAAATCGCGACCGTGTTTCGCATGGATTCATGGCGCAAAGCACAGGTGCGATAAGGTGAGAATGACTCCTCCAGCGTGAAGGGGGTCACAGTGGTCGCAGCCCCTCCAGGTGAAGGGTGTTTTACTTGGTAGAGAAATCATAAAATGTCGACGAGGGGGGGGGAGCCATCATTTTTCCCAGTCAAAGTTCATAATTTCCAATTCCTTACCATCACTGTTTGTCTTTTTTCTGAAATGTGAAGTGATACGCTTGGATTAGCAAACAATTATATTTCTGACCAGCATCTCGTATTTTTTACATTTCCTTTTCCCTTTTTTACATAGCCCTGCCTGTTTTTGGAATTACCATAGATGATTGCATGCGAGAACATATGTTTCGGAAAGAGTTAGACAATTTTTAAGCATTTACGATAAACAGCAACGTCCAAGGTGAATGTTTTTGAAACCACCTTGTCTTCCGCTTTAGAGAATATATATAGTTTGCCTGGAGTCTGTTATAAAAGTGCCTGGTGAAGAGTGTAGGTAGTGAATTCTGGATATTTTCGAGTTTTTAGGTTAGAAAAATCCGTAACTTCTGAAGATGAACATAATTTACGCCGGTATGGCTACCATTGGAACCGCCTCGTCCTCCGCTTTCAAAAAAGGTATAGCATGTCTGAGATCAATTCAAAAAAGTGCCTGGGTGAAGGGTGTGCATGGTGATTTTTGAAGATATTCGATTTTTTATCCTAAAAAATTCATAACTTTTGTAGATGAATATCTTGTACGCCGAGATGGTCACCGCTGGAACCGTCTCGTCCTTCGCTTTCAGAAAATATATACTTTGCCTGGGGTCCGTTGAAAAAAGTGCCGGGTGAAGGGTGGGTGAGACTTTTATAATGGGAGTGCTCAAGTAGACGCCTTTTTACAATGGTAAAAAAGCCTGTACTTGAGCACTCCCATTATAAAAGTCTCACCCACCCTTCACCCGGCACTTTTTTCAACAGACCCCAGGCAAGGTATATATTTTCTGAAAGCGGAGGACAAGACGGTTCCAATGGTGACTATCTCGGCGTACAAGATGTTCATCAAAAGTTATGAATTTTTTTTAGGATAAAAAATCGAATATCTTCAAAAAACACCATGCACATCCTTCACCCAGGCACTTTTTTGAATGCATCTCAGACATGCTATACATTTTTTGAAAGCGGAGGACGAGGCGGGTCCGATGGCTACTATTTCCTTGCACCAGCTATTCATCTGCAGTAGTCACAGATTTTTTTATCCTGAAAACTCGAAAATTCCCAGAAATCACTGGGCACATACTTCACCAGGCACTTTTTTAAACTTATCTCAAACATGCTGTATATCTTCTGAAAGCGTAGAACGAGGCTTTATCTAAAGTTATGATTTTTTTATGTCAAAAACACAAAAATCTCCAGAAATCACTAATCACACCCGTCACCAAGCACTTTTTTCAACAGACTTCTCCTTTTTTATACATTGACAATTCACGTACAAATATCTCATTTGCTTAACCTTACCTTACTGTTGCTTTTTTTTCTCGGCTTTTGGTGAAGGGGGTCACCTTAATCCCGGCTCAGGGGTGAAGAGGGGGTGAGAAAAGTCTCACACTATCGCACCTGTGGCGCAAAGCGTGGATCCTGGCGCGAAACTGCCATGAATCCATGCGAATACGTTCGCGGGGGCCAGTTTCGAGGGGAATATCTCAGCCATTAGAGCACTACCTGAGCTGCCGCTTGGGCAGTGCCTTAGTTAGGGCCCCAAAAGTACTTTCCACGTAAAAGCCCCATAGGTCCAGATCTGCCTGGACGCTGCCTTTGAGATCTCCTCGTAATACCAATTTATCACAAGTTCCGCCCACGCAACCATCTTGGTACCCAGATAAGGAATGCTTCGAAATTTAGGAAATTATAGACTCGAAGATCATCGAGGCTGGCTCATGCCACAAAACGTTATAGTAGAACTAGAAAGTTCGGAATGGTATCAAACGATAAGGAAAAACAGCCTTCTTGCCCATGGAAAGCAATTAATTTAAATATGATCAAACTTTTGGATTATTACCTAATCAAATTACATGGGAAAGTCACGCAAAAAGAGGGAAGACTCTACAATGATTGGATAAGAATAACACCATTACTATAAATCTCTTTCATATATCGCAGATAGGTCTGATACTTTGATTTATAGTGTGCTACTCTATAATGATAGAACTGCAAAATTAACTAACAAGGAGAGGATACTTAGTCGAAAGCGCCAATTCAGTTGACACATATATCGTTTTAAAGCGCTTGAAATGCTGATTACAAATCCGTTGTTCCTAGCTGCGGAACGGTTTTCTAGAAGGTGTTATGAGGGATGTTTCCCTCTGGGGTTGAAACGCCCTCCAGCAGATCCCCCCTTATCTATGAGCACTTTGGAGGAGTACAACTGGCCTGGTGGTAATTGACTTGCTTGATAAGGAGAGTGTCGAAGTTTTAGTCCCCTTCGTATGCAACTTTATCGCAACTTTTGCGAAGTTGAGCTTCTAAATGGCTTTAAAGCCTGAAATTTCTGATGATACTGGTGCTAATCGACGTTAGAAGTGTTTGAAAAGCTAAAATAACATGAGTATTACGATCCTTATTAATCTCCATTCAATTACTCACCATTAGACCAGTCATCATTAGTTGCTACTCCTCTACAGTGCTCATAGATAAGGGAGACCTATTGGAGGGCGCCTCAACTCCAGAGGGAAACAGCCTTCATAACTTCTTCAACAAAACCGTTCCGCAGCTAGAAACTATAGATTTGGAATCAGCGTTTCAAGCGCTTTGAGATGATATATGTCTCATCTGGATTGGCGCTTTCGACTAAGTATCCTCTCCTTGTAAGCTGTTTTCTCGAATCTCCAAAGCAAAAGTATCCCCATTTTTATATTAAGTCGTTCCGAAAGTAATGTCGCTTTTTTCAATGAGCACCACATTTCGTGGAATAAAGATTTCTAAGAGATCTTGCCAGCATTCGATGCAGCATTTCATCTTCTTTTTAGTACCCACATGTTGCAGTATAGCCAATGAGCTCTCGGAAAATGAGCATTATCTGCATCCCATACTTTTTGAGATGATCAACTTTAACATTTAAAAAAAATTTAGGTAGCAACACGATAGAGCAAACCTTAGAGAATACAGAACAACTTTTTTATCTTCTTAATATCTCGCCATAACTTTGAAAAAAATTGCACTGAAACCATTGGATTTTGGCAGGCCTAAATCAGCCATAAACGCATCAAACACCAATAATTCTTCGGAATTTGAAACTTCCAAGATGTTACTATGATTTAGCACTTTACAAAACAAATGAGAATTAGCGGATTCGAAATACCAAATTTCGAATTTTTCGTGTACAGCCTATGGCGCGTTAAATCATGAGTTATGATAATTTGATCTTGAACTCTTCACGAGATTTTATCTTAAGATTCTATCAAAAAAATATAACGAGTCATGAAAAGGAGAGAAAAATTATTTTGCATCCTATGGGGTCGCTCTATAAATACGTTACTTGGAATCCTTCGGAGGTTTGATATAAAACTTTAAAAAATTAACAAACTTGACAATCTGAAAAAGCATGGTTCGCAGATTTTGTTAATTTTCCGAGGGCTCAAATTACGCTGCAATGATGACATGACCGTCGATAAGAGAATGAAATGCTGCATCGAATGCTACCAAGGTCTCATAGAGATCCTTGTTCCACGAAATGTGGCGTTCATTTGGAATAAGGACATTACTTTTGAACGACCTAATATATACGAGGATATTATGATATATAAATGTATATAGTAAAGTGGTCAATGGCGCTGGTAAATTGATTGGAAGATATGGCTAAACACACAACAGTCTCAGCACCCTTATGGCTGTTTTGACTGAAGGTGGTTATTATCATCTTTTCGAGATAGCTTCAAGGGAAAAATCAATGCGGAAGCATATATTTCATTTGCCAGTCTAAATAACTTGATTTTTATGAAGAAAACATCTTTTGTCTCCAACCAAAAAAATCAAATCATCATTTCCGCAAAAAGCAGTCTCGAGAATCCGTTAGCCTCAATTGTGGCCTTGGTTTGGAGCACCTTGAATCCCCTCCCCCCTCCCTCGATGGTTTGGACCCGCTTGGACATTATCGGTGCAAAGCCTTGACTTTGCAACAAGCAAAAGTCACTGCTGAAAAAACCTGGAGAACCCCTAATCCAGAATTTGGTCTTGATTAAGCGATTTCGCCACTAAATTTCAATTTTGAATCTTTCTTTGGAATCCCATCTTCAGTATCCTAAGCGATTATTGGGTAGCGGGAGGAGCCTGCTATGTCGTGATATCCTGCTGAGCACGTATTTATAGGAAAGGCCGAGTATGCCTTGCAGACACACCACTCAAATGCGAGAATATGGCTTGGGTGAGAAATTGTCCGCACCCGCGTACCAGTTGGTGGGAGATTGTCCTGTCGAATCTTGGTTCTAAACGCCACATTGTACTCTTTTCGAAAAGTACCACTGAAGCAGAGACGATGGCGAAGGAAGTTAACGAAGTAGGCACGAAGACTGGGTTACGAATAAATCAGAAGAAGTCTCAGATCCATTAAACACCCTTTGCAAGATGCAGAAATGAAACTGGAAGGTACTCCTATCAAAGAGACGTCTTTTTACGTGTATCCATTCGATGAACATAAAGAGCCACTTGAGGGGGGAACTTAACAGGAGAAGAAGAGCAGCCTCGGCCGCCTTGTGGCCCCTGAAGAAAGCCGCCGATTAACTGACGAACCCGGAGCTTCCTGCGCACCTGTTCGACTCAACTGTTCTCCCGGCGCTCTGTTACGCAGCTGAGACTCGGCCCGACACTGTAGCCACATCGAAAGCTCTATGGACCACCGACAGAGCGCTTGAGCGCAGTCTTCTAAAGATGAGCCGACAAAAACAACACCTTGTCGGACTTCGTAGTACGGGTTTGAAAAGAATGTCCCGCCTTCGTGACCCAGCGGAATACGTTGCGAAAGCGAAACATCGATGGGCCGATCATATCATGAGAGGAACAGACGACAGATGGACACCAAGGACACTAAGGAGATATGAGTGGACTCCTTGTAAACCAAAACTTTCCCAAGGAATACCACTAACGATATGGAGACGTGTTCGGAACACATGAATCAGCTGAGAAATCAACTGGATACGATTTTTGCACGTGGAAGTTGTGGGCACAACCAACGAGACAACCATGAGGATTTTGGATGTCTGAAGCGAGGGACAGGGATCACTGGCTACTTCTGAGCTGGGGCCTGCAGGTCATGTGAAGACGGACGAAAGTATCTAAATAAGTGTCTGTGAACGGCCTAGGTAGCCCAACCCCACAGGTCCTCGCCATATTTTACGTCGAGCCCACCCCCGAGTGACGATTTGCTTGGAGATCTACTTTAAGAAAGCATGAAATCCCCAAATCCTCAAACTACTTACTGTTCTAAAGGCAGAAGGTTCTTTAACGAGAAATCGGTGTCTTCAGTAGATAAGCATAGCACAATCACATAAGAATTACCATGATCAATCTGATTAGACCTTCTTCCGATATTGAGCGTGCAAAAGGAATATAAATCCAATAAGCTTTGAGGCAAAGAAGTTGCTCATCGCTGATAAGACATTCTATACAGATCATGAGAAATGGAGCTGTTTTTACCTGGTTAAAGACGGCTTCAGATTACTCTGACCAGCTCATGAAAGTATGTACACTTACTAATTCGGAATCAAATATCGCAGAATCAATGGCTTCTTCTTCATCATCGCGAGTTTTGAACGGATAAATTCGAAGTCCACATCCACGATTCACAAAGGGGAAAAGCAATTTCAGAAAAGAAAAGCGACAACTCTTTATAGCAAGCGAGCTACATGTGATCAGATGTTTCAATGGCAGATTTTTGAGCACACTTTCGAACCCTTCCACTAAATCCTGCAAACTTTTCACATGTTGCAACTCAGAGCACAGCCCTAGACGTATACATACCGTATACAAATATATGAACACGTGCTCTGCGTTCAAATGCTCCACAAATCGTAAAAACACTTTCGTAGAAGCAGTATATACTGAGTCAGGATAATATAGTTCCGGATATGATTCCTGTATCAAATCACGCTTCTTCGTCTTTGTCATAATCCTAAATTTTATCAATCAATGCTATGCATCCTCGACCTAGTGTCGCTCTTCTTACTCCTTTCGCGTGCACCCTCCGCCCTCCTTGTAGGAAAAGTCGAAACCATGACGTAGCACTCCTTGTCTGTCATCGTGATTCATACGCGGCATGTAGCAAACTTTGACCGAAGCGCGAAATTCATCAGGCGTCTTATCACCACGCTACAAAAAATGAGTTCGTATGCAACGATTTCAACATGCATAGCTTTTGCTTCCAAAAATTCTTAAAATAATTCTGTACCATCCCTTGTGATAGTGCCTTAGCGAAATGGCATGAACCGGAATCCTCATATTTGATACCAAATAATTGCACTCCTTGCTCAGACACATGAAGTCTCTCAGATTTTGGTAGGAACAATAGCGTAAGACTTTGATTTTCAGATGACGCGGCAGCATGTTCCAGTATGTAAAATGCTCTTCAAATAGATCAGTATCAATTTTCGAGAGGAAGTCCTCATGTTGTTCCATGCAGTTTCGGAAGTAAATTCACGAACTTAACCTGGAAGCTTCAATTTGAAAAGTTGGCTTTGGTGCTATGTAAGGAACGTGGCAAAGAGCTGATATAGGCTAGTATCGTTCCACTTTCCTGAATCAAAAGTTATCCTCATGTTTATTTGAAGGAGAAGGCTCATTGCATTGCCAACAATATTTACATAAAAGGTGGTAGATTGGTAGAACTAGCTTTTGCCTCTAATCTTATTGAGTGCCTCCTTCAAGTAAGAACCTTCTAGAGAAAGAGCTTCAAGCACCAGCATGCTAAGTTCTCACAAAAACGCTAAATCTAGTGTTGGTAAAAACGACGATGATGAAAGCAAGATTCAGCAGGAATATCTACAGTGACAAGCTTCAAAAAATACATTGTTAAGGAAAGCAAGAGCGAATCAAAGCTAAAAAACGTAGCTAATCTGAAGCGAAAGCCATGGTCTCAATGCTAAAAACTTGATATCTTTGAAAATTGTATATAATTACATCAAAGTTATTTCTCGTTTTTTAGAGACATAGAATCGCACATTCACTTTTTTCAGTAGGCACCATAACCTTGGTTCTTGTTTAGAAACTCTTTGAATACCCGACGAATTTCTAGTCGCAAATCTAAAAAATGCTTGCTTGGAATTTTGTCACTTCCAATTCCTTGTACGTACGCACGAAATAATCGGAAGCTCTATATCGCGTGACTCGACTTGGCAATAAACTACTTATTACCAATCCCCCCCCCCCCGAATAGAGGAGAAACTTTATTACTTACTTTAACGAGTCATGAGCTTATCATATCAGTTGTTTACGCAGATTAGTCTAGAGACTTCGCACAAGGCAGAAAACAAGAACTTAGCTCTCAAATTCCTGAAGCTTTGTTAAAGGTTGTTTTGAGTTTTGGACATGTAATGCAATAATGTTGATTGCAGGAATTGAATTAAATCTGCCTTTAATGATTACTTCATGTCTATAATGTTGCGAAAGCACTTTTCCTCAATGTAAAATACCATTCTATGAATTTTTGGACAGAATGTGAAAAGTGTTCGTTTGGTTAACTGTCTCCGACTATAACCAATAAAACTTAATACTCAAAATTGCAACTTCCAGTGGTTTCTAAGCAGTATAGTAGGATGCTGCCATGCAAATGTTCACCTACTTGTTAGGAGGAAAAGAACTTCGCTTTAATTCAGTGTTCGACGGGAAACGTTACAGGTAACAAACATTCGGAAACTCAGAGCACTGGGTAATAGCAGCTGGATAGAGAACGCATTTTCCTTCTAGAACGCCATATTTGGCAGATCAAAACTTTTACAGAAAGCTGTGTCTGCTGACTGGATTCATCACTACACAAAAGCTAAGACGCTATGTTACTCTATCAGATATTCATGTGAGAAAAAACGAATGCTTTCAATTCTTACCTATTGATACCATGAGCGCCAATGGAAAGCGATAGAAGGCACTTATTACATGAGTTTTAAACGATTTTCGTCCTAGCCTCTGTTGTCGGATATATGCTTCATGACTATTTTCGTCCGAAATGAAAAAGGCACAAAGGAAGTTTCTACTCCAGGGCCTCCACAAACACTATAAACGATTCAATGCTCACAGCAGATTTTACATTATTTGGAAAAATTTTAGCCACGCTATACTGCAGGACTACGTATGCTGTAGACGAAGTAAACTCATACAATTGTAAACTCGTACAGCATTTGTTAGGCTGCACACATTTGCTAAGCATTTGCCTTCAAAGACAGTTTCGAAAATTCAACTCAAGTTTGCATTGGAAGCCGCCATAGTCTTTCTTCTTTTTGTATGCTTGTGTAGTGTACTTTGCCATACATGAAATAATCTACCTTTGGGAAAAACAAAAAGCGAAGTTATCGAAAATTCAAATTTTCGAAATTTGCGATTAGCACAAAATTATCTTAGTTAACCTAGTTGCAAGGTTAGTAGTTTCTGAGCCTATTAACATTTTAGCGATCGAAACTTGAAAATAAAAATATTGGGTTGGTTCATAATTGATGCACGTTTTTGCTACCTCTGCTTTCAAACGCTAGTTTTAATCTGAAGTCGCTTTTCTCCAAAACCCTCTGAACTTTCGAAAAGCACGTTTCTTGTAGTCTCTGAGATACACTTCCGTATTCGGAGATCTTTGTTGAAACCGAAATTTCGTGCCTTCAAAGGGAGAAACTCAGACTTTAAATTTTTTCTTTACATTCGAATTGCCCTAAATCCATGGAAATGCTCAAATTTGTTTCGAAAAATATGTTTTATAGTCGCGAAGATTTGTGCTACAAAATGCACACCAAGGCTAAATTTTTTGAAAAATCTTGAGCCAAGAAGATTTGACTCAAATTTAGCTGTTTGCCGAGATCACTCTGAGCTTTATAGTATATTTAGGTGAGGAGCAATTGCAGAACTTTCACTTCGCTCTGTAGAGTAAACCAAGAGCTACTAATGTTAGGAAAACGGCAGAATCTCCTCGTTTTTTCAAAAAAAATTGGAGGAATCTAAGAAACACAGATTCTTGTCTTCTCTAAAAAACAGGAAATATGGTACTCTTACTTTCTTGCAATATTTTTTTCGCAGAAAATTTCTGGTGAAATCAAGTTTCACACTACTTTTGAATCGACCATCGGCTATACAAAGCGAAGTTCGCTCCATTCTAGTCTTTTTGACAGTAAGTTATGCTCTTTCAAACTAGAGCATTCTCGGTAATTTTTGAGCCGAAAAATCTTTCCCGTCGTGAGTAGTTAAATGTTTGCTGTTTGAGTCGTTTTTGATAAGAATTATCTTGATTAAAAGTGGAAGTTGTCAAAAGGTGCATTAAGTATGAATCAACCTAATACAATACGGAGATGCCTATCATTAATTTATCATTTGTGCCACGATGTAAAAACATTTGAATTTGTTTGGGCACTATCACAAACTAAGATGCTTCAAATCATGCTATATTGAATATAATTCGAATCTGGAGAAGATTACAGATTCCCAAAAATTTTGTTGCAAATTAATGTGATCACCAACTAGCGCACATGACAAACATTGTACACAATACACAGGCTCATTGCAAACATATTGATAGCCATTCTGTTATTTTAGAGGTGAAATCCTGAAGCGAAATTGTATTGGCCTGAACTATCCCTAGTACCAAATTACAGTACACACATCACATAAACATACATGGATTGCGTTGAAATCTCCGCGAAAAATTATGTAAAAAGGGTTGATCAAAAATGGCACGCAACTCAGAGCTTCACATGTGCATACTCTGAATACAAATTCAGTTGTTCAGTTTTTACCTTAGAAAATTTAAATATCATGTGATAGTTTTGTGAATGGTTCTGATCACGAATATGGGATTAGTGAGATCGCCCGATAGTAGTTTTCAAACTCAACGATTTTATGCAAAGATTCTACTGTACCAAACGTTATTCTAGCAATCTAACGACGACTTGATGTAAAATTTGTGATTACTGCAAGAAAAGCAGTTTTCTTGAACCTGCGTTTTGTCAGCTTATCTCGTGACCACCGCACCCTACCGCGGGACGCAAGGATTTAAAAGATTCGTATTAGTTATCAGCATATCAAAAGTTGTCTTTTTCATAAATGCTTCAAAAAGTTGTGGGGAGCAGTTTCGATTCAACCGCCAATCCGTAGGCCGTATATTTCACGATAAAAAAGCTGTGGTTCAAAATGGCAAAAAAACCAAAAGTTAGAGAATTAGAACCGTTCCATGACGTCGTTTTAAAATTTCAACCCACTCAATTATTTTAATACTGGAGATATATTGCATGAATGGCAGCTAGCAATCATCCACTTTATGTACTCAAGGCTTTTGAAGTCTTCACGCAAAACAGAGCACACAGTTCATAAATAAAGCTACTCTGACAGTTTTTCGTTCATTCAAAACAGATTATAATTACAGCAAAATGATGTGAAGCAAAAGATAAAAATGAGACCTTGGATTAGAAGAAAGTAAAGATTGCGAAAAGAATGAAGGACTTGATATATAAACTTCAACAAATTACCAAAAATCATGACAAGAAATTTATATCAAGTCCAAGCAGTAAAGTTTAGTACAGAGCCCTCAGAATTAGTAGCACAACGAGTTACGTGCACAATAGTACAAAGAACGGCAATAGATAATGAAAGGCTGGGCATTTTGAAGATCAAGCAAGGCTGGAACAAAAAAAGGTAAAAAAAGTTCACAGGCACCGTAAAGAAATACATTCACTGGATTGTTCCATTGACTCGAGCCATCAACGGCAAAAGATCGATTGTTATAGATCACTACCCAACAACACTGATCCAAATCATAATGGAATCATGCTTTCTGTGCAAGGAAGTAAATGTGATCCACTGGCAGAATTTCAAACTTACCTCACCGTTGCTGGATTCTGCCACACCACTTTTTCTTTCCTCTAGAGGTTTCATTAGACTTGCTATTTGATTTGATTTCAATTCAACTTACATTTGCTCCTGCATAGATCGAGGCTGGATTTTGCAATCAACTAGTGTCAAGGTAGTACAAAATTCTAAGGTCATGCTTTTTGGGAAAAAGTATTAGAATGAATTTTTCATGTCGAGGTTTCTGTGGCTGAACTACTATTATATGAATCTTAAACTGACCCATGGCGCAGTTCGTATTGAACTCCTTTTCATTTTTCAAGAGCCGCTGAACAACTTCAACTCCAGCCTTTTGTATGTCCGATTTGCTTTAGGTCACTGCTACTTACCCTATTTTTAGAGAGTCTTTCAATCACTTCCTATTGAAGACGCCACTCTTTTATTCTTGGAATCCATTGATTATCGACGAAGCTGAAGTTTCTTTGTCCTTGCATCCCAAACATCTCTTCAGACTATCGTTAGATGATGGGACAGATGTTTTTGCTTTGTTTCTTATTCATTAGCAGAGTATAAATTGGTATATTTTCTTTATTTTTCCTTGTTCAAGCTCTCTACGGACTCAACTCGTCCTTCTGACGAGATAGTAAAAACTTCTTTTCTGCTAAAACGGCTAACTCGGCTACGGATTCTCCTCTAGGAAATTTTACTATTCGAGCATTAAATGCAAATCACTTCAAGTTTGAAAACTGTGCAAATAACCTAACATCCACGATTTCTTTCAAAAATTGTTCTCTAAACCGGTGCAGAACATGTGAACCTTGCCGACTTTCAGTACTTTTTTCTATGCATATATTCCAATAAATGCTAATGGCAACTGCAAAACAGAAAAATCAAAACATATCATGAGCATTTTTAGTTTTTTTGATCATGCCTCGCTATATGAGTACTTCTTCGAATATCTTGGATCATGATGGGCATATATATACTTGCATATAAAAAAATCGCACTCTTAATCGGAGGAAATCATACGATTTCGCATACTTGGCGGTAATTGTCGAAATTTAGGGTTCACAATTATATTTACGACGTTTAGCGATCATACTCTCTAAACGATTAAGTGGTTACAAGGCTGCTTATCAGAGAAACTATAATTTACTCAGACAATTCATCAGAAATTCTGCAGGAAGAAAAGGACTTTGTTGATTATTACGAAAGCCGGAACAGGGCCCGGCGGGGGTGGCGCTTTCACAAGCTGGATATCGTTTTTGGCCCGAAAAAGCAAAGGGGAAGTGGTTTTTTGGGGTCCGGGGCGGAGCCCCGGAAAAAAATTGGTAGTTCATGCTCGCTGCTTATCTTAACATGTTATGTCCCTCAACAGGCGAACACTGGAGTTCGCGCGTGTAAAACCGCGCCGTCGCTAACTGCCGCACGCGCGACGTCGCTCAAACAATGCTGTTTGTAACGCATAAATGACGAGTTCTCAATGTATGCGTAACGATATGGCACCAAATTTTGTAAGCGAACGGAGAGAGGCTAATGGAAACAAAGTATGAAAAATCATGAAAAACTTATGTGAACGGAACGAGTAATAAACATTTTTTCCGAAAATTTTGTAAAATTGGTAAATGAAGATGCGCATTCAATTGGCTCGTTTGCAACGCGCAGATGACGGTATGCTACGAGACTTGGTACATACGTGGACACAAGTTTGTAAGAGATTAGTTAGGAGTTTCATTGAAAAATTATGTGACTGAAGGTTGTAGCAAGGTTTTTTCTCAAAATTTCCCACTATCAAGAAAATGGAAAAATGGCTCGTTTGAAATGCAGAGGTGACGAAATTGCGCGGGATTTGGTGTGTATATTCGCAGTAGGACTAAGTAACAAAGTATGAAAAATTATGAGAAACTTATGTGAATTTAAAAAATGGTAAGTGTTTTTCGAAATTAGGTGGCTCCCGCGCCACCTGGGAGCCACCTGGGGTGGCTCCCTGCTTTCCTTCACATAATTTCCCGGATTTCTTTACATAAATGTGGCTTAGGTCGAATGTATTACTACATGTTCAAATCCGCTTCCAAAACCACCAAGGCACCGCTTCGATACAGCCCCAAATAGGGTTCACAGCGTTATGGTCGGCCTCGGAAAGCGCGCTCCAATCGCAATCTGTGCACCTTGCACAGACGACGCGGAAACTTTGAGAAATTGGCTTTTTGCTAGATTACTGATCGCTGATTGAAGCAATCTTCTCAGTCTTCAACCGATTGCTTCTTCGATAAGCCCTACAAGGGCTCAGAAGGCTCAGCGATCATATTTGATCGTAATGTTCTATGCAAAAAAGTTGTTTTTGTAATCGTATTTTTTCAGTTTTCGCAATATGGTCAATTTTTCCGTACTTTCGCTCTTTTGGGTCGTTATTAATAAGTCGTTAGTAAGTGTAATTTTTGGCCATCCTCTCAAACGATGACCCGGGCCGGACCAGGAAAGCCAGGTAGTACTACTATAATAAGCGCTGAGGCCGCCCATCTTATTATTTGTGTATATCTGTTTGTCAGGGACTTACGGGGGCCAAAAATAGGGTCAAAGGGGAATTCGTAAGAAATTTTGGCTTCAAAGGGAATATCGTTTTCAAAATTCTGAAATGCCACCTCCTGCCGGGCCCTGAGCCGGAACGTTGAATGGGTACTTACGCAGAATTTTCACGTCGAATCGTTAAAAACGCTTTCCTAACTAACTTCTTTTGAGGTCTTGTTACAAAACGCTGCGATAATCCAAAAAATGCCAGCAGTTTCACAGCATTTTAACCTGTTAGTATTTCGGCAAGTTAGGTTTTTGAATGTGTTGTCTCTTACGATGTTGTCTTGCCAACAGCTAGAGTACACTGTCATTCAAAGGATAGTAAGTGAGCCTTTCACTCAATCAAGAAAGGTTTAAATTTTGTTTAGATGTTCTCTTTTGCTGTTGTGACATCCACATCATATGGGGACTTCCGCAGTGGTCCGGCGCAGCATATCCAAAAGTTCTGCGGAATTTTCGCTGAGGTGTCTGAGTAATTGACCATTGAGAGACCTCTTCCAGATACCTGAGCAGTTTGTATCTCATTATGCATCCAGAACCTTGAAATATATCACATCTGTTTGAAAAGATGAAGCAAAAGAACACAAATGAATCAACTGGACAGAAAAATGACATCGAATCAATAGAGGTTGTTTAGTTTTTCAGCTATGATGATAGCTTTTTTTTCACAAAATTGGCTCAGAACGCAATTCCAAAAAAAAAACCTTTCACGAAGCTCATCAACTCTCTAGAATTTCAAGCCATTGAATTGGATAGAGGATGTGAGTCGTTTAAAAATTTCTCCATTAGTAATTGCCTTCGGACTGGAGATGTTCATAACATGAGAAGGATAAGGAGAAAGTCAAGCAATCATTCAATATGAGATGATCTAACTCTTCTTCAGACGTAACTTTTCTATCGGCCCTCCATACTTTTTTTTCAATCGAAGCGTGTATCAAGGATCTCCTAATCATTGCATAGTATCCTGAAGAAGAGATTAGGTTTTCGCGATTGTATTGCTCTTATTGTTTATGTGAGGCTTAGCACTCTAGGAACAGTGTGCTCTACTTAGCGGCCTTTGAGAAATTACCATTGTCCTTGGCCAAGAAGCGACGTCTTTGTGTTAAAGTTGAAAAATTTGGCGGATTGCTTTCGGCGAGTAAGGGCGTAGTATATAGCTCACAATGCACCCAAAGCATTCATAAATTTCACAGAACTAGAATATATGCGGAAGATGTCCGGAACAGTCAATATAGTATGGTATTGCCGACAACATTTGCGTGCAAATGACAATGCCCGCTCTGTGGCCGTTTAGTCGCAATTCGCAAGCAAGCTGTCGGCATTCACAAGCACGGCAATGTCTCCGCGCAAAAGTTGTCGTCACTGCAAGGGCAAACTACTAGCCGCCATCCAACAAAGTGCGCTTGTAAACACTTCATCTTAAACCTTTTTTTCGTATAATGGAATGCGCAGCTGAACATGAAGAAAAAGATCCATGTTAAGTTATGCGTCTTGACTTCGCTTGAAAATTATTGTCTCAAGCAGCTAGTATGCGATACCAGAGTCGGTCCTTGAGGAACCCCTCCAAGCAATTTTGAGAACTGAGGGTTTGCCAGCTTTGACGGAACTTTCACTGGACTTCCTGCAGCAAAAGCGTTAGCCTAGAAAGCACGAAAAATCTAAACAGGAAACGATCCCAACTTACAATGGAACGACACTCGGTGTCCGCGGCCTTTTGAGATGAAACGTATACCATCACACTCGCCTTGGAATGCTGATACCGATTCTTACCACCTTTTCGGCTAATCGTTTCTTTAACACGTTTCGGACCGGTGCTGCACATGGTGCAGCACGCTGCTTTGAAGGATCTTTCTGGCGTTTGCAGGAACTTTCCTTTCAGTCAAAAGTTGTTAAGTCAAAGGTCTAAGCTCCTACTTTCCAAATGAATCTGTAAAGTTGTGCTGCCGATATTTGTTTAGGAGATATGAGCATAGATCGAACAACAGTTGCAACGAAGTGCGGCGACGCGGACGACGCGTGCGACGTCGCAGCTTTTCTTTGCTTCGATATCAAAGAGAAAAATCATAGTTTCAATACTGATGTGTACCGTGTACAACACAGATACTTTTGAATACTATTAAAATCTGAGTTCTTGTTCCTATCTTTCAAGGAAGCACAAAAGTCCCTCTCGAGCGACAAAATTCAAACACTTCGAATTTACTCAGAACTTTGGATATGGAGCTTATCTGACACGCTGATTGCAAATGTGGCCCACAGGCTGCGAAATAAGGTCCCTTTGTAGGCTAACGGCTGAAAGTACACTCTTTTTCGCCGCGCGCGATTTCGCGGTCCGAAACGTGTTAAAAGAAGTTATGAAGGATCCTCGCGTCAATGGTAGCCCAAGACAAATACGGTCGATGATGCCCAACTTTCAAAGAAGCTTGATCAGTGCAAAATCGAAGAACACAAAAGGACGCGAACCTAAACCTGCATTAACTTGTGAGGCTATCGCACTAGCCACTATACCACATCATAACGAAGGTTTTGGCATTCCGACCTTATTTTCCCTAGCGCAAAAACCCTTCATAATTTTTTTCAGAGAAACAATTAACAAAACCGAAAGTCAGATTTGGAATCATCGCTCCAAGACGAGTGTATGGTACACATCTCATCTCAAAAGGGTACGGACACCAAGTATTCCCGTGTTTAGGTGGCCAATTGGAATGAACCGCGTATCATTAGATACGTTTTGATGAGCTGATTCCAAATCTAACCTCCATACCTGCGATGCCGTTCTTTGGAAGAAGTTATAAACGTTTGAGCCTCTAAATTTGGCCAAGATTCAGCGCTACATTCTCAAGAACTAGTGGTTAAAAAACACTTATAATATCTTGTTATCTGTGTCTCCCGTAAATGTGAGCCTCCCCCTCAGTACTTTAAATATCTTGTTGATCATGCATATTTAAGTTGGCTTTCAAAGCTCATCATGCGTTAGAAATCTAGGACTTCACACATTCAACCGCATTTAAATGTTTGAAGTCAGGAGCTCTAATGCATTGGTTTAGAGTCCCATTTGGAAGTGCATGACTAATAGAATATTGAGTGTACTGACTTCACGGGATGCTCACATTTACCGGAGACACATATAAGTGTTTCTTAACCACTCTTGAGGATGTAGCTCTGAATCTTTGCCAAATTTGGAAACTTAAACGTTTGTAACTTCTTCCAGAGAACGGCATCGAGATATGGAAGTTAGATTTCGAATCAGCTCATCAAGGCGCATCTAATGATGCAGTTCATTCCAATTGGCCACCTTGTGTTGGGATCGTTCCTTTGTAAGGTGTGAGGCTGAATGGGATTGTCGTGTATTCCGTAAAGCTCAGCAAAGTAAGTAGTAGCGAGTAAACCAGCTTCGGTGGAGTTGGTTTTTAGCGTCCCATTTGTCGGCGTAGCTGGCAGCTAGTTTCTCGTTGATGAAGAAGCTCAAGACGGCCACGCTTTATGCGGTTGACTCGAATGGCACGCTCCATAACAGAAAGATGATGTTGATGAAGATCGTTTTTTATTGACCATCTGGCAACCTTGCAAACAATGGAGTATTCAACGAGTCGAAGGAACTCTTCTGTTTTATCCCGTACTTCATTTCTTATCTTAAACGAAGAATAGATTGAATTCTATCGGATATCCGTTTTAGCGGCTCCCAATGAACTTCTAAATGAGCAGCAGCCTCCTGTATTGACGTACTTGGTTGTAACCAACAGCTCACCGGATCATTCGATATCAAAGTTGGTGATTAAATTTCATTTACTCGGGGATCATTAAGTAAAGCTTTCATGTTGAGTTCGCAATAATCGGGAGGCACTCTAGCAAAACGTACTTCACTGTGCATGATTCGGATGTTGACATTAACCCGTTTAAGTCTCTGGTCACTTCCAGAATTAAATTTGTTGAGAACAGCAATTTTAGTTACTATCCTTGGTTGTCGTGCCAATACGTAATTAATCTATCTCTTCGAGCACTTGTCCATTAGGAGATAGCCAAGTCCATCTTCGTCTGTGAGGCTTTTCGAAAAAGGAATTCATCACATAGAATTTTTCAGACTCAGCGAACTCAAGCATGGCCTGCCCTTTACTATTCCGTATTCCAAGTCACTTGTCGCCGACGTATTCGCTTCGGGGCCCAACCCTTCCCATACGCGCGTAAAAGTCGCCAACTAAGATATCATAGGCATATCGTTTTTGTGAGAGTGCGCATCGAAGTTCTTCTACAAATTCTTCATAATCATTCTCTTGCCATGGTAGGCTATAGAAACTCGCATAGACCTTCCCGCATCCGAAAGTGGATCTGGATATGGCGTTCCGATACGAAGGTTACGCCTACGCAGTAACGATGAATGCGGTCATTCGCTAGTATGCCGACTCCTCTTGTGACTTCTCCATTTGTTCGTCCACTATTATAGGAGTGTAACTTCGAGAAGCTTTGTTTCGTATAAGAGGGGCCACTGCGACGAGCTTTGCATAGTCCGGCAATGTCAAATTCTATCATACTTGGTTCCTCCTCTAGCGCAAATAACCTTTCCTCACTATACGAAAAAGAGCTTTGTAAAAACATACACGCAACTATTCTTGTCGTCGTTGGATCCAGCGTTCTTTGGTATCTCGTCTTGGAATCCTTCGGTGGACCAGCCACGGTTTCTTACCGAACTTCTTCTTAACTATCCTCGATCGTTGGTTAGATCAGAGCAGCAAAAATAAGCCGACCGTTCGGGGAGACGTTAATGACAGAAGTGCGATTTTGGGGATCTATGAAATGAAATATCCGATGGAGGATCGTTCCAAGACGTCATTATTAGAATTTCAACCCAACCTATTCCTTGAGATCAGAGCAGCAAAAATAAGCCGACCGTTCGGGGGGACGTTAGTGACAGAAGTGCGATTTTGGGGATCTACGAAATGAAATATCCGATGATCGTTCCAAGACGTCATTATTAGAATTTCAACCCAACCTATTCCTTGACTATGGGAGATATATTTTATGCAAACGCAAAAAAAAACAGACAATATAATCAAACCCACTCAAATTGTTTTTCGCTCATTCAAAAGGTCTTAGTTACAGCGAATTGATGTGAAAGAAACTAATGAATGAGACTTTGGAGGGGAAAAATAAAATGCGAAAAGAATGCATGGAATATGTACATACTTCATCACAATCACCTATAATATCAAAAGAATTGAGCAGGTCACCACAGATGAGGAACATAATCATACAGACCGTTATCAGATTCAATAGTGAACACACTTTGCGAGGCATAATGGTATAAAAAAGGGAAAAAGATGTTGAAAGGCTGAGCTTCCTAATCGTAAAGCAAAGCTAGATGAAAATTCACAGACACCAAAAAAAGGAAATATTAGAGTGACTAGGCTAATTCATCAATTCGACATCATCGGCAAGACGATTGGCTGTAGGTCACTGACTTGACATATCACTCTGTATGAACAACAATTCTGATCCATTTTTGATTGTTAATGCTTTTTATTGAGACCTATACCAGAAGAGACCTGTAAACAGTAGTATAAAGTAAACTTGTCTTGTTGTTGCTGGAGTCCATGCCGCTTATTTTGCTTCAGATGCTTTCATTAGACTTCCTACAGGACTGTGATTTTAGTTAGTCAAGTTCAAATTTCCTTGTGCTACTTCTACTTCTTGGTGAATATTATACACAACCAAGCTCAATGCAATTACATACAACCACACCAAAATTTCCCACTGCAAGCATCAAAGAATTACTTTGCTAAGGCAAGCAAAAACAAGTCAAAGTTGAAAAAACTGCGGTCGTATATTACGCAATAATGAAAGACTGAGCTTTCTTATTATAAGGCAAAAGTTGGCTAAATTAAAAATTCACGGGCAACAAAAAGAGCTAATACAATGACTATGTTGATTCATCGATTCGAGCCACGCAAGGAACGATTGGCTTTAGATCACTGATTTGAGAACATCAACTCAGACTTCAAATTCTGATCCATTTTCGATTGTCAATATATCATAATGAGACCTATACAAGGAAACACATGTAAATAGATGACAGTGGTTAAAAAAAACTTACTTTTTGTCGTTGCTGGAGTCCATGTCACTTATTTTGCTTCAGGAGCCTTCATTAGACTTCCTGCAGAACTTTAGTTAGTCAAGTTTAAATTTCATCTCATACTACTTCTAACAAGCATGCTACAGAATCTTGAAGCCACTAACTTTTGAAGCCAAAGGTATTTGAATGAAAGATATCACGTCAGAGCTTTCTTTTACACTGAGCAGGGAATGGTCAAAATTAACCCAGCCACACCAAACAAGCTATAGATCACCGGTACGTTTTGGAACGCTGATCTCAAATATATGTTTATTGTTATTGATTTTCCTCTTTGAGCGCGACCAAGATGGTAGACCTCTTTATTGATGGCTGACGTTTCGGCGCCCTCGCCCTCTACCAACTCGGTCGAGTTCAAAGAGAAACGATAACAAGTTACCATGCCAAGATTCAAAGAAGGTCGAACCTTTGAAACATATGTTTACTGTCTGCAGAATGACTTTTTCTGAAAGGAGTTACGAGAGTTCAAGTGTGCGATATGTTAAGTGATCTGCAGCACATGTTCCACGAAATACGTTTCAAAAACATTTATTTAAATTTTTGGTGAACGTGCTTCCTCCTTGTGATTGAAATACCATGGAAATGGAATAATTTCTACTGAATTGAAACTCAAATAATTTCTCATTTTTGAACGCCCATAACTCCTTCCAGATAGTCGTTCGCAGGATAAAAAACATATATTTGAACCATATTTGTAGTCCGCTCGCTTCTACAGTTCTCAGCGGGAAGTGACAGCGAGGCCATAAGGCTGACAGAAGTGGGTTCATGAGGAATTGATTGCTCCAAATTAAGATAAGATAGATTAAGATGATATATATATATATATCAGTGGCGTACCGAGGGAGGGGGGCGGGGGGGGGGGGCGCGCGCCCCCCCCCCGAGAACGGGTCGCGAAATTTTTGAAAGTTACTTACATGGGTTATAAAAATGTGCAAGCGACTTGTTTTTACTTGTAAAAAATTAAAATAATTTTTAAAATTTTTTAAAAATTCATTTTAGCCTTATAAAAAAAATTTTTTCGGGGGCGTGGCTCACGCCACGCCCCCTTTTTCCAGATTTTAGGGGTCGGGGGCCCGGAAAAATTTTGAGAAGCACCCCAAAAATTTTTTCGGAGTGCGTGGCTAACGCCACGCACCTTCTTTAGAAAAAAATTTTTGTCGCGCCCCCCCCCCCCCCGAGCCGAAATCCTCGGTACGCCACTGATATATATATATATATATATATATATATATATATATAAATTCATTAAGGTTTTGTTACATCGTCATACACTGCGAAGGCAAGCAATTACTAGCTAATCATATTTAAAGTCAATCTGTTGCCTTTCATTGCGTTTTCATATGTTTTCTCAAAGTCCTTTGTAAGCGGTTTCCTCACATCGTACATCATCCTAGATTAAGTCATGAGTCACGTACCATCGGTATGATTTCGCTTTGGTGTTTTACGCGTCGCATTGGTTTGGTGCGCACGTTTTGCATCGCCCATGCATGACGGGGCGGCGTTCACACCTGGCGCTTTGCCAGTCGTCATCAGCTGTTTCGCAGCCCATCAGATCGTTCTTTGGCTAGTTATTTATTAAATTTTGCTTTTCTTTCCAGGATTTCCGCTGGAAAAGTGATGAACGGCCCTAATCAGACAGATGTATTTGCCGTTTTTGCAATAGGAGAGTGAATTTTCACTGTTGGTCTGTTTTTGGACTTCCTGTAAGAGCTAAACCACTTCAACTTTTTTTGCTGATCAAGTAAAGATACATTTTACCTTCACAAAGCGAGATCAGCTGCTAGTGACGCCTGGCAAAGAAAAAAAGCAAGAGAAACAGTCAGAATCAGAAGTCAGCAAAACATTAGGTAATAGAAAGTTCACTTTTCTAGATGTTATTGCAAAAATGGCATATAATCTGTCTGATTAGGACCGGCCCATCACTTTCCAGGTAGAGTGAACGCCCGTTTTTGGTGGTGAACACCAAAGCGAATTGATATCGATGGTACATGACTCATGACTCAATCTAGGCTGATGTACGATATGAGGAAACCGCTGTACACGATATGAGAAAATCGCTTACAAAGGACTTCGAGAAAGCATATGGAAACGCAATTAAAGGCAACACATTCACTTCAAATATGATTAGTTAGTAATTGTTTGTCTTCGCGGTGTATGACGATGTAACAAAACCTTGATAAACTTATATGCTTGTACTAATCTTAATTCAGAACAATCAAACTCCTCATGAGACCTACTTCTGTCAGCCAAAAGATCACTTTTGGTCGTATTTATCACACTGGTACCTGATTTATAACACTGGTACTTGACAGTTTTTCGTGATCGACTTCCTACAAAATGGGGAGAGTGTTCAAGCACTTAGCACCAATACAAAGGTCAAGGAAATTGGTCAAGTTCATTACTTTTGCCGTTCTCGCATCTATAAAAGCTGTACAAAGTTACTGTTGAGGTTCAGATGCTGAATCCAGCACTTTAAATACACTTTTATGGATTTTCATTGAGCTTTCGATAGACAACAATTTTGTAAGTCAAAGTAAAAGTGACCGAGTTCATTGTGCCATACATTCTCGATGTGAAATGTGATCCTCTACTTATTGTCTTTTTAGCGCAAGAGAGAGATGTATGATAGTTGTAGCGATTGTATATGCAATGAAGATATGAGACAAAGTTTAAGGCTGGATAAGAAAGGAAAATATTCACGGAAATGCTTTGTAACAATGAGATAACACAAAACAAAAGAGAGCGCAGCCTAAGAAGGCAAGTAGAGAAAATTATGCACGAGTAACATTGAAATATATTGGAAACGAAGATGAGGCAACAATGAAACCAAAAGACGCAAGTTTAAAATCTTGCTTGCCTGCACATCTAACTTTTCTGATGCGATAAGCAGGGTCTCGAAAGGGCAACGATACGGCTTCAAGTTGGCAACCACAATACAGCCTTACGAATTAGGGCTGCCTTCTCACAGCATTTAGCGACCAGCTCACAAAAGTCCTGTTTTCGCATCCCCATCGCTTTTCGGTTCGCTGCCAGCCTAACGGAGTCGCTCCTCACCGCCGCCTTCTGGCTGCTTTTGTAGCAATGAATGCGCTCTGTAGCTATTTTCTGACTCAGGGAAGATTATAGCTGCCCGCTGGTAACCCGTCGCTGCCCGCTCACAGCCGTTTTTGCGGTCTCCCATCGTCGCCCGCTCTCTGCCACTTTCGCAGTATCGCCGCCCGCTCAATGAAACTGCTACTTATCGCCCTCACCATAGCCTTTGATTGTCTGAGTAGGAATGGCTGGGTTAAGTTCTGACTATTTTATAGTGAGCTGAATCCTGTGGTATGTTCATTTCTCAAGTCTCACCAGCTCAATAAGACCAAACTCACGTTTCATTTTGTGATACCCGTTGAACAAGTTCAACTCCAGTCTTATCAATGTCCGATTTGCCTTCGAGCACTGCTACTTTTCCGATCCTTAGAGTAGTCTTTCGATCAGTTTTTATAGAAGGTGTTTCAATTTTGTCTTTGGCATCCTCCTTGCGCGAGGGGAGAGCTGAGGTCTTCTTGTCGTTTTCTGATTTCGAATCAGATTTCTTCGTCAAGTTATCGCAGGATGATAAAGCAAAAGTGGTTTTAGCGTTGCTTGCAGGTTGAGTTGGAACTGGTACATTTTCTTTACTCCCCTTTTTTTCAGCCACTTGTACTCTGCCCTCTGACGAAATAGCAACAACTCCTCTTCTGCTAGAACGCGGTTTACGATTCGGGCCTCGAGTTCGGCTCTGAAAAATTCTGGATGTTTTGGCATGGAATGCTAATTTGAACATGAAAACCGGCTACCTTCGTAACCGTTTCCAATGGCTTGAAATCACTGCTAGAAGCATGTTCTCGATGTTTTCTGTCACTTTCGGAGACCATTCTAAATTCAGAAGGCCTGGACGAAGCATTCGTAGAACTGGCCGTGGATCTGCCGTCGTGTGGCTAAGAAACAAATTTATTTCCCACAGTTTGAGTTGCGTTTGAAGCAGATTTTCTTCTTTTTTTACAGACTGCAATTCCCGTGGAAAATGCGGGTACTAAATTATTGCTAGCTATGTAATGGTCCCAACATTTCCGCTATGATTTTACAAAGCGACATATGATCTTGCTGGCACATGCGTCGAAGCTCTTTTTTTAGATCGGAAGCATCACTGAGCTTGTAGATAAATTCGCTTAGCAGAAAGCCGATACTTTGGTACCGAATTTGCTGCCAAGATAAATCAGCGTATAGCGGAGAGAATAAAAACCAGTAAAATCAACTTCAAAATTGCAAATAATGAAAAATCAAATTCCATTAGCATCCATGTGAACTAAGCGTCTGGTTTCTCGTTTTTTTTTCCAAAAATTGCGGTTTAACCCATAGCTGAAAAACAAAGACGAACTTTTTGTGCTACTTATATCTACAGTTTTACTGCAAACTTGTACTATTTACGATTACTGCAAGTTCGTGTTTTTGAAAGAATTGACGTGTGATCAAAACATCATTACATGCAGTAACTGCAAGGCCTCTTCCAAGGACTTGAACTAGCTGCAAAAAAAGTTATACTAGATAGAGTCAAAATGGCAAACCTTGAACCTGTTTAAAAGGATGAAGTATGCGAACACAGAGTCCGAAACAGCGGGTCAGTTTAGGTTGTTCAATCTTCAAAATTTGCTTTAGCTTAATCTTAATATAAACGTTGGGCACTTGTATCTTTTTCAGTGTTCGCCCAATGGCTGCCACTATTTTGTGTGCAAAAGGTGACACAGAACAAATGAGATTTACCTCAGAAAAACGATTGTCAGCTTTTACATCCGGTTTAGTGGTGGTGCACCGTGATAAAGACTTTTCATGAATTGCCATGAACCTCGGGCTCAGACAGACGGATGCCATTGGGTTGAACTCAAGATTTTCTACCGACATAGTCGTTTGTACAATATCAGATTTTCCTAAAACTCCAGTCCTTTTTTCAGTTTCACTCCAATAAATTCTTATCTTTGGACTATGGAAAAATCCTTGGGATAAGCAAGCTCTACAAAGTGGCTTTCGAATATTTGTGCAGAGTTCATTTCTTATTGAGTAAAAGATCGGAATCTAAAAACTTTTCAGTAGCACGAAAACACGAAAAAAAACGGAACTCTGATTAAAAATTTTCGGGAAGCTTTAAACTATTCACGCACATACATAACTCATCTATTCAAATACACACTTGCTATATTTCTCCCATTGTTAGAAATCAAAAAAAAAATGACTTGGCATGTTGTTTTGAAATACGAACACAAATTTTTGGCCATGCAATGTTTTTGAATAGTAAAAAACCAAGAACACTGACGTTAACCTATTATATTTTCGGTCGGTTTCTGTTTCTCACTTTCTAGCGCTAGAGAATATACAGCAGATGTGCATAACAATATTAGATGAAGAATGTATATAATTGAGCAAGTTAAAGCTTCCTGGAAATTTTTTGGGTAGGGTTCCGAATTTTGTCGAGTTTTCAGGATTTCGAAATTTTTTTTTTGGTTTTTGATTTATAACTTGATGTGGAACTGACTCTGCGCAAAAGTTTGGATGCATGCTATTTCGCAGAGCTCACTAATTGAAAACTATCCTAGAGCTTTTACTAGGGGTCAATAAAAATGTGAGTTACTGGACTGAGAAGTAAACGGACGAAATTAATAGGACAACCCAATACCTCATATTTTTCTTACTAAAGCATGCAACAAATTAACTAATGATTAACTGCAAAGCATACTGCTAAAATTCTCAACTTTTGGTGACTGTAAACAGCTCGCCAGAAGATCTAATAGTGTTTTGATTTTTGACCCTCTTAGCACTCTATGAACTGTATTCCAGCGGCGTTTAGGGGATTACCCCTGACCTTGCCGGGGAGAACACTTCAAGTCCAATGTTTGCGCTTGCATTAATTGCTTTGATCTTTGAGTTGACACTGGAATTTTGTGGAAACGCTCTTCAAAAAAAATATAATCAAATATGTGCGCTAGAAGTTTGAAGACATAGTCTATCAAATGTTACAGTCTTAGTGCATTTGCGCTACCGACAACATTCGCGCGTACGCAATTGCACAGTGCACTTTTCATGCATTTTTAGGGGCGAGTTCATGGAAGGAATGCAGCAGTGTATCTCTGATCCCCAACGTTGAAAAAATAACGAGCTTAATAGTCAAAAATTGTTTTTGTCGAAAACTTGATGTGGCATTCATGGCATCGCAATTGTTTTCGCTCAAATATTGTCATCATCGCAAGTGCACCATGTTAACTCAGACTAGAAACTCAGAATTCAAAACCTTTCAAACTTTAATCTCTACTCGGCTTTTTCTGCTTCAATTGTGCAGTCAGAAATGAGGAAAAAAGATTTCAGCTGAAATTTTGTCTCGGTTAGGCTTGAATAACTATACTGTTTTATCTAAATGATATGTGATACCTGAGCTGGTCCTCGAGCAAGTTTCTCTCCAAGCAATTTTGAAAATTGAGAATCTGCCAGCTTTGACGGCATTCTCATTGGTATTTCTGTAGCCAAAATATTAGCTCAATGCGTATGCGAAAACGAAAAAATGCACAGAAAGTTAGAAATTATATTCAGAGAAAATCCACAAAGCTCATGAGACTTTCACGATCGAAAACATGCATTTGATCATAAGCCGCGCCTCGGCACATGAGAAAATAGCGCGTCAAGGTTCTCTACGTTCTTCTGCGAGTTTACACTGATCACCCACACGCGAGTGGGAGTAAACACATACGACACATGTAAAGGGCAGTCTCGAGATCATTTTTGATGTATGGTGTACAAGTACGATGAAGTTGAACCGATTCTTTAAGTTTATTGGAAAGCTGCCAGAATGACTAGCTTACTGGGCACAAATTTCGGCAAAAAATAGTACAGACAGTGAAACGAGAAATATCACCGTACATAATTCATCATAAGTGAAGTAAAACACGCAGACAAGGCACTATGCTCAGTTACAGATCTGATGGAATAGATAGAAGTCTTTCAAATTTTAAATTTCTTCTCTAAATGGACAAAATCTCGCAGAACAGCAACCAAAAACTGGTCTAAACCGCCCCTGCTCTATTTATTTTTTTCCATCATGTTGTTATCTTTTTTTTGTTTCAGAAATCCTAATGTTACTGCCCAGTCTTTTCAACTAGTCTTAAGCGCATTATCGTGCAATGAATAATAAAGAAATTTCCAGTTAGCTTTCGAAAATTTGCTAAGCTTCAAACTTATTTGCCTCGCTCAGATTCAGCTTCTCTTTTTTCGCTCTTATGTTTCAGGAAGGTCAAGATCAGGTAGCAAGCAGTTAATCAAAAATACAATAACATCTCTTTCCATCCCCTCCTACATTCAGCGAATTTATTCGGTAATTTTTTTTGTTGAAAACCCTGTTCATTCTACTCTACAGTACAGACTACAGAAAAACGTCGTGACTGCATTTTTTCCAGAGTTCAAAACTCGTTCATCCCAGAATCTAAGATAGATTCGCAAGCTTCAAATGAAACTAGGGTTGCTTCAGTTAGAAGTACACCCAAAAAATTCAATTGATTATGCGAAATGAGTAGGAAAATTTTGTTAGAAACATGATCTTGTGTAAAACCTTTTCTCACCGCTTATACTCTGTCTTTTTCTTGCAGAAAATAAAAAAGCAATGAATTTTCACAGAATTCCAAACGTTGATAAGAAAGACTCCAAAAGACAATTAAAAAAGCAAGAGGGTTTGAACAGATGCAGGTCCGACATTTTGTTGGCTGCTGCTCTTTGAGACTTGATGTTGATGTGACTTGATGTCGAAAGAGGACGAAAAGAATTTACGGAAAGAACTAATATATTGCTGTTTCATCACAGATGTTGCGAGACTAGCGAACGCGTTAGCTGACAGGAATCCAGCAAAAAGGCGGTGGAAGTAGTCAACCAACAGTATAATATACAAAGATTTTCAATAATAGTCTCTGGTTTCTACTTCTTACGAAATATGGAGAGATCTGAATCGTCGTCATCATCAAAGAGAGACTGTGCCGTGATTATGATCGGCTTGACGCTTTTATTGACCGACGACGCAGCCTTCACATCTGGCAGCTTCGTCGTTTTTGGAAGCTCCGTCGATCTTGAAGGTTCGTCCTGTCTCTTTGTCACTGGAGGGTAGTCTTCATTGTCATCATCTAGAACCTTTGACAATCAAGCATATGCACAAACGGGACTGAGCTTACCGGAGTCCGCATCGAAAAATGATTTGACGGGATTGTGCTGCTTTGTATCAATGTGAGACTGAGAACTTCTCGATGTTCTAGAAAAACAATTTACTTCAAGTCAACTGTTTTTGTCAGAATTTGTTCGAGAACTGTACTCAGAGCTACATTAATTGTAAGATGGAGGAGATGAAACTAACAAGGAAAAGGTTGATCGAAGTGGCCTTTTGAAATGAGGTGTATACTGCCTTGTAGAGCTTGGAACGCTGATTCCAATTCTGCCTTCGCTATCTGCTGCGGGCTTCTGGGCGAGGAGATATGAAGGTTTGTGAGTAAAAATCTGAATTCAAGAGTAGGCTAAAATCAGTCGTAACAGTTTTCATAGGACTCAATCGGTAGTCGGGTCACTCGGTGCAACAAATATTCTTGATTCAAATGTACCAACTCGCTGCTGCCTCATTTGAACCTTGGGGAAAGGTTATGACTGATTTTACCCTATTCTTGCATTCAGATTATTACTCACAAAAACCTTCATAACTCCTCGCCCAAAAAGCCGCAGCAGATAGCGAAGACAGATTTGGGATTAGCTTTCCAAGCTCTACAAGACAGTATACATCTCATTCTAAAAGGCCACTTCGACCAACCTTCCTTCCCTGGTAAGTTGGTGCATGTTGCACTCAAAAGACTGTGGAAATTTCTGATGGCATAATCTTTTGATTGAGCTTTATCAAAGTTTCATCAAGTGTAAGCTTCACTGCCGGACGGAGGTAGCCGACCAAGATGAGCGAAGCGGGCGCGAATGCGGCTCTGACACTCTAGGATGCACGCAGCGCTAAAAGCTGCCTGTAAGCCACTTTCGTGCCAGTACGTCTTATGCAGGAAATACTTTCATCCGGGAACGGATATATTTTTGATACATACACTTTTGATACTTATGCTTGTCATGAGGTAGACTTATAAAATAAACTCAAAATCATAGAACAATATATGAAGGTAATGAAATGATTACGACATGTATATGAATGAATTGATTAAATAATCATGAAAATCATGAAATGAGCACTCAACCCACCCGATATCTTGCGAGATCTTGGAAGTTTGCTTGGTGCTCGCACTTTCCTGCTGTGGCTTTTCATTCACTTTTGATGTTACGTGCACAATGGTCTTGCTGTTTGATATGACTTCAGATACTGTAGGTGTCTCCTCAGTGTTTTCGTCTAGCCACATAGGTGGGCGTGTGATCACGTTTTCAAAGACTGAAGCCTTATCTTTTCCACCATTTGATATATCTAACGGAGTTCCAGCTGCAGTACTTAAAGTCGAAACAGATGCCTGCTCAGTGCCACCCAAAGGGCCAAGCGGTGCTTCCTCTCTGGCTTCGACTGAGGGTGCAGCCTCCCTTTCCGTCACCAAAGTATGGGTATTCTCCACATTATCAGAAAGAGCTCCAGAATGTTGCTCGGCAGTTTTTTCTAGCACATCATCAGTACCATGCGCATTTGTAGTGGCGGTAGCAGCCATCCTGTTTGTTGGCGGTCTGCGATTCGGCCCTCGCGTTCGATTCTAAAACGAAACATTTATAATTTGTGAAAAAAATGAACATTCATACGTTGTAGAAAAAGTGCGAGAAAAAACTCGCCTTTGTTACCGATGCCAGAGGTGTGAATGGACGAGCGCTGGTGGCAGTGCTACCCTCAGTAACATTTTCTTGAATAGAGGAATCTATGGTCAATAGCGGTTCAGTCGAAGTGACAGGGACAGGTTTGGTATCACTAGGCTAAAATCAGAAAGACTTTTGCGCTGGATGGAAAGGTCTAAGTTTCTCACTTAGAACGTAAAAATGAAACTATAGAAGCAGAAAGGAAAAAACTGAAAGAACCATAAAAAAGTCACCTGGACCGGTCCTCGCGCTAATTTTTCTCCCAGCAGTTTCGCAAACTGCGATTCCGGCAACCTAGACGGTGCCTTCTTAGGCGGCTCCGACTTCGATGATTGCGAATTCCTCGGTGGCTCGGGTTCTGGCAAGCTAGACTGTGCCTTTTTAAGGGGTTCTATATCTGGCACGTTAGACTCTGCCTTCTTAGGGGGCTCCGAATCCGGCAAGCTAGACTGTGCCTTTTTGAGAGGTTCTGAATCTGGCACGCTAGACTCTGCCTTCTTAGTGGGCTCCGAATCCGGCAAACTAGATTGTGCCTCCCTAAGGGGCCCCGAATCTGGCACGCTAGACTCTGCCTTCTTCGGCGGCTCCGATTCTGGCAAGCTAGATTGTGCCTCCCTAAGGGGCCCCGAATCTGGCACGCTAGACTCTGCCTTCTTCGGCGGCTCCGATTCTGGCAAGCTAGTTTTCGCCTTCCTGGGCGGCTCCCATTCTGGCAACTTAGGTGCCTTCTTGGGCGGCTCGGCAGCCTGAAAATATAGGTGTGATGTCATGCAGACTATATACGGCTAGCAATGTTAAGTCGTGTGACATTGTTAGACAGCCAAACCATCAGTCCGTCTAGTCAAAACTACTGATAAGACTCACCACCTTCACGTGCTCCTTCTTCGGCTTAATGTCAAACAAATCGTCGTCATCATCTTCATCATCAAAGATGCTTTTATATTTTTCGGCAACGCGCGCTCCCAAAATTCTTTCGGAAGGGAAATTCTAGAAACAAAAATGAGATAATGATGCTTATGCTGTTAGTGGAGTACATATGCTGCTCATTATTACAACGTGCTCAACCCTTTCGGGTAATAGAGCAGTCGGTTGAAGATAAGTCCGCCCAAAAATACGATAAACTACCATGATATTGAATTCTCACCCTGAAAATTTCCTGAGACGGATTACTTGAAACCGGAGCAGGTTTCACTGAAACAGACTCCACTGTCTGCTTTCTTTCAGTGACTGCTTTGATGGACACCGGTTCTTTGCTAGGCTTGGACGGTTCTTTAGATTTAGACATCGGACCGTCTCCACTCATGAATCGTTCTAACTTATCCTCCGTAGATGCTACAAAATATTCCTTAGAGAAAAGAAAACAACGCCCATAGACCAACTTGAAAGAGTCTTATCCTTATCTTCCCGAGAGTATCTGCTCGTGTGTAAGGATTCCGATTTCTCGTGTGCTAAAAACAAGACTCAAAAATCATCTCATTCGCTGGGCAAACAATGTTATCATACCGTTGTCTGAAGGAGAAGTGCTAGCACGGACCTGAAAGCAAATATGATACAATGAGCTAACGCATTTCAAACAAGAGACAACCGTAGTTGGTCGTAAGTGATCGGATGACGATGGAATGGCCAATGAATCACTGCGCTCGCCTGCAAACAATCATTTTCTATGAGGCTTGCTACACCATGAAGATGGTTTCTCGATGATAAAGGTTATGAAATCCGTGATGATCAAGCATCACAGACACTGCTAAATACTTCTTTCTACAACGTCATAAACTCAAGTTTAAGACTTGGTCAGATGAAAGGCAGCCTTTCAGCAAAGCAACGCGTACTGGAATTTTACAGTGTTGTGATGGCAGGCCCTCCCCAATTGAACTAACAGTGAAGAATGGAAAGAAAGGCGCATCCGAAAAGTAACAATCACTCCGAAATCTCCCGGACCCCATCCCTCGTTCCGAACCCGCGTCCTTACATTTTCCAGCAAATGCAGACAAGAAGAGCTTCGAAAAGCCCATTTTAGCCATTTCTATACGCTATAAAGCCAACATATGGCTTCACCTTGGCGAGAAGGACCCGGAATGGTGAAAAAATGGAGGCGAAGTTCTGTCCCGCAGCACTAGTTTGATTTCTCTCAAACCAAAACTTGACCGAATATCAACAATTAATTTAACCAGCGCACCCACTAATACAAAACACACCATCAATCGAAATCAAAATATTCAAAAAAAAATTCAAAAAAATCTTGTAAAAGAGTAGTCACCTGACGTTTCTGGCTTCGCCTTCGATCGCCGCTGGAAGATTTCCTCCAGATCTCTTTGCATATCGCGATGTATACTGCTGAAATAAATCAATGATTCAATCGATCCAAAGCAGATGATCAAGAATTTTACCTTCTGTCAATCTGGGGCTTTTTCACAACAGAGCTACTGCCTTCATCAGCATCGGCTACGGCCCTTACCCGCTTTTCAGGTACTATCGAAGTTGATTCAACCCGAACAATGCTCTCGTGGTCTTTCTTCTCCCGCAAAGGTTCATCAGAATCACTATCCCAAAGCGAATTGTTTTTAAACTCTTGCTCGCGCTCGCTAGGACGCTTCATATTATCCACACGATGTGCATGTTGCCCAACAGTAAGATCCTGCCTTTCTTTGACTGCTTCTTCACTACTTCTCCTTCGGTTTTGTACAGCGTGATTCTCGACTTCTCTCCGAACTGGAGGTGTAACTTCAGGAGGAATTTTTGTTTCAACAGGTTGCGTTCTGGAGCTTTGACTCTCGATCTCCTCCCACAGATCGTCTTGTATCGGCGTAGTCTCGCGCAGAATCTTGGTCTCGCTCGCAAGCGAGCCACTGATGAGATCTGGTAAAGCTGATATAGCATTTATCTAAATGTTGCAGAAATTTATTGCTTAAGCACAGATTCCAAGGACAATTACCTCTTTTCCCGCAATTCCAACTTCATTTATGCCATGCTCAATGGCAGTTCGGATAGCTGCCAATGTCTCAGACTCCCTGCTTCCAGCTTCCTAAAAACAGGTGATTCTAAAAAAGGCAGGAGCGCTTGCCAAAGATTTTCTGGGAACTAGGTATTTTTACTCTCTCAGGCCTCGGGCATAGTTTGCGCGATTTCATCGCCTCGCGAGTCTCCCAACAAGACAACTGTTACGAGTCCATAGTATAGCGATCATTTTGCATTTCGCATGTATTAGTTAGTTACGATCAATCGTATCGGAAAACAATCACAAACAACTTGCAGGAGCATCGGCATGCAATGGATTCATAACTGTTGTCTTGTTGGAGAATCGCGAGATCAATTCGCCTGACCTCTGCCCGAGGCCTGACGGTTAATCAGTTTGTGGCTGACAAAAAACGCAAAAACGCTGACAAGTGCCCAATAACGGCGATTACGGGATTTTCCCCAAAATGTTGGTAAAAGGCTCGAACAGATGCAGGATCGACCACTTCGGCATGAAAATATAAAAAGGTCTAGCAATAAAAGACTCACCTTTACGCTGGGAACCACTTCCTGCCTTTTGTCGTCTCCCACATTCTGGAAACAATAAAGAACTGCTACTAGAGAATGATACCGAATTGTACAACAGTGAGTAGATCAGAAACAAAAAAGAAAACTTCTCAACAGAAGCGTAACCAGCAAGAAAATCATACCTGTTGCAGGAATTTGGTTTGCGATATATTCTCGATCAAAGCGTTTAGCTCATCCACAAGCGAGTTGAGCTTTTTGACTCGTACTTTTGTAGCTATGACCTTCAGCCTGATGAGATTCATAGCATCGAAAGTGCCAAGCTTTTGCTTGTCCATGATCTCGCATAGCTGAAAAATGGGATAAGCATCACGAGTTTCAAGCAAGCGGTGAACGCTACGCGGAAGGCCTCCAAATCTAGCGAGACTGCGCTGTGTGGCTTTAATATATCTTTAGAATAAATAACTCAAATAGCTACGGAAAATGAGAAGAGACGCCGAGCTAATAATATAACTGCTTTAAGAGCTTGCTAAGCCTTCATGTTGTATCGCTTTGCATACATTGTTTTAAAAAAGCTCGCACTTGTTCTTTCCAGATTACACGTTGTAAATAAACCTAGTATAGATATATCACAAGTATAAACTTGTTGAAAACGCGATCATGCTTGATTAGACAATGCACGCAAAAAACTCGAGTCTTCTTAGAATGAATGATAATTTATAACTACTCATTCTATGACTAAGATTTAATTTGTTATTTATAAGTTAATGACTTGAAACCGCTATGTACAAATTGTCTAAACAAGCTCAATCTTGCCCTCTCCTGTTCCCAAATAGCAAACAATCCTAAATTAGTCGATCACAAGTCTAAACTTGTTATCCACACGATCAAGTTTGTTCTGCCAATGTGTGCAAAGCGGTTTCAATCTTTAAGTCACATAATGAAAATATATCAAGTACAAAAGAATATGATAAGCGCACCTGTTGATCTTCCTTGAGAGACCATTTATGAAGATTTCTCTGAAGATCATCGTATGCAGTGGTTCCATTCATAGCAGCAAAATGACCAGCACTGATAATGGCGGAGATAATGTGCTCCACCTTCAGCACTCGCTCCTGTGAACATTTTGTTTCGCCTCAATGTGCGGGCTCTACTAAATAAGTTCGACTATTACACGCACATTTTCACTTCATATTTTCAAAACCCCGAGCACTCCACTAATTAGGAATGGTAGAACAATCACTAAAAGACGCCTTTTACGTGAGTGAACCTGCTTTGACAAGTGAGTGGTTCCCGCACGGAAGAATTGCAAGTGGTATCTGCTGCGGTAATGGCGGGGGTAATATGAGAGCTGCGTGAAGAACTCATTTGCCTAATGAGCAGAAGCTAAGCTTCGGGGGAACTCCTACAGCTTCTTCCTACAATGTCCACCAATCTCCGCGCTTCTGCCTATGGGAATATATGCGTATGTTGAAACGGGAAACCCTGAGAAGCACAGCGTCATGGGAAATTTGAAAGGATTGCGCGAATGGCTTGCAAAACCGCAAACTGAAATATCATTCTATAGAGTTACAAGATAATACGCATACAAATACATATACAATACATATATACAAAGATTTGCACGTTCACTTGAAGTTTGAGGAAAAAAGGAAAATCCATGCGCCCGGAAAATTAAGGAAAAATCAAAAAAAAAATGCAGCAACTGCACTTATAAATACTGATGTGGATTGTATGTGTATGAGTAAGTAAGAAATTTCGTAGGATTTTTCTACATTATTTTATTTTCGATGTCTTTTCCTTGGATAAGGTGAAACCATAACGAGTTACACCTTATACCTGATAGAAAGACAAAGTAAGAACTAATAGATGTAGGTGGGCGTGCTCTGATTTAAAAAAAAAACATTGGAGAAGGAACTTCTAAAATGTTACTTGAAGTAGCCAGTCGAGTTCATCACTACCTAAAATAGTTGATAAGTGTGAATTTTTCTTCATTTTGACAAGAAGCAGCGAAGAAAATCAGAGTTCAAAAAAGGCGTTGCTTACAACAGTTAGAGTTGAATATGGCTTGCGCTTACCACAGATTTTTTTTTACCTTTTAGAATGCCAGATGTGTTTCACTTGAAACTCAGAAAGAAATAAATAGCAGTATATGATGAGAAGTAAAATTGGCAGCACCTTGAATGTTGCGTGGGACCTCAGAAAAAAGAACGAGTTTCCGTTTACATTTTATAAAAAGGTTTTTCTCTGTGAATTCCCGTGAATCTGTCCCTACAAAATCTGTCCCTACAAATCTGTCCCTTTCCTCTTCGACAAGAAAAATGTTTGTTCCCCCTTGAAATTAACGTGATGTGAAAATCGGAGAAAACAAAAAACATTGGTTTTATTGATTAGTAAGTTATGATCAGGGTCAAGCATGGGGTGCGGCACGCCACATCTGGAGGGTCGTATTGAGGAGTCAAAAGGGGAGGGGGTCGTAGTTGGGTAATCTGATAATAGTGATAACATAATATTTGTATCATATCCATAACTAGCGACCCTACGGGTCGCTAGCAAGTGGGTAGGGGCAGATACAATATAGGGGCTTATTTGTGATTATATATTTTTCTAAATAATTTTCCTATGCCTTTCCTGAGAACATTTTTACGAAAAGCATTCTACAAAAATTGTTCGAAGAAGCAATAATCTCCACAAATTTCGCATTTCTCGAAATTCCTGCTGCAACCATGCATGGGGAATATTATTTTTCTTTCGTTTACCACACTCTTTCTGCAAATTTCCCCTCCTCACAGAGACATTCATACACCCCCCCCCCCCCCACTTTTCTACCCTCTCAAAGAGAATTTACTCTTCCATTTCTTCTCAACGATTTCCATAAAAGATCGTTATGGAAGTAGAAGAACACCTGTAGGTTTGGAAGTAGAAGTACATCCATAACAATTATGTGCACTACAAAAAACACTTTTCTCTCGGAATCAACTCCGACAGCAACTAAATCAATCGTCTAAGAACTTTGTCAGAAAATCCTTCAATATTTTCGCCAAAGGAATGTGAAGCTTTACTACTAAAGGAGATCCCTCCCCGAAAAGCACGACTACTGAGCCACCTAAAGACCGTCAATCATAAGAATTGCATGAACGTACCAAAAACCTGTTCCCCGGCCCGATCAAGTCGCCCTACGTGCCGCTTGAAGACCATTCCAAAATTAAAAGAACTGTCCCAAACGTACAAAAATCTGTTCCCCTGCCCGATCAAGTTGCCCTACGTGCCGCTTACAGACCGTTTGAAAATTATAAGGACTGCTCCAAACGTACAAAAATCTGTTCCCCTGCCCGATCAAGTTGCCCTACGTGCCGCTTACAGACCATTTAAAAATTGTTCCCCTGCCCGATCGAGTTGCCCTACGTGCCGCTTACAGACCATTTAAAAATTGTTCCCCTGCCCGATCAAGTTGCCCTACGTGCCGCTTACAGACCGTTTAAAAATTATAAGAACTGTCCCAAACGTACAAAAATCTGTTCCCTTGCCCGATCAAGTTGCCCTACGTGCCGCTTACGACCGTTTGAAAATTATAAGGACTGCTCCAAACGTACAAAAAATCTGTCCCCTTTCCCGATCAAGTTGCCCTACGTGCCGCTTGAAGACCATTCCAAAATTATAAGAACTGTCCCAAACGTACAAAAATCTGTTCCCTTGCCCGATCAAGTTGCCCTACGTGCCGCTTACAGACCATTTTAAAATTGTTCCCCTGCCCGATCGAGTTGCCCTACGTGCCGCTTACAAATCATTTAAAAATTGTTCCCCTGCCCGATAAAGTTGCCCTACGTGCCGCTTAAAGACCATTTAAAAATTGTTCCCATGCCCGATCAAGTTGCCCTACGTGCCGCTTACAGACCATTTAAAAATTATAAGGACTGCTCCAAACGTACAAAAATCTGTTCCCTTGCCCGATCAAGTTGCCCTACGTGCCGCTTACAGACCGTTTGAAAATTATAAGGACTGCTCCAAACGTACAAAAATCTGTTCCCCTGCCCGATCAAGTTGCCCTACGTGCCGCTTACAGACCATTTAAAAATTATAAGGACTGCTCCAAACGTACAAAAATCTGTTCCCTTGCCCGATCAAGTTGCCCTACGTGCCGCTTACAGACCATTTAAAAATTGTTCCCCTGCCCGATCGAGTTGCCCTACGCGCCGCTTACAGACCATTTAAAAATTGTTCCCCTGCCCGATCGAGTTGCCCTACGCGCCGCTTACAGACCATTTAAAAATTGTTCCACTGCCCGATCAAGTTGCCCTACGTGCTTGAAGACCATTCCAAAATTATAAGAACTTTCCCAAACGTACAAAAATCTGTTCCCTTGCCCGATCAAGTTGCCCTACGTGCCGCTTGGAGACCGTTTAAAAATTATAAGAACTGCCCCAAACGTACAAAAATCTGTTCCCCTGCCCGATCAAGTTGCCCTACGTGCCGCTTACAGACCGTTTAAAAATTATAAGAACTGCCCCAAACGTACAAAAATCTGTTTCCCTGCCCGATCGAGTTGCCCTACGTGCCGCTTACAGACCGATAGTAACTATCCAAAAACTTATGCCCTATGTGCCGCTTGAAGACCGTTTAAAAATTATAAGGACTGCCCCAAACGTACAAAAATCTGTTTCCCTGCCCGATGATTGCCCTATGTGCCGCTTACTCACCGATACCTAGTTGAAAGCGCCAGCGGGACCCAATACACAAGCAAAAGCAAGGCTGTTATTAGATAAACGCTTCCAAAAGTATCAGCGAGACTAAGTTACTCACGCGCTCTCTTGTCTACACGTGGAAGCAAGATAATCCTAAAGTGACTGTTCCTAGTTAGAGCATTTACCAAGAGTTGGGAACTTAGATGAATTTAGCTCAAACGCTGTTACGCAAATTGGCGTCATTTCAAAAGCAACTAATAAGAGTACAACATATTTGAAAGACACATTCTGGGATAACAAGCTCGAAGAAGCAGCTACAAATAATACATCCGGACACTGGCGACCCAGTCTCAAAATCATTGCGACTCATGATTGCCTTTCGAAATACGTGTGACACTTTTACGAAAATATGCTTGGTCACTCGTTATGAAATTTGGCAGCGTTCCAAAACGCATGCCACTTGGCAGCAATCCAATTCCAAAGATCAGTGTATTTCATCATAATTTTTACGTCTGCGGCCTCCTCGTTTGCCATAATCCAACTATCAGAGGACTATTGCGTAATCAACGAATTCGTTATATATTACGTAGTGATTAGCATGTCAATTAACCCCTGTAGACAAAGTGTGAGCGAATTCTGAAGATTCAAGATACTAGGCTACCTAAATGAAATGGTCAAATTCCAACAGTTAACTTTGAAGGTGAATTAGCTATCCGTTTTTGCAATCAAGACAAAGCACTACTCCTTCTTTGTCCACCTCAGGAATGAAGACCTGCAAATTGTGGAATTAGAAGCCAACCAAAATCTCGTTTTTCCCATTTTTCGCTTTTGATCGCTGTGCTTTCACCAGATATTACTCAGAGCTAAGAAGACGAATTAGGCTCCAAACAGTCCTATGGAATCTACAAGGTTTAGGCTATCGATTCATATAAATACTGTCCGCTAAAAATGTTTTTTTGATACGGCTGCCGCAGCTTTTAAGGGGGTGTGCCGCACCCCCTTAACTTGCCTTCAAAATCCAGAAAGCGCTCCATTGCTGGTATGAGTATTGAGCACATAGCTTCTTCTTGCTACACTGGAAATTTGGAGCCGAACGCCCCACCCATAAGAAAATTATGGCCCTTTCAATATGCCCATTCAGATCAAAATCAGCCGTCAAATGACGTGTGATTGTAAAGTGCAGTCACAGAAAATCGGGCGTACAGCTTTCAGAAATCTGAAAACTCTCTAGAAAAAGCTGGTGTCCTCCAGAATGTCACACATTGAGGTCCAGAGGTTAAGAGGAGGAAGAAGGGGTCGTTTGAGGGCTTTCATGGGGGGGGGGGGGTTGTTTTCGAAAGACTTGTGCCTGACCTCTTTCTCAACTCTGTAATGCTATCTTAGGTATATAGTTCAGGGGGGGGGGGTCTTATTAAGACAGCAATCAGGGGGGGGGGGGGGTCGTAACCAGCGATCGTGTGCCACACCCCTTGCTTGACCCTGGTTATGATCGGCTCCCAGATTCGTGTGGACGTGTATTGCAGACTTTGCCAGATAAAACATGTAAACTTGCTAAACGTTCACGTCATAGCATTGCTTTTCGTAATCTCTCGCTAGCAAAAACCGGCACGCGCTGAGTTGGCAAGACTCCACCTCCACACGAATCTGGGAGCCGATGATAGTTACCGTCATGATACTCTAGTAAGGTGTGGATTTCGCCAGTCGTTAGTGCCAGAATAGCATCCAAATCTTCCAGGCTGAATTTTTGTTTTCATAACATTTAGATTTCCGAGCAGATAAAAATCCGAATCGAACAAGAAATGAGTCTGAGTTTTAAAAATAAAAATAAACTCTTAGAATGAACACAGTGACAATTCTTTAGTACTCCTTTCAGTTTTTAGTGGTAGAATGTGAGTTTGGTTGGTATAATTCTAGACGTCCAAATAGCCAATCCTTCAGGGGTTCTACAAAAGTATCGTGGCCGTTTATTAATTCTCGGTAATTCTTTTTGTCATATGGTACAATGAGAATACATATTTCATATTAGATAGAATTTTGGAATATGAGGAATGAGACTGGACTGATGGTTCATTCGTTGATTTCGTAAGATATTAGGTTGTCCCGAAAGTTTTGTCGGTTTTTTTCATCGCTCACTAAACCTCACAGAACACCAATCCATAGACGACCTAGGTGTCATTCTATTCATTTTTGCATCCTCTTTCTTATGGCTATATTTGTTGCCTAATCTAGCCCGTCTTCACGATGTTATCGCCATGGTTTTTTGAGCACCTCAGCGGTAGCGCCAAAACTTTCCTGAATTTTCAAAATTTTTATCTTGATATTTTCGATGAGCGCTGGTGACTGTTATGTAGGACAAACATCTGGCTACATTGTACCTATTTTAGATTACGTGGGCCACGTTTATAATGTCCGTAATAATTATTTATTTGAGAAAAACCGCGGCTTTTTGAACACGTTTTATCACGTAAAATTACCGAAAATTACAAAAAGCTGATTTTTGAAGCAAATCAAACTTGGTTATGTTGCATAAATGATGTTAAATAACAAACAAGTTTGAATTCGCAAAAACTCAAAAGCTTTCATGCTTTTGCTGCAATTGCGCGTTTCATGACTTTGCTAAAAACCAAGGCCTCCGGAGAAATAATTTTTTGAAGTTAAAATCAGCAGATTAGGAGAATCTAAAAACATGAGCTTATAGCCCGAGAGTTGGTCTATTTGATACATGCTTAGTCTTTTTCGAAACTTTGTAATGAAATTTTTGAAAATTAGCTCAACTTTGAGCAGGTAAAATTGACAGGTGGAGAATTTTGGCAATTATCAAAGAAAGCATACAAGACTATGGTATGAAAGTGTATCCATCAGAAAGAGAATGAAAAGCTGCATCGAATGCATGTTGAAAGTCACTCAAATCTTCATTGTGCGCGGTTTTACAGTGGTTTGAAAAAACCGACAAAACTTTCGGGACAACCTAATATTTTCATATATTAGGTTAAATCGAAAGTTCGCATCATTTTTGAAAAAAAAAAGTAATTTCTTTTTTTGCATGCTTTGCTCAAAATTAATGTCATTGGAAAGAAGAAATCATGTACTTACTGGTACTTTGGGTGCTTCTACGACCCAGTCTTGAAAGACAACGTCCAAGAACGAGAATTGCATCACATAAGTTTTGTTGTTATAAAATAGTTATGTGCCCGGTAAACAAAACCGTTTTTTATACATGTAACACATTCAAATTCCACGATTTTGCGCGTTTGTGAACAAATCGTGCAATTCACTCGTGTACTACAGTGTTTCAAAGCAATTTTGCATTTGTGTACAAAAACTCATGAATTTTGTAGTGAACATTTCTCGCTTGAAATCTCAAAGGTCTTGGAAGTGAAGAGGTGAAACGGAAACTGTAGACTTCTTGCGATGAGACCAATATGTAATAATGGCGTCATATGGGTAACCGTAAAGAATCTCCAGCCTTCAACAACCTTGTTATAATTTTGCCAGAGTTCTTGCTTCATCAGGCCACCTCGATCAGATACCAGACATTTCTGGTAGTCACATTTGTACAGTCTTACTGCTTCAGAACGATCAAACTTCAACTTGAAAGCTTAGAAATTCGTGGAGCTTGAAAATTTGTAACTTCGAATAGGTAGCAAGCTAACCCACATTACCTGCCGTTTTTCAAAGCTCTTGCAATTTGTAGATTTGAAGCTCGAGTTGATGGGAACCTGGTAAATGTCTTCTTGAAGGCCTTCTCCTTCGTCCCATCTCCCCAAGTTAACTTTACTATTCATTAATTTATACATAATGAGGTTGCACCTACAAGGATCATATGAACATTCACAAGTAAACAAAACAGACAAACAACTATCCATCTATTAAAAACGAGGCAGAGCTAACTTTATTTTGAAAGCTTTCATTCAAAACTGTCGATGATGTGGTAGACTTCGATCAAAAAATAAAATGTATAAACACATTTTACTTGGTATTGAACGACCAAAAGTATCTCAAGGTTATATGCTTTTTCAGGTTCCAACTTTGATCGCACTTTACTTCTCGGACTATTGCTATCAAGATTGTTGCAACATTGATCACACCTGGCTTTGAAACCTAACAAATTTATACCTAATCTTATCGTTAGGGTTTTCAGAAGACGTTTTCGTCTGTCCTTAAATAGCAAAAATGGTGGATCGAATAACATTCGGCTCAAGATGAACATGGTAAAGCAAGGGACATTTCGAATAATCGTGCTTTTCTTGTAATGCATTGATTTCAGGGTCTGTGTAAAAGAATGACTTATTTTAGGAAAAGCAAATCATAATTATTGCTTTTGTCTTCTGCAATAAGGGATGAAACTTTGCATTGTATGGAGCACCATAACTTCTTGGTTATCAAAATTCAAAGAACTTTTTGTTAATAAATTTCTGCACTTCGAAGCATTATCAGTACTTATTGGATAAATGGAAGGTATTTCTAATTACGCTTACGCTCTTTTGCCAATTTGTACATTATTTTGTCTACAAGATCTTTGTGAAGTCCGTATCAGCATTAGCTTCAAATTTTCAAAATATGAACTTCGCCAGGGTGAGGATCTCGAAGTCCAACTTATATCGAAGGTAGGTAAATTTTGAATTTCTGACAAGGATTTATTTAACACCATGTAAGTGCGTGTTATAAACAAATGTGAGCTGGAATTTCAGACTCTTTAAAACTTAATTATCATTTATAAACTTCGCATTTTTAAATGGAAATCATGTGCGACTAGAATCAAATTTCCCTACATTCTGTCACTTGTGCAAGGATGTTAGCTATATTGTCACCCATCTAAAATTAAGATAACTCAAAAAATTTTAAAAAATCATCAATTTTATGGTGTCATAGCTATCGTAGTGAATAGTTTAATAATACCCTGAGTGCGTCAACGAACTAAAGTTTCACCATTTTCTAAATCTGTGTGAAGCAGTTTATGAGGTAAATAATTAGTAGCTCAAATGCAGTTCGCTGTAGAGACGATACCGTATACCTACAAAGGAATAATCAAGTGTTGAGTGTTTTCAAGAATGGCTCAATTATAAAGTGCGAGAAGACGCACAAATTGCTCTCATCAACACAATTATTAAACACTTTCAACACTGTTAGGCAACTTTTTTCGCACCTATTCGATCTCAACCTTGAAATAGAATAACCCAAAGTTTGCGTTAAGATTCGCCACTCTATACAGTAACCAAAGCTGTAATGAAGTCTTCGGAGACAGCCAGTTCAATGATAATTTGTAGAACGATGAATTAGTACATTAAATTCTGCACAGTAAGAGCTCAACACCCTTTTTCTATTCATTTATAGACTGAGAAAAGTTTCGTCTCAAGATGCTGCAATCCATCTTCATAACAGAGATATTATGCTACGAATTTAGGAAAAGTAGCATCTTATTAACTGTGGCATAGTGGAATTTTCCAACTGGTCGTGAATGCAACTTACTGCTGAACCTAGGCGCGCGGTTTGGTCTCTAAAGTATTTTACTGAAGAGAGATTTAAAGCTTATTTCAGGTAAAAAAAATCTGATATAGCCTCTTCTGCTCTAAGCTTGATCAGCAATCCTTCATTCCTTGCATTCTGTACTACTCATATGAGATTCAAGAGTTCTGTCTATGGTTCCTCTTTTCATTCCTTTACTGAGCATGTCCATTTTCGTCCATGTTTAACGTGACCTAAGAGTAATTAAGAATGTACAAAATCGTTAGCTGAAGAGTATATGGTCATGTAGCCAAAATAGAATAGAATACCTTTTTTATACCGCTCTAATTACACAACTTTTTGATATGATATGATATGATTTGATATGATTTGGAGAAAAATTCAGAAGAACGATTTTTGTCTGATCGTCCTCTTCATTTCAGATCCTTTCTCCTATACCCTACGACATAGCAAACACTTAAAGTCCGAGCTTTGAAATTTGGTAGGTATTTCGAATTTTGCCACTTATTCTACGAAGTTCTGTCTTTTAGAGACCCTAAGGTTGTCCACCAACATTCTAATTTCCAGTTTTTGGCATAATAAGAGTGAAAGAGGCAGCGAAAATCTTTTCGGCAAATTGTAACATTTAAAGAACCCAAAAAATGCTGAACATCATTGTTAAGTGTCATTTGGCACAAACAACGACCGAGAATCGAGCTTTTTAGCTTTTTGACTAACCGTTTTGACTTTATTTTATTGAGAAGAAGACTGTTATTTATTTTGAAAATTTGAATGTAATGTTGCTTGTGGAACCTACCCAACTCTTAACTAGGAATGATCACTACATTTCTTCTTTTTTTTTCATCCTTTATACCTTGGACCTATCAGAAATAAGTAAACATGGCCTTGGAAAAAATTCACTGTGACGCAATCTTCTTACGAAAGAGTCTAATCATACTCTTAGTTTAGATTATAGAATAATTCAGGAAAATGCAAAAACTGCCAATATAAACAATGCTGTGATTGATGTTGATGTTTGATTTCGTCCTCGTCTTGCAGCCCCCGGTCACGTTGTTGCACTTGAGCGTCCTCAAGTCATATGGGTTAAATAGCAAAGAACAGGTGCATATGGAAGTTCAGACTTTGATACGTCTGGATTCTTTAAATAAAATTCTTCCGCGAAACTAGCATCGCGAAATTTTCTGTACCATGATTAGTAGTAGTTTTGTGGACAAGGTTATTGTGACTAGGTTCCGATATTGAAAGAAAATGTTTTCTTCTCATTTGAACTAAACACAACTAATACCCAAAATCAGTTGTAGAAAACCTGAAACTCACTATTTAATTCATTTTTGGCTCATAACAAATCTCTTTCTTAGGCTTTATTGATTGTAGCTCAATTCCAATTTATGACAATTTCAAACGTGTTTTCTTTTCACCTTCGTACAAATTTGACATCTAGTTTAAGCTTTAGATGTATAAATATTTCGGTGAATAATGTTTATAGATTAAGAGATCTGTCATAGAAATCGCCGACCATAAATATCACAAATACCTTTTGTGCATTAAAAATTCAAGCACCGTTGAAGCAAAAGTTTGGCGGAAAGGTCACAGCCATCTACTTTCTTTGAGAGATTGATTTATTTACAAGAGATCTCAAAGAGAGCTTACACCTTTTAGGAAGGAAATTCATTTTTTTTAACAGTGAGATTTTCCAAGCATTTAACGATTTTATTAGGTTGTCCCGAAAGTTTTGTCCGTTTTTTCAACCTATCATAAAAACACGAGGAATGAAGGAGGCAAACGCTTCAGGCACTATCCGACGCAGCTTTTCCTCCTCTTTCTAACTGTCATGCAAGTATGCCGATTACTTTTTTGTTCACTGGGATAAACGCCGAAATTCCGAACCCATGGTTTTTACTATGTCCAAGTTTGGCAATTATTCACAATCTTCATTTATGACTTTCGGAAAAGCTTTGATAGCGATCAGATAGAGTAAACAACGGGCAATGTAATGCAGTTTTTTGGCGCATTCAGCTGGCTTCTCAGTATTTTTTAAGATAATTTTTCCAAAAGCCTTCACTTTTGCGAAGTTCCAAAATACAGAAACGCCTCGAACACTAAAGAACATCGGATTTTGACGCTTTCAAAAGTCGATTACGATTATTCACTATATTTACTAAGCAATTGAGCGTTTACCGCTTCGAAATATAAGATTGCACATTTCACATGTACAGGCTGGGGCGGGGTCAAATTCAAGAATTACGAAAATTTTATCGCTGAAGACCCCACAAATCGGAGAGAAATACACTCACTGAAAAGAGGAGGAGAAGCTGCATCGAATAACACCTTAGTTGTGCGCCGTTTCATGATCTCTGGCTTTTGGCATCACCAAAAATGGAATTTGATAGCAAAAATGGAATTTGATAGCATCGGAAAAATAATTCTAAAGAATTTTCAAGGCTAGCTATAGTTGCCGCAAAATGGCATTATATTGCACTTGGTTTGCTCTATCTGTTACCGGAGCTTTTCCGAAAATCGAAAACGAAGATTGTGAAAAATTGCCAAACTTGGACATAATAAAAACCATGGGTTCGAATTTTCGGCGTTTATCACAGTGAACAAAAGAGTAATCGGCATGGGATCACAACAGTTAGAAAGAGTAGGAAAAGATGCGTCAGGTAGCGCTCAAATCTCTCCTCTATTTTCGTTCCACATGTTTTTATGAGAGGTTGAAAAAATGGACAAAACTTTCGGGACAACCTAATATAAAGACAAGTGCTATTTTCTCTGAAGCCGTTTTATAGTAATAATTTAATTGATGAAACAGCTCTTGAAGAAAAAGCATGACCACAAGATTTTATTATTATGTTGCCTGGAGAAGTCGTTTTATTTACCAAAAAAATTTAGAAGATAGCTGATGCCTTCTCTATTTCAATTTTATTTTGAAACGAAAAAAACTTTTCTTCCATTGTTTGTTTCCTGTGCATCTCAGGATCTCATGTAATACATGTACTAGGTTAGAGTATAAGTCTTGTGTCTTTTTTCAAAATTCCGTAATCTCCTCCAAATTCGATGAATTCACTTGAAATAATATTTTCTCGAGAGAAAACCGTACTCTTTTTGGAATTTCTCAGAAGAATTATCATCGTTATATCACGACAACAGAACCTGTTGAAGCAAACATTCAAATTCCATTTCTTTTCCACTTTTAAGCTGCTAGTATACTGAAAAGACCAGATTTCCAATTCTGCTTTTTATCTGGTTTCTATAATTTACACTCTTTAACAAAAATAAAAATGTGCTGATAGGACATCTCTACGAGAAGTTGTAATTTTTGAATTTTTATTTTCGAAATTTGATATTGTTTGAAATAAAATTTATAATGTATAAATATGATCATAAATCACACACAGTGAAAGAAATATAGACTTTGAAACGCTGATCTGAGTATCTTCAAATAAATTTCTTGGAATTTAATAGCTCTACGACCACATTGTACTTTTGTATTTTGACCACATTGTACATTTCACTCTCTATTATTAGGATGAGGCACAATTCTTGTACCACAAAAACTGAAGAAAATTGTTTCAAAAGTCCTTAAACAGACTAATCGATTTACAGAATACGCTTATTTTAAAAAATCAATTTTCTGTTTGAAACAAAATCAATAATTCAATTTCAAAAATCGAAATTTGTAACTATTTGCAGAAACATCCAATCACTACTAGCTTTTCTTTGTTGTAAAAAGAATATGTCACAAAACTAAGATTAAAATTAAATTCGAATTTTAGTAGCGTTTTAGCAATTTTAGCGACCAAAACTTGAAAAAAAATTTTTTGGGCATTTCTCTCAATCACTTTATATCGTTGCCTGTTCTCGGGGAATTTTGACCCAAGCACTTTCAGAAAGCGTAAGATTTTTTCCAAAACTGAAGAATTCATTGACCCTGGATGAAGTAACGGAATTTCAAAAATTTTGATGCAAAAATTATGCATTAACCTAATACATAAAAATTTCGTAGAAATAAATTCCTCTTCGTACTTTACACTGGCTTTTTTCATTGATCTTTCTATTCATGCTCCTTATATCATAACGAGGGTAATCCGATTCCAAATCCACACAGCTGCTAGCCCAGACCTTGATCGATACAACGGGGGGCTATGCCAGACGCGATCACATAAGAAAAGAGGCGAGCAAATGGCAGAGCGCGATCTTGCGCCATCGGAATGTGAACGAAAACAAAAGAAACGCCACGGAAAACTGTATCAGCAAAGCATCTGATTGATACGAATGACGCAATGACACATTCAAGTGCATTCCATCCACTTTATGCGCGTTTGTTTTGTACGGTTCGTTTCGCTATCGTCAAATGATGATGCTGTGATCAAGTACTAAAGTTTTTTTGAAATTTTTCTGACTTCAGAGTTCGTCTCTTAAAGGCAGCGTCCAGACAAAATCTATGCTCCCGATTAGTACCTGGTCTACAGATTGTCTTGGAAGTATAGTTCATCGCACGCAAAGAGAGGCGTCACTATGGACGTTGTCGGCGTTTTGCGCATCGACCGCTCTTTCATTCCTTTTGCCGTCTGCGTCTCTTCCAAGCACGAACTATCTCATTCGGACGCAACGATGTCCAGTCCGTTAGTGCGATGAATCGCCTACATCTCATCTGCATTGGTCAGGTCCTTTAATGTGATCTCTGAATGGAAAAAAATGGACCTGGAGCCCGCGATATTACCAACCACGCCCGTACTATCAGGCTCCGCCCACCCAGTTAAAAGTCCTCTCTGCCTTCCGGATACGGCTTTCGAAAAATCCGATTTTTGGGGGACTTTGCACATTTTGCACTTCAAATCTTTAATCAAAGCCAAGGAATAGGCCCAGAGTGGCAAAAACATGGAAGAATTCAGGTGGATGTTGCCTTGGAAAGTGGTGAAAGCTCCCAAAGACGGTCTCAAAAATCCCCAAGTTCCTCTGCGTCTTCCAACTGTTCCCGCTTCCCTACTACTTCTCATACTTTTTTTTATGTTGCTTTGTAATGTTATGAAAGGCATGCCGATGTAGTGCGCATTCCTTGACAGATCTGTTCCCGTAGCCGCTGCTCGTTTTTCCACACATGTCTCTTCGAGAACCGTGATCGAGCAGAGTGTAGGTGGATAGGGGCGAGAGTGTAATCTGGGCCGTGATCTGAAGTGGGGCCATCGTCTGCCGGGCACCGACGGTTCGTCATTCGATGCACATTATTCATCAAGGTCTCGCCATTCGAACGTGAATCACCTTCAGCTGTTTCGCGCTGATGCATCGCTATAGGGTTTTTCCGCGCATTCCCACTTTACAGTTGTGGGCTAAATCGCCTTCGAAAAGATGACTTATAAAATCGCGCGCGAGTGGGGGCGGAAGGGGAGAACACTGGGCCTGCTGTACTAGTAGTGATGATCGTTCAATCGGAAAGAACGATAACGCAAAAGAAAGAAGATATATATCGCTCTCAGAAAATCAAGGTCGCTTTTACTCTTGGTGTTTTGGTAAGCGCACCCCGCCATTCACGCTTCATCAACTCAGCTTAATCGCAGTGGAACTTCATTGTCTGAATTCTACTTTACTTCATTGTAGTACTTGAGCCATACGGGTACCACTCAGTTCTCTTGGTCTATGTTCTAGAATAATCTATACTGCGCTTAAAAAAACATAAAATCTCAAGTAACAAGATAACCAGAAAATAAATGTGAGATACTTGTTATGTCACCCACATAAAAAATCCTGGACTGAAATAATAATTCACTTCCGTGATATTTTAAAGAACATAGTAACCACTTAGAATTTTTTATCAGTTTTATAAATACGAAATAATTGTTATATCACTCATAAAATATCTAGATAATTTGTATCGCTCTCAACAAAATTCTATAATTCCAAGTAAATAACTACATGAGAAATTCTTTTATGTAAGTTATGAATGTGAAGTAGTCGTTATGTCACCCACATAAGATTTATTTTTTTGGCTACAATAATTCGTACTGCTCATTAGCAAAATTTCGTAAAATTTATGATACAAGTTAAACTTCTAGAAATTCTTACAAGCTTTCTAAATTCGGAATAGCTGTTATGTCACTCGCATAAAAATATTTCCTGTATAATAAATTAGACTGCTCTCAGTGAATTTCCGTGATAAGTACGTAACAAGATAACTATTCAAAAAGTTCTTTTTCTCACATTTTGAATGTGAATGTGGTATCATTCACATTATTTTTGTGGGCATTTTTTTGCGTTATTTTATAGCAGCATAAAAAATCAGAATGAACTCTTTGGTACAGCTTATTGAATGGCGGTATGTGTATCAGTACTGTTTTTCACAAATATTAGTTTTTATGAACTATCTGATCGTAGTTAACTTCAAATGAACTTATTCACCTATTGAAACATTTCAACATTGTGATGCTCTATGAAGTTCTAGGGATTTATCTAGTAAGTGAACTACAGATTTTCATTTCAAAAACAAAATGTTAACAATTCTTTCACAAGTACTCACATAGATGAATTTTTAGTACTGTACAACCATTAAACCTCTACTAATACTTTGTTATTTTGTAGGTAACTCCTCTTTAAAGTTGACTCTAATAATTAAAAATTGACGTGGTAAGAATATAGGGCAAAGGTCGTGAAGCCCATCTTTTCTAGTAAACTAAAGTGTTTCGCATTATTGCAAGGGACAATGACGCGCGAAATTTTTGACAAAATCACAAAGTCAGTGATTATTCAAAGGAAAAAAAGTTGCATGCAAAATGAGGTCACGGGGGGAGTGTGAGCGCTCAAAAGGGGGTGATTTGCCTAATATCATCGGATTCCACACAGCATAAAAGTTGTTCGGAAAATCGGGCTCAGTCCTGTGTTCGGTTTTATAGCCCAAAAGCCCATCGCTTTCTAGTCTGACTGCAGTGGAATGCGTGTGCGACTGGAATGTTGCTCGTGGGCGGCGCACTTGCTGTCGACGTTTGCCGAAAAGTTCCTTGTGATCTTCACATTAGCTATTCGCTCGACGAAAAGCTGCAATTTCGTCGCTGACGTGCGGCGGGTTCCTTCCCTAGCTGTCTGTCTCTGCAATCCACGTTTATTGCTATTTCCATGCGCTAAACATCAACGATCACTCCCAGTGTCTCCGTTACAACTACTGTAATAACGGCGATTTTTGCTCGGTGTCGTGAAGAGATCTGTGTCAAAGTAGTTCTGCAAGTGGCGGTGCGCGTTTTGCGCGAAACGATCGTCGGAGATATAGCTCTTGTGATATTTGCGAGAGAGGCGACACGAGAAAGAGAACGCAGCACATTCGCCGACGAGGCTGCACTGCTCTCTGGACAGCGCGAGCGCAATTTGCATGCAAAAACGACGAGTCGAAGCTTGTGTCGGTGCCAGAAAAACGCGCGCCACCACGGCCAGTCACTTGCACGGCGCGCGCGCCGGCACTGCACCCGGCGAAGTTCATGGCTCCTGCCCTCATAGTTCATTCTTAGTCCGCTCGTTTCTCTCCGGCGCAAGTGCACGCGAACACATCGTGCACTCAGATCTAGGCTCAACTTGGCTCCGTTGCTCTTCGTACTCTACGTCACTCTCGCAGTTACTGGGAACAATCTTTCCTTGCGAAATTCCCATCCCAAAACTTAAAATTCCCCAGCAAATTTCGCTTCGTTTGCATATTTCAGTTATGGTGTCCTGTCTACTTTGTCCACATTTTAGCACGCGGCGTGCAAAAAAAGCATCAAGGTCATGGCTTCTCGCACGTTCCGAGGTGAACGAAGAAAGGCTAGTCATTCAAGTGCTTTCCGTCGTTCGGAGATGTACGTTTTGTTCCTTTTGTTCTCTTTTCCTCACATCCGTTGCAAAATCAAAGCTTCGCAAATTTTCCGTTCTAATTTATACTTCTCCCTTATAAATACAAGATCTAGTTATATGGATTTTTGTGCTCTTTTTACCCTCTAAGCCTCTAGCAGAAAAGTTGTAAGTTTAGAATGCGGGCAACCAATTCGTTAGCAATTTTTCCACCACACGTGCTATTGTCGTGTTTTTTGCACACGCGTAAAGTGCACCTTTTTTTCTTGAAAGAGCCAACGCAAATTTTGTCTGTGTGTACCTTCCCGTCTGTGTTCTGATCACTATATGTGCACTGTCGTGTTGAATGCATTGATTCAGATCAGCCAAGACAGCCTCAGTCTCCATTTCGTTGTCGCCCGAGCGCACGACCTGCGCTGCAGCGGTGACACCGGGTCGAGTTTAGCGCGATCGAGTGCAGCAGCATCGTCGTCGCCGGCAGGCTGTTCGCCCCCACGAAAGTGCAGCCGGTAGCAGTAGCAACACCGAGTGAGGTCGACCGAGTGGCGTGCGAGCAACCGAGAGGCAAAGAGAAGGATGTATTTGAGGATAGAACAGGGTGAAAGAGGTGATTGGTGGCCTGACACGGGCCGGGACACACTCTGGCCGCCGCCACAATGCCTAACAGCGATCGGGCGCACTTTGAGCGGTGCGCGGTCGTGCCACCCCATCCCAGCCACAGCCCCAGTCCGTTCCGTTCGGTTCCCGTCCCTCCTCCTCCTCCGTGCTGCTGACGTACCCCCGCCTACAACCCGACTGGTCACTCGGCTTCACCCTCACAGTCGACCCGCATCGAACTGCGCCATCACTGCCTGTCCTTTTATTCCGCTGCTGACGGAGATATTCGCTGCTTCCATTCCTGTACTAGAGCTGCTATTCCTGAGCGACTGACTGGCCTGGTTCGCCTCTGCCCTGCTGTATTCCGAGAGGTGGGTTCTATGTGTGCTGTCCTTGTATGTCGCAGATCACGCGTCTCGGACTAGCCCAGTTCCGCTGCAGCGCCACCTAGATTCGTGCGCGACCCCAGCCCACCGAATCACTGCCGCGCTGCGGAGTCGCGCGCTGTCTGCTGCAGTGTCGTAACGTAACGGGCCGATCGCGGGCCATTCATTTGTTCGATAATTGTTTGCTTCTCTGCCGCTCGTGGTCAGGTGCGCTGTTTCGTTTCCGATCCGAAAGGACAAACGAAGGAGCAGCGTGGGTTGCGACGCAGACGAGCAGACGCAGCGCAGACAGCGCGCACTGCGGCGAGGCAGCTGATTCCGTGGGCGTGGCCGGTGTGCTGCGTGGCATTGTGCGCTGACCGGCGGTCATTGCGTCTCCTGTCGTTACCCCGTCATGTACGTTGGCCGTCAACCCGTAGATCCGAACTTGTGTTCGACTGTGTGACACACAAGCTCGGCTACAGGTGGACGGACCTGCATACTTTTCATTGCCCCCGCGGAAGTGTTCTGCACCGCTACAGCATCCCCCGGCCCCCCTGCAGGGTTCAGTCCGAGACTGCCTACATTACCGCTGAGGTAGTAGGTTGTATAGTTCAGAGTGGCATCAGTGGTGAAACTATTACAACTTGCTAGCTTGCCGGTCGGGGCTAAAGCTGGTGGTCGTGCGACATAATGCTCACTCTAGAGTACACGACATAACTTGCTTTTGTAACAGGAAATTTTCTTTTTGGAACATGCATCTTTCCCAAATCAGAGTTTGCTTTTTCTTGCAAATTCCATGTGAATCCACATTCCTCGTTTATTTTTTCTGCTAGCAAGTGATCACTATAAAATCAAGTTGCTTGGAGCAAGAGTCTTTAAGTCATCTGGATTTTCTCGTGAGATCATGCAAATGTTTGCGAATTCCTGGCAAGATTAAATACTTTCCCATTGTTTCATATGAGTTTCTGTTTACATCTTTGCATTAGTTACTGCATCTATGTGGTAAAGCGGAATGAACGAAAGGGAGAGAGAAGTGACTGGAGAGTGGTTGGCTTGGTAAACAAATGCAAGAGAGATTTTCGCAAGTCACGTCTCGCAGTACGGACAAATGTTGTTTGCTGTGACCTCGCTCCGGGCTTTAGTGTCGAGGTCATGGACAGATGTAGCGACGAGATAGGTTCGCTTTTTGATGCCCCGACGGTAGTTGCTCCGAAGATAAGAGGCTTATCAGCAGCCGCGCTCGCAAAGAGTTGCCGTAATTGAATTCACAGTATTTAACATATTGATCGTTTCACGGATGAAGGAAGCGAGAGGTCTTAGTGTAGAGTACGAACACATATTCGGGGCAGTGAGAACGAATGATCTATGCTTTGTTTGGGTTCGGTCGGGAGCAGAAGTTGGAGTGAAGTTCAGCTGAAGCTGAACTGAAGAATGTTGTGGGCGGGTGCAAAGACATAGATAAGCGCTACTATTAGCGCTATGCTGCACTCGTAATTGCAAAGAGAGCACTATCAATTTCTAGTACAGAACAAATCATGCCATCTGAATTTCGTGCATACAAAAGGCGTTGGATCTATCTATTCGTTGCTTGCTTGGTTAATTTCTCGAATGGAAATGTGAGTGAATTTGTGTGTGGCGTACGAATTCGGCGACATTGGAATTGCAACATTTGTGTGTTTGTACCCTGCAAAACTTTGCACACTACGCTCTTTTGCAGACTTGGATCACATACGCTCCGATCACTTTTCAAACCAATGATTTCTACGGCAATTCAAATGCAGCGTTGTTGTTCAACTTGATATTCATGGCGTTATCGATACCTGTGGGACTGTTGTCTTGTTGGTGGACTGATCGATACGGTTTGCGCTCCGCGGTGAATACTTGACATTGGACTAATTGACCTAGCTGTGTCGCGCAGCAGCTGCTCGTGCTCTGGAGCCGTGTACAGATTAGCTCTTGTCTATATTTCAGTTTCATATCGGTGCTTGGACTAATTTTGCTGGGAATGTGATTCGAGTTGCTGGCTCGGGTGAATGGTTTTCGAAGGATGTACGATTTCCGATAGCGTTTACTGGACAAACAGTGGCCGCTTTTGCCCAGCCGTTCGTCATGTTTTTGCCGACAAAATTGGCTGCATTTTGGTTTCCACCGGACCAGAGGGTTATTGCGAATACACTCTCGTCTATGTCAAACCCGATCGGGATCGCTGTTATGTATTCGATATCGCCGTTGATTGTAAATGATTCGCATCCAAATGCGTTTCCTCTGTTGGCAAGTTTTAGGAGTTGCATTGACAAAATTTTTTAGGATTTACTCAAATCCGTTGCGGTTCTTCAGTTCCTTTTCCAGAGTTTTACAATACCTATATGATTTATGTTTTTCTTGTCTCCAGCATTAGCCAACTTGCAAGTTGTCCTAAATCAAGATCCAATTTGTGTGTACTAGCAAGCCCCATGATGCAAATGAAAAGTGTGGAGTACGCTGGTGGTGTGTTCAGAGAAGAATCGATACCCGGGAGTCGTGGCGAAATAGTCAACTGACCGCTTTGCTAAATCCCTTTTATGCCAGAACAATTACCACGCTTCAATGCACTTCGCGGCGCTGATGAGGTAGTTATCCAGGCGCGCGCGCGTTGCAACCTCTTCAAGGAATTCTCTGTTTTGCCATTCTGCAATTGCACTAATTTCCAAAGATCAGGTTAAACAGACATTTTATAAATACTTTGTTCCTTTTCAGACCGGATTATGTGCTGGTTTAGCTACTATCACTGTCGCTTTTACCTTATTTATTACTCGTTCCAAACCTCCAACACCTGTTGCTGCATCCAGAGAATCTGATATTAAAGTACCTGCATTTTGGGACGGAATAAAAAGTTGTGCACGATCTCAAACCTACTGGATTTTGGCTATCTGTCTTGGTAAACTATCACAGAAAATTTATCAGGAAAATGGCGATCTTCACATATGACAAATTAAGGAGGAGGTGTTGGGCTCTTTAACGCTTTGTACAATAATCTTCAACCAGCTCTTTGCGTTTTGGGATATTCGGCCTCGTTCAGCGGTGGCATGGGAACCCTGCTAATCATGAGCGGACTCGTTGGTGCTGCTATTTCTGGGATTTACGTAGATATGACTGGACAATTTGAAAAGGTTCTCTTCTAAGTTCAAATCCCCGCCAAGAATCTCCCAAATACAAACTTACAGACAATGAAAGTGTCTTTTCTGCTTGGCGGTATTGCTGCTTGCTCGTTAGCAGTTTCTGTCAACTTTGAAGGTATGGAAGGATGGGTTGTCGCTTCTATTTTCCTTTTCGGTGCTTTCGGATTTGCCATTTATCCTATTGGTCTTGAAATGGGTGTTGAGGCTACATTTCCTGTAGCCGAAGCGACATCCACGGGTTTGATAATCATGATCGGGTGAGAGTTTGGAAGTTTTGGTTGCTAAAGTACGAAGGTTCATTTGGTTTACTCTCATTGTCTGGTACATGTCAAGTTAAGGATTGGCTAGCTTTTGTAGAAGAAAGAATCACAGTTCAATGGATTTGTTTTAGGCCAAGTTTTTGAAATAAGTTTTTCAAATAAGCCACAGAAAGTAAAGTCATTGAGTACTTCTTCGTCTTCCTTTTTTCCCTTGGGGGATTTTATACCAGTTAAAAACTATTAAAAATTGCCAAGTAATGCTAGCCTTCTACAGGGTCAAAAAGAAATTGTTAGTTCGGTCTCTTCAGAAATGTTATCGTGAGAGAACTTTCCTGTTTGAGTTTTTGATGTAGATTTTGAACCCTTCACCATGTTTTGATCTTTTGTAACTTCATCAAAATCGTTCTGGTGCAAATTTTGGGACCAAAGGTTATCTTCACATACCGTGCACGGTTTTTGAGCTTTATTTGAATGCAGACAATTCAATATAGTGCACGTTTGATTGAGAATACGGTCTCGTATGGACAAATGACGTCATTCTATAAGCTGTATGCAGAATATATTAGGACTATTAAATTTCCCCTTTCAGCCAAGTTCAGGGCGTTATTTATGTGATTCTGACGAATATATTTACGGGACAGCCGGATCCTCATGAATTGGCTGTACAGACGTGTGTCGACAAGAATTCCAATCTGAAGACCGTAGTGACTTGGAGCGGTCGGTGCACCCATTCCATGCAGGACCTTCTAGTATGAATAGGAGTTGTGAATATGTGTTTCAGTTCCATTTCTAATATGGGCAGGATGCATCTCGTTGTTGATCATCCTGTTCGTAGCCCTTTTCTGGCCGAAGTACAGACGAAGAGAATATGAAGCGAACCGAGCTAAGAAAGCCACTTCCGACTCGGTCCGAACTACACAAGAGGAGCTTCGTAATTATTAATTTAACTGCCAATAACAAGTGATTTGTCCTTATTGTTTTACGATTATATTTCTATCACTGCCTCGAGTATTCTAAGTATGTTCACTATTTATTTTTATGTTGCGATGGAGAAAACACATTAAAATCCATCGCTATGTCAATAAATGATAAGATAAGAGTGTAGTAGTTACTAGTCCATGACGTGGCCGATAAGGACCGCAAATTCACATGAAGATTTCTAAATCAGCAAAAATCTATTCACACATTTAGCAAAACAACGACTATACTCTCATAACGTTTTCACTGAATGCTAACTTTATCAGATATCTTGACTCGTAATCAAGTTGGTTAGAAATTAATAAAAATTCATTCCCATGATTTTTCTTGCTATGATGGTTGGAATTTATTTTAGAAATAATCAAGTTAAAATCTCTAGCAATGCTAGTAGAATTTGGTGCTTTTAGAATGCTCTTAGCAGGTTGGCAATAGTTTTTGCGAGAATTCAGACCTAGAAACACAAATTTTGCCTTTTAGGTGACAACACAAGTCTTGCATCACAAATCTCAAAATTCTGTAAATTCCTACGGATTTAATGGAGACTTTCAATAGAATAGAATTTGATAGAAAATATCATGCGCTTTCTAGTAGTGTTTAGAACAAAATTTATAGTTTTAAATATTGCAGCAGTAACAAAAAGGCGAACTCTCAGGATTTTTCTTGTGGTTTTTGGTTGCCAAAAATGCGAGAAGGTCCAAAAACTTTCTAATTTTGATTCTGATTGGCATCATTACCTGTTTTTTGAGTAAGGTTAATTCGTCCTGATTGGCTCAATGAACAGTGATTTTTAAATTTCATTTTTTTTCGATTTTGATTTCGTACAAAAATGCAATAGATGTAGCAAATTTTTTGAAATGATTACTTGAACATTTTTTAACCAGTTCTTGTGTTCTCAAATGATCTTGATCATGCAGTTTCCAGTCCTCGTTCATATCAAGAGCATCATGGAGCGCTTTTCTTCAAATATCTGAAGTTTATAATAAGCAACAAGCAGCATATACAAATAAATTGAGCGACCTAGTTGAAGAGGACAAAAAGGCGTTTCTTTTATTCTTACAAAATTTCTTAGACCAAACCAGGGTGAACAATTGGCACAGTATCTTTTATTGTTCTCTTTACTAGCATAATTCGTTAAGATTTGATAGCCACAAAATTGTCTCACATACAATCTGAAAATCAAAGAACAAGTTGTTTAGTATGGACTTTCATGTAAATTCCAGTACTAATTATGACACCAAAAAATAACACACATCAGTTAACAATAGAAATTTCAGAATTCTATAATGTTTTGTCTTGTTTGCATCACTACTAACAATAGCTCGTAACGACTTTTTCCAAAGATCCTACTTCTTCAAGAAGTAAATTTTGAAAGAGTTGTACACGTAGATCATGCGTATGTGCGCAGTATAATAGCAATTCAAAGCTCTATGTACATAAATCACATCGATGTTCGTCAATCCGATTCATCATCGATGAGTTCACGCTCGTGTAAAGCGTCGCCTATCAATTTTTTGATTTGTTCAATGGATCGATTTGACTCCCTCCACTGATCGTCGTCAAGTGTGCCTTTACCGAAGAATTTGGCTTCTTTGGCTTCAGTTTCACAGAGCTGAAATGCTTTTTATGATAGTTATAAGTGTGATAGTAAGCGGAAAGCTCGAAATAGCAGATCCTTTGGAACCGCTCGCTATAGCGGCGCTCGTCTGATTGGCCAACACCTCGCTGCGATTGGTCCGGCTTCGTGCAAGGCGGAGACACGGGTTGCGCGCTGGCATGCTCTTTCATTGTACATATATGTGTCCAATATGATAACAGGTGTCTACACCGCTACTTTGCATTATTCAAAGCATGAAGCCTTCCCGTTGACTGCGTAATTCAACGGGAGGGCTTCATGCTTTGAAAAATGCAAAGTATCCGTGTAGACGCCCGCTATCATATTGGACACGATAGATGTACAAAAGTGAAGGAGCATGCTTGTGCGCAATTCGTTTGATTTTTACCCTTTGCTATGCCCTGAAGCCTGACCAATGGAAAGAGGTGTTGACCAAGAGGAGCGCCGCTATAGCGAATGGTTCAAAAAGGATTCCCTGAATAGCTCACCTTGTATGATTCCTCGTCAGCTACATCCAGCCAGCTTTTGCATAATTTCGCATATAGAACGTAGATAGCCAAACGTTCTGGATAGTTCTTATCTCGCCAAACTTTCTTGGCTGCCAGGTTGATCTCGTAAAACAGCTCCTGAAATGACGCATTTCATTAGGTTGTATCATGACTTTTCAACTGAAATCGGTATTTCTTAAAAGTGAGGAGACATTTTGTAGAGCTTGCTTTGCTGTATCGAATAGCAACCCAAGCTGCACTCAAAAAAGGAGAAACAGAAAGTCAATAACATTGGTAAAATGGAAGAAAAGTGAAACTCAGTAGTTTACGAAGAAGATCAAAGTTGGTTATCTACGCTGAAAAGCTCTTCGTTCGCATGTGTGAATCGCAAATTATTCTCTACAACAGCGAAATCCATATATTTTTACAGGCCACATGACCCAACTTCTATTGAAGGAAGTCTTTGCTTGAATGTGGTAATCTGTTAATACATTCACGACCATATGACCCACTGGTGGGTCGTACATGTCCTGCCAATTGGGCCATACGTCTCACTGGTGGATCGTATGCTTTTTAAAGTTCTTAATTTTGCTAGTTTACGTTGAAACTTTTTGGGCAAACTTCAGCCTTGAATAAGATTAAAACCGAGCCAAGCATACATAAAAAAGATTGTGCCTTTTATTGCATAAGAAATTCTGCAGATGTTGTATGTGACAAATTTTGTTTATCGTAGGAAAACGTTAAGACCCAGAAAACGTAGAAGAAAAATATTGTGAAGGTGGTTGACTGATTAATACCTACTATAAATTCATAGATTCTGGGGTGGGTAGGGGGGTTGGGAGAGGTATTTTGACTTCTAATTTTTATTGTCAAAGTTATACTGTGAGTCCAAAGCTGCTCTAACCTTCTATATCAATCAAGTTTTTTCGTCTTTTGAATTATAAGAAATATACCCCAACTCGTTCAAAGAAATGGTGAAAGAAAAAGAAAAAAGTAGAGTCCTGGTCTCAGCCAAGGATATGAATGACGAAATAGGCCAGAGTAGAAATTCTATGGAACCAGTGCCTACAAAGTAAGATTTTTTGGAGTGACTGATATGAACCTCTTATACTCAGAGCTCATAAAAAATGATGTGATTCTATGGGCGAACCAGCTGTTTGAATTCTTGAAGAAGTACATAAAACGCTGCAGTTCCAAAGAAGTTGACAATGTCTCGAAGTCTCTCAGTGAACTGAGAATTCTAGAAAAATTTTGCATAAAGGAAACTGTTGTCATGTCTCATTTTAACCAAACATAGGAAAATCTCTTTGTTTGATGCAATAATTAGAAGAAAAGTTTGTTTGAATGAATAAGCTAACATACCTTGAGTCTGTTCCAGAAAAGCTGTCGCTCTTCATCTCTAGCGCATATACTCATTCTGCTAAATGCTTCATAGACAGATTCACTGTATAGCGATAGCCATGCACCATCTTTCCTAAAAAAAGAGTTTATTTTATTGTTAAAATACAGATTTTCACTGCTTACAGTGGATTTGCTGTGCAAAGACTAGAGATCACAAGATTTTTAGCTGTAATCAGCATAGTTAGATTTTGCTGAAAATCAGTCAGAAGTAGAAAACTGAAGTAGAGAAAATACTTCGTCAAGCAATAGCAAATCCAATTTTGCTATAAATCGTTGCAAATAAATAAATTATCAGGTCGTAACATAATTTATTACATTTTGTTTTCATTTTTCTCTAAAAACTCCGGAGAGTTAGTCTTTTTTTTTGGATATGGGACTTTCATTGGCATAATTTTTATGACGGATATGGTGTGAAAGCGATGATTTTGACCTTTATTTTTTTCCTTTTGTTTGTAAATCCTCTCATTCTTATTTTTTATCCGAGATTTCCTGAATTTCCGGGACTAGCACTAATATGAAGGGAATTTGGAAGTCTAGGCTTCCAATAATGCATAATAATTTGCCAATAATTCGAAAAATTTCTGAAAAATTCAAAAGTTGAACACTCCATGTGTGACATGTACACATAGAAAAGCTACAACGCTCCACTTAATCTTATGGTAAGGAAATTATTCGAAGCTATGAAAAGAAAATTCTCCCCCACTCTTCAAAATTCTGAAATGATTATTAATGCAAATAAAAAGTGGAGCAAAAACTCACACTAATTTGATTCCCTCGAGCAGCGTAATGCAAACATTGCATGCGTCTTTCTTCTCTTCAAAAGAAACACTATAATAGAAATATGAGCATTATGAAACGCTTGCTATATTGTCATGCTCCTTTGAATATTGTAGTACCAAACAAATCAATAATTCTTTATAGCAGTATTGAAAAATGAAAGTGAAGATGATTATTACCTTGTAAGCTTCTCTGTTATTATAGTGTTGATCACTTCCATCTCGGAGACGGTATACTCCGTTTCTGGCTCAGAGGTGTAACTGAATTCAAAGATACAAGTAAGAAATCGCCGCTGAAAGATACTTCAACATAGGCAGCTACAGAACGATAAAGTTTTGGAACAGTGCCAACACAGTGAAATAAGTTGTGCACGAACAGTCTGCGCTTATTTTGTTGGTAAATATAGTTTTCATACTGTCCAGACAAGTGAAAAGTCTCTACATGATTTTGCGCTTCTGAACCCCGTGACTCCCGACGATGTAGACCACCGGTGACCCATGCACTTCTTGCTGCCAGGGACGATGTGGATCACCGGTGGTCCACACCTCTTGCAGAGGCCTATTCTTTCCAGGTTCAGTATTTTTTCCTATTTTTCTGCACTCGAGGTAGTCTTCGGGGCTCTTAGGACCTGTAGACTCCGTCGTCCAGAAATATGTTTATAGTTGTTTACAAAACAACCTCAATCTCGCAAATAACCACAGAAAATTCCCACGCCGAAAGCGTGTGCAATATTGCGTCAAAACAGGCGTCGTCAGTGGGTTAAGCTGCAAACTTTTGGTGCATTATCCTTATCATTAGGATTTCCGTTTGATCAAAATCGAAAAAAAATTGTGCAGAAAATCTTGAGAGCCACAAACTCAAGCTAGCAAAAAATCAACATTGTAAAAGTTTTTCGATGATGATCCCCTTAATTGCTTTTACTTGAAAAAAAACTGCACATTCAACTCACTTTGTTAGTGCTTCTAGTGCCTCATCTATCTTTCCAGCTTCACCAAGTGTGCGAGCACTTTCAAATGCCTTTTCCCGTTCTGACATATCCAAACGCACCTAAAAAAGGCTTTGAGCAAACAATTAACGGAAAACTGAAACGGAAGCCATTAGTTCTTTTTATTTTAAATGACCATGTCAAGGCGCGTTGAGATATGGATATCAGAAGCAAGTGAGCGGAGCAAGCAATATAGTACGAGAAAAGTAGAGAACTTGGTGGAAGGAACTTTTGTTATGGGAGGGGGGAAAGCAGAAAAGTCCAGAGAATTTTCTCATATGAGATCGATAGTGATCCGTCGTTCAACATGTAGATTGTGTGTGTGGACGAGCGTAGGCGATCTATTCCGAGCTCCTCACTCAACCGTTGCACAACAGCTGACCGCTCGAATAATCATGCTGGAGGACATGAGCACAAATATTCAACGCATATAAAAAACCGGAACGGAAGGAGTCATAAATTAGATGGTTAATGAAGTTGACATCACAGAAAACTCCTCCAACATGCTTTCTGCCGAGCAAATATTTATTTTACAACAAGAAACAAAAATAAAGCGGCTCTGACGAAGGCGAAGGCGCTAAAGCCGAAATGCTCAAGCTGTGTTTTCATGATTTTGTTGTCATGGTAGGCTTTAATCCAGTAAATAGGAACAAATATTCCTAAAATTTGTTGCAAGCCACGCAGGTTTATTGATCGATTTACTCAGTCTAACGTTTTGGGAATAATAATTCCTTCCCTCATAATTTCCTTCCTTCAACAAATTTAATATTCCAGACGATCTCCATGATTTCTATTCATATTCATCATATTCTCCACGATCTCCATCAGGTTTCATGATCAGAAAATGTATAGAAAAATATATTTTTGACTTGGTGCAAAACTCACAATCAATCAATGCACACCTAGGTTTTCAAACTTCTCGTACAGATTATATCTTCGTAAAGTGGCAATGAATTATGGTGCTCCTCTCAATCGTTTTCAGAAAAGAAATTTTTGAACCAAAATTTTGTAGTTGCAAAATTTTTTTTTACTAATTTGGTATCTGCTAAAAAACTTTCTACAGTTTGTGCATGCATTAACATTCACAGGAACTTCTTATTTTTTTGTAATTTTCTCATTCACATTTTTTATATATTTTTGTTGCCAAATTCTTATTTTTCAAGCCTATTTTTTTATTAACTAATTTTAGTTTTATTTTATTCTAGAATATTGCATGCAGTTTCGGCGCTGATTCATCCTGGTTGAGGAAGTTATAATGAATAATTCTTCTATAGGCAACAGTCCATGAAGCTTACCAAACTATAACAGTTTGATTCGATATAAAAACGTATATCTGAGTTGTTAAAAAATCCTAGATAATTTCATTTGCCATTATTTCCTTCAAAAAACAAATAAAATCTATATCGCAGGATAATTTTCTTCGAAAGTCTTGAAGCATCACCTTCTGCTATATTTCCATCGAATCCCTTTCCTAAAACGCCAAGATAACATCTGTTTGTGAAATCGCAAATTGCGAAACAAGGAAATTACTTCTTCAATGTTTGCGTCAGAAGTCTAAAGAAAAATAAAATCGGAATAATTGAACTAGGATAAAATTTCCCGCTTCACGCGTAAAGTAAATTTGGAATTGCGGCGTCGTTACGATGCGTTCTTTTCAGAAACAAATGAAAGATGAAAAACTGTAAATGTACGCTCATCCGTGAAAAATAACTGTTTCAAAAAAATCCCATTGGATTTCTGTTGTGTATCTTGTGAGGACTTAAGTAGCTGATGAGAGTAGTTGTCTAATAAGTATGCTTGTCGTGAAAGTATCATCGCTTATTTGAGTTAGCGAAATGTAAAGTTAAAAATCATAACTGACATGTTCATCGGAGATTTTCAACAACAAAAGTTGTTCGCATAAGATCTTCTGATTTTCGAAGTTCAAAACTCCAGCGTTTAGTGCTAAGTAAAAAAATGATACTGACCGGTACTGTGTTAAGATTCATATGCGAGTAGTGAATTACTAGTTCTAAAATTTCTGTTAAAAGTGGTCTATTTAGGGGTTCTATGACCATTTTTTTGATCTGCAAATCGACAGAAGAGTTCCTTGCCCTAGACATCTCGAACAGCATAATTGTTGGTGGCTCTACATCTTAAGCTCTCAAGCTTTACATTTATATTTACTTTCTCAAAATATTCATGTGATAGGCCAAATATAAACAATTCTCTATTTCCTCCAGTTTACTCTCAGCAACCAGGTTACCTTGTACCGCTATTTATATTATGCGTTCACAACGTCGAGGTATCAGCTCTCTGCTTTCATTCCATACTGGCAATGTAGAGCAAATAATCTGGTCAGGAGGTGTCCGTTACTCTTTTTTCTTGATTCATTATCACATTTCAGGATATAGCCTTTTGGAAAGCAGATATTTGTGCATGCATGATTCTAAACTCCCTCAAACTGAGCAAAGCAAATCTCTACTCATAGCTCAAAGCAAAGTGAGCTGGGGAAACGAACTCCATATTTTATATTACTTATTCTTTGTTACATTGTCGTTGTAAGCGAGTTCTTTTGTACATCTTGTATTTTTCTAGATCTTTTCCTCTGCACCTTTATTTTTTGCTGCATCAGGGGCTTTCTAATAAAGAGTGCAGAAAGCTGATTATAAGGTCAATCCACAACGATTTTATCTCAGAGACTCATTTATGCTTATTTTCAGATACCTTTGTTAATAGCTAGTCCCAAACCTGTTCTTCTTGAACGATTTGCAATTTTTCTTGTACAAATTTTTTAGAAAAAGTAATTTCTGTCCTTGACAGGTTTCAAATATATTTATTAAGCTAGATTGAGCTTGAGATATGGTTATTAAATCTGGAAGCAAGATATCACTCATCCCGAGACCAACAAACTAGAGTTTTGCACCCATTGTCAAACTAAGCTTGGCTATGTTTTTTAACTATGTGGTCTATCCGATTTGATATAATTTGCTGGAACAAAGAAAATTGTAAGTTTTTAGAATTTGCGCAAAGCGGTTTCCAGCCCTTAGTCTTAAAATGAGTCAAAATCTACACCGCAAAATTTGGATTGTTTATTGTAATAATGATAGCTTTCAACTCCGCAGGGTCTGAAGGCTAGTCCCGAACGATGGCGGATATGAATAAGCGCTCGCGACCGCATCGCATAAAGCTTCACTGCATATGATCTGGTAGGTTTTCCGCTCAACTGTGTGATTGCGGTGCCGAGAAAATGCGTAAAATTTGTGCGTGAACAAATAGCCACACCAGTAGTGGCCTTGGCTTTGCGCGCGCAAGTGGCCAGCATTACAAGCGTAGTTATTTTTTCACGCGCAATTTTATCGCATTTTCTCGGCACCGCAAGTACACTATTTTCTAATCTAGAAAATAGAGAATTTAGCGGTTTATGCCGTGCTGCCATACGCCTTCGTATTGGAGCACATTATCTTATCCCACTGCCAACATTTTAAGTTACATTAGATTGACCTAGAACTAATAAATGGCTGCTGTCTTCTTCGACATAGTGCCTTTCTTTCATCTTTGATGCACTCATGATCTCTTTGCGCAAAAAGACAATGGCATTGAAAATAATTATCTCTCTCTCTATAATATTTTTATGATGAGAGTTTTTCGTAGCTAAAGCTTTGTGTCATACTTGCAAGAGCCGTGTTTTTGACAGCTCACTTTCAAGCTTGTCCTAACGGCTCGTATTTCCTCTACAAGTTCACGCTAGTCATTAGTGTAACAGTGTCATTCTTCAGCATTCTTAACTGGAATTTAGAATAGAATTTTTACTTTTATCCAGTTCACTTACTTGTTGAACAAGCATTATCATGTATTTTGTGACTTATGTGTTCGATAGTTTAATGCATACGCTAATTTCGAACCGCTTGCTATAAGCATATTTTTTGAAGTTTCTGCAATTTCACACTCGTTGTCCATATTTGCAGCAGCATACGTAATTTGCTGGACCATTTCTTTTTCCTTCGAAAACCCGAAGACTGCGCCTTGCTAATTCTTATTGAAGCTTTTGTCTTTGCGCTTCTCGTGCACAGCTTTTAACCGCGCTCTGTTTTTGTTAACTTTTTCTTCCGAAAGTGGTCTTATTCGTGAAGCAGGCTTAAGGAAGTGAGTGGCAGAACAGCAACCAAAGCTGCAGCAATGGAATGGGAACATCTTATCTAACTTTTACAAAAAAAGGATTAACTCACCTTTGCCACATATGTACTTGATCCTCGAACAATGTCCTGTGCTTTTCTTAGCGCTCAATCGAAAATCTTTATTGTGTAAATCTATATTCATATAGTGAACAGTGACTGCCTTATTCGACAGAACACGCGAAACTCGCCAAATCGCGTGTTTTTCGTGCTTCTTCATTTTTGAAGTAACAGAGCAGATTTATATACTAATCAAATCGTAAGTACTGTTAATTGTGTTATTAGTGTTGTGTTAGGAATTTTTTCATGATTGTAGACCTTTCATCTCTTTTTATTATTCACAATTTCTATTGTATGTTGTATATGAGTAAAGTGTGCATTAATGTTGATGATTTTAATATCGGGAGAAGCTCAGTTCTGAGGAGCTTGCATAGCCCTTTGCGATGTCTTGGCTAATTTTCAAGCTTGCGATTTTGTTTCACTATTATTGAATTTCAGGAATATAACGATCAAGATGCACTTCCTTACGAAATTTACGTGATGCTGGCACCATCAGATGAATCTTGCCAAACAAGTTTGTAAGGCTGTTTTTATGTAGCAAAAAGTAATTAAAATGAAAGATCGTTGAGACTGGCATGAGTTCTTCTGATTTTCCTTATCCACTTCTCCATCTGCAACAAATTTGCTCCCCTCCCCCCCCCCCCTCCCCCGCCCACAAAAGTGCAGGCATATATACACATATAGTCTGCTAAAGTTTGCTGAAGTCCCCGAAGTGCATTTTTGCATCGCGGAATAATTTTTCGCAATGTAAACACAATTGAGAATATTCATAGAGCACGAAGGAGTTGTATTGGCTAGGAACGAAAGAATGTTGTGTGATATATCAGTAAACATTTTCATCACGATTGAATTGACATGTACAACATCGTTTAAGAAAATGAACGATTTCGAAAAAATGTCTGGAATTTTTGGGGGAATGCAAAAATCAATGCGCTCAGCTCGGTATCATGCTGTCACGATGTTTTATAAACCTGTATTGAGTGGACGGAACCGAAAAATGTCGGTTTTTGTTTGTTTCATGAATGCCAACTCTAAATCTTCTCTCATTAAGACTTTTATACCTTTTCTCAGAATTTTCATAAAAACATTGATATCCCATAAGTTATGCATCATATGTATGTAATACCGTAACAGATGGGGATGTTTTTCAAAGGGCGATTAGCAGATCTATCAAAACATACGACTATCCATCAACTACAACATAGAATGTTTTAGAATAAAAATTTAGCGAAAGTACAGCTGTAAACCAGGCGTAGACTAGTTCTTTATCGGAGATTAGTAGTGCAAAAGCAGTATTGCAAAGAATCTAGTGACAATGAGAGAAAGATGATTAGGTGTTTAGTTGGAGGGAGAATGATGGAGAGTAGAGAAAAGGGAGTGATAGAGAATTAGAATTTATCTAACCAGGTCAAGGGCGTTGAAGGTTAAAGTATAGAGGAAGGCATCTCGTCTTGTGCGGCTACCCTTGCAGCTAGCGCCCTAGAGTTCTGCGCCAACTCGGACCACCACCTTCTAACCCCCCTCCCCTCTATTTGCGATTTTCGGACCCCCTCTACTTAATCACTGGCTCAGCTTCCACATAGTTTTGCAGAGCAGCAGATGTCTCGGCCAGGCCGACCGCCATGGCAGAGACCCTTGCTTAACTCGAACTCCGCCCACCTCAGTCGAAGCATGGGCGGCTGTGTGAAAACCTTGCGTTCACTTGTCTTCCTATTCAACTTACTGTTTTGGGTGGGTTTTTCTAGTCGTATGGACCAGTGCCTATTGTTCGAGGTATCTCTATCCAGCCCCCCAATTCATTTTGTGCTATTTTTGCCAGTGCACGGATCGCCGTTCTCTGTTCCAAATCGACAGCCAGTCGTAATTGTGCGAGAAAAAAAAACTACGCAATTCTATCTGTTTCTACTTAGCAAAACGCTCTTTTAGCGCGATAACCACGGCTGAAACATTTCTTCTAAAAAATTTCAAGTTTTTGAATCTTGAAAAGGTATTGTAACATCTACTATTTAATAATGCATGCAGACTCTCTTCTCATTGTGTTTTTAGAATGAAATTCAATTCAACGCCAGCAGTTTCGGAAGTGGCTAGCCAAAAAACTAGGAAATCCTTCCTAAAGTGTCTATCAAATCCGAAAATAGCTAGCATCCAAAAGTTTAACCATTGTGATTTTCTGAGCATAAATCAGTCGCTCGCTCTTAGCTCATAAACTTTTAAAGATCTCGGGATAGTCCAAAGAGGCGAGTCGTAAAATTGGCGATCTTCAGCCGCAAAGATATCTTTTTACACCCTTAGTGTATAAATTTGCCCCCCCCCCCCTTCTCCGCTTCGATTTATCCAACTTAGCCGTACTGTTTTTTAACAAAAAAAAAGAAATTGTTTTGTTTACAGCTGTACTACAATCTCAGTGTCAATATTTTGCCAGGTCGAATGTGAAGAAGCCCAACAGAAAATCACATTAGGCGCCACAAAGTCGTATTTATCGCTGCTCACGTGTTCGAAACGCAAATCGCAAAGCAAAGGATTAGCTGAAAGGGATATTTCTAAGCCGAGTTCTTTCTTGGGAAGTAAGAGAGAGGAGGAGGAGGGGATGGGGGGGGGTGCTGTGGATACATTTGGCAGAAGCTTGAGATCCTGTTTGGGTCTTTGTTTATGTGCATAAAGTTGCGTGTTAGAACCCGGCAGCAGAAGTGGACTACTGGATAAACAACGCATAGACTAGGAAAAACATGAGACTTGTTCAAAAAAAACTTCTTTTCAAAAAATAATCTTTTTCAATTTAGATAGCCGGAATAGTCACAATGGGCTTAGGTATTTGGCTGCTATTCGACCCTGTAGCATCAGATTTCTTCGCACTTCATTCAGCTCACCATGGTAACTTATTTTTCTGCACTTCAACAGATCAAAAGCAATTATAGCGCTACATAGACAATTTCTGCTCTATTTTAGGTTCATTTCGAACCGTTGGATGGTTGTTGTTGACAGCTGGAGCTATTATGACATTCCTCGGTTGTTGTGGATGCTGTGGAGCATGGAAGATGAACCAGTGTGCACTTCTTCTAGTAGGTGAACTTGCCAAGAATTCTTTTTTTTTTTGGCAAATATCCAAAACACAATATGTACATCTCAGTACAATTGTCTGCTCGCCGCTTGGCGACAACCAATTAATCCTCATTTCCGATTCATGAACGCTCACATATTAATCCCTGCCTCACGCCATGCAAAGGCATGTCAGCAAGATCTAAGCTCCATCCAACCGTATAGTTCTTAATTACTAATCCCATTGTTTAATTGTCCAATTTATTTGGGATCAATCAATATCAGTGCATGATACACACGAACAAGTGGCATAGAGCAGTTGTTAGAAATGTCACACACACACAACGAGTGAAACCATCTAAACAGCTGCTTTTCGGGTTTTGAGTGAGTAATTGGGCCAGAATTTTTGAACGATAATCCTGGGAATTTTTGATACTAAGGGTGCAAGAAATTGGAGAAATTTTTAAAAAATCGCACAGTATCTGCGCCTTTCTGTGAGAAATTGTAATCTTAGCCACCAACAATTTTCGAAAACATGTTGATAAAAGAAAACAACACTTCTCTGCACTTTTCTTATACTTTACGGTCATCGCTTTTGGCCTAACGATGGCCCAGAAAAACTTGTTTATATTACAAGAAGAACTTCTCTCTGATTCTGTTCAAATTCACCCTCTACAAAAAAATAAGTAAATTTTCAAAATCACAGTTGACGGCAAATATTCAACTTTTCTAACTCTCAATTCTTTTGCCAAGTCATCCTCCTCTTCACATCAAGAAACAAATGTGGGGCATAAATGCTCCTTGGTGAAATGGTTTATGGGGTGAGATGGCACTTACAATGTAAAAACAGTTCAGAGCTTCTAGAAAAATTTTCTGAGATCGTAGTTCCACAATAAATTTAGATTTTTGAGTTAAAAAATTTATATTTGAGAGATATTACATACTTGATAGCAAGATATAGAACACTTTTTACTATACATTTGTGAACTGGGACCTTAAACTTGCTAGATACTGTGTTTCATATTACAAATACTAAGCTTGTTTTCCAGTTCTTCACTCTCTTAGTTCTTGTATTCTGTTTGGAATTGGCGGCAGCATATATAGCCTACAACAAACAAGAAACAATAAGGTATCATTCTGAAAAATTTCATTGTTATGTTTTTATTTATCTAATAAATAGGCAGTACATCGAGAGCAGTATGTACGACACAATCCGAAATCGCTATGCTTACGATGACAAATATAAATCTGCATTTGACACGATACAACAAGAGGTACGTAAAAAAAATTTCACACTTTTTGCCCAGTTGCTGACTCATCACAGCTGCTAAACAACAAAGAATAGCGATTCGTTTGTGGGTTTTGGAAGAGCCGACAAACAACTTGCGATCTTTGCTTTCTAAACTTCAAAACAACTAATTTTTTTTTTCAGCTCGAATGTTGTGGTGTGAAATCGTATACGGATTGGCTGGGAGCAAACTGGGATAAAAAACACTATACTGCATTGGATAATGCTGAACCAATACGAATAGAGCACGGAATTGGTGCCGTTGGTGGTGGCCGAGGAAGTGGTTATGGTAAGCGAAGTGCGCGGAAAAAATTGCTGGAAAAAATTGCCGAAAAAAATCTGACGAGAGAGGAAGCATTTACATTCCGCATGGATGAAAACATCTCTCTGAAAACGCTCTCTGTCCATTGCAAATTGCACGAGCGCGAGTGTGCTGCTGCAGCCATAACGAGGGTGGAAGCGCCGATTTTGACATGCAAGAGCCCGTCTTTGTATCTGGATTTCCTTTTTTTTCTGAGGGATTTGTCCAGAGCTAGCACATATCCCCAGAAAAGAAAGAAGAAGAATTTTCTGCACCCACGCAAAAGAACAGCAGTTCCTCTACGGCATCTCCTCGTTGTAGATGATTTATTACGTGCAACAGAAAAAAAACGAAGTTACCGCGCTCCATTAATCAAGTGTGACATACTGTTTTGTATTAAGTGTCGAGGTGTTTGTTCAAATAGGCACCAAAAGATCTTGAGTGGGAGAGAGTGAAGGTGCAAGAACGTTTCTGACCAATGTACAAATTTTCTGAACCCCAGCCTAGTTCCGTAAGTTAGAATATAAATTTTCAAATCTCCCAGGTAAAGAAGGGTGACAAACATACTATGTGGAAAATAACCGCGCGTGCTGTGCAAACAACTGAGAGAGCGATTCTCGCGCGGGACTATAAACACTAACGTACAAAAATCTTCCCATCAACTTTCATGTTATTTTCAACAACGCAATGTATGATGTAGCTAAAACGTGATTTTAAAAGCCTATGATTACGTCTAACTGCGCGCTTACTATTGTCTGTGACAAGCCTGTAGCATTTTGGAACCCAACGTCTCGAGCCGCAGCGCGCGTTGGTGTCCAAAGCTATACGCGGACAATTGATTTTACACCAACTATAAACGCTACTGCCGCACGAAGGCGCAAAAGCGATATAGTTCGAGCGGGCGCGAATGCGTTGCGTGCGTATCCTCACCTTTATTAACCCTGCGCCTCGTGCGCTCTGCGGCCAGTAGCCTATATTTGCTACTTCTGTCATGCCTATATTTTTACCATGACGTTTCATCCGATTTGTATTTTAAGGACGAGTACCGGAATCTTGTTGTAACACACATGGAATAGAGACGTATCCAACCAATTGCGGTGTCTCCTTCACTCATGCACCATTGGAGACATATTCTGAATTTGTGCACACAGTGGTAAGCAAGCGTTTGAATTATTTATGTACCGATACCTTGTAGATATACAGTTGTTTTGTCTAACTTAAAAACATAAAAACTCTTTGTATAAAAGAATGTTTTTGAAAAGCACAAAAATGCGCAGACTTTATCGAAAGGGCATTTTAACTGAACAGTCACCATGTAAAACTTTCAATTTTGTGATGAAGTTGAAGCAGTCTATATACGAAGTTCAGTTTCTAAAAAGGAGAGCAGAATTTTTGTGGTTGTATGTGCTCGATTAGTCTGATCTCGCGAAAAATGTTGGAATACTGTTCTTTATTAATTTCAAGAATAGAACAATTTCACATCTATACGCGTTTTCAATTTTTCTATGGTCATTCGAACCCTCTACCTACTGCGAAGAATATTCTTCGTCTATAATTCGTTATTACTTACATAGATTGGAAAGATTTGAAACATTTAATAAGTATATGTGAGTTAATCGATAGAAAATTTCGCATTTTTAAGTATAATGAGAATGGTACCAGATTCGGAATGAAGAATGAACTCTAAAAATTCACACATGATTCTCCAGACGAAAATTTATAATAAGTCGCAGAAAAGATACGTTTTTCTTTTTGATGAAAAAACATATTCATACCCGAATATCGGGATGTAATCAATATCGAGATGCTTCGCGAACAAATATATCTTGAGTTCAAAAAAAAAACTTACGATTTTTATTGTCTTTGAAGATTATCGGCTGGTTTTGGAGTTTCTGTGAAAAACAGGCAGAAATATGTTCAAAGTGTCTCTTTTCAAACTTTGCTATTGAAAAGGCAAAAAGCTGGAATATATCAAGTATTTCTTTATCCTTCTAGTGCTTTTTTTCTCTTTCGTAAAGGTTCAATCAACATAACCCACGCTGCTAAACAGTCAAATACTTCCGAAACTTGCTTTGGGTATATCGAATATCTCAAGTTCATTGCAATAAGTAAAGCCACATGGTGTTATCTATCTTACGCTGCAGAACACAACCACATGACATAAGTTTCCGATGTGCCCTCGTGGGTGAGGTATTGCACATTTTGCAACGATTACGGAACGAGATAAGGGATTGGTTCAGCAGAATCGAAGATTCAGAGTTGGAAAAAATTATTTATGCGAAAAATGTGGAAGTCTACTGTAACCTTCACAAAGAAACTAACTGCTAGTATCACCTATTACTTTAAAAATATATCATAAACAAGCCAGAAAAGTACATAGACAACAAAATTAACCGATTTTGGAGACCAGGCAAATCTGGGGATGTGGAATTCGTGAAACTGATTGGAAGGCATAAAGGCACCGTCCACCCAAATTGGAGGTGACGAAATTTTGATTTTATATGATAGCGTGGTCCCTAACTAAGCAGTTGCCCAAGTCTCGCTGCAAAAATGAATTTCAAAGTAAGAAAAACGCTTTAGAAGGTAGAAACGGCGTGGCTCCACCCATCAACGTATGGTTCAAAGATAACAAACTCAAGCTCGGCTAGAATGTATCCAGGTTGTCATAAGCCCGCCCTCCATCAAATTCAACAAAATTGCGACCTTTTCTACCTTAAAGCGTAATTTCGGACATGTAACTTCACACCACCCACGTTAATGGGCGGAGCTAGCGTTCTTGCTTCTACCTTCTGGAGCGGTTTTCTCGCCGTGGATTCCAACTTTTGCAGCGAGGTTGGGGCGATTGCTTGGTTAGAGGCTACTACATAGCATCAAAATCTCATCATCTTTGATTTGAGTGAACAGTGCCTTTAACATAGCCAGTGCCCGAGCTGCAACTTGTATGACTCAAATATGCTCGAGAATATAAACTTCCAACTTCTACACACACCGTACTCCAAGCGCACCAATCAGCGTCATCGGACGGTAGAGAGTACGATCTGGGTCGGAATTTAGTGTTGAATTTTTCGGCCACAGATCGATCATATGAGCTAAACGGTTCGGGCCATGGCTCAGGTGAACTCGAAATCAGTTTCAACTAAGGAACCCAGATCTAGTGCTAGCTCTAAGGGACATACATTTTCTAGGGGTGCGCAAATGCCCTCTACGACATGATTCACCGTAATTTGGAACTCGCCATCGCACTAAGCGTTTTTGTTGGTGCACTACAAGTAAGTTAAAATTTGGTATCCCTCATCACACGTTTACTCTGTTTGCTTCAGCTGTTGGGAATGATTCTGTCAATGCTTCTTTGCTGTTGTATCGGTGCACAAGACAAGAAGTACGAATATTGAAATTGCTCAAATGGTTCACCACGATTGATACGAAGATGGTACTACTTGACGATTCTCATCAGCACGACTGTAAAATCGTCTATTTTCTAATGGAGTATCCTGGCGATAACTCAAGCGCAAGGTTTGCTGCCTTTGTAGGCCCGGTTCTGTATAGTACAATTTTGCATCAGGTTGTTCATAACAGAGTGCTAATAAAGAAATGCAAAAAATTTCATCACTCTATAATGACACGTAAAAGTACAAAATCAGCAAACAATAATTCTTGGAAAGACAATAACAACATCGAGCAATCTCACGGATAGGAGAACGCGTAAAATGCAATTTGAAGTGATTTTTGATGATACCAGAATGAATGCCCAGCATAAAGGCACTTATTATACTGATATAGTGAACTGAATATAATGCATTATGCAGATGAAAAACTATGAGATGCTATTATCACACACAAACTACAGCAAGTGTCCTACCAGATATCACATACACTGTTCGTCCTTCGGACAAAGCTTCCATAAATGTATATATCATAGTCATTACATATGAAATTGATAGAAACTCTTTTGAGCCAACAGATCACGTACTTTCCGTTTAATGCCCATGCACCCTCATTTAGTTTTAAACCGCATTTCTTCAAGAGATTTAGAAAAATACGAAATGTTACATGAACAATCTAAATTTTGATCAATGAGATACAAGCAAAACGTTGAGCTCTTGAAATACATTTTGCAAGAACCAAGCTAACCGGTGTCATTTTCCCTTGCTCGTAGAAAAGGAATATACCTACGCAACGTAGTTTTTCGATTGTTTCTATGTTCCGAATTATCGGGCGCCTGAAGCACTCCCAACTGGGCAGGTGTGAGCTGGCACAGAGCAGATGCAACCGCCAGTCCGGATGTGCCGTTCGGAGTGGTTGCTCGGCCTCCGGTCGGTAATCGAACCGCCAGTGTGAAAATTCCAGATTTATAGTTGCTGCACGGCTCAACAGACAGAGGAGTGGGTCCATGCACTGGGCCGCTAGCCTGTCAATGAGATCTCGCAATAAAATAGCTTTGAGATGCGCAGTTTGAAATTGAAACATTCTTTGAAGAAAAATAAGAAAAAAACTCCTGTCTCCAAAACGTTTTCACTACTAACAAGGAAATGGTCAGAAGTCGAAGTGACCAATCCATACAAGCTGCATACCTTTAAATGCAGCATAAAAAGCTGACTCTAAATCTGTCTTCGTTATCTGCAGAGCGCTTTTGTGGACGGAATTATAAGCCTTTGAAGGCCATTATTTTGCTAAGAAATTGTGCGTGTAAAGTGCAAACTTGGCCGTACAAAGCCATTCTCGGCTCAGTGTTGGACCAAAACATGCAAGTAGATCACTTCATATGACCCATACCTGGAGGTGAGCTGAAAAAGCAATAATGTGCCTAATTTCGCAATTTTTGTTTACGATTTTTTCGCAGTAAAGCTGCCCATAACTTCGCCTACAAAGGCGCTCTGCAGATATGGAAGACAGATTTGAAATCAACATTCTATACTGCATCGAATGGTATACAGCTTGTATGGATTGGCCACTTCGACTTCTGACCATTCCCTTGTAAGTGAAACCCTAAGTTAGAAGCAAGGAAGTCTCAAAATCAAAACTATTATACAAACCATTTAAATAATTAGCGAATAATCAAATGATAACATAATTGATTACAAATTGAACTGACCATAAAACAGTGCGGATTGGTGAGTTCCAGCTTGATTGACGAAAAAGGCCGTGAAGCCATCTAGATTTTAATAAAAATTGGTCAAAATATTCCATCACCGTCTTGTACTTACGTGTTCAATCTCATCAATTCTCCTTTGATTTCTGCGATACACTTCGATGCGGAGTTTGATCATCCACAAGAGACCAGCAACAACTAACAGAACGATGAAACAGCTGAAAACATCAACAATAATTTGGAGGAAGTGAGAGTATAAGTATCAGTGAAACATACGCAGCAAAAATGACGAAAAATAGAACCCAGTTTATGGGAGGAGACTGAGCAAAAGACACTTGGATTTGGATCGGAGTGGTGAAGTTGAAGACACGAACCTTAAAATCAACTTGATTTTTCCATACTCATACTCGAAACACTTACAAAGAAGGTGGTATTTGCGTCAGTCCCATACGCATATTCTGGGTCAGAAACATAAACTCGCCGGAATCCTTTCGAGTCACATGTGGTATTGTGCTAAAGAAGGAAACTGTCAGTTACAGATCTTATAAAGGGCTTAAAGGATGAGAATGGAGTACAAATGATAGAAAAAGCTCTCGCACTGAGACTAACCATCATCGCTAGGTGTGCGAGTAAACGAGCACTTAGCTAGTAAGAAATGGCGAAGTCTAATGAGCCCACTAGGAAAGCATCGAAAAGAAGAGCAGAACCGTATGGACTATGACAAAAAGTGCAAAATCATAGCTTACGGGCCTCAAATATCAGCGCGAAAAGCATTAGAGGCGTCCTTCATACTTGCTCGTGATCCAAAACTTAATAGCAAAAATGAAAAGTCATCCATTACAAGTGATCTAATGCAGTATCTGCCTTTCTGTAATCTACAGATTGTCTGCAGGTATATAGGCAGTCTCTAGTATGAACACTGCTCATTCTCGACTCGCAATCAATTGAGAAAGTTCCCAACAATCACATGCTACACTGGTGAAAACAAATGAGTGAACCCCTTCTTCCAAGCCTTCTACTTCCACAGAGGACGAATCAATTTAAACAAGTGAAAGGGGTGTTTGTCGGAGAACATAGATTGAAGTGTCTGACTACTTTCAGGCCTCCGACGGCGGCGTGTTGCCAAAACGCAAGGCAAATAAAGTGTATCATCATTTAAAAAAACCCTGCACGCATAAGAAAGTCATTGTAACGTCATTTGAAAGAGGATGCCCAGGCTTCAAGATAAGAGGACATATAGAATACTAACCATCATCTTTCTAGGATTCGGTTGTAAATGCGAAGAAGTGATGTTCAATGCCACATTCGCGCCCGATGCTCCATCACAGCTTATTTGGAAGGAAACATCGGTATCCTTCTGAAAAGAACAAATCAGTTAAACAATAGCCACTTCAAAGACAATATCTGCATCAAACAGTACGAAAATGCACAATCCATGAAATTCAAAATAACAATTTTTTGATAACGTCAGTATCCAAGTCCAGTAAATGTTGCCTAGACTAGAAAGATATGTAAAGTACGGTAAAGCATAAATTGATAAAGAACCGCTCAACAGGAAGCAATCGAGATATCAAGTAGTTCTAGACAGGTACGTCATACTAAAGAAACTGTTGGCTAAACCAGAAGGAAACAAGCTCGTAATTTCTAACATTCTCCTCTTGTACAAGCCGCTGCTATCACCTGAGCTTCTGGGAACTAGAACAGATGAAACAGCATGATTCTTGAAGTATCACATGCCTGAGCGTTCAGATTTTTACACTGATAATGCACGATTCAATGTGTTCTGACGCAGTAACCAGCGCAAGAGACTTATCTAGCTAATGCTTTTATCAATTACATTTTAATAAATAGATAGAATTAAAAAATAGGTATAGGTAGTTTCATACTGCAGTCGCTGCAGCAACGGCAGTCAATCGATCGATATCTTTTGCCCGCGCCGATTTGACTGCAGCCGCTGCAGCGACTGCAGTATGAAACAACCCTATGAAGCGAGTAGCAATCTTTATCCTGCTCCTGCCGCTCGCAATACTTCTTGCAGCACAATCTCCACAGCTCTCGTGAAAAATATTGAGGTGAAATCTCGTGAGAAAAGATGGATTGGAAAAAAATTTTTTTTCAAAAAAACGAATGTTCCTACAGTAAGCAAATGCGCGTGTGTCTCAACACAATAAATCACAAAAAAATTGTCTGAATAAGCTTGCCTTGTGTGGAATGCTAAAAAGATAAATTTCGGTCGCGTGCCTATCCTTGTCTTCGTTTTTCAGCTTGAATGTGAAGATAAAGTCTACACTGAGCTCATCTGAATTACGAACATCGGAGCGATAAAATACTAATGAAGGCGATGAGAACTCACAGTAACAAGGAGTCCCATTCTTAGGCGTGCCATAGTACTTCTGCTCACAGCGGTCGCATTCATTACCTGTCACACCTTTCGTTCTACAATGGCATGCTCCGGTCACGTTATCACAAGTATCAGCTTGCCCGTTGCACTGACAAGCTAAATGTATTCCATTTATTTTCAACTGATTAACGAAAAAACCCCTTCAAGAGTACGCACGTTTGCAGTGATCACCATTACGTGGATCTCCAAAGTATCCAGGCGCACACAACTCGCAATGCTTCCCCATGGTATTGTCTTGACATTCTCCACAAACTTCTTGAATACCCCCAAGCGAATGACGTGTTTCGTTACACATAGAATGCCCATTACACTGGCATGCTAGAGAATGTTTATGATGAATTGTAAAGAGATATTATTGAAAAGAAAAAACAAACGGCACAGACCTGGACATTCTGTGAAGTACCACTGTTTGCGATTGAAGTCAGGTCCAGCATTCAGAGGACCTTGCAGTGATCCTTGGGTGCAGTTCCCCAAACCAGTATGTGAGCCGTCGTCCAGCCATCCACAGCCAGGCGAAAGCTGACACTCAGCACAAGTTTTGTGAGCAGAGCAATTCGAAGACTCTGAAATCTCAACCATAAAGCAACTCGGGTATATAAATACAAAATCGCGAAACAACAGCGTCAGAGAAATCGTGATTGCAAAATCATAAGCATGAGACAGAAAAATAAAAAAAAAGATAAAAATTGGTGCTCCTAACAATGCTGTGAAAAAATTCTAACAACAGTCTAATGTGCAAATCAAAAAACTAAACTGCGCTTGACGGGGCAAGCGTATACAAGCTGCACATACCTATTCTGCATGACTTCGAAAAGGCAAATCCATGAGCATGACCAGCAACCCACGAATGGCATTGTCCATACGCAAAAGATAAGGCGTATGCTTCCATGTTTATACATCTAGAACTTGGCTTTGTCAGTGAAGATAAGATGTGCTAAACTATTCTCACCTATTCGTGCTGGGACACCACATGCACTTCTGTTCTTGGAGACACTGAGTGCAAGTATACAGAGAAGAACACGGGAGAGGACAATAAGACAAATTTTGCCCAGGTGGAATCGGGGGTGGAGTGGTGGGCAAACGTAATGGCAAATTGGACGAAGCCACACGATCCAGCTCACGATCAAGTTGCTCTTTTTTCAGTAGTACTACAAAAATCGAAAATGATTACGTCATCTAGGATTACCTTATAGAAAAAAAAAGCAGCAAAAAATGTTGTCCTGAAAAAAGAGCAAAGAATATAGAACCTACTCTCATCCTCAAGAGGTATGCAAGTAGGTTTCCCTTCAACCGTATACCAGTTACAGTGAGCCAATAACTTGCAACTGCGACAATCATTAGCCATACCGCACGGACGCGGTGGTGGCGGATCCCGAGTAAGAGAGCATTTCTCCCATGCCGTTAGCATCACCTGAAGAATTATGAGCTCAAGAATTCTACTGTGAATATCAGGCTTCTGTGAGTAGCACTTACTTGACCGTCCACACACTCGCCATCATTAGCAGGAAGGCACTGATCTCCTGAAGGACACCAACCACAACCCGGCTCTGATATGCACGACATACAATCGTTTTGCTCATCACATACTTGCAGCGCTTGTCTAATATAAATGAGCTAAAGACAATATTTCATAATAATCAGATGGCAAACCTGAGCGCTGTATTCCTACACTCCGACATAGATTTTGGCGATTCATTTTTAACAAAAGACAGAAATGGTTGCTTATAGCTGACGAACGGATCAAATTTGACACAAGTACGATCAGCAAACACACACTTAACCCCGTCGGTTAACGAACGGCACCCTTCTGGACGCGTTGCCGATGCACACTCGGCTGAAAAAAAAATGCAAAACTTGTTTACTGTCATTGCATCGATATAAAATAGAGGTTTAACCATGAAGCTCGCAAACTCAGTTCAATTTTTTTAGTTCAACATACCAGGAGTAAAGCGCCAGACGTCATTGAGCATTCTTCCGTTGAATCCACCAATGATAAACAATTCATTACTTGTTGCAACAGCAGTATGACCATATCGTCGTAGCTGAGACGCACCGGTTGAGATATTGAACCACTGCTTGCAGGCTGGAAGCAAAAGTCAATTGAAAAATACCTATGAGGGTTCAGAAGAAAAGTGTCTTGTTCGATTACAACTCAACCACGTAAACAAACATAGAGCATAAGGGACGCTCATGAAGTTTGATAATTTGAGAAGCGCAATCAACGAGTTATAAGCATTTCATATTTCAACAAACGATATCGTTATGTGGATACTATAGCGAAAACGCACCAATGTCATATGCTTGTACCATTCCAGAGAAACACTCCTGTTTCGGCCTTGATTCACTAATATTGTAGCCATTTCCACCCACAACGATCATCAAACCATTCAAAACCGTAGCAGTGTGAAGAAATAGTTGTACACCCGATGGAGGAAGGTTGGTCCTAAAAATTCAACCATGCTTTGGCTGCAGTGTACAGCAGTTAAGGGGACATTTACCATTTTTCATGCTTGATATCATATTTCATCAGACTATCAGTGAGGTTGTTCTGGGAATTAGACCACATCGTTCCACCGTAAACCAAAACTGCATCACCCTAAAAACCACTTTCTCACAAGCAAACAACTTAAACAATGCATGAAGCACAAAAAGTCCCTTCAAAAAACATGGGCACAAAAACGTACAGAATCCATTTTGTAATGAACAGATGAATGGCGGAAGCGACCATAAACTTGATCCTTAGTATTTCCAAAACGCCACCTTCCAGTTTCTGAACAATAAAAAAATAAACAGGTATACGAAAGTTGCATTGACTCACCAAAGTTGTAAATCTGCACATTATGGACAAATCCGATTTCCGGGTGATAGCCAAAGAAAATGTACATTTCAGAGCCGATAACATGAGCAGTATGCCCAGCAACAGATAGCGGAGGTACCTTTGAACAGCGAAAATGAATAGAACACCGGCAAAACATGTACTTACCATCAAGTCACTGTTGTCGCTACCCTCCTTTCTCCATTCTCTGGTGTGAAGATCGAAGCTCCATAATTCGCTCGTTATATTTCTCCGGTCAATGACACCACCAAACATGTATAATCGCATCTGGAAAGTCCACAATACTGCCGGAGTCTTATTCAGAAGAAAGATAAACTGAGTGAAACTACAGGAAAAAAGCCCACTTTGTAGCGAACTAAAGTGTGGTCGAATCTGGCAGCCGGCTGTAAGTCTCCCTCCACAGCGATGGTAGTCCATGATCGAGAGGTGATGTTGTAAACGACAGGATCCTCAAACTCCACTCCGCTGAAGCGTTCACCACCTAAAAACACTCATAAAAAATTCGCTCAGGCAACTATTCCACCTTACCTATGCTCCAAATGGCATCATCGATGATAACGGACGCATGAGAAGCTCGACCTGTCACGTCGTTTTGCGTAGGAATACGATCCCATACGGAACGACCTCTGTGAGCGTCGCAGGTATCACCTGAAGCAAGCAAATGCATGATAACGGAAAAAAAAATACATAATTGTAAACATCCACTCTGTGAACAGAAAACCTAGCAAACTCGACAAATTACTTGCTTGATTTAGGGAAAAAAAACTTCCAATGCACCTGCCTGATACAGGTTCAAAAACAAAAACATGAAAGTCAAAGGATTTTGAGCATT